>CM059781.1:29641035-30374368 GCA_030435695.1 Brachymystax lenok tsinlingensis | reverse complement strand
CTTAATGTATTAAATTATTCCGACAAGCTATGAAAATGCCCAAGGTTTAGTCTGATGTGATATGGATGCCTTGTAGATCAGTCAGCGCCTGTTATTGCACTCAGAGATCCCACTTCTGCTAACATCATCAATGATGTGACCGGACTGCTATTATCCCAGTGACTGGGTGTGATAAAATTGAGACGGTCAGTCAGTCACCGCTGTCGGCCTTAACTGTTAATCAACTGGCCAAGCCACGTCCATGTATTCATGTAGCCCAGCCCTTTCTCTCTGAGAACGTGTAAGCCTTATAAACTAGGGCTACGGGGAGACCTTCAGCCCCTCAGTCCCCTGTAAAAGCTGTCATTAGACTGAGTCTGTTATTACAGGCCATCTCTAATGGAGGAGAGGCCCCTCTGTCTCTCTCTCGCTCTCTCTCTTTCTCTATGTCTCTCTCTCTTTCTCTTTCTCACACACACACACACTCGCACACACTTTTACTGTCTTGTGATGAGACTATTTCGTTAGATGAGCCCCCTTTGCTTATTACATCCCCCATAACTGCTGCGTATCCCAAACCTTAATAGACTGCTCTATTCCAATTTTGACTGACCCTTAAGAGTTATGAAAAAGTCAGTCAGAGGCTATGCTACTCAGGAATAGCTGTTAGGGGTGTATACCCAGTGAGGTTGTGATCCCCAGCCAAACCAGACAGATCCACAGCTGGCACAGCAACTGTCTGCTCCCTCCCCTCTCCACCACCAGGCCAGGCTCTTTGATCTGAGGTATGGGGTCATGTGACTCCATGCATAGCTACCCGGCACAGTCAGTCACCCATGTTGTCACTGCCTTCTGCCCTCTGCCTTCTTTTGTCTCATCCACACATTAGCCCAGCAATATTTCCACTCAGCCCCCCCAATAGAGACACTACGCTACACCGTAACTGTAAGACCAACTGCAAATGGCATAGATATCTTATTCACGTCTATTCAATATCTCCTGAATCAGTTCAGATTGAAACAATGAAACACATGATCAATAAATCAAAGGAATTCTTATAGAGAGTGACAGTTATCTTAATTAGAATTCTAGTGGTCTGAACCAAGTCGTGACAATGACGACCAACAAGACTCAGCTGAGGGTAACTGATTGATTGTTGTCCTTTGGCTGTCCCTGTGACGACTCGGGACAGAATGTTCTGGCATGGGCAGAATGTGGACACTCACTAATTGGTCCTCAGTGTCAATTAGATCATGTTCTCGAGCCACAGGAATGGTTGCTTTCCATAACATTGTTACTCTCAACTTGTTCTCTCTCTTACCCCTTTCTCTCTCTCCCACCTTTCCTCCCTGTCTTAACTCAATGTGTACCCATTCCAGTATAGGGCCAATGGTAAATAACAACAAGTCATGTAAGTCACATTACAGCTGGTAAATTACTGCTGCGCACATCAGGGCCTCTTAAAAGTCATTTTTCCTAGTTTGTTAGCTCAGTAGATAAGCTAAGTTGCCTCGACATGGCCTCTGTACAACAGTCTTTTCCCTTTTTTCAGAACCCCTGCAGTCCCCTTACCCCGGTCAGTGTGCAACAAACAGACTAGGTCACTATAGGCCTCTGTAGAGGGGCATATGCTAGGTATAAGCTCCCAGATTAGGGTCTGAAACGACCCCAACTCTCCCCAGGAAGCGGGCATGCGAGAGGTCAGCCCTCCCACGTCTCAGAAACAGGTCCCCGTGTAGCTAGAGAGAAAATCTCTTAAGATCTGTGAATCTTTCATCACAGAGAGGCAGAACTCCCGGGATCAGGTTAACACCGTGCCGGCTTTCCGGGATACTGCGGGAGATATCCGTGTCAGCTCGAGGCCACCCCTCTAGTCCCAGTGGGGATTTGGTAGATTGTGTGTATATATATGTGTGTGTGTGTGCGCGTGTGCGCTCATGTATCCGTGTCTGTGTACATATGTGAGCATGTGACAGGGTGTTTGCGTAGTTGTGTGGGTTTGGGAGGGCTGCTAGGGAGCGGTAACCAACCAGACATCCTGGGAGATGGAGGGAGGGGTCATGGTCTAGCTAGCAGTGCGAGGCAAGGCGGGATCATGGCCTGCATCCCAAATCGCACCCTATTCCCGATATACTGCACTACTTTTGACCAGAGTCCTATGGGCTACATAGTGCACTGTATAGGGAATAGGGTGCCATTTGAGACGTAGCCATGGTGATTGGCAACAAGCTTTGTGTTCTGAATGAAGTTTGCCTGACCTGCAGACCTGCAGCTATCATTGTGGAACGGTGTCGAGGAGTGGCCAATCAGATTAATGTAATGGTGTGAAACTGGAAAGACTAACAGCTTCTTCGTCCGTTTGATCACAACAGATGGCCCACCATGGACATTGAGAAGGAAGGCAGCAACTGGGCTGCATGGTATTAGTCTTAGTGTTTCACTGAATTAACAGAGTGCATGGGGTAAACTGCACTTGGCAATATAAGTCTTTATCAGAACAAGTGTGTGAAAGAGATATAGATTACTACTAGTCATAAACTATGTACAGAATACTGTATGTTGGTGCAAGGACTGAGTTCCCCTTATAAATGGTTTCCCTGTCCCTAAAGTCCATGATATAAGAGTGATTTTTGTTTTACTAATCCAAAATAACGCGTTCCATGCATTCCAAACTTATTTATCAACAAGTTCAATCTTTTTCTGGACAGATTTCATAAACTAATATTATTATTAACCCAGCTTTTAGTATAAGCGTGCTAATCTTTTTCAATGTTTCAGGACTTCTGTTCACTTAGGCTAAGTGTATGTTGGCTATGGCTGTGTGACTGGCTATGCATGTCCCAGTGCTCTGGGAATGACTCTTAATCAGTGTGTGGAATAAGTGTGTGTGTATGTTTCTACAGCCACTCCATTCCCAGGCGGGTTCAAGTGCTTCACATGTGAGGAGGCACCTGACAACTACGAGTGTAATCGCTGGGCGCCAGACCTGTACTGCCCACAAGGTGAGTCAAACCACTAGGGCAAACCAATAATATGTTAATTCTTTACTCCCTCTGGTCCCTGATAGGACCTACTCTTACTTTGTATTTAGATTAGGCTTTTTTCCTTCTGAGTGCTGCCACAAAGTTGTAAATTACCGCTCTGTTCCTTCAATGGAGGCCTCGGTGTATTATTAAGTATATGTCACCCTGCTGTTGACATGTTTAGCTCATAAATAGCTAGTGAGTTAGCTTGGCTAGACCCCTGTTGGACAGATTTACAGTTTGCTCTTAAAGACTAATAAGTTACTCTTGGCCTAGCCCAAAAAATACACGTTCTTTGTATAAATACTAGCCTCATAGATCGTTGGATAGAGACATGCGCTACTTGACCAAAACTCCCTGGAATGCACTCTGTGACGTGGTATGATTGGCTTTCCTCCAGGTTTTATGGGCTTGATACTAAAAGTGACCTACAGTCATGTATAGCTTTGGAGTATATCAGATACCGTATGGCAGAGCCTTCGATGCAGGAAGGGTCAGATGTAGGTAGCCTATAGTGCTTTTCCCCACAACCTATGAACAGGAAAGTACAGCTTTTATCTCAATTCTAACTTAACTCAATATCCGTCCATGCTAACCAAAATGTGGTAGCTACAGCAAGAGGTCAATATGTCTTATTTACTATCTTTATTCTCAACAGATACCAGATATTGTTACACGCTTCACAAGATGGACGTGGAGGGGGACAGTGTTTCTGTGACAAAGCGTTGTGTGGCTCTGGAGGACTGCCTCTCTACTGGATGCTCTGAAGAAGACCATGAAGGAAACAAGGTGAGGAGTGGGAACAAGGGGAATAGTGTTGAGCCTAGTGTTGGGAGGTTAGAATGGTATGACGTGGGGTAAGGGTTTCTCTGGCGTAAGTATTCTAGTTGAATTTGGGCATGGCATTTTTCTGACTTGGAATTGTTCAGTCATGACATAGACACAGGTAGATGGTGTTGTAGCCAAAATGCCGTCAACGGGGTAAAGTTTATGGTTGGATCTCAGGCTATGGTGGCGGTCAAATCTGGAGTGGGGTCAGAGCCAGGGTCACACAACGTGAACATGGCACTTTATATTACAGCCCTGTCCCAGTCACCACCACTTAACTGTGCTTTTGAGTTAATCCGGAGATCATCCAAAGTCCTCGCTCCAGATAAGATAAAGAGAAGGGTTGAAACTGCTCTCTCTCAGTAGGCTGTCATTCTAATCCCCGGTGAAAGGTGTGTGTCTTCACTACCTCGGAAGTCTGCATTATTCCTCATTGAGAGAGAGAGAGAGAGAGAGAGAGAGAGAGAGAGAGAGAGAGAGAGAGAGAGAGAGAGAGAGAGAGAGAGAGAGAGAGAGAGAGAGAGAGAGAGAGAGAGAGAGAGAACAGAGAAGACGCAAGCGAGTGTTGCATCTAACGTTTCAACTTTTCTCCTTTAGGTCTGTACAGCGTGCTGTGAGGGCAATATCTGTAACCTTCCTCTCCCCTGGAATGAGACGGAGGCTGTGTTCGCCACCACCTCACCCCTCAGCGGCACCACAGGAATCCCACAGAGCTACAGACTAATATCCTGCCTCCTTTTCCCCACCCTCCTCATCTCCAGCTATGTTTGAGAAGTGGAGAGAGATACTGACATACAATTTTCTTTACCAGTTGAAGGCCTGATCCAACTGTAAATGGATTCCGATCCAACTGTTAATGGATTCAATCTACACCCTATGGAAATAGTACTCACTGCAGTTTTTGACAGTTTATTTTCCTTTTAATTAAAAAGGAATCCAGTTTTGATTCCCTTTCATCATTATGCTTGGTTTCAATAAAATGTGCACTTACAACTGGACACTGATACTGCTTCTAAAACACAGGCAATGTGGCTGTCAATCTTGAAGGATAAAACATAATAAACATCCCAGTATGAAATTACATAATTCTCCCCCTACTAGTCTTCTGCACAGGGACAGAAGGAGGGGAAACTGTAAACCTAGAAATGTGTTATGGCATGTTTGGATTCGTCAGTAGGCTATATACTGTAAGAGTTTCAACATTTTCCAGCGATGAGGAAGAGTTGAAGAACAGCTTCAGCTTCTATGAGGATTTGTCTGGTTTAACGTTTTTATGTTTCTACGTTTTCACATGTGTGAGTCAGTGCCCCATGTTGTATGTTTGACACATATGTACATATACATAGTATTTATTTTTTTATGGAACATTGTTGTCAGAAGGTGAATATGTATGTGTGAAATGTTCCGCCTGTAGGTTTATGTAATAGCATGTAAGTGTGGACTGCATCTTTTATTTTCCAGCAGGAACAGGTGACATAGGCGCTGCTCATCCTTTTACGTCTAGAATGCAGAAAGTATTTTTACCGACATGGAAAGAGAGCCGGGCGCCTATCAAACAAACACTTAAAACCCTTTGGTGTTTCTGTTGTGGGAAGTCTATTTCCTCAAAACCTAAAAAAGAAATCTAAGTTAATTACAGGTCTATTTTAGCTTCAAAATTGACAGAGGATGAAAAATAAAGCTGACTTTCCACATGATACAGCTACCCACATACCTAAGTGCAGCACTTTGTTTGGCGTAGGCATTGGAAGCACTACTGTAACTGTAGGACAAATAGCATGTTTATATGTCTCATCACTGCAGTTTTAGTGAGAGGCAACAGTAAATGACTGACTTTGTGCGCACACAATTAGTTACTGACACTACGTGCTCTTCAGGAGACTTTTTCTCACAACTGTTGTAATGTTTTTTTACGTTCTCGTGACATGTCCCTCTGATGTTTGTACTGTGCTCTGTTCTGTGACATGTTTCTCATCCATCACTCTCTGTTGGCGGTGTGGTCGCCTGGCCAGGCGAGAAAAATGCAGAGTTAGCAAATACAGTGTTATTGTTCTCCAGGATTTATGATTTATTTAGGCTGACCGCCCGAGACATAAAGGAGACTGGTCCCCTCTCCAGACCGGAGTTCATTTACTATTTTAAATGATTGTTTGGCTTAATGGACCAATAGAATAGTCCCAAAATGGCAAACCATGCTCATATAGTACTTCAGGCAGACTATAACAAACGATCAAAGTATTTAAAATATTTCAAATAGTATTTGAACCCAGGTCTGCCCTCCTCCCTCCCTACCACACTGTCTGTTCAGTAGGACTCCAGCCAAACAGCAACAGGAAAACAGTGAAGAATGATTTACAGAAAGCAAACATTTTTACCTACTGTAGTTTGCTCTGTTAACATTTTATAATTTACATATTGTTTTTTTTATGGGGTAACATAAGGGCTAAAACATGTTGTGTCCCTTTAAACCAATCAGGCAATACTAGATTTTCCCTTTTAAATATTTTGCCGGGATTTTTGTATTGTGACCTGAATGCCAACATATCTTGCCAGATGTTGCCTTACCTCGTTCTAAAGAAATGCTGTACAATTCATGGAAGAAGTGCTTGTGCATGATCTAATCAAGTCATGTTGTGCCAGTTGATGTTATGTAAATATCATCTCTGTTTGTATTTGCAATGTCTTTGTATATAATTGTATATATAGATGTGAAGGACTTTGTAACTGAATATTAAAGATGAAGACATGACCACATAGCCAATGGTGTATGAGATAAGTGTTATTTGAGTGACTCAAAAATACTACTGTAATGCTGGATACCATATTCAACCAACGGTCTGACCAAACTAGGCCTGAATACCCATTTTGGTTTATACTATCAGACAAGAGAATCAACAAGCTATTTCACTGAAGTAAAACAGTTGAATGCTTCGCTCTCACCATAGTAGGAATCAGTGGGTGATTCCTTTGTCAGGACCATTTGATAGATGTTAAAAAAATATATAATGCTGCTGCATGCCATTACTATTTAGGTCCCACAAAAACATTTCACCGTTATTCCCCTGTTTTCCAGTCGTCCTTTTTCCACAGATTGCACAGTTTCCAGAAACTGCAGCCCAAGCCCTAGCGTGACGCCTATAAATCTGCTGTGTTTTTCTACCCGTCGACTTTTCTGCGGCGGTGACGTCTGAGGATGACTCATCTGAACTGAGCAGACCTGTGTCATCTGTAGAATCAGCAGCGGTTCCTGATAAGCCATCCTTGGAGAGTTGTTGTTGGGCCCCCTGATGCCCTGTTCTAATACTTAAGGGTGGAAAAGCAAACAAACGACCCTTCAGTCTGGACAGCGTTTATGCCCCCTGCTTGAGGAATGGCCAATATGTTGATCCTCAGGCCAAGGTACTGGTGGGTTACAGCCACTGGCAGCAAGTGTCTGATGTATTGCACTGAGAAGTAATAGGATTGGACAGTTGGCTATGTAAAAGTGCATCATTCAAGAGAAGGCATTCTTTGAAGCATTGTAACACTCTATTCTAAAACAAATGACAAATCACAGTCTAGCTATAAACAATAAAGTGTATGGTGCTCTGTTCAAGTTCAGGTCACTTGAGCAAACCGTATTAAGTGCCCAAATACAATACAACAGTAAAGTCTGTTTGGACTGGGTTATGTCCTTCATGGTCATTTATGGTCTGGTTCCATTGGCCTCAGACCGCTCCCATAGTGGGACGTAATTTGGGAACATGACCCCAGTTGGATAGAACTCTAAGAGGGTCAGAGGTTAATATCCTGGGCCATTTGTCTGCTCTGTGTCATAGATGGACTCTGCAGTGAAAATGAAGTCGACTTTGTTGGAGTTATAAAGGTTTTCGGTTTTCGCTCAGAGTGGTGGCTGGGTTCATAGGAAAAATCTTGAAACAACCTAATGCATGGCAGTCAGTGGGAGAAAAATGTCTTGTTCTTTTTTGCCTTTTTGGCTTCTCCTCCCAGGGCAGCCAAAACAGCAATAGCGTTCTCAGGCTTTAGACCCTACAGTGTAATTTCCAATCCTTTTCATCCAAAGGGATTAGCCTCTTTCTCTTTTACCTCAGGATCTGTGGGGTGGTAATTTAAAGGTGACCTGTGAGAGAGAGTGTGGGAAAGAGAGGGTGTGGGAAAGGCGTTTCTCTATTTGGCTTTTTTTTTCAGTACTCAGATATAAGAGGTTGAGAGAGGTTGAACTCTTAGATTGAAGAGCAGAAACCTAGAATATGTCAATCCTCAAAACATAGCTCAAACCACAGCTCAAACATATAAAAACCATCACCAGAAAAAGTAACCTGTCATCACCAGCAAAGCTAACTTTGCAGATGAGCCGTAACATGTTTTTAGTGATTGCGATTGAGTGCAGTTTCAGGCCTTGTGGTTGAATGCCTGTTTGGTGAAGGCAGGGTTTGAAGAATGACCCTCATTGTATGAGGGCATGGCTGCGTATCCTGTTCAGCTTCGACCGGCTGAGATTGTAATTACCCTTACAGAGAACTCTCAGGGAAGAAGTACAGTATCTGCAATCACATCAAGTCCTCTCACTGCAGCGAACACAACACAGGCTCTCTGTGAATTCCTGTACATTGAAACAAGTTGTTGCCATTGGTAATGGTCACTAATAAAGTAGCCTACACATGGGATACCTTGGTAAGAGGGTGATAGAGGAGCTAGGCACAGTGCTTATGATTCTGAAAATGGACAGAGTTTAAGGGTACCACCTTGTATGAATGTTAATTTGATTTGATTTATTTATCTATTTTACCTTTATTTTATTTTATCCAATTGCTATGCGTGTGTGACTGTGTGTGAGCGTGCGTTTGGGAGTGTGTGTTAGCTTTTCTGCAGACATTGTTTTATATAGAAAAAAAAGTGTGATCTGTGTGTGTTCTGTGGTCTACTCATAAAGCCTCAGAGGACCGCATTGCATTACAGGAAACATTTATTACAGCAAACACCACCAGCAGTGATTGACATGCTCCTAGGTCACCACAGGTTTTCCTCCAACTCCTTCTCATGTTTATATAATTGATGTCATTACCAGCTCAATCTGACATCTTATTTATTTTCTCCCCAATTTCGATCTTGTGTCATCGCTGCAACTCCTCAACGGGCTCGGGAGAGGCGAAGGTGGAGTCATGTGTCCTCCAAAACATGACCGCCTAACCGTGCTCCTTAACACCCGCCAGCTTAACCCGGAAGCCAGCCGCACCAATGTGTAGGAGGAAACACTGTTCAACTGATGACGGGGTCAGCTTGCAGGCACCCGACCCGCCACAAGGAGTCGCCAGGGCGCGATTAGCCAAGAACCCCCCCGGCCAAACCGGACGACGCTGGGCCAATTGTGTGCCGTCCTATAGGACTCCCGGGCCACGGGCGGGTTTGGCACAGCCCGGGAATGAACCCTGGTCTGTAGTAACGCCTCTAGCACTGTTTCAGATCAGACCACTGATAAAAGGAACATATAAAAAGGTAAATGAAAACATTGAATTGTTTCATAAGAGTCTGGCTAATCAAATGTTTAAATCAAACAATGAATGTGGTGCATGTTAGAATTATCAGTGAACAGCCCAGGCCCTAAATATATAACACCCTGATTTGTCTCTGTGAATACTAATTACCATATAGGAAGCATTAGTGTAGTGTAGCCTACCAGTGTAAGATATAAGATGTCAAAAGATTGACCGTTTTGAAGATAATAATTTCTATAAACGAAGACACAACCGTGGGAACAGGGTAAAAGAGGACAGCAATAGATGGACAGTGGATATTGATGTAAGTGTGAGCTCTTCTCCAGAGGAAGACACTGACAATAAGGAAGCGTGTTGTGCAAAACCCCAATATATTTATGGAAGTTGTTTCTGGTTTGGAGGTGATCCAGGGGGTGTAACTGTTTTAGATGCGTTATGGGGATTCTGAGTCATGACAAGTTGTTGAAGAGCTAGCCTGAAAGATGGATGGTGTTCCCCGGCCCCTTTACAGCAAAGGGAAAGGACAGAACTAACTTTCAACACCTGATTCTCAGAAAATAAAAAGAGAAGACTGGTCGGTATGGAAGGGAATCACAAAAATAGATTTACTTTTAATGCCTATCCTCTCATTTGGCAGCACACACCTTCACTCTACTGATCCAACTATGTCCCATGGAGCAAAGCACTCTAGTCTATTCCCACGACTCCCGCACCGCAGCTTTCCCAGAAGCACCCTCTCTGTATGTTGTGTAAGTTGTGTTTGCTTTTGTCTGCCCAAGACAAAGTCATGTTCATTACAAATCCCTGTGCTAATCTGTGTCTTCATTTCATGAATATCCTGGCGTGTAGGACTAACGTGGTTGTGGTGATGTGAATGAAAAGACAGAGCACCAGTCCTGGCATTGGTCAGCTCTGGGATTGCTCCGGCTACAATGTGGCTGACTGAGGGTAGTAGCAGGTTTCTATCACTGGCTACACTTTGTCTGACTGGGACCACTAGTAGGTCTCTATCTGGAATTTGGTCTGGGGTTAGGGTTGGGGTTGAGGCTAGTGCTAGGGTAGAGTTGCGATATGGACATGAAGCTAGGGTTAGGTAGCCTGACGACTCACACTAAATTCATCCGCTGCTCTGTCATTCGCTACATACTTTAGTCTGAGACTGCCATCATTGAAGTCGTTTGTGGTGACGAGGGGCACGGGGGGTGTTGCACAAAACATAGTTTATTGGATCGTCTCTAACCAATTAGAGTATCAAAGCCAATGACACATTTTCAAACTGTAGCTTTACCCACGTGTGTTCTGGCTCTGGCCCAACCCATCGGTTTCTGGACCAATCAGATGGCCCCGAATGAGTTCGCATTCGGTGAAGGGTTGGGGATGTACTCAGATTCAGACTCATTGCAGAGAAAAAACTAACGTCTGTGGACGTCATGTTGTGGGGTTAGGGTTTTGGAACCTGGAACAGGATTACTGGTTCTGGGGATGTGAATGAAAGGTCTGCTATTGTACATTAATATAATGCAGATGATGTAACGATATAGCTTTCAAAATGGATTCAGGACAATTTGAATGAATGCAGTCTAATTCAGACAGTTAATAAAACAGTAAATGATGAGTTATCGATAGTTTTGTTCTCCATTGTTTTTTTAAGTGGACAGACTTTGTGACACAGCTTTCCCAAGTCGGAAGTTTACATACATAGGTTGGAGTCATTAAAACTCGTTTTTCAACCAGTCCACAAATGTATTTTGTTAATAACAAACTATAGTTTTGGCAAGTCGGTTAGGACATCTACTTTGTGCATGACACAAGTCATTTTTCCAACAATTGTTTACAGACAGATTATTTCACTTACAATTCACTGTCTCACAATTCCAGTGGGTCAGAAGTTTACATACACTAAATTGACTGTGCCTGATTGGTTTAAAGGGACACATACACTAAATTGATTTCATGGCTTTAGAAGCTTCTGATAGGCTAATTGACATAATTTGAGTCAATTGGAGGTGTACCTGTGGATGTATTTCAAGGCCTGCCTTCAAACTCAGTGCCTCTTTGCTTGACATCATGGGAAAATCAAAGGAACTCAGCCAAGATCTCAGAAAAAAAATTGTAGACCTCCACAAGTCTGGTTCATCCTTGGGAGCAATTTCCAAACGGCCTGAATGTATAACGTTCATCTGTACAAACAATAGTATGCAAGTATAAACACCATGGGGCCACGCAGCCGTCATACCGCTCAGGAAGGAGACTCGCTCTGTCTCCTATAGATGAACGTACTTTGGTGTGAAAAGTGCAAATCAATCCCAGAACAACAGCAAAGGATCTTGTGAAGATGCTGGAGGAAACAGGTACAAAAGTATCTATATCCACAGTAAAACGAGTCCTATATCGACATAACCTGAAAGGACGCTCAGCAAGGAAGAAGCCACTGCTCCAAAACCACCATAAAAAAGCCAGACTACGGTTTGCAACTGCACATGCGGAGAAGGCTTGCAAGCCGAAGAACACACCATCCCAACCGTGAAGCACAGGGGTGGCAGGATCATGTTGTGGGGGTGCTTTGCTGCAGGAGGGACTGGTGCACTTCACAAAATAGATGACATAATGAGGATGGAAAATTATGTGGATATATTGAAGCAACATCTCTTGGTCGCAAATGGGTCTTCCAAATGGACAATTACCCAAAGCAGACTTCCAAAGTTGTGGCAAAATGGCTTAAGGACAACAAAGTCAAGGTATTGGAGTGGTCATCACAAAGCCCTGACCTCAATCCTATAGAGCATTTGTGGGCAGAACTGAAAAAGTGTGTGCGAGCAAGGAGGCCTACAAACCTGACTCAGTTACACCAGCTCTGTCAGGAGGAATGGGCCAAAATTCACCCGAATTATTGTGGGAAGCTACCCGAAACGTTTGACCCAAGTTAAACAATTAAAAGGCAATGCTACCAAATATTAATTGAGTGTATGTAACCTTCTGACCCACTGGGAATGTGATGAAAGAAATCAAAGGTGAAATAAATAATTCTCTCTACTTGGTGATCCTAACTGACATAAGACAGGGAATTTGTACTAGGATTAAATGTCAAGAATTGTGAAAAACTGAGTTTAAATGTATTTGGCTAAGGTGTATGTAAACTTCCGACTTCAACTGTACATCCTCCTGACCTGGCTGAACACTCACCCTGACTCAGTAAACTGGAAACAATATACTTAGCAAGCTCTGATGTCTTATGACTGACTGCATGCTGTGTGTTTTTGCAAGTGGTCCTTGGCGCCTGTTTGTCTCAATTTTGCGGGTGGGGAGAGAGGTAGAGAGGGTGTAGGAGGAGGCTTGGCTTGAAGCACTGGGCATATTGTTGTTATGACATGCATTATCTGAATTAGACTCATACATAATTATACCTACGGAGGAGCGACTTCTATGAAGGAACTTTAGGTGCGTTCACACCGCACTTTAGCCCAGGGTGAACAAATGCTTGTGTGAACACAGGATAAACTAGACCAAGGCCAGTCTTAGCCTAGGGATAAGATAGCTTGGGGCTAAGAACAATGCAGTGTGAAAAGTCCTTTTGAATGTCTTTGAACTTCAGAGAGTTGGCTTGACGCTAGACCAGAGTTAGCTATCTAGCTAGCTAACAAGCTTGTGTGTGCACAGCGGCACCAGAATTTAAATAAAACATGTCTTATTGTAGTTAACAAATCCAATATGAAACGTGATAACTATAGTATCCTTAAATAGCGTTGACAAAAAGTTTATTCATTCTTTTCAAATTTAACATCTTAATTTCAGAATCATGCTTGTAATGTCAGTAGGTTACAGTAAACTAAACTTCAGAGGGAAAGGGGCAGGTAGCCTACACACACACTGGAAGATTTTCAGCTGGCAGGCAGGCTGGCAGGCAGGCAGACAGACACTGGGATACGTTTCTGAGTGACAGAGTGAGGACTTTGCATAGGCGCTTTGTTGCATTTATTGTGGGACAAAAAAAAAATGCCTGGAATGTAAAATAATGTTATTAACCGGTTCCCATGCTCGTTCCTGGTTCTGTTTCTGTTCCTCTAAAAATTGCGTTATTTTGCCGGTTTTCGGTTCTGTTCCCTGAACCAGTGCCAATCCCTGGATACAACTGATATGTTTTTGATACAACAGAGAGTTTGTCCACACAAAAATGGTTACATAGCCTATGTTATCTCCACAATGTTTGTGTAATTATAATTATTTTTGTGCAGAAAAAACATTTTGTATCACAACCGTTATGCCAATACGTTGTAGATCAGTTGTACAACCTTAGTGTGTACAGAGCCCATGTGTTGAATTTTAGTTTGCGTGTTGATTAATGGTGTCTCCTAAATAGGCTAAAGATTTTTGTGATTATTTCAATTGAATGTCAGAATTTAATTTATGAAATTCCATGAAGAAAGGACCATTTCTTTGGAGTCAGGTTTGATGTTAATTATTCATTCTTTATGCAAACTAACAAGCAACCAGTCTGACCTAGATATCAACCTTAATGAAATATTAATGCTGCTAATTTCCCCCTTACAATATTAATTATTGTGATAAATTCTGCCAGCATGTGCTTAGACCCCCACATATTTCAAGTTTCAGATCAATCTTGTTGTCGACAGGAGCAATTCAGATCAGCTCATATCAAGACCGACAGACAGCTTTTTTTTTCCTGTCTGTCTGTCCTGTCTGCCGTTCCTATTTCCTTAATAAAGTCATTAGTAATTCCAAGGAGGGAGTCAAACTTTAGGAAATTATAATAACGCCCACTCATCACTCACAACTCAACCTCCATTCTTCAGACAGGAAACCGAGACCAAAACTTTCAATACAGTTCTCATCCACATGTATAATATTTACACTGACCCCTTGGTTACAGTGAGTGTGTCTCGGTGGTGGGGAAAGGTAATGTAAATACATAATGACTGACTCACTATACAGCAAAGACTTAATCAGCAATATTCCTTCAAGACAAAAGCAGCAGTCCTCAAAACCACAAAAAAAGTTTACACATACAAAACCTTGGCTAGCATTGGAGCTGAAATCAGAAGGTGGAAAAAGCATGTATTTGAACCTAGACTTATCTGTTAGACTGACAGACACAAACCGTGGGTAGGCCTACATAGGGATGAGAATGTGAGAGAAAAACCTCTGAGGCGTTGGTTTGAGACCTTCCAAAAGCAACAGACTTTTTATGAGTTGAGTGATGCAAATTGTACAACTAGATTAACTTGTTTGCTGGCTGACGCTGGCCTGCCATCTCCACATCTTTGTCTTGCAGCCTGCCTGGGATGTTAGCTAATTGTTGTGTACAGCCTGATCTGTCAGCAGCATGGGGCCCTGCTTCAACAGTTAACCCTTCAATGGTTGATCTGAGATAAACCAACCCAAGAACTCGCCCATAAGGTGATGGTTACTTCCATAATTCTGGAATTAGTACTGGAATCAGTTCCAGAACATTTCTGCAGTTTTTAGGATGTTCTCCTGTAATCCTTTTCACAGTTGTGTAGAGTCTGGGGTCCACACCCATACTTTATACCCAGCATGTAACACTTTTTACAGAGACGATAAGTTGACTGTGTGTTTCTAAGCCAATTGGTTTACAGCATTTTAAGCATCAGCCAGGGTGCAGGGGTCCGAAGAAATATCAACAACATCATTCCAATATTTTTCAAATGTCATATACAAACAAATCATCTGTATCCACAGAAGAAGATGCAATAATTGTGGATAGACATCCCTTTTCTCCAAGGAGAAGAATCGATCAAAAGGGTTCTTTGTCGCAGAAGTTTCAGCCATTGTCTGTAGCGACCATGTAAATGTAACACAGAAAACAATCTTGTTCATTCAGAACCAATTAGAGCCAATAGAGAGCCATGTCAATCAGCGGTCACTGAGGCATGACTCAAGATCCCAAACATGTGAAGAGGCTGAAATGATCCCTCCAACATGCAAAGCAGATTCCAGACAGACTAAATGCTTCCAGGCTGTTGTCTGGTCTCTCTCCACTCGTGATGGTCACACGCACCGTTGTTTGATGCTGAGGCAGCCCCCCTGCCACGATGTCTAGCCTGGATAGCCTGATTAGTAAAGCCCCTTGTTCTGGACCCATATCTCACACACACAATCACCTCCACCCTAGTTAGGTCACAACACGCTATATTGGGGTTTATAAGCATCTGAGTTCAGTAGACATTGTGACTATTCCCTGACCTTTGTGGTAACGCAATGAATATGGTGCTGGTCTTTGGAGTAAATGGTTGGATTTGGTTAGATTAAACTGGCTGGGAAATAAAGTGATTTATAAACCTACAATCCACACATTTTCTCAGCCTTTTCTAAATGTTTGGTCTTGAATCTTTCTATTGCTTACATTATTAGTTAGACACTAATATTCCCCTTGCTGTTTGATTGCTGTACATTGTGTACAGTTCACAGAGTCTGTTTAAATGAACATCTGTTTGAACTTATTTTACAACACACGCAAACTCTATGAACATTCACCCCTGAGCTTTCCAGACAGCAAACACTTTGTGAAATCACTAAGTACTTTATCTGGGAGACAATAAGAGCTAAATAAAACATAGTAAGCCATTTTGTTATAAACGCCCAGTTACTTAAAAAAATTAAAATGTTTTACTTACTATAGAACAAAATGAAATCTAGTCTATGGTGTTAACCCATGTGACAAGTACATTATGTCCAGGTCACAGCACCGCAACCCTTGACCTTGTCGGTCTCATAAGAACACAGGGTGTTGGCCAACAGAGTTTGTACCCTGCTGTGATAAACACCACAGAGACCACTGGTTGGAGCAGTGCACTCTTACAACTTCTGCATGCCTTGGCACTATTAGTGCACTAGTCACATTTAACCCCCCTCTAAGGACATTGTAAACTGCACTAAATCGGTGTTTCCCAGTTACTGAGTTGATGTAGAGATAATCTTATCATACGATCTTGCTTGCCAGCTCATCATAGGAAAGAGCAGTGTAACAGATTTACAACTCATTTTTACTACCATTTATCTAAAGGTGCTGCTGAGGAAAGTGAGTGGGAAATGTTTAAACGATTAGACATGTTAGAGCTTCTGTTATGGGACTTTATCTGATAGGAACCATACTTTTCACCAAGACACCGTCTCTACAGGACAAACTGAATAAATAGGCACTATATCACTGCATGTAAAGGTGCAGGAGTGAATGGTCTCATCCATGTTACTACATGCTCAGTGTAAAGAGAAGCTGGTGAACTCTAAACCCTGTGTGACCTCATCATTGTCGAGGAAGTGTGAGAATTCAGTTGAACTAGGTCATGTTCACTCATCTTAAGCCTACTTACTGTGCCACGCCCATGTTCAGTGTTTATAAAGATCCCTAAAAAGATGAAGTGCATTTTGTGGAATAGCCTGCTTGGTAGGGTTTGGATTTCTGACAGGGGACCCATCTGCTGTGCTTTACCTGGCACAGTAGAGGATAATACATGTTAAACAGTACCCCAGACATTCACTTCCACCACTGGTGCCTTCCTATAAAATAGCTTGAACTGAGACATGCTCATTTTAGCTTAACAATTTCAAACACGTGCCTGTTACAGTCAAGGAGAGATGTGGGTCATTAGGTCAAATAATTTCAAATGCAATTCTTTTTTTTTTTTTTACACATTTATTTCATATCTCCCCTCACAACACCAATTTATATGAAGGTCACTTCAATACCTGCTTCCCTTCTCCCAGAAATAACTGACCACTGACAAGGTGACGTGTTTTATTGCGTTTAATGTGTGGACCTCAGGACAAAAGCTGCCACAAGAATCACAGACCCTTTTAAAAACAGTTCATCTTGTAAAGTGAAGGAGAGAGGCAAGTGCTGCCCCTCTCTTCTAGACGAGTGCATTGATTACTGTCACAAGTACAATATTCAAGGATTCAATGGTTAACTGGATCTCAGGACCTGTGAACAAGACATGAGGTCCCTATTCTGAAGGCAACACGGATCAAATAAGAGTTCTTGAGATTAACCTCATGACATCAGAAAAGCTCATTCTTACCTTTTGATTAAAAAGGGGGGTTTATCAACCCAAGTCAAGGGTAGCAGCAGGTCCCCATGTTTTTCTTATCTAGCTGCAGGATTGATTCTACTATGAAAATCTCATCTGGGCAGAGTCAATCCACCCTTAACGGGGAAATCCACTCAAACTATATTATTTTTGTCCACAGTTAATACAGTCCCAAAATGTTTTATATGTCAGCAGTCAAGTTCAAGATATTGGACTTTGAAGAAGCAAAGTGTCACTTACCACATCATGAAAAGAAAAAAATACCCAAAGAGAATTTGAGTGGATTTTTCCTCCACCTTCTATTTCACATTCAATTTAACTTTTATTTATACAGATAAATCTCATTGAGATAAAATCTATTTTGCAAGAGAGACCCTTTTCAATCAGGCCAACCACAATATACTAAAGGAACAGACAGAGATGCTGAAAATAAATATATTATAATGGTAAAACTGTCAGGGACCATGGTTGTGGGTATTTCACAATATCGGTGTACCATACTACTATTTTGAGGGTTTCTATACAAAAGTGAACTACAACAAAACAGCAAATAGTAGTTGAGGGCTGTGTGAAGAGCCTTGACACGTCAAGGTTTAATAGCAACCACATACCAGACAGTCTCCCACCATTCAGGTTCAGTTCCCTTGCAGCTTCTTCATGATAAGGCTATGGGGAGGTGCGCTGGTGAAAACTGTCCCCACGAAAACGTGCGTCCCCCACAATGTGTGGCGGATGACTTTGCAGCAGCCCAGGTCCTCGATGCTGAAGCCCAGGTTACGGTACCTCTCATCGGTCTCAAACAGTGTGTTGTTGGTGTACGACCCAAAGAACTGGAGGAAAAAAAAAACATGGGAAAAGATGCAAATATTACTCGTTTTGAAAGATTTAAGTTGAACAAATATAAATCAATTTCAAATCGTCAAGAAGACCACACAACTGCCATCCCTGTCTCACAACTGTATGTAATGTTCAAAAAATATTACAGAAATAACTATTCCTGTAGCATAGTGCTAATCCTTAAGCAGCCATTTTAGTCACTTCTTACTGCCAGGCCTGAGGATGGGTCTATGAAGTCAGCCCAGAAGCCTTCTGTCCTCAGGGCATAACAGATTTCCTTGGCACCAGAAACAAACTGCAACAGAACAACGCAACAACACATTTACCTTTGACAATTGATTCGATTTTTATTTTCCTTTCAAGCATTCCAATTTTGTACTGATACAAACATGTGTAATAGTGACCAACATTCTGATTGTATGTTGTTAACTACAAACGTGTGGCATTACCTGCATGGCCTGCTTGCTTTATGTATATATATTTCTTTCAGATACAAAAAAGAGACCATCTGTTCAAACACATTGTTATTGGTAATCATATCACCATGTAAGATGGCAACACACAACAACTGCTGTTGTAGAGATCTAGCCTATTGCTGGGATGGGAGAGGAGGGTGCGTGTCAGGGTCTAGTAAATGAGTACAGTCAAGGGGGTCAGCGGCACAATTAGAGCGATTCTCAAGCAAGGGCATGTTAACCAGACGGTGAATAACGCACATTGTCACAAACAAGCCCGGCTCTAACACCCACTGCTCACACACACACACACACAGACTCCTAACAGAAGTCTTCTATTGTAATGCTGAGATTGGGAATATGTAACGCACCACCCCATTATCATAAACAAAAGAGTACTTGCTACAAATAGGTACGAAGTCTGAAAGACTATTGACAGTTGAATCCTTTCAATTCCTTAAATGTAGTTCTCAGAGGAAAACAGATTGGGTTAAAATATACATGTGGGGACGGCAGGTAGCCTAGTGGTTAGAGCGTTGGACTAGTTACCGAAAGGTTGCAAGATCGAATCCCCGAGCTGACGAGGTAAAAAGCTGTCATTCTGCCCCTGAACAAGGCAGTTAAAATAAGAATTTGATCTTAACTGACCTGCCTAGTTAAATAAAGGTAAAAATATATATGTTTGCCTTACACCAGCAACTCATAACTCCCTAGAACTAAAAAGTGTCTGAACTTTCTTCAGTGGTTCTGATAGACAGTTCATGTTGTTCATATGCTATGGGTAAAACTACACACGGTGTTGTGACACCAACTCACTTTGTCGAGCATCAACTCCCTCTCTTTGTCCACCTCCTCACACCACGCTGTCATGTCGTTCTGAGTCTTCTGGGTCACCGTGACAACCGTCATGCCATTGTTAGGGGCCTCGGGGAACATGGACTCAAAATCTGCAAATACATGGGGAGAACATACATTGTCAAAAACTAACATGACCGTGACACCAATAGAGTTATGCTCATACATGATGTACATTCCCTTAGTGTTTGAGCCCCCTCTACTGGATACATGTAGAATCTCAACATCAATCTCACAAACACGTGAAGAGGTAAATGCTTTCACCTCTTTTTCCCCTATCCATTCCCCATTTAAGATGTGGACATAGTTAGCACATAGACAAGTATATCAACAAGATTGAAAGTATATGTGCCAGAAAATGTGAGTAGGATGATCAGTGTCTGCTTTTACAGTGCATTTGGAAAGTATTCAGACCCCTTCCTTGACTGTTTCTTGCACAGCTGTATTTTCAGAGTTTCTCCCATTCTTCTCTGCAGATCCTCTCAAGCGCTGTCAGGTTGGATGGATAGCGTATCTGCACAGGTATTTTCAGGTCTCTCCAGAGATGTTTGATTGGGTTCAAGTTGGGGCTCTGGCTGGGCCACTCAAGGACATTCAGAGACTTGTCCCGAAGCCATTCCTGCGTTGTCTTGGCTGTGTGCTTAGGGGTCGTTGCCCTGTTGGAGGTGAACCTTCGCCGCAGTCTGAATTCCTGAGCGCGCTCTGGAGCAGGTTTTCATCAAGGATCTCTCTGTACTTTACTCTGTTCAGCTTTCCCTCGATCCTGACTAGTCTCCCAGTCCCTGCCGCTGAAAAACATCCCCACAGTATGATGCTGCCACCACCATGCCAGGTTTCCTCCAGACGTGACGTTTGGCATTCAGGCCAAAGAGTTCAATCTTGGTTTCATCAGACCAGACAATCTGTTTTTCATGGTCAGAGTCCTTTAGGTGCCTTTTGGCAAACTCCAAGCGGGCTGTCATGTGCCTTTAATTGAGGAGTGGCTTCCACCTAGCCACTCTACCATAAAGGCCTGATTGGTGGAGTGCTGCAGAGATGGTTGTCCTTCTGGAAGATTCTCCCATCTCCACAAAGAAACTCTGGAGCTGTCAAAAAGACCATCAGGTTCTTGGTCACCTCCCTGACTAAAGCCCTTCTCTCCCGATTGCTCAGTTTGGCCGGGAGGCCAGCTCTAGGAAGAGTCTTGGTGGTTCTAAATTTCTTAAATATAAGAATGATGATGGCCACTGTTCTTGGGGACCTTCAACGCTGCCAACATTTTTTGGTACCCTTCCCCAGATCTGTGCCTCAATTACAATCCTATCTCGGAGCTCTACGGACAATTCCTTTGACCTCATGGCTTGGTTTTTGCTCTGACATGCATTGTCAACTGTGGGATCTTATGTAGACAGGTGTGTGCCTTTCCAAAACATTTACAATCAATTGAATTACCCCAGGTGGACTCCAATCAAGTTGAAGAAACATCTCATGAATGATCAATGGAAACAGGATGCACCTGAGCACAATTTTGAGTCTCATAGCATAGGGTCTGAATACTTATGTAAATAAAGTTATTTGTTTTAATCCGTTTTCAAAAATGTCTAAAAACTGTTTTTGCTTTGTCATTATGGGGTATTGTGTGTAGATTGATGAGGAAAAACATGCATTTAATCCATTTTAGAATAAGGCTAATATGTGGAAAAAGGGAAGGGTCTGAATACTTTCTGAATGCACTGTATGCTGTGCATTTTTACAGAAAGTAAGACTGCTCACATAGGCCTATATCTGTTTGTGAAAGGAAAACAATCATATATGTACCTTTCTTCAGCAGCTCAGGGCAAGACTGTATCGCACACTCTACATTGGAGTTATCAAAGTACTGTTCTGCTCTGTTGACTATTTGTTCCGGGGGATCAGCCTCTTTCCCCTAAGACAAACAATCATGGAACGGTGCTCAGAAAACCAAAAACATCCCTGAATATTACACTCCATAATATGCATATGCTTCATTATCACCAGAAGAAATGTCAATTGTGAAACCAACCACACTTACTTGGAACTCGCCGACAAATTGGGCAAGGATGAACTCATGCCTCTCGCTGCTGGAGGGAGCAGACAGCACGTCGGGGACTGTCCGGTGGACTGGGCCTTTAATCTTCTGTTCTGCTGTGCCCTCCAGGTGGCAGTCAAAGCCTGAGTTACCTGGCAGCTGGAAGCGCTGGTCCTGAGGCCCGAACGGACCCATACTATCATCTGGCCAAACTGTCCTGGATCCTGACAATGAGACAAAATTTTACAAGAAGTTGATCCAATTATTGAGCCAATAGATTCACTTACCTTCTGAATAACAGACAGTTGGTATATGACGTTCACATTCATACAAGTTCAGTATCATCATTGTGATCAGAGGTCTGCACTTACCAAGGTCAGGGGGTGGGATGGCTACGCGAGGCTCATCAGAGCCAGATGATCCAGCACCAGAGAACGTTCTCTGGTTGGTTCCAGCAATCCGCCGGACCAGTACATGAAGCCCTGGCAGGTAAGTCACCAGCCTGGCTCTGCTACAGAGCACCTGAGGAACAGAGAAGGAACATCCCCATCAGGACACAAAAGTGTGTGTGTGAGACGTTGGATTCTGATAAAATCTGGAAGTCTATGGGAAATAGACTTACACTGGCCATCCTGTTGGGCCTCTCCCTCTCCTCTGTTATTCACTTGCAAAACTGCAAAAGACAAAGTAATATATTAACCAACTGCATACACTAGACACAAAACACTGAAAGTAGGTGCATAAACTGATTATCATCAAGCGAAATAGCTCAAAACAAACAGCAGTTGACTGTCAACAGGCTAACTAGCTGGCTAAAAATAATTTGAATCACAATTCAGAATATCCTGTAGCTACCTTAACCCGTACCGTAGTACTGTCAATTAGTGCTCATTGACAACTATTTCAGACGACATAGCTGCCACAACATTACATAACAGGGTACAGCAAGACTGTAGGGAATGTTAGCTAGCTAGCCAGCGAATGTTAGCTAACTAGCCAGTGAATGGGAGCTGTGGTGTATTCATTGGTCAGTCAAACGTTTTGCAACAGAAACAGTTTACTCCAAACGCTCTTGACGTAAAAGCTGTTCGGTTCTTAAATGGAATTTGTAGTTAATTTTAATGTTATGGCAAAGACAGTAAGTACAGTATGGTTTCCTGACCATTCCAATCTGAACAGTCTGAAGTGTTTGGCACAAGCTTCACACCTATAAACGATCAATTCTTCCATGCTCTAAAGTGGAGTGAAGTCCACAGGGTTCCTTCCTACTTCTTCCAGCCATGTTTTCCTACAGACCAAATGTGTTGCAACAGAATACACCCCTGCTCCCTAAACTGCAGTACATTTACTTTCAGTTTACATAGGGTCGGCAGGTAGCCTAGTGGTTAGAGCTGACAAGGTAAAAATCTGTAGTTCTGCCCCTGAACAAAGCAGTTAACCCACTGTTCCCCAGTAGGCCGTCATTGTAAATAAGAATTTGTTCTTAACTGACTAGCCTAGTTAAATAAAGGTTAAATAAAGCAAAACGAAAATGATATTTGGAGTTTGCTCATCAACACCTCTTTGACAGAAGGCTTTCGGGTGGTATATCTAGAATCAGATAACAAGAGAGCAAAATACAGGCTTTTTCCCCTCCATTTTGTTTACAAAAAGTGACTTATGTGCTGGATACTAAGGGGCAGTCTTAAAAGTGTGATCAGTCAAACCTTGTATTCCCAGAACAATTACATTTTAAAATGTTAAATAGTTAATTTTGAATGGATTTTATGTAAAACTACAGGCTCAAATAAATTAAATAGCCTACTTGCATGACCTAGAGAGCTAAAATCACTTGTATCAACGTCACTGATGTCCCTAATCTATGATACACCAATAACAATTCCCATTTTAAAGTTCCCTGATTATGAATTAATATTATGATAAGAGGTCAAGGAACCCAACACACTTGTCTTTACATCTGTAACTCATAGGGACAGTTAGCTATTGAAAATATCAGGACCTTTCGGTTAATAGTCCAACACTCTAACCACTAGGCTACCCTGCCGCCCCAATTTTGAAAAGTATCCTTGTAAATGGGGCGGCAGGTAGCCTAGTGGTTCGAGCATTGGTCAAGTAACCGAAAGGCTGGTGGATCGAATCCCCGAGCTGACAAGGTAAAAATCTGTCATTCTGCCCCTGAGGCTAGATCCCTTATGTAATGTGTAATCTGCATATAGGGCTAACCCTCCTGAAAGGGAATGTAAAAACGTATATCTTGTTTACATTCAATCCCCAAAATTGCACTTTTACGACGGTCCCTAAACCACCCGAGCGCCAGAAATCAGCATAATGCCTCCTTCTCGGTTAAGGAAAGTGTTCTCTAACATCATCTGATTCTCGATATATCCTATCATCATCATATGACCTACCGTCTGAGAGCTATTGACGAGCAAACTCCGAATATCGAAAATAAAAACAAATTTACTGAGGCGCAAGACCACACAGCTAACGTACTAGCTAGCTCTACGTTAGCCGATTTATATTAATTTAGGCTCTGACAATAATTGTAATATATTTACCTTAAATAAATACGTTGAAGAATATCCCCTTCTTGCAAACATAAATCAATATAATACTTTGAAAAGATCAATAGGTCTTATCTGTGTTTATCCTTGACCTAACTTTAGCTTGCCTGCTATCTATCTGCTTCACCTTTCATTGTGCACATGCGCTCTTACGTGGGTAAGTGACGTGACCCTACGAGGGACAAAAAGGGCTTGACGTAACAAGGTTACAAAAAAAGAAATAACATCAAAATGTAGAATCATGTTTGCACACTAGATGTCGTTATATCCCTATCCATGAGTGGCAGCATGTACCTACAGATTGATGCCAGCAAAGGTTAATTCTAAGGATAGTTTCAGACAAAAATGAATGTGACAGGGGAGGACTAAAGGGGAGGACTGTAATTAGTGGCTAACCTGTATAATGTATAAAATAATCCTCAAACTCCCGTTCAGATGAGAGCTTTGTACCTGAAGAGCAGTGTACCTCCTGAGTGGTGCAGCGGTCTAAGAAACTGCATCTCAGTGTTAGAGGTGTCACTACAGACCCTGGTTTGAGTCCAGGCTGTATCACAACCGTCTGTGATTGGGAGTACCATAGGGCGGCGCACAATTGGCCCATTGTTGTGCGGGTTAGGATTTGGCCGGTGTAGGCCATCATTGTAAATAAGAATTTGTTCTTAACTGGCTTGCCTAGTTAAATAAAGATAAAATAATATCAATTTTGGAACGTTCTGATTTGAGAAAGGGCGCTATCTCACCACTTCTGCTGTTCACGCCCGTTAATGAAACTCCCTCAATGTATTTATTCGAGTGCAACCATTCTGAGGACCAGACTGTTGAAAACAAATGTTTGTTCTTCAAGTGCAGTCGCATAAACCTTCAAGCGCTATTATGAAACTGGCTCTCATGAGGACACCACAGGATAGGAAGACACAGAGTTACCTTTGCTGCAGAGGATAAATTCATTAGAATAACTGCACCTCAGATTGCAGCCCAAATAAATGCTTCACCGAGTTCAAGTACAGACACATTTCAACATCAACTGTTCAGAGACTGCGTGAATAAGGCATTCATGGTCGATTTGCTGCAATGAAAACACTACTAAAGGACACCAATAAGAAGAAGAGACTTGCTTGGGCCAAGAAACACAAGCAATGGGCATTAGAATGGTGGAAATCTGTCCTATGGTGCAAATTTGAGATTTTTGGTTCCAACCACTGTGTCTTTGTGAGACGTAGAGTAGGTGAATGGATGATCTCCACGTGTGTGGTTCCCACCGTGAAGCATGGAGGAGGAGGTGTGATGGTGTGGGGGTGCTTTGCTGGTGACACTGTCAGTGATTTATTTAGAATTCAAGGCACACTTAACCAGCATGGCTACCACAGTATTCTGCAGTGATACGCCATCCTATCTGGCTTTCGCTTAGTGGGACTGTCATTTGTTGTTCAACAGGACAATTACCCAAAACACACCTCCACGCTGTGTAAGGGCTATTTGACCAAGAAGGAGAGTGTTGGAGTGCTGCATCAGATGACCTGATTGAGATGGTTTGGGATGAGATAGATCTCAGAGTGGAGGAAAAGCAGACAACAAGTGCTCAGCATATGTGGGAACTCCTTCAAGACTGTTGAAAAAGCCTTCCAGGTGAAGCTGGTTGAGAGAATGCCAAGCGTGTGCAAAGCTGTCATCAAGGTAAAGGGTGGCTACTTTGAAGAATCTAAAATATGTTTTTATTTGTTTAACACTTTTATGTTTACTACATGATTCCATATGTGTTATTTCATAGTTCTGATGTCTTCACTATTATTCTACAATGTAGAAAATAGTCAAAATAAAGAATAACCCTTGAATGAGAAGGTGTGTCTAAACTTTTGACTGAAACTCTATATATATAAAATATCTAAACATATAACAGACAGTAATATTTTTCCTTTCCATTCTAACTCAGCCTGGAAGATTAAGCCGTTTGCCTCTGAGAATATTATTCACAATGTGTAAGTAATGAAGAACGTTTATAACAGATATCAAGAGCTTGATATGAAGTAAATTGAAACAAAACTGCTGCATGATGCCAAAGCTGACCTCTACCCCCTCACCCTGTCCCCCACGTCCTCTAAAACCATAACCAGCTACACTGTGAAATTAACTTGCTTGTCATTCAGTCGCTGAAGAGTTGGAAGTTAATTGAAAGGCTGGTCTCCTCCCTTTGTGTCAGAGGGGTCACGATGTTATGGAGTAATGGTCATTATTAGGTGAAAGAGGTTCCACTGAGGACAGAGGGAGGAGAGATAGAGAGAGAAAGGGGAGTGGGAGAAACATAGACAGAGGGAGAGAGAAAGACAGACCCCTCAGAGAGAGAGAGAGAGAGAGAGAGAGAGAGAGAGAGAGAGAGAGAGAGAGAGAGAGAGAGAGAGAGAAAAGAGATAGGCAGAGAGATGGAGAGGGGTAACCAACCTATGACTGGCCTGTCCAGATTAACCCCATAACCTTGACGCTGGCCCCCTCCACAGCAGGGGCATTGTCATTAAAGCCAGGAGTCACGCTGGGGGTCAGTGCGCTCTCTCATCTCAGAGCGTCCCCATGGACAATTAACCTGACAGGTTGTCACTCTGAGGAGCATAAGTCTTCACTGTGGACCTATAGGTCTCTATAGGTCCCTATAGGAGCTCATCCAACTTTAACATTCCGTCTGCAGCAGCTTTCTGTGTGAGGAAACCCAGCTAGCACATTTGGTTCCTTGGAAGTTGTGGGAATGTCCATTTTTGGCTCCCAATTGGTTCTGAAAACAGAGCATTAAAGGGACATTTTTTAAATGTTCAACTTCATGTTCATCAACTCCAGCACCACCCTAACGTCAACATATGTGAAAATGTGTGTGTTTCTATGTTTTACAGTAAAATTGCCTACTTATTGTATGCTGATTGGTTAATGATGTAATTGGAAACACTTATCTTCCTCTATCTTAAAAAACAACAAGATAGAAACGCGCCATTTTCACATATGTCGATGTTGGGGTGGTTCTGGGGTTGATGAATATGAAGTAGAAACATTTTTAAGTTTCCTGACCGGTAAAACAGAAAGTTTGTTAAATGTTCTGAGAATGGAAATGAACATTTCGCCTGCTCTGGGAATGGAAATGTTTAGGTTGCTGGACAGTTCCGAGAACCTTTTACTATGGTTCCCTGAATGTTTCCTGGGAGGTTTTTATCAACTTTATGAGAATGGAATGTTCTGAGAACAACACTGCTAGCTTAGGTTAACTGTTTTGAACTCCAAGCACAGATAGGACACATGGAAATCAGTGGCAGTCGGTGCCGTTTAAGATGATGTAGGATGACACTTTTTTTTTATGAGCATGGCCTTATTCTATTAAAGCATATTGGATGACTTTTATATTCCATTCCCCCTCCCCCCCAGCTAAATGAAACATCGATAGGTTTAGGTTACATGATACTAAAATGTTCCCTAAACCCATCATTAGGTTGCTACAACCTAGCCTATGAATTAAAGTTTACAACGTAGATGCACAGGTCCAGAGAAAATTAGGAATAATCAAGGTGACAGACAGTGACACATTCAATACCGCCTTGCACACTCTTGCCTGCGTCTAGCTGATCTAGGGTGTAATCATTAGTCCAACAGTTGCAAACGAGAGTTTCTATTGGACAAAAACAAACATGTTTATCCCAGTTTTGTTCCGTTTGCTTACTTTTAAGAAATGTTTTTCAACAGAATCGGCGGAAGGAATACACCCCCTAATCACATGCAAACACTTTCGTAGCAGCCACATACAATCAACATGATCACTTTGCTCGTTAAGTGCTTCTTGCATCTACCCACTCTCCTCCTCTCACCTTTTCCCTTCGCTTATGTACTTCAGTGCACAACACATCAGCTGTCTGTGACCAGGCTAAAAAAACTTTCAAAGCCAAACCTTCATATCATAACCGCTAACCTCTATACACAGCCTACATCATTGTCACCATATTTGCTAACGTCATAGTCAACATAGCTACAATAACTAACGCATTAGTATTAACCTGTTACAATCATGCAGTGCAGTCAGCTACCGGGCCCCGGTAGCAATAATTTAATAAAACCAAAAGCTTACCTTGACTTGGAAAAGTTCCAGTGTTGGATAGCCATAGCCAGCTAGCTAACATGGCATCCCTCTCTGTTTGAGCCTGTTTTTTGAGTAGGCTAAACTAGCTAGCTGCATTTGCTAGCTAAGTATCTAGCTACGTGAAAGTGAAAAAGTAAAAAACAATTCAATGAAATATAGCTAGCTAGCTCTCTCTCTCTCTTGCTTCTCCTTCACTTCTGAATAAATTAATTTGTTCAAAACTGTTCAACTTTTGCCTTTCTCTCTTTGAGTCAACTACTCACCACATTTTATGCACTGCAGTGCTACTGTAGCTAGCTGTAGTTTATGCTTTCAGTACTAGATTCATGAGCCTCCAAAGTTTTGTATTGAAGTTGGACGGAAACTAGCTGTCCTCCGGCTACACCATGGTGCTACCCTACAGAGTGTCGTTGAGGCTACTGTGGACCTTAATTGCAAAGCAGTGTGTTTTAATTCAATTATTTGGTGAATATATTTAGTATAATTTTATGTAAAAAGGACAACTTTTTTAATGTTTCACTATTTTTATGAAATTCACTGAGGAGGATGGTCCTCCCCTTCTTCCTCTGAGGAGCCTCCACCAATGGAAATTTATTTGCTTAAGAATTAATAATGGAAACACTTTGTGCCAGTGAGATTCAAACCTATGATCTTCTGTTGTCTATCCATTAAATTAGTCCACTGCACCACCAGGATGGAGCTAGCGTGCCATGTAAATGTAATATTCTTATAACTTTCTTTGAACGTTACTAATGTTTTCTTGTGTTTTTTTATGGAATGTTTTCTTATTGTTCTGAGAACATGACTTTAAATATAACCATGAGGAAACCTGAAGAAAACATTATGCTGAAGTACTGTAATTCCAACCTACGAAACATATGGTTATCAGCACGTTATGTGCTAGCTCGGTATCCTGCACCAATCCCAGAATGTTGTGGGAAGGTTGCATGTAAAATAACCATAGGGCACACTCTCACCAAGCTCTAAGAAACATATGGTTCTCAGAACATTATGTGATAGCTGGAAATTGACTGTCATCTTTGTAAACCTAATATTTGGCAGAACCATAATGTCATTTTCAGTCTTGCTAGCTTCCAGACCAAATAGCCAACCAACCAGATGCACATTTTATTAGCTGTATACTGAGGCAGCCTAAGAAATAATAAGTACTGACATTATTAACCTTGTGTTTTACTATTCATAATAATGTTCCAGTTATATGATCATTTTGTTTTATTGATTGTGCCTAATAACAGCCCTAGACCCCTGATCATAAAATCAGCCTTTCCTCACTATATAATTGAGTACTCTGCCACAAAAATATGCAGGAGATAATTGAAATACACACATGAGGGCTTTAGTGTTCTCAAATGTCTTGGTAAAGAATACAGTAGGTGTGGATATGAGGAGCCCTCCCAAAACAGGAAACTGTCTGTGTCAGTATAATGTAATGTAGGCTGTTTTGTGCAGTTTGTATGGGTTTGAATTATATTTCGTTTTGACTCAATCTACTGGTCTCTGGTTCTGCTCCACCTGTTGAAAACTCACTGAGGGTCTGAACCTGATAGGAGATGACATCCATTCACCTGCATTCACTCACCATGCTCTCCCTCTGACTGAGCAGAGAGAAAATGACATGGATGTACCGTGCCATTTTGGTCATATTAATTAATTAAACAGATGTAGTTTAAAACAACTCAGGCTGTTGTTAGATATACTGTTTAAATATATGCTGTGAATACATATGAAAAGTTAGCTAGATTGTTGTTGTTGTACTTATATAAGCTCAGTATAATTTCCATTTGAGACTTATCAGCTAAACACCAGGCAACCTGCATGCAAAGAGAGTAGGTGGTGAAAATGCTCCGCTTATTAAGTCTCTCTGTTCACACAATTACACTTTATTGGCCTTTGCTGAATGTCACCGTTAAAGCGTGAATCGCAGCAGCAAGGTGCTTTTTTAACTTTATTCAGCTCAGTGGAGTGATAAAAAGATGGTGTTTGTAAATTGGCTGCCATTAAACTAGGTGTTTCGCAGGAGGTGTGAAACTCACTGCATCCCAACAGATGCTTTACAATCTGTTACTGTTAAAGAATCTTCATAATTAAAAAAATTATAATTGCTTGATATTAAACATATTCCTGACTGCTCATATGAACTCAGAAAAAAAAGAAACGTCCTCTCACTGTCAACTGCGTTTATTTTCAGCAAACTTAACATGTGTAAATATTTGTATGAACATAACAAGATTCAACAACTGAGACATAAACTGAACAGAAATAATGTGTCCCTGAACAAAGGTGTGTGGGGGTGGGGGGCAAAATCAAAAGTAACTGTCAGTATCTGGTGTGGCCACCAGCTGCATTAAGTACTGCAGTGCATCTCCTCCTCATGGACTGCACCAGATTTGTCAGTTCTTGCTGTGAGATGTTACTCCACTCTTCCACAAAGGCACCTGCAAGTTCCCGGACATTTCTGGGGATATATGGATCTAGCCCTCACCCTCCGATCCAACAGGTCCCAGACGTGCTCAATAGGATTGAGATCCGGGCTCTTCGCTGGCCATGGCAGAACACTGACATTCCTATCTTGCAGGAAATCACGCACAGAACGAGCAGTATGGCTGGTGGCATTGTCATGCTGGAGGGTCATGTCAGGATGAGGCTGCAGGAAGGGTACCAAATGAGGGAGGAGGATGTCTTGTTGAGATTGCCTGCAATGATGATGCTGTGACACATCGCCCCAGACCATGACGGACCCTCCACCTCCAAATCGATCCCGCTCCAGAGTACAGGCCTCGGTGTAACGCTCATTCCTTCGACGATAAACGCAAATCCGACCATCACCCCTGGTGAGACAAAACCACGACTCGTCAGTGAAGTACGCTTTTTGCCAGTCCTGTCTGGTCCAGCGACGCTGGGTTTGTGCCCATAGGCAAAGTTGATGCCTGGTGAGGACCTGCCTTACAAGCCCTCAGTCCAGCCTCTCTCAGCCTATTACGGACAGTCTGAACACTGATGGTGGGATTGTACGTTCCTGGTGTAACTCGGGCAGTTGTTGTTGCCATTCTGTACCTGTCCCGCAGGTGTGATGTTTGGATGTACTGATCCTGTGCAGGTGTTGTTACACGTGGTCTGCCACTGCGAGGACGATCAGCTGTCCGTCTTGTCTCCCTGTAGCGCGTATCACAGTCTCCCTTAGGCGTCTCACAGTACGGACATTACAATTTATGCCTAAGGCACATTCACGCTGATGAGCAGGGACCCTGGGCATCTTTCTTTTGGTGTTTTTCAGAGTCAGTAGATAGGACACTAAAGAGGCCTATCTACTGACTCTGAAAAAGTCAGTAGATAAGTTTTCATAACTGTGACCTTAATTGCTGTTAGCTGTTAGTGTCTTAACGACCGTTCCACAGTTGCATGTTCATTAATTGTTTATGGTTCATTGAACAAGCATGGGAAACAGTGTTTAAACCCTTTACAATGAAGATCTGTGAAGTTATTTGGATTTATACGGATTATCTTTGAAAGACAGGGTCCTAAAAAAGGGATGTTTATTTTTTTGATAGGTTTATGTTATAGTAGGGCCTGCAGCAGCATGCCATGAAGTACTTCTAAACATTCCAGCTCATTCCCATTTTAGCCAGTTGATCGCTTTTTATTTCAAATGAGTAAGCTCTCTCGTCTCCCACTGACCGACATTTAACACTCTGGAACACACAGATGAGGGAGTCAGTCAGAGCAGGCTGTTGAAGCTCAAGACTAACATCTCAGCACATTTTACACATTGATGGATGGAGTAGCCTAGCAGGCTCTGTTGCTATGATTTTTTTTTTAGGGATTCAGCTATGAAAGAGCTTGTAAAAAGATTCCAAAACGCTGTGACCATTCTGATGTCTCTTTGAGGACTTGGTGGGTTCTTTTATAGTAAGTCCCATTGCTCCTACATGAGAGTTTAATCTTTATGCTAAATAACCAGGTACTGGTTTCATATTATTAATGAGAGCTGCATTTGCACAACTTTGAATTGAAGCTCAGTAGTGCAAAATGATGATGCTTCAGTGACTGTATGATAATGTACAACAGAACTGTAAGCCCCTGTCTCTAAGCATCTAGAGAGATTACACAAATTGGAAAAACCATGTCTAGATCTAACAGAAAGTTGGAAAATACTTTCCCTCTGGACCTTTCTTTTGAAAGGCAACCAGTTATCAGTTCAGTGTTTTCCATGCTGTGGGAGAAAAATCCCCTCAGAGCAGCATATGTGTTTTTGACTGAGTGATGTCTTATCTAACCTCTCACTCAACAGCTCTCTTTAGGCCCATACCTGTTGTAATTATTTTTGATAGGCTCATTTGGGATCCGTGAGGCATGACGGGGACATTACTGTTCTGGCTTGTTGCAGGGGAATGAAAAACCCCACATGGATGTATTCATGAAGGAGGAACATGTGTCATCCATTACACTGGATAGGAGTGTGACATTAATGGCTGTCACCAGTTCGTCAGAACACATACAGGGTAAAACTGTGTTGACATGAAATGTATGAGAACACAAAAGGTATTTGGAGAGATGTTAAAGATCTATGTCTTTCAGTCATGGGTCATTTTTCAAAGGTTAATAATATTCAGATGGAAAGATGGTTTAAATACCAGCTAGTCATATACCAGATAGTCACAGGAATGGATTTGCTATTCCGGGCAATTAGAAAATAGATGGCTGTAAAAGCCACAGGCAATTAAGCAGATAACACAGTATATCTCTCCATGGCTGATAGGATTGCAGTATTAACACACATCAATCACCCAAGAATAAAACCCAGAATATTAACTCTGGAGATTCTGTTGGGATTAACTGAATCAATAGTCTGTGTATGGGTTTAATTCCTGATTTGATGGGCCCTGGATTAGATTTCATTGATGACCTCCAAAGTATTGGTAAAAGTAATTAAAATACGAACTAGGCCTGATATATCAGGAGAGAAAAACAGAGAGAGTACACATTAAACAAAGCACTCAAGCCATGTGACAATGAAACTCATTAGCATAAGATTAATGAATAAAGATCATACAAGAAAAATAGGAATCAATTCAAAACAATTTTCAATTGGCATGCATCCAATTGTTTGGCTTACTTTGACACAATGTAGAAACTGCTGAGGTTAATTGGTTCATTAGCAATGCATAGCAATGGCTGCAATTGCAATTTGAAACACAATTTATCTATGAGTAACTTCCATACATTGAAGTCCATAGAATTCCAACGTGACCTTCAATTTCAGGCAACCTCTGGCCTGTTGAGGGTGCTCTAATATGTAACATTTACTGTAAGCAATAAGCATTGACTGTTCCACTGCCAGCGCCCAACATCCAACATCATCTAATTTTATATTTTGCTTCTCAGGTGGAACTTCTCCATAACTCATCACCCCCTCTGCCAATGGTAACTGTCACTCCCTGCAGAGCAAGAGCCATCTTATAGGTAAGTCCAGTAAACAAAATGTGTAAAAGAAAACATGTTTATCGGAGTAGTTATTTATCCCAAACATGTTCCTATTTGAGTTTTACCACAGCAGCACATTCTGAGCAATTTTCTTTGTTTCACAATTATGTAAATAGATGCTAGTGTGTTGACATACTAAATCCCTCCAGGGGAATATGTTTTTGCCCATGAGAGCATTCCTACTGGGCAAAAACTGGTTGAATCAACATTGTTACCATGTAATTTCAACAAAAAATATATCAACGTGATGACATTGAATCAACATAGAAAACTGTTTCACCCAACTTTTAACATAAATACAATGACATGGTAACATTTTATGTTGATTTCACGTGGAATTCACGTTAGTTGACAACTCAACCAAATGCATATAAAATAAAGTACCAATAAAGTATTTGATATTTGCCAGAATGTATAATGCCTTGATATTGTGATACATCCCACAATTCTGGAGAGAAGCCCAAATGCTTGTTTATGAGCTTTTTCTGATTCTCTCCCGCAGGGAGAAATCTGAAGGGGCCCAAGTACGTGAGGATGGCTGGGGGACGGTACAGAGGGGGGCTATTTTTCAAACACCTGAAACAGCTTTTTCCTGCAATCAGAGCCATAGTCATTATGCTTAATTCTATTACAAACATACATGTGTGTTTCTTTTTCTGCACATCTAAGCATGCCTCTTGAGCTGTCTGTATCCTCCTGACTGGTGGTTCGTTTTTTAAAGAAACTAAATAGCCTTCTCTGCATCTCTTCTAAAATCTGGGTAAAAGATTGAAAGGAATGTGAGTCTTATTCTGTACATTTAGTAATTGCCTGCTTTCTAAAGTCTGCCGACCTTGCCAGCAGGCATGGCAGCTAAAGCATGAAACACACCAAGAATCTTACTGCTGATTGACTGCCGATAGGTTCTTATCACAGTGGGAGGCTGTTCATTCTCTTGCTAGAAATAAAGCGTGTCGATTTGGTAGCACCTAACATACCGATTCTACTTGTAGAATCCCAATGCTCGTCATTGTCCAACATCTTGACTTTCAACAAATCAGAGAGCACGAAGCAAACAAAAAAGAAAGAAAAAAGAGTGCATTTTCTCCGTACATCCACATTTGAGCCAGTCACACTTCATATGCAATGTAAGCTATGGGATGGTAGCTAGCTAAGTGCACAGACGCAATGCACACAACACAAAATACTTCCTCCAAGCTAGCTAACCACTGTAGCTAATATTGACATTATAATTAAAAACTTCTAAAAGTTTAAGCCTTTGGGGAGGGGGTTCTACTAAGCTAACATATGGAATTGTTTTAAGATGCAGAAGGATGAGGCAGACGCAGTGGATTGAGACGCAGCCCATGCAAAAACAGATATCTCTAGCTTAAACTGACAGATTTTGATGGGGATTTTTTAATGATGTCAATTAGATATAGACTCTTAATTAAAATGGATTAGCTAGGTTCCATAAAACAGCTGCCTGGTTTAGCTGCTGAGTTAGTGCAGTGTTCTTAGCTAGCTAGCTAGCTATGTTGTGCTACCTAACAATTATGCTAACGTTAGGTAGCTAGCTAAACATTTGGCTATGGGCTGGCACTGGCACTATGGGATTATGAAGAGTGAATAAAAAAATTTCTATGTCATCTTGCTAGGTAGTTATCTAGCTGTGGCCCTCTGGCTAGTATTAACAAGAGCTTTCCACAAAATAGTAACATTAGATACCACGAAATTGGGGGAAAAAAGTGAACTGAAAAGAGATTGACTGCCGACACTGTTCAGACGTGCTAAGACTGGCCTCCCGAGTGGCGCAGTGGTCTAAGCTTGGAATCTAGACCATAAGCAATAGCCACGGATATGCATTGAGAAACAATGCTACTGCCACCTTCTGGTTTGGAGTACTTCCAAGATCTTTTCTGTGTGAACGGAAAAGAGACTGACTGCCGACACTGTTCAGACGTGCTAAGACTGGCCTCCCGAGTGGCGCAGTGGTCTAAGGCACTGCATCACAGTGCTAGCTGTGCCACTAGAGATTCTGGGTTAGAGTCCAGGCTCTGTCGCAGCCGGCCACGACCGGGAGACCCATGGGGCGGTGCACAATTGGCCCAGTGTCGTCCGGGTTAGGGGAGGGTTTGGCCGGCAGGGATGTCCTTGTCCCATCGCGCACTAGCGACTCCTGTGGTGGGCCGGGTGTAGTGCACGCTGGCACGGTCGCCAGGTGCACAGTGTTTCCTCTGACACATTGGTGCGGCTGGCTTTCGAAGTTAAGTGGGCACATTGTGTCAAGAAGCAGTGCGGCTTGGTTGGGTTGTGTTTCAGAGGACGCACGACTCTCGAGCTTCGCCTCTTCCGAGTCCGTACGGGAGTTGCAGCAATGAGACAAGACTGTAACTACCAATTGGATACCACGAAATTGAGGAGAAAACGTCAAAAACAAAAAAAGAAGTGCTAAGACTCTCGGCAAGCAATCGTTTGACAATCCTTCTCATGTGTCTGAGCTTTTAAGATAGTTAGACACGCTAGCTACTCTAACTTGATTGATAGCCTGAAATGGCTTCTTGGTAGCTAGATTGGGAGACTGGGAACCTAACTGGGCTAGCGAAAGACAACTTCATGAAATTGCTAGATGACTATTACAGAGAAACAACAAAAACAAATCTGTGTGTAATCTTTTTTTTACAGGACAAATCTGTTAAATGGGCATGACACTCTGCTCTCCCCATCCTTCTCAACTGTCTGTTTGAAGAATATTTAATTCAATAATAGATTACAAAACAATTGTTGCCTTTAAAGATACCAGCTGCTCAGTGTTAAGAGCTTTAAAAGTGCATGGCAGGTAGTTGGTCTTAAAAAAATGTCACGTCTACTCCCGTTCCCCCCATTCCGGCCCTCGACGTCGCCAGTCTACTAACCACCGGTCCTGGCAACTCACATTGCGCACACCTGCTCCACATCGTTAAGCATACCTGGACTTCATCACCACCATTCATATAGGCCTCAGTAAGCCTCAGCCATCAGGCAGTATTGGTTTTGGTTACGTTCAGTACGTGGCTCCATCCATGATGTTGATGATGATGATGATGATTATTAAACTCACCTTCTGCACCTGTTTCCTGACTCTCTTCGTATACGTTACACAAAATAAAGTTATGTTAAACAGAAGTATCATGGAAATATGTTCAACTGTCCTCTGACCTGTCATATCCAGTCAAATCCAGTTTGTGTTTCAACACATGTTTGTGACATGTTACACAATTCCCTGTACAGAGAAAATCATAGTCAAGTAAACACTTCCTTTTGGAATGTGAATACTGACTAAAACCTCAGACATGTTGTTCTTTCCATTGTTTTATTCAGTCATAATTGAATCAGACATTTGGTCTGAGCTAGAGAGCAGGAATTATGTTTTGTATATTGTTCTGACTGTACTGAGAGCATATTTCCCTTTTAAACATTAGAGTACAGCTTGACTGTAATTGCATGAGACACTTGAGGTATACTCTAGAACGGCATGAATATAAGCATGTCTAGTGAGGTGAAACATTGTACTGTTGAGCTCTTTAAGTAGCAATCACTTTACACTAGAGGACCAAGTGTGATCGGTCTTTAATGTGATTTTCTTCTTGTGATTACCTTTCTTGTAGCCTAAACTGGAGGTGCTAATTTGAAGTTGATTGCACATGTATCACTCTATAAACAGGACATGTGATGGAGACACTTCACAAAGCTTCTACAATGTGGTGGGTCTCCAGAGTCCAGAACCTTTGCTAGTGAGATTTTCCAATGAACACTTACCTACCGAGCCACAAACAGTGAGCCCCATGTAGTCTTTTCAGTTGTCTGTCCACCTCTGTCGAGCAGTTTCCACATCTCATCCATGCTCTATGTGTGTAGCTTGGCTCTGTCCCTCTGCTCTCTTCTCTCATCTCCTCTCTCCATATGCTGGGTCCTCAGGCTGCACTGTGCTCATACCTAAAGGCTCTGTCTTCTTTCTCTAGACCCATCTGGTCCTCTGTTTCCCCTCTCTCCCTAGTGGCCCTTCAGTTGGGGACCATGCCAACACCTCCCCTGGTTGGCACCCAGTGTCTTCCTGTCTCTTAACTCTTGTCTGGAAGCTGTTAATGCCAATTGATGCTATCATTGTCTATCTTTTTAATGGCCTGTTTGTTGCCAATAGTGTTGGCACCACTGACCTACAGGGTTGGCATTGCCTCAAGAAGCATGGAATGTAAAACCACAACCATGACCAGCCAACCCCCAAAGAGTGGATATATTTCTCTCTCCTCAACAATATAGGGCAGGGATACCCAGCGGCTTAGCATGACCTATCGTAATGTGTCTGTGAGTGAGTGCATTTCAGTGGCGGTCGGTGCCATTTAAGATGAGGGAGTATGATTATTTTTATTTCTATTGAAACATATTGGATGACTGTTATTCATATTCTATTCACCCAGCTCAATGTTACATCGATAGGTTTAGACTACTACATGATACTCAAATTTTCCCTATACCCATCATGAGGTTGCTACAACCTAGCCTACGAATGAAAGTTTACAACGTAGAGATATTGATTTGTAATCAAGGTGACAGACAGTGACACATTCACTGCCTTGCACACTCCAGCTGATCTAGGGTGTATTGGACAAATTCAGTGTCTATTGGACAAATTCAGGTATGTTTATCCTCGTTTCGTTATGTTAAAAAATGTTTTTCAACAGAATCGGTGGAATGAATACACCTCTGATCACATGGAAACACAGTTCACTTTCATAGCAGCCACATACAAACAGCATGATCACTTTGCTCGTTGTATTCTTTCTCGCATCTACGAGCTCTCCTCCTCTCACCTTTTCCCTTCACTTGTGGACTTCAATGCACAACACATCAGCTGTCTGTGACCAGGCGTAAAAACCTTTCCTAGCCAAACCATCTTAACCGCTAACTGCTACACACAGCCTACATCGTTGTCACCATATTTGATAACGTCATAGTCAACATAGCTACAATAACTAACGTGTTAGTATAAACCCGCTACAATCATGCAGTGCAGTGTACAGTCAGCAAGCAGTTTAGCAGTTAATAATTAATAAAACCAAAAGCTTACCTTGACTTGGAAGAGTTCCAGTGTTGGATAGCCATAGCCAGCTAGCTAACATAGCATCCCTCTCTGTTTGAGCTGGGTGTTTGAGTATGCTAAACTAGCTATGTGCATTCACTAGCTAATTAAGTGAAAGTGAAGTGAAAAAAACAAAATATAACTCTATAATCTATATATAATCTCTCTCTCTCTCTCTCTCTCTCTCTCTCTCTCTCTCTCTCTCGCTTCTCCTTCATTTCGGAATAAATTAATTGTCTTTCTCTCTCTTTGAATCAACTACTCAACACATTTTATGCACTTCAGTACTAGCTAGCTATAGTTCATGGTTTCAGTGACAATAAACCAATCTTTCCTGAAAACATTCTAAATCTGTATTTTATCCGAGGATGAAACTATAGTGTCTACAGTATAATGAAGGGGTATAAGTATGAAGACTGGTTGGTGGGACACAGAAGGGACATTGGTGTAACAACTCAAAGGAAACAATTCCAACTGGGTGTAATCAGAAAAGCATATTTACCCTTTTCACAACTGATCTTTACTGCCATTCAAAAAACCTGACGTCAGTGGAGACTATTTACACATCCATTATGATCTCCTCCTTGCATGAGTCATGAAGCGAACTCCTACGTGAAGAGGTTGTATGTCATTCAGTGGTGGAGCATCTGGTTGTGTTTTCAATGTAGACATGTTTACTCATGAGCTCTACCCACAAAGTCAACAGTAGAAACCACTGAATGGTGTGAGAGCCACCAAACAAGCAGATAGTCAGTACGCCACACCCTTAAACAACGGCATCAGTCACGTCTAGCAAAGACTGTACGGAAATACAGAAGTGGCAACCAGATTGTTACAGTATGGGAATAAAACACATATTACATGCCATCTGAGTGTCTTTAGTCTTCACAAGTAAATGTTATTCTGTTGTAAGGCCTTTGTCACAGATCTCCTAATAATAGTAGAAGACTTGAGACAAAGGCCTTACACCTTAAGCACACATTAGGTGCTTAAGGTAATGTACCATTTGACCAATAAAGGCTCTTATATCCACTTAAAGCTTGACGTGAATGGTAAAAACACTCAGAACAGAAGATTGAAACCTGCCCAGAGGCTCTGAATCCCATTACCAAGACAGTGGTCATCAAGGCAGTCAATGGCCTCAAGACTTCATGTCAACAGGACTCATATGTACCATAACTACAGGGGCTCTCATCTGTGACAACAGCCCCAACAACAAAATCCAGGGACAGAGACAATGCAACTATTAATGGAGTATGCTAGCTGGCTGTTGTACACAAAGACTCTGGCAATGGCAATACCCCGGGGATAAGTTCCCAGTGCTCTTTTTTTCAGCACTCTGACATATTTTTGGCAGCCATCTTGTGATGTAGTAGTGATGTTGGAGATGTACTTGCTTGGGGTAGAAGATGCTCTTCAAAGAATAGTAGTACGCTATGATGCCAACAGGTCGGTTTCAGGCAGGGAATATCATGATGAATTACATTCAAGAAGTCAGTCAGGAGAATGTTTCCCACCCCAGTTGACAATGCAACTAGTGGGGAAAAAAAGAAAATAAACAGAGCTTTTCTGATTCAGAATTGAGAGAATTGTATTGCAACCCATGCAAAGGGAGATGTTTTTCGTGACTGTTTCACCTTTGATCTGTTAAGCCTACATTTGAATAACCTTTAAGATCATGTCACCTCATCTTAGTCCTTGTTTGTTCTTTCTGAGGTAAATGTAGCACTGTACTGTATTGTTCCGGCCCAGGATACTGTACACCAACCTTTCCTACAGTGAAAAGGCGATTGGAGGAGAATCTCAATTGCATACTCCTCACATCCTTTCTCATCGCCTCCTTCTCAATACCCTGTGGGTTTTGATTAGGTGAGGAGAAAGGACACGAGGAGTATGCAATTGAGATTCTCCCTGGGGTGTGTTCAGTGATATTTTTGCATTTGCTGCCTGTTCCTGCATTTTTTATTAAGTTGCTGCGCTTGACATTTTCAGGAATTTGCACTAAGATGGATTAAAGAGTGTGACTAAAATGTGTTTTTGGAAGATATGATGGAGGTACCATTAAAATGAACTCGCAAGCCAGCAATCTTTCAGCGAGGCGTGGTTTCTTATTTCGTCCAAATAACCTACTCATTAGAATAGCAACATGGATGAATAATAAGAGGATTTCATAACTTTGCGTATGGCTCCAAATGAGAGTCAGCTTGTTTAAACAGTCTACATGGGCCTAATAAAATAATAAACATACACAGTAAAATTGTTTCTTTATGCCACAAAAACATAATTGACTTGGAATTCAATCAAACATTTTGGAGGAAAACAATGTATAAGTGGAGCACTTTGGATAATATTCCAAATTATAACCATATCATTTTTGGGAGTGAGGGGGGGTCCCTTATAAAGATACATTGGGTCTGACATTGAGACTTACAGTACTTATTCTGTGATGAAACTATGGAAATGTCCAAACACAGATGAAAGAGATCCGAAAAGCTATAGTCTAAAGTGGTTGACAAGGCCATCAGAGTTGCAAACCCAATGTTCCCCTTGTTAAAATGAAGCCATCATAGCATCACACACAGCACGAAGATGCCAGGGGGATGATATAATGAGAGTAGTCTGTAACTGACCTCAAACTAACTCTGACAGCACCTCTAACAATAATAGAGAACACTACACAGCATACTATTTTAGTCACAGCAACAGAAGTGCCACATCCAGTTAGGCCTGTGACTTCAGAATGGTTCATAAAGCACTATTCTATTTCTACTCCATGCCTTCAGAGCAGAGTTTCTCGCAGCAGCCTAGCCCGGGTATCCTCAGTTATTCAGATGTGTTGGAAATAATGACCACCCGGGTCAAAGTCACAGCAGTCGCTGTTGAGCACGCTCACTCTGCTCACTCTGTTATTGTAAAGCTTCACTCCCATGCTGAGCGGTTCCAAACACAGGGTTCTGAGGTTAGGGAGAGAGGGAGGGAATGTCTGTGTCGGGTCATCACACCACAGCAACATCACAGTTCCCATGCCTTCTTATGTAAGTACCCTTATACTGTGTGTGGCTTATGGGTGGACAAAATTGGTTGTCATTTCCTTCCAGGCTATTTTGGTACTGCTGAGGGTTATTATGGAAACTTTGTTTAAATTAAGGTATGTTTTCTGGCTTCATGCTATACACAGAGGAATTGCTAGATTACACTTTAATCAGAGAGTAGAGGTGGTCCCGGACAGGGAGGACATCCCTTCTAGCGAGCGACAACGGATGGACTGTGTCTCATCGCACGTATGACCAGGGTAATGACAGGAAGTGATGAAGCTCCACTTCCTTTCTTACTTCCTTTAATATTTGGTCCCCATGACCTCATAGGACGTGCCAGATCCTGACAAATCAGCAGCTCCAGAGAGAGGAAACCACTTCTTACTCCTGGACACAGAGGATTCAACTCATCTGACTTTAAGGTGAAATAAATAACCTTGCATGGTTGAGACTCAAAGTCACTTACCACCATATTGGTTTTAAATATGGCAATATGTGTCTTATGTGTTTCCTGGAATTATGCTTTCTGTTACTGAGCTTCGTATACATCTTTTATATAAATATTACTTCAAGCCAATTCCTTCCCTCCTTCCCGCCATCCACTCTGGACATAGAATAGAGGTTCTAAGGGACCTGTGGATCTCTGAAGCCAACGTAGCACTTAGCATCTTTAAAGTTGACAGTGAATGACTGTTGGTTATTTTTAGACCCACCAGAGAAGCATTCCTCTCACAAAACGTCAAAACCTAAGAGAGGAAAAACTTACTGTAGGTACAGTGCATTCGGAAAGTATTCAGACCCCTTGACTTTTTCCACATTTACAGCCTTATTCTAAAATGGATTAAAATCATCATCAATCTACACACAATACCCAATAATGACAAAGCAAAAACATGTTTTTCTACATTTTTGCTCATGTACTAAAAATTAAAAACTGAAAAATGACATTTACATAAGTACTCAGACCCTTTACTTAGTACTTTGTTGAAGCACTTTTGGCAGCGATTACAACCTTGGATCTTCTTGGTACAACTGTATTTGGTGAGTTTCTCCCATTCTTCTCTGCAGATCCTCTCAAGCTTTGTAAGGTTGGATGGGGAGCGTCGCTGCACAGCTATTTTCAGGTCTCTCCAGAGATGTTAGATCGGTTTCAAGCCCAGGCTCTGGCTGGCCCACTCAAGGACATTCAGAGACTTGTCCCAAAGCCACTCCTGCGTTGTCTTTGCTGTGTGCTTAGGGTCGTTGTCCTGTTGGAAGGTGAACCTTCACCCCAGTCTGAGGTCCTGAGCGCTCTGGAGCAGGTTTTCATTAAGGACCTCTCAGTACTTTTCTCCGTTCATCTTTCCCTCGATCCTGACTTGTCTCCCAGTCCCTGGCACTGAAAAGCATCCCAGTCCCTGGCATGCATAGTACTTATGTCAGCCCTCTGATTACAGTGAAGAGCAGGTTTCCTCCAGACGCTTGGCATTCAGTCTGGCCACTCTACCATAAAGGCCTGATTGGTGGAGTACTGCAGAGATGGTTGTCCTTCTGGAAGGTTCTCCCATCTTTCACAGAGGAACTCTGGAGCCCTGTCAGTAACCATCGGGTAATTGGTCACCTCCCTGACCAAGGCCCTTCTCCCCTGATTGCTCAGTTTGGCCGGGTGGCCAGCTCTAGGAAGAGTCTTGGTGGTTCCAAACTTCTTCCATTTAAGAATGATGGAGGCCACTGTGTTCTTGGGGACCTTCAATGCTGCAGACATTGTTTGGTAACCTTCCTCAGATCTGTGCTTTGACGCATCCTGTCTCGGACCTCTACAGACAATTCCCTCGACCTCATGGCTTGTTTTGTGCTCTGACATACATTGTCAACGGTGGGACCTTATATAGACAGGTGTGTGCCTTTCAATGTCCAATCAATTGACTTTACTACAGGTGGACTCCAATCAAGTTGTGGAAACATCTCAAGGATGGGCAATGGAAACAGGATGCACCTGAGCTCAATTTCACGTATCATAGCAAAGGGTCTGAATACTTATGTAAATAAGGCATTTCTGTTTTTTATTTTTAATATATCTGCAAACATATAAAAAAAACAGTTTGCTGTGTAATTATGGTGTTTTGTGTGATGAGGATTTTTTTTATTTAATCCATTTTAGAACTTAACAAAATGTGGAAAAAGTCAAGGAGTGCACTGTAAATTTCCGAACGCAATGTCCATTGTAGAATATGGCTGTAAGGTAACAAAATGTGGTAAAAGTGAAGGGGTATTTGGTATTTTGGTATTTTATTAGGATCCCCATTAGCTGTTGCAAAAGCAGCAGCTACTCTTCCTGGGGTCCACACAAAACATGAAACATTACATAATACAGGTCATTAATAGACAAGAACAGCTCAAGGACAGAACTACATACATAGCCTACATGTCAATGCATACACACAAACTATATTGGTCAAATACGGGAGAGGCGTTGTGCCGTGAGTTGTTGCTTTATCTGTTTTTTGAAACCAGGTTTGCCGTTTATTTGAGAAATATGAGATGGAATGGAGTTCCATGCAATAAGGAACTCTATATAATACTGTACGTTTTCTTGAATTTGTTCTGGATTTGTGGACTGCGAAAAGACCCCTGGTGGCATGTCTGGTGGGGTACGTGTGTGTGTCAGAGCTGTGTGTAAGTTGACTATGCAAACAATTTGGGATTTTCAACACATTAATGTTTCTTATAAAAAGAAGTGATGCAATCAGTCTCTCGACAACTCTTAGCCAAGAAAGACTGGCATGCATAGTATTTATGTCAGCCCTCTGATTACAGTGAAGAGCAAGACGTGCCGCTCTGTTCTGGGCCAGCTGCAGCTTAACAAGGTCTTTCCTTGCAGCACTGGACTACACGACTGGACAATAATCACGATTAGACAAAACTAGAGCCTGCAGAACTTTCTTTGTGGAGTGTGGTGTCAAAAAAGCAGAGCATCTCTTTATTGCGGACAGACCTCTCCCCATCTTTACAACCATTGAATCTATATGTTTTGACCATGACAGTTTACAATCTAAGGTAACACCAAGTAATTTCTTCTCCTCAACTTGTTCAACAGCCACACCATTCATTACCAGATTCAGCTGAGGTCTAGAACTTAGGGAATGATTTGTACCAAATACAATGCTGTTAGTTTTAGAGATGTTCAGGACCAGTTTATTAATGGCCCCCCATTCCAAAACAGACTGCAACTTTAAGGGTTTCAGTGTCTTCATTAGCTGTGGTTGCTGATGCGTATATGGTTGAATCATCAGCATACATGGACACACATGCTTTGTTTAATGCCAGTGGCAGGTCATTGGTGAAAATAGAAAAGAGTAGAGGGCATAGAGAGCTGCCCTGCGGTACATCACACTTTACATGTTTGACATTAGAGAAACTTCCATTAAAGAAAACCCTTTTTGAGTTCTATTAGATAGATAGTTCTGAATCCACGATATCACAGAGGTTGAAAAGCCATAACAAATATGCTTTTTTAACAACAGGTTATGGTCAATAATATCAAAGGCTGCACAGAAATCTGACAGTACAGCTCCCACAATCTTCTCATTATCAATTTCTTTCAACCAATCATCAGTCATTTGTGCCAGTGCAGTACATGTTGACTGCCCTTCTCTATAAGCATGCTGAAAGTCTGTTGTTCATTTTTCTTTTACAGAGAAATAGCATTGTATTTGGCCAAACACCATTTTTTACAACAGTTTGCTAAGAGCTGGCAGCAAACTTATAGGTCTGCTGTTAGAACCAATAAAGACCGCTTTACCACTCTTGGGTATCGGAATTACTTTGGCTTCCCCCAGGCCTGAGGACAAAGACTTTCCTCTAGGCTCAGATTAAAGATATGACAGATAGGAGTGGCTATAGCGTCAGCTACCATCCTCCGGAGCTTTCCATCTAAGTTGTCAATGCCAGGAGGTTTGTCATTAATTTGAACAATAATTTTTCCACCTCTCCCACACTAACTTTACAGAATTCAAACGTGCAATGCTTTTCTTTCATTATTTGTTTTTTATGCATGAATATGATGGCTCATTGTTTGTTGTTGAAATTTCCTGCCTAAGTTTGCCCACTTCGCCAATGAAGTAACCATTCAAATAATTGGCAACATCAAATAGTTTTGTGATGAATAAGCCATCTGATTCGATGAAAGATGGAATTGAATTTGTCTTTCTGCCCATAATTTAATTAAGTACTCCAAAGTTTTTTTCCATCATTCTTTATATCATTGATCTTGGCTTCATAACACAGTTTCTTCTTCTTATTGTTGAGTTTAGTCACATAATTTCTCAATTTGCAGTAAGTCAGCCAGTCAGATGTGCAGCCAGGCTTATTAGCCACTCCCTTTGCCCCATCTCTTTCAACCATACAGTTTTTCAAATCCTCATCAATTCATGGAGCCTTAACAGTTCTAACAGTCATTTTCTTAACAGGTGCATGTTTATCAATAATTGGAAGAAGCAATTTCATAAATTCATCAAGTGCAGCGTCTGGATGCTCCGGATGATCTGTCTGGATGATCAGACCAATAAATATTTTTAACATTATCCACATAAGAGTCACAGCAAAATCTTTTGTATGATCTCTTATACACTATTTTAGGCCCAGCTGTTGGAACTTTGGCTTTCCTGGCTATAGCCACTATATTGTGCTCACTGCCTCCAATGGGTACGGATACAGCTTAGGAACAAAGTTCTACAGTTTTAGTAAAAATGTGGATGATCTTGTTTTTTAAAATTTATTTTTGATTTAACCTTTATTTAAATGTTCCTGTAAAGTTGTTCCTGTAGTGTTTGTAAACACCCTGGTAGGTTGATTAATAACCTGAACCAGATTACAGGCACTGTTTACAGTAAGAAGCTTCCTCTTGAGCAGACAGCTTGATGAAAACCAGTCAATATTCAGGTCACCAAGAAAGTAGACTGTTTACATCACATACACTATTACGCATTTCTCACATATTACTTAGATACTGACTGTTCGCATTTGCTGGCCCATAGCAACACCCCAAAAGAAAAGGCTTTAGATGTGCCAAGTGAACCTGCAACCACAACACTTCAATAACACTTGACATAAGATATTCTCTGAATATGTTATATCCTTGTATTGATACTGCTGTATCATCAAATGAATTATCTAAGTGAGTCTCAGAAATTGCTAATACATGAATGTTATCTGATGTTAGCAAGTTATTGATTTCATGAACATTATATCTAAGGCTAATCAGGGTAATTTTCAGCCCTTTCCTGGGTCTGAATACTTTCCGAATGCACTGCTTGGATGGTGATATGTACTGTTTGCCAGGACAGCCCCAAGAGCTTTGAGGTAAGTTTGTTTCCAAGTATATGAAAACCGTGTTGTGTGTGTTAGTGTGTGTCACGACAGACAGTGTTGACCGCAGATGCGTCAACACCTGAGGGTCTGTTTCACTCATTGAACCGGTTAGCCTGATGACACGCTCGGTGGGCATTACCTGCTTTCTGAGCTTCCAAAACAAGTGTTTAGTGAGTTCCTGCCTCCACATAAACAAGAAATGGAAAGTTGACTTCAGCAAAGCGTATAATTATTGTTTGTGGTGTCTGTTTGATGGGTTTGATAGCACTGCAGTGTTTACTCTGATACTGGTCTTTCATCTCGAGATAAGACAGCTGCTTCAGGGGGAAAGGACTCACATGGATTAAATTATGTTTCTGCTGTAAAAAAGGTTATTTCTAGAGCAGCATTGGACCCCCGTGGCACACATTGGCAAAGGGTTCAGCATGTGTGGTGTGCTCTATAAAAAAGCTGATAAATGTGTGACGTTGGTGTTGGGCTGTGATAGCATCAATGAAGATTTGTTTTGCTTTCATATCAGTATGCAATGACCCATTTTCTCTGGAGATCTTGTCACTTGTTCTTTAAAAACGAAACAAGTGCGTTGTTAATAGGTCAACCATGTGTTGAGCAAAAGGAAAGTCTTACTTGAAAAGACTACAAAAGCCTAGGTTAGTTCTCACTGGATAGTGTGTTAATAAATGAGAAGAGAACTGTTTGCAACTGTAAATTAGCAGGCTCACAATAAGACCTGGGGTGGGGAGTCAGTGTTGAGCTGTTCTGCACGTCAGTAAAAATCCACCTGCTGTGTTTCTTGTCCCGAGGCATTGTTTACATTTCAACTAGGTAACACTGAGAAACCTTTCCTAAATCCCTGCTGCCTCAAAGCACTTGAACACAGCTCAAAAACTTGGTCCTTGAAACGTTCCAAGAATATTACTAGACTGGAAAAATATACACCTATTCATCTTTGTTAATCCCAAAATGTGTATGAAGGAAAACCACAACACACAGACAGGAAATGCTTTCTTATTTTCCAAGCTGCTAAAGTAGGTCTATATGACTCACAGATTTCAGTAGAAAAATCATGGGTAAATATTTTATTTTTGCATTCTTGGCTCAGATATTTTGCCTTCTCACAGGTCTTGTGTTATTTGCTACTTATTTAAAATCTGAAAACTTTGGCACAATTTTGAATACATTCTGGGAAATTCTGAATTGACCATGAAAAGATTGACCTAAGATTGCATCGATTAGTTTTCCATGTCATACCACACATATATCCATACCATATCCATACCATACATACATCCCCTGTTTTCCTCTCATGTAACATGTTCAGACAGTACACTATTCAAACCTGTTTATGGTGTTAAGAAGAGTTTTTTTTACATTGAAAACCTTGTTTACTCAGTAATATGACCTGCAAGCTGTCGGAGAGAAAACACACAGACACACACACACATGCACACGCACACACACACGCACACACATGCACACACACATACAATCTCTTCTGGTTCTGGTCTTCTTTCCTGTACGTTGCCAGAAAAACAGAACAAAACTTCAAGGGCAGTCCAAAATATATTATTAGATTCACAAACAACACCACTGTGTTCTCCCAGCCCAGGCTTAAACACTGCAGCAGTATCTGTCTTGAGCAACTGGGGCAAAAGGATACACATCTAACAATAAGGCCTACTTGCTTGGTTCATCCATTATAGAAGTGGATCAGATGATTTTGTATCGTTTGTTTATTCGTTCTTTCGTTCGTATTTTTCAACCAACATAGAACTGGGAGGTGTCAGGCATCCTAGTGTGTTAGACACTTTTAGATGACTTCACCTCGTGTCCCTCGACACCCTTGATACACTCCTGTGTCGCTGTGACATTATCAGAATCCAGCCCCTCCTAGGAAACCTCCCTGTCCTGGCACCACAGAGGCACCAGACTCCAGGGGAAAACATCCTTCATGCCTACACAATGTGACAAGTCCCTCTACATAGAATCACCCAGGGAGAAATGAGAGAGAATTCTGCTACGAGAAAATGAACTTTTGGTCAATGGCTCACATTGACAGTACTTGACATATCTGGGTCTCTGCTGTAGAGAAATACTGGTAGTCATTATTCACAAACGCTTGGGAACAGGGACCCTGTTGCAACAAACACTTTTATAAAGTAACCAAACATTGTTTTTTTAAATTTCTGTCAAACTGTAATTTAATCACCCACCTTCCTCATTCCTGTGTGAGCAAGAGTTAAAAAAAATGCAAAAACAAAACTTTCCTCAGTTTAGTACAAACTCCAATAGAATGGAGAATGAGTCACATTCAAAAGTATGAAAGTATGTGAAAATAACACAAAAGTAGGTAAAAATAACATTGTTTGACTAAATTGCTCTTGGCATAGTCTCGGGTATGGTGTGTGTTGAACAAGCATGTCTGGGCTTGAAATAAGGAGGAGACGAGACAAACAGTTGTGTAGGCACTTGGCATGATGCCAACATGGGGGGAGTTTTCATCACTTAATTGGCTTGATTGTCTGTCTGCACTTTGACCACAAGATGCACTGTGTCACCATAAATGTGTATAACAAGCACATTTGCATGTTTTACTTAATGTTGGCATTCTCTTCAGTCTCTTCAATGTCTTATTTATTTGAATCTAATGCAAATAACTTTATCTCCCAACTGCGGATGTTGTCAAATACAGCAGGGTTGAGTCAGGTGAATAGGTTTACAAACCAGATCTATGAAGAAAACAGAAGGCCTGATTTAGCCTGCCAAGCCAACCTGTATGTAATATAAATGCAAATATGCACCAACCATAGCTGCTAACCATGACTCTCTAGACAAGTATTATCACTGGGAAATGACTCCACAACAATTGGATGACATTTAATATGACAGCAGATGGCATTTCAGAAAGGTGCCCTATATCTTTCATCTCTATAGAGGTATGGCAGCATTCATAAATGTAAATGTATTCATTGGGTGAGCATATATCCTGGTGAAGAAGTATAAAGGCAGTATCTGTTATCATGAAAGTACTACTGAACTCAGCTACCCCACGTTGGCATGATCATAACAAAGTAAACGCCCTTTTTTTCTGCTGGAATCTATCTGATGACATGTTGACAATATCGTCAAGGACATTCCCTTGTTAGTAACAGATCCGATTCCTTGTTCCTGTTTTGTAACATGCTAATTTACACCTTGTCGGAAACAATGTCAGCACTATGTTTTTGAGGCAGCAAATAACAAAACAACAACAAGGGATGGAGTTACATAAAGTACAGTATAGAAGGTTTGACTCACAGTACTGCCCTGCTGACACAATCTATAGAATGAGCCACGAGTATTCAAAGCAGTCCTTCTCCGCAGTCATTAAATGCAAACAAGTTTGCCCCCCCCCTCGGTCCTCCAACTAATTCTCTCTTGGACAGAGAGAGAAGAGAGATCTTCTGAAGATCCTGCACAGGCATGGCGGGTGTCTCAGGATTAATGATGTTTGCTCTCCTCTCCGGTTCTCTCTGGTAGCTGGTGAATAATACAGAAGGAGAGGTCAGCAGCGAGGGTCGGGTCAGAGCTGCTCTGCTCCCTGGAGCCTGGAGCATGTCTTAGCCCAGACTCACATCCACCTGGGGTATAGGGGGGTTGGGGAGGAAGAGTCAATGGGGGTTTGGGTGGCAGATTATCTCTGTTCTGTGTGTTACTCTGTGTAGTTGGTGTTAGAGTGTGTGTCTGTGTATGTGTGCGTAGATGTGGCTGTGTGTACAGCTATTCTGAGGGAGTCTGTGGCATGTCACACACCGATAAAGAGAGAGAGGGAGGAAGAGAAGAGAGGGCCGGGGGCGGGAGGTGTGGAGAGGAATTGGTAAGGAGTGTCACCTTAGGGAGGTCACTTTCACAGAGCTCAAGGTCTACTGCTGTGAAACACCACTGTGAGTATAAAAAGCTGCAGACTAATTGTCTATGACTTCATTCCTCTTTAGGGAAAATTAATGTTAGCGGCAGAAAAAGATGCATTGAATCGATTGAAAAGATTTGAAATGAAATGAAGCTGGGCCTACATGTATACCCAGACAGCACACATACTGTAAATCTCGCCGTCGGCCTGACAGCGGTATATCGTTAGTAGACCGCGTTCCATTTAGAACATCGGCGGGAGGGTGGCTGTGAGTGTGGGAGGTCGAAATTGCATGCGCGCTGCATCGTCACATGGCCGCTCAGCATCACAGAGTCAGTTTTAGATGGTGTCGACATCGACATTGGGACGAGTGTCACAATGCTTGAATAGCTGCCTTCTCTCACTCAATGCATAATCATTCCTCACCCGCAGGGGCATGTTTCACATCTTTTAGGCATAGCCTACCATTGGACCGTCAAACATTTTCAGGCTTGGTTGGCAATACTTTTTATCCGAAAATATGTTTAAAGCCTATAGGCTTAGAAAATGTGATTTTATTCATTTATTTGAGTACAAACGATCTAAAGCCATTTTTAGGCATTCAAAACCATGACACTGATGGGCCATCAACGTTTTATTTTGTCTCTAGAGCGGCTAGGCAGCATGCAGCTTTGACGTACATCGTCCAAACAGCGACTGAAGGGCGAATGCGATCTAATGCTGACATCTCGGAGACATCTTGCCAATGTACAAACACTCTCTACACTACATCGGCCTGATGTATCATGTAAAGATAGGGCCGACATCGACGCGATGTACATTGCGTTCGGAAATTTACAGTGCACTCCTTGACTTTTTCCACATTTTGTTAAGTTCTAAAATGGATTAAATAAAAAAAATCCTCATCACACAAAACACCATAATTACACAGCAAACTGTTTTTTTTATATGTTTGCAGATATATTAAAAATAAAAAACAGAAATGCCTTATTTACATAAGTATTCAGACCCTTTGCTATGATACGTGAAATTGAGCTCAGGTGCATCCTGTTTCCATTGCCCATCCTTGAGATGTTTCCACAACTTGATTGGAGTCCACCTGTGGTAAAGTCAATTGATTGGACATTGAAAGGCACACACCTGTCTATATAAGGTCCCACCGTTGACAATGTATGTCAGAGCACAAAACAAGCCATGAGGTCGAGGGAATTGTCTGTAGAGGTCCGAGACAGGATGCGTCAAAGCACAGATCTGAGGAAGGTTACCAAACAATGTCTGCAGCATTGAAGGTCCCCAAGAACACAGTGGCCTCCATCATTCTTAAATGGAAGAAGTTTGGAACCACCAAGACTCTTCCTAGAGCTGGCCACCCGGCCAAACTGAGCAATCAGGGGAGAAGGGCCTTGGTCAGGGAGGTGACCAATTACCCGATGGTCACTGACAGGGCTCCAGAGTTCCTCTGTGAAAGATGGGAGAACCTTCCAGAAGGACAACCATCTCTGCAGCACTCCACCAATCAGGCCTTTATGGTAGAGTGGCCAGACAGAAGCCACTCCTCTGTAAAAGGCACATGACAGCCCGCTTGGAGTTTGCCAAAAGGCTCTCAGACCATGAGAAACAAGATTCTCTGGTCTGAAGAAACCAAGATTGAACACTTTGGCCAAGCATCATGTCTGGAGGAAGCCTGGCACCTTCCCTACGTTGAAGCATGGTGGTAGCAGCATCATGCTGTGGGGATGTTTTTCAGTGGCAGGGACTTGGAGACTTGTCAGGATCGAAGGAAAGATGAACGGCGCAAAGTACAGAGAGGTCCTTGATGAAAACCTGATCCAGAAAACTCAGGACCTCAGACTGGGGAAAAGATTCACCTTCCAACAGGACAAAGACCCTAAGCACACAGCCAAGACAATGCTGGAGTGACTTTGGGACAAGTCTCTGAATGTCCTTGAGTGGCCCAGCCAGAGCCCGGACTTGAACCCGATCAAACATCTCCGGAGAGACCTGAAATACCTGTGCAGCGACACTCCCCATCTAAACTGACAGAGCTTGAGAGGCTCTGCAGAGAAGAATGGGAGAAATTCCCCAAATACAGGTGTGCCAAGCTTGTAGCATCATACCCAAGAAGACTCAAGGCTGTATTCGCTGCCAAAGGTGCTTCAACAAAGTACTGAGTATAGGGTCTGAATACTTATGTAAGTGTGATATTTTTTTGTATAAATGTGCAAAGATTTCTAAGAGAACTGTTTTTGCTTTGTCATTATGGGGTATTGTGTGTAGATGGATGATAAAATAAAAACGATTTAATCCATTTTAGAATAAGGCTGTAACGTAACAAAATGTGGAAAAAGTAAAGCGGTCTGAATACTGTATGTCTGCTATCTGGGTACCGCTTTACTCTAGTCTAGCATTCAATTAAAATTGAAAGAACATCATTGTTTTAGTTCTTTCTAGTTTGTGATTCTGCTGATGGCTAACCATATGTTTACTCAACTGTTATCACAAGCTTAATCTTCACAGCACTCCTGCAAATTCCATTCTATATGCAAGTGCATTTGATTTCAATCATCAAAGGGAACATCACTTTAAAGTGCTGAAATTCTATACATTTATCAGCTGCAGCATACGAGGCCAGTTCTGACTTGTTTCTCAGGGATAGATGGAATTGATTTTTTCACGGCTGCGTGCACTGCCTGGTTTTCTCTAAAAATGATTTAATCTAGTATATTATCCCTGGAACAAGTTATGTCAAAGCTACTGCAGTCTCCACTGTGAGCTCATAATAAAGTTGAAAGCGTCTCTGAGCAGTCTAGACTCCAAAGTTTCACTTTAGTTTCCCAAGACTGTGAGCTGCCGACTATTAGAACGTATTTTATTTAGTAGCTGCTAAAGTTGGCCAAGCACATGAAAGAACTGCAATGAGAGCAACAACTTTAACACTTCCTCGATGACTTAACTGGCTGGCTAACCGGTTCCAAGTCAGTTTACTGTAAAATAAATTATCAAAGAAACCTCACTGGCACACAGAATTGTCTAAGACCCAAAACAAACAACTACATGCATGGAACCCACGTTAACTCACTTGTTTGAGCGCTCTCTCGTTCTTTCATTCTCTCTCTCTGGAGGCAAGAAGAGACAGTGGCAAGATGATACTTAAGCAACAAAGGAACATTCAATACTTCCCTATTTACACAGCAAATGTAGAAACAGTGAGACTGACCACCTCAAATTATTCAAACGTTTCTCACCACAGCAAGGCTGTCACTAGAGTACATGTCCTGTACTGTAACTATTGTTGGTCTTACCTCACTCTCTTCCTGATGAAAGTTTCAGATGTTATTGAACAGATGACAACAACAGAAAGCTCACAGCAGAGAGCCAGAGATGAGGAGAAAAATGTAAGTGTGTTAGTGTACCAAGCAGTCTCTTTGATACCGTATCACTAGCCGTGTTTGAAAACAAAGAACGTTCATGTACACTTCAGACAGACATTTTGCATCCTTAAAGATGCTCAACCACCATTTCTCAAGGCTCCACACACACCTGCAATACAATTTACAATGATGGGCGGACAGGGATACAAACACTTCTGAAAATCCCAGCCAGTATGATTGTGTTTACATGCTCCACTGAATCTGTAGTGTTTGTATGACATAATAGCATTTGTGAATGGTGTTTTAGTGTAACTTCAAAGTGTTGCTGATATATACAATGACTGTCATTCCCTGACTCTCAGCATATCATAACTGATCTGTGGTTTGTCTGTGGAAAGATAGAGAGAAGTGGGGGATGAAATGAATAGAGGAATATTACTTCACTTGGCCCAGCTGGTGATAAAACATCTGCTTGTAGACATACAGACGGGTTTTGTTGCCGTCTTTTCTCATTTCCTGTCACTTGTCATCTCTTCTGCTGTAAAGCTCTGTTTCTAATGCATATTTATTCAGGCCAATCTCTGTCACTGTGACAGCAGTTTAATTAAAGGAACATTTGTGTGACGGTTTTATAAGGCTGTTATATAGATGTTGACTGTCTATGTCTAACCTAATTATGAGCCCAATTTGTTTAATTAATGTATTATGTGTGAATCTAGACTTCATGTAAGATTTCTAGACAGATTTCTAGACAAACCAAGGTCTCTATGTTAGCCCCTTGCTAAGCTTCATTCATCTCAGAAACATACAGTATAATTTCAGGAATAGAAAGACATTGAGAAGGCCGAGGTAGCCTAGCCTACTGGATTATTTTTACATCTCTAAATGTATTCTCCCATTCAATAGATAATCATCACCAGAGTAATTTCGTTTTAATGACATCGGATAGCCTGGCCCCTGTGTTTGATAGAACAGCAGCCTCAGCTTGATGGGAATGTGCTGACATTCAGGCTGACTCCCAAATAGCACCCTGTTCCCGGCACCCTATTCCCTATATAGTACACTACATTTAACCAGGTCCCTATGGGCCCTGCTTAAACGTAGTGCACTATATAGGGAACAGGGTGCCATTTGGGACAGACACATAGGGGTGATAAAGCTAGTCTGGAAGGCCTGTGATAACTCTGTTAGCCTTGGCATTGATTTACTGGAGGCCTACTCTACAGCATTATTACATTGTCCCATGATTGAACATTTATATTTGGCCTGTCTAGACAGGCTAGCCAACTCTGTATCAATGTGGAGAGAGAAATGATGCTTTGTCTTGGTAATGTTACAAATTGAGTGTAGTGGTACTGTAGCATTCATGTGGGTTCGCCCAGCAGTCCAAAAGGCTGACGACTGTGTTGTAATGGACCATACTCCCAGGTTATTCTTGGCAGGATACGAAAGGGGTCCATCACAATGGGCCTATCTGATGCTAACTATTATACACTTACAGCTGGCGATCATCTGGACTGAGAGTGGGGTATGTTAGACTAGTATCTGGTATGTTTCTTCTGGTACATCTGGGGATATGACATGTCTGAAACGTGTTGTGTGCCCCATACAGAACACTCTGTTGTCATCTAAAATCTAATTAAAAGGGGAACAACCCAGGATTCAAGAATGACAGGGTAGGTCCAGCTCCCTATCAGTAGTAACGTTCATGTTTGTGATTGGTTGCCATGGAGACAACCCTAGAGTAAGTTTCTGTCAACCATTTTGTTTCGAGGATTTCTCTCCCTATTGATTTATGACATTATTTTCCCTCTGAGTGACCTGAGGCTGAATCAAGGCTTTGACATGGCAGGACTGGAGCCAATGTCTGCTGTACCCTGAGCTCTGACAATGTTTTTTCCCCCTTCAGAATTAGAAATCAGTGGAAAAAGTGAAATATCCCAATCAAGAATTCATGTCTATGAGTGTGTGACAGAGAGCGAGAGAGCAAGAGAACTAAGAGTGTTGCTTAGAGATTCTCTTTCATGGCCTCTGTGGTACAGGATCAAGACTGAAGGAGCAGCACTGCTGACTATGAACCTGGCTGTGATCTCTCCTGTCTCCTCAAAGACTGACAAGGTCACAGGGTGCCTCTGGAGGTTGGGCATTGACTTGGGTTTGGTGCTGTAATGTTTTGATATAGTGAACTAATTGATTTTCCTGTCAGCATCAAAACGTTTACTTCATTGAAGAATGATCCTTCTTATGTGATCATTATGAAGGAGCTTTTCTTCATTAAATAAATAAAATAAAAATAATCCTGCGTGACTATTCCACAGAATGAGATGCAAGTGAATGGAAGTGATTCCAGATGTGCTGCTGTGGTTGAACGGAACTGGCTGAATCATCACCTCATTGTCCCATAAATGAGTAACGGATGAATAGAGCTGTAAAGCTTTCCAGAAATAGAAACATGGTTGTCGTTCGATAGGTAATTACTGCTTGGGGAATTAGAGGAGCAGGTATGTTGTTTAACCTGAAACTCTGGGTAATAAGTGGATGAAGAAACGTGTATTCTTTACTCTACTAAGAATGGTGAAGCCGTATTTCAACTAAACAACTTGTCTCTGTTTCCGGAAAGAAGCAAAAATTATTAGTGGTACTGGAAATAAACTATTCACGACAAGATTGTGAAACATGGTATATGGAGAACTAAATGCTATGTGGCCAGTGATAAGCAGCCACCACAAAATGTATATATAGTTTTTTTTTTTTTTTATAACGTGTTAATTGGCCCATGCTTGTATATAGCATATTTTACTGGCTGTGCATGCATGCAGCTATGTTTTTTTTTTTATGCTACTGTAAAAGCAGCTGGTAAAACCTCAGCCGTTTCTTCTGACTTAAATAAAAATGTCACCAGTACCACAGAAACCTTTTTACAGACACTTAGCAGTGTTGGGTACGGCTTGGTGTTAGGAAGGTGACGGTGCAGGTTGGTTTGTTCACTGGACTGTGACCCACAGCTGAGGTGACAGATAACATGAGCACACTTGCAGATCCCCATGTCTGGATGACTCTCCCATCAGTGATGGTGTCTCAGGACCTGCCACATTACATGGCACAACATCAACATCACGCTAGGTTCACAGGGAGTCATGGAGTAACACAGAAATCCATCACCTCAGAGATTTGTACAGTAAATACAAGCTGGCATCATCAAATAATACCTGTACCTGTTCACTTTTGATGTATCTGTTCACACATTTAGATTTGTGTTTACATGTTGTCATTGAAACTGTTGCTTTGCTATTTTACCTTCCAGTGAACAGCTCAGGTTTGCTACTTTTGTGGCACAAAGTACAATGGTTAAAGAAGGGGGAAATATACAATTATTATTGCCTAGTATTTATTTATGAATGCTAATCATGGTAAAGTAGTCCATCAGTGTACAACCAGTACAACATGAGCATTAGCCTAATAACCAAGTGAACTGAGCTGGAAATAACTCTATGGCTTTAATTGGCAACCCTGAATATTAATGAGTTTCAAGGTAAATTGCTCACAAAATGGAATCCATAATGGTTCATTAGAGTTAGATAAGATTGCAATACCTGAACCAAAAAGAAACACAGGAGAAAAAGGGAAAATATTAAGGATGTGAGGATTAACGGTATGAACATAAACAACAACACGTGCACTTGTGATAACATGAAACAACAGGCAACTGCCCCCATTCAGTGTTCATTCCTTTCCACCAAAATACTCTCTGGCTGTGAATCCACCACAGGGGCACAGGCTAGGAGCACACGAGGTGACAGAAGTTACGCCTGTAAAGTCTCGCTGTGGCCGCCCCCAGCACCTCTACAGTATACTGTGACTTCACAACCTTAACTGGGGCTGAGTGACGGAGATGCAGCCTGACGGTGGGAATCTTAGAATTGGTGCCCACAGAAATGTCATTTTTCTTTTTCATCCCATTTTTATTGAACTTCCCAGCACAGCCTCGCTTGGGTTGGCCGGCAGCTAGGCTGGTCAGCTGACATAGCATGCCACTGTGGTGGTGAGGGGTGACAGTGGTGGTTTAACTGTATAACTGTGTGGCAGTGTTTAGAACAAGGTTAAGATCATTGAATGTCATACTGTGAAAATGAAATGCTCTGACTATCAGGTCAGGATATTGTTAATAACAATGGTACATTGTATTTACCTACATTTGCAGTGGTTCCATTTCCATTTAAATCTTACCCCTTTTTTCTCCCCAATTGGTAGTTACAGACTTGTCCGGTCATTGCAACTCCCCTATGGACTCAGGAGAGGTGAAGGTCGGGAGCCATGCATCCTCAGAAACACAACCCTGCCAAGCCTCACTGCTTCGTGACACACTGCTCACTTAACCCAGAAGCCAGCCGCACCAATGTGTCGGAGGAAACAGCGTCCAGCTGGCAACCGAAGTCAGCTTGCAGGCGCCAGGCCCGCCACAAGGAGTCACTAGAGCAAGATGGGACAAGGAAATCCCGGCCGGCCAAACCCTCCCCTAACCCAGACGACTCTGGGCCAATTGTGTACCGCCTCATGGGTCTCCTGGTCACGGCCGGCTGTGACACAGCCTGGGATCGAACGTGGGTCTGTAGTGACGCCTCAAGCACTGCGATGCAGTGCCTTAGACCGCTGCACCACTCGGGATGCCCACCTACTCTCTTTGAATGAGCAACAAAGGAAAGGCAGAGCGTTGTTCTCCTTTTCTCACAACAGAGTCATTGCGTCCAAACACAAGGCAATGTTTAATTCACCAATTAGAATGCATGACCATAAGAACACGTTGCCCCTTAGGTTTCTGAAATGTTGTTTTCAGGGTTCTGTAGCTGAGTGAACTCATGTGGACTGAGCAGTTTGAGCATCAACTACTTCAAATCAAGTAAAGTGCAACATGGATGTACAGTTTCTACATTTTTCCTTTAGTGTGGCTCAGTTGGTAGAGCATGGCGCTTGCAACGCCAGGGTTGTGGGTTCGATTCCCACTGGGGACCAGTACAACAACAACAAGAACAAAAAAGCACTCACTACTGCAAGTCACTCTGGATAAGATGCTAAATGACTTAAATGTAAAATGTGTGGTGTAACATTTTTATTAGTCTGACATTCTTAAATGAAATACTCCACAACCACTGTAAGAACTTATGAAACCACAGTCCAGTGAGGTTGTGTCCTTGAGGTGTTTCACAAGTCAAATGTAAACGAGAAAATACACTATGTCAGCTTCCACTGATGTCACTTCAACACTCTCACACCCAACACTCTCTGTCAGTACAATAGATGACTGTGAGTTGGGTGTTAAACAAGAGCAAGAACACTCATGTAAAGAATAACTTCTCACTCTGATTTTCTTTCTTCAACAATATGGCATGAAGAGCTTGCAAAACTTTTTGGGAAAAAATCCATACTTATTTAATTCAAATGAACTTTAAATACACAATTAGCATACATACTAGGTAGACTCCCTCTCTCAAAAAAAAAAGTAGCATGTGCCCTTAGACTTTTCTTTTTAAGCCAAACATTTCAAGTCAGTGGAGCCAAACCTTCATTACGAAGTCTGTATTTACCCACATTCAACGATGCCTGTTTAGGAAAATAAATTGTACAATCAGAACTGTGATTGGCTGTAATTGGCTGTATCGGAGCAACCCTGCACAGGGCCATTTCTGTGGAAGTACTAGCTGTATTCAGAATCCAGCATCTCTGCTTGCACACAGGTTAAACAGGAAATCATTGCCGGTATTCTTCTCTTTGTCTGGGAGGGTATCAGCACAGGCTGCTTTGCATGGACTCAGCTAGGTGCCTGTTGAAGGTGGGTCCCCCACAGTGAGCTGCTTCCCAGCCTGGTCCTGGCATCAAACAGAACCAAGACAAAAAAGGCTTTGTCCTCAATGGCACCCTATTCCCTGTACAGTGCATTACTTTTGACCAAGGCCCATGGGGCTCTGGTTGGAAGTAGTGCACTACATAGGGAATATAGTGCCATTTGGGACAAAGACAAAGAAAGGACCTCACTCATCTGAAGTGATTGCTGGGAAATCAACTAAGCAGATACCGATGTTGCTCACCTGCAAAATCCAAACTGACAGCAGTTTTTTATGGGCAGAAAGGTCTGCCCACAAAGGAGGCACGTGCTCACATTCGACTTTTCCTTTGACATCCTTCTGCCTTTGCGGTTGTATTATTGCAGATTTAGGTGGCTGACATTGGTTGCAGGTTGGCTTTAATACAGGGTGGGAATAATTCCTGGTGCTAGTGTTATCAAAGCCATGTGTATCCGTTGGACTCCTGAGTGGCGCAGTGGTCTAAGGCACAGACACCCTGGTTTGATTCCAGGCTGTATTACAACCAGCCGTGATTGGGAGTCCCATAGGGCGGCGCACAACTGGCCCAGCGCTGTCCGGGTTTGGCCGGTGTAGGCCATCAATGTAAATAAGAATTTGTTCTTAACTGTCTTGTCTAGTTAAATTTAAAAAGTAAAAAAATTATCTGTGAGTGAGCAGCCTCTCCCATTGTCACACTTCCAATTGAAAATTGAAAACAGAAAGGTGTCTGTCTGTTGGGAATAACTCACTCCAGCTGGGAACAAAACCTTTAAGAAACTTTGCAAAGTCACACAGATATTCAAAAAGACACAAAACATACTGCATCCCTTATTAAAACACATAATCCACTGGTTTTAGCAACTCTAAAGCAAAATTGTACCATAGCCCACATCATTGTTTTTTACAGTTACTATAGAATTCTGCAGTGAACTGTAGTATATTATAGAATACTATAATCCACACTCTAGTAGCCCTAGATCATGTGTAGTACTTGTGTAGTAGAATTTTGCAGTATCCCTTGACCGTGTAGTGCTTACTATAGAATCTTGCAGTCCGGTCCCGGAGCATCGGCTTTTGGACCAACAGGCTCCGAGACAGCGTCTACCCCCAAGCCATAAGACTGCTAAATAGCCGTAAGACTGCTAAATAGTTAATTAATGGTTACCCGATCTTGCACTGATTCTATGCACAAGACTATATATACATACTATATACACACGCACACACACACTACACTTGCACTCTCACACAAAACCCACACAGATTCACATACACTACACACACACACACACACACACACACACACACACACACACACACACACACACACACACACACACACACACACACACACATTAATTTGATGGGGTGTCCACAAACTTTTATAAATATAGTGTACCTTGTGACTAACAACATGGAAATGCTTGACTCATTAAAACTGCACTGAATCTGTGTGTAGTTAACACACATTTTAGGAAAAATATTATAGAGAGAGAGAGTTAGCCATTGTTTCTGTAAACTACAATGGTGTCCTCTATCTTGGTAGGCTACATTTACCCCAAGATGCTGTCTCAAACGGCCACCTTCTAGCTAGGTTACAGATGACAACAAAGACTATTCTGTGTCAGAATCCCTGTGTGTTCCACAGAATGTGTTCCGACCACAATGGAGGCTCTCGGGGAGTAAGAAACTGCAAGAAACTGTAATCGAAAAAAGTGTTGATTTTTGGCAAGGCCTACTATGTAGCCTGACAGAAAAGCAATCAGAGTGTGAAAGAAGCTTGAGTCATAGCTTTCCTCAGAGGAAGAAACAGTTTAACTCACTCTTATCTAGCTGACTGTGCTTGAAGTCACTCCATTACTATGCAAGACCATGTTTCTTTACAGTGAAGCCCACCATAGAAAGAAACTATTACAGCATCAGGCCCTTATCACATTCGCTAATACAGCAACACCAAAATAATGTTATTGAGTGACATTTGTTATTTTGAGATACTGTATTATCATAAAGGACTCATAACATAGCATTTTGTAGCTACTGTACACAGTGTACTCTACTGTACTTGCCCTACATGTTGCACTTCTTCAAGGAGAGATATCATCTTTAATACCTGCTACAGATACCCCAGCGCTGATTATAATTCCTTTCAGGTTGGGATTAAGATGAGTCTGCTGAGTCTCCTGTTGTGTTTGCTTTAGGACAATATGGGAGCATAGTGAGGGAGGCGCTCCCCCCTCAGCAGGCATGCACAACTTCAGCGGTATTCATCACTCTCAAGGTTATTGATATGCATTGCAGACAAACATCACAGTGGCTTCAGTACTACAGTCAGTGAAAGAAAGTGCAACCCTTCAAACCCTTTAAAGTGGCTATGAACATAAAAAGCAAAGAAATAAAAGAATTGAGGCTAATCCAGACAGTTCAAAGTCAAATTAACACAAATAAAACGAACAGGAATACATTATAAGTTCCAAAGGATCCCAAAATTATATTATTTTTGTACATTTTAGATTATCCTCTGATTTACTGTTAAAAAAAAAGAAACAAAAAAAGAAACATTGCAATTACAATGGTCATTTAATATTATTTCTCAGAAATGGTGTAAAGAACATAAGTAAAAATACTTTACTAAATGGGTATCTGTACTTCACTTTACTATTTATACTTTTGACAACTTTTACTTTTACTTCACTACATTCCTAAAGACAATCATGTACTTTTTACTCCATACATATTCCCTGACACCCAAAACTACCCATTACATTTTTATTTAGCTTAGCATGACAGGAAAATGCTCCAATTCACACCTACTGTACTAAGGGAACATTCCTGGTCATCTCTAATGCCTCTGATCTGGCAGACTCACTAAACACAAATGCTACGTTTGTAAATTATGTGTTGGGAGTGTGCCCCTGGCTATCCTTAAATAAAAAACAAGAAAATGGTTCCGTCTGGATTGCTTAATATAAGGATTTCTCATCTGAAATACAGGAGAGACTTGGTCTGATGCATAATGGGCGAAATAGCTTACTTGCGCAACGCCCTCCTTGACTTGAAATAGGAATGACGCTCCTCAAACTCCTTCAAACTTACCCTGTCTGTGGACCGTTGCGTCTCATAACTGGTCTGGAGCTCTCGTATACAGGACTGGCTACGACCCTTGGGTGTCCCAGTATTTCACTCTCCTAAGGACCATGTTAATTATTTAAAGGTTTTCTATTTTGACAATGTTTTAATTTCTGTGCCGTCGAGACATTCTCATTTCAGGATAGATTCTTCTGCGCTGCTGACTGATGCAGTCAACTCATACATTTTTGGAATCATACAACCTTCGGATTTTCTATTGATCCCGACTTCATTCTTCTTTGGGATAATTTCTATTTTATGGAAAGAAGGAGAGCCACATCTCACACCGTTCCAAAATGGATTTAAATCCAAGCATAAAATGTAAAATAGTGGTCGTTGGGGATAGTGAATGTGGGAAAACCGCTCTACTAAATGTGTTTGCAAAAGATTCCTTTACAGAGGTGAGTTGTATATGACATCAATCAGCTCGCAACTTTTTTATATATCTAAAATGCATTGATGTTGATCATGGATATTGTATTTCATTTGTAGGGCTACATTCCCACGGTGTTTGAGAACTACACGGCCAGTTTTGAAATCGATACGCAGAGAGTTGAACTCCGTCTGTGGGACACTTCAGGTAAGGACCCAAATGTGCATTATTCGCGTTCTGAAAACGTGCGTCACTGACATTCCTGCTGTAGCTACTAAATACCATGTAAAATCGATAGTTTTCTACATCAGAAGACAAGCATGAAATCCTGACATGTAGTATTGGCCACATTATATGCTTTACAGTAACTGCCAGACACTCTGAGGGAAACAGTCCGATGCTGCCTCTCTGGAATGTGAGGGAAAGGGTTAGATAGGGAGTCAGATAACAGTTATGGGAACCTTGTGTACACCACCAGCATTCTGTAGCCTACATCTGAAACCACCCACCCTCACACCCTTGAACATGTAAGACTGATCATGTGGGAACTCAGACACTGGTGTTGACTCTGTATAGAATTGTACATCAGTCTTGGGAAATCACCATCTATTAGGCTACTTAATGCCATTTATTTTTGTCATCTGCACTCTGGGGTAATGGCAAACCTTGCATTGGCGCCTGTTTTGTATGCCTCTATAGGGGTAGATTTGTGATATATTCTTTCAGCTGTCTATTAGGAGAAAAGCTGACGCTAAAGGGCGGTAACAAAACAAGACACTTATTTTCCCCTGGCCAACATACACAGATTTTCAATCTGAGAGTTTGGCCGGTCCTCTTGCATTACTTGTTTAATAAAGCCGCTCCCCCTCACAGCCTGACACACAACAGGAATCCCATATAGAGGTCCCTGTGGGATCTCCTTCCAGCCCCAGGTCTGGAGGTAATTACCTTCTATACTACAGCCTCAAAGTACTCCAGTCTGGCTGGGTGATTGTGCGGCTCCAGTGGGGTGGAGAGTGGTTAGTAAAGGGTGAGGTAGTGCTTTGGGCTGCCTCTGTGGGGTGGAGAGGGGTCGAAGGGTGAAGAGGGGGGTCTAGAGAGGGGGTAGCGGTGGGATGAGGGAGTGCTTTGGGCTGCCTCTGTGCAGTGTGGTGTAAAAGGGGTAGTAGTGGGGAGTGTGAGAGACTGTTCTGGGCTGCCTCTCATCTGCTCTGTGACTTCCAGCTGATTGTGGCGCATCCCTTGGGTTTGTCCAGGACACGACTCAGTGATTACACCACAGCTTCAAGAAAAGCTGAGCTCACCACACACACCAGGGCTGACTGACACACTCATCTATTGTTCCTGTTGGGGACAACCTTGGATACACCAGGGAAGGATGCATTACACACACACAAACCAGACCTCACCACATACACCAGGGCTGACACACATCTAAGGAGTTCCACTGAACTGGAAGCCCCCTCTCTTGTCACAACATGATGGTGTGATAATGTTGATTTGGTGGAATTGTTTTGATAACCTTGTGGATAGCGTGGCACATTTTGAGCTATGTGATAGTGTTGTTTATTGTGATCACAAATGAGTCTCATGTGGAAATTGGAGTACCACAAGTATATGGCGCTACAATGGATAGCTGACGTTTTACAGGCTCCTGGCCATTTTGTGTTTTTGTGCACTGATCTTAACTTGTTTTGTACATAATGTTGCCGCCATCGTTTCCTATGACCGTAAAGACAGAACAGGGATTACTAACCTGGATTTGGATGAAGATTTCTACTTCAATGAGTCAGCAGGACATACTGCTCCCCCCGGACCAGGCCCTGATCCCAGAGACTCGGAAAAGGAAAACATGGCGTAAGAGAGGCCGGCGTGGGGGCACCCTGACAAAACTACGTTGGCGAATAAACAATCCGCCTCTACCCTATGTTCTATTGGCGGACGTACAAACACTGGAGAACAAACTGGACAAGCTCCAGTCGAGACTATCCTATCAATGGGACCTAAAGAACTGTAATATCCTGTTTCTCAGCATCGTGGCTGAACAAGGACATGGATAATATACATCTAGCTGGTTTTTCTATTCATCGGCAGGATCAAACGGCAGCATCGGGTAAGCTCAAGGGGGAGGAGTGTGTCTTTGTTAACGACACCTGCTGCGCGAGTCTCAAGGTTCTGCTCGCCTGAGTTAGAATACCCCATGATAAGTTGTAGACCATACTATTTACTAAGAGAGTTTTCTCCTATATTTTTCATAGCTGTCTATTTACCACCACAAACCGATGCTGGAACTAAGACCACACTCAACGAGCAGTATAGGGCCATGAGCAAACAAGAGGCGGCGCTCCTAGTGGCCGGTGATTTTATTGCAGGGAAACTGAAATCAGTTTTACCTCATTTCTACCAGCATGTCACCTGTGCAACTACATGAGACAAAACTGTATATCACCTTTACCCCACACACAGAAACACATACAAAGCTCTCCCTCGCCCTCCGTTTGGAAAATCTGACCATAACTCTATCCTCTTAATTCTTGTTCACAAGCAAAAACTCAAACAAGAAGTACCAGTGACGTGCTCAATACAGAAGTGGTCTGATGAAGCGGATGCTAAGCTACAGGACTGTTTCTCTAGCACAGACTGGAATATGTTTCAGGATTTATCCGATGGCATTGAGGAGTTTACCACATCAGTCACTGGCAAAATTAATAAGTGCATCGACGATGTCGTCCCCACAGTGACCGTACATACATACCCCAACCAGAAGCCATGGATTACAGGCAACATCCGCACTGAGCTAAAGGCTAGAGCTGCCGCTTTCAAGGAGTGGGACACTAATCTGGACGCTTATAAGAAAAAAGTATATTACCTGCACGACAGAAGTCAATGTATATCTGCTGATGGAGTTCAGTCAAAGTTTCTTAACATACGTAAAGGAGTCCCACAAGGCTCAATACTAGGCCCTTTACTGTTCACTATTTACATTAATAATGTTGGTCTGTCCCTGAATAATAGTAACTGGGGCTTACATCTCTATGCGGATGACACAGTTATTTATTCCTGTGCCCCCTCAGTGTAACAGGTAATTCACGATCTTCAGCTTGGCATTGATTCAATTCAAGAATTGCTCACGATCCTAAATTTGTGCTAAATGTTGATAAAACCAAGACCTGTGTATCTGTACCTTGAGAGGAGACCAAATTGAGCTAGTCACCAATTATAAGTATCTAAGTATTTGGATTGATGATAAACTGTCCTTTGTCCTCTTAAGGATTACCCCCTTTTTTTATTTTGCCTAAAATAACATACCCAAATCTAACTGCCTGTAGCTCAGGCCCCGAGGCAAGGATCTGCATATTCTTGGTACCATTTGAAAGGAAACACTTTGACGTTTATGGAAATGTGAAAGGAATGTAGTAGAAGATAATACAAAGAAAAAAACAACCGTTCTTTTGCATTTTCTTTTGTACCATCCTCTTTGAAAAGCATAATGTATTATTCCAGCCCAGGTGAAATTTATGTGCAAAGTTTTAGACTGATACAATGAACGATTGTATTTCTGTCAAGACTGCCCAAATGTGCCTAATTTGTTTATTAATTACTTTTCATGTTCAAAATTGTGCACTCTCCTCAAACAATAGCATTTTATTATTTCACTGTAATAGCTACTGTAAATTGGACAGTGCAGTTAGATTAACACACATTTAAGCTTTCTGCCAATATCAGATATGTCTATGTTCTTGTTACTTACAACCTCATGCTAATCACATTAGCCTACGTTAGCTCAACCGTCCCGTGGAAGGGACACCGATCCCGAAGAAGTTTTAAAACACACATTGATTAACTGACTAAAAAGTTGCAGGTAAAGATTGGTTTCTTATATAGAAATAAATCCTGTCTCACTTTTGAAAATAGGAGGAATATTGTTCAAGCAACACTTCCAGTAATTGACTATGGCGACTCAATCTACATGCAAGCAGCAGCCTCATTAAGTTTGCTGACGACATGACGGTGGTAGGCCTGATCACCAACGACAATGAGACAGCCTATAGGGAGGAGGTCAGAGACCTTGCATTGTGGTGCCAGAGCAACAACCTCTCCTTCAACGTCAGCAAGACAAAGGAGCTCATCGTGGATGACAGGAAACGGAGGGCCGAGCACGTCCCCATTCACATTAATGGGGCTGCAGTTCCTCTGTGTCTACATCACTAAGGATCTATCATGGTCCACACACACCAACACAGTCGTGAAGAGGGCACGACAACGCCTCTTCCCCCCTTCAGGAGGCTGAAAAGATTTGGCATGGGCCTTCAGATCCTCAAAAAGTTCTACAGCTGCACCACTGACTGGCTGCATCACTGTTCGGTATGGGAACTGCATGGCATCCGTCCACAAGGTGCAACAGAGGGTAATGCGTTTGGCCCAGTACATCACTGGGTGGTGTCAGAGGAAGGCCCTAAAAATGGTCAAAGACTCCAACCACTCACGTTATAGATTGTTCAATCTGCAATCGCACGACAAGTGCTACCGTTGCACCAAGTCTGGAACCAAAAGGACAGCTTCTACCCTCATGCCATAAGACTGCTAAATAGTTTGTTAAATAGTTAAACAAATAGCATTGACCCTTTTCATACATTTTTGCAAATGTATTAAAAAAAAAACTGAAATGTCACATTTACATATTTACATAAGTATTCAGACCCTTTACTTAGTACTTTGTTGAAGCGCCTTTGGCAGCGATCACAGCCTTGAGTCTTGTATGACGCTACAAGTTTGGCACACCTGTATTTGGGGAGTTTCTCCCATTCTCTGCAGATCCTCTCAAACTCTGTCAGGTTGGATGGGAAGCGTCGCTGCACAGCTATTTTCAGGTCTCTCCAGAGATGTTTGATTGGGTTCGGGCTCTGACTGGGCCACTCAAGGACCTTCAGAGACTTGTCCAGGAGCCACTCCTGCGTTGTCTTGGCTGTGTGCTTAGTATTGCTGTCCTGTTGGAAGGTGAACCTTCACCCCAGTCTGAGGTCCTGAGTGCTCTGAGCAGGATCTCTCTGTACTTTGCCCCGTTCATCTTTCCCTTAATCCTGACTAGTCTCCCAGCCCTGCCGCTGAAAAACATCCCCACAGCATGATGCTGCCACCACCATGTTTCACCGTAGGGATGGTGCCAGGTTTCTTCCAGATGTGATGCTTGGCATTCAGGCCATCTTGGTTTTATTATACCTGAGAATCTTGTTTCTCATGGTCTGAGAGTCATTTAGGTGCCTTTTGGCAAACTCTAAATGGGCTGACTTGTGCCTTTTACTGAGGAGTGGCTTCCGTCTGGCCACTCTACTATAACAATCTGATTGGTGGAGTGCATCAGAGATGGTTATCCTTCTGGAAGGTTCTCCCATCTCCACAGAGGAACTCTGGAGCTTTGTCAGAGTGACCATTGGGTTCTTGGTCACCTCCCTGACCGAGGCCCTTCTCCCCCATTTGCTCAGTTTGGCCGGACAGCTTGTTCTAGGAAGAATCTTGGCAGTTCCAAACTTCTTCCATTTAAGAATTATGGAGGCCACTGTGTTCTTGGGAACCTTCAATGCTGCAGACATTTTTTGGTAACCTTCCCCAGATCTGTGCCTCGACACAATCCTGTCTCGGAGCTCTGCAGACAATTCCTTAGACCTTATGGCTTGGTTTTTACTCTGACAATGCGCTGTCAACCGTGGGACCTTATGTAGACAGGGGTGTGCCTTTCCAAATCATGTCCAATCAATTGAATTTACCCCAGGTGGACTCCAATCAAGATGTAGAAACATCTCAAGGATGATCAATGGAAACAGTATGCACTTAAGCTCAATTTCTCAGAGTCTCATAGCAAAGGGTCTGACTACTTATGTAAATAAGGAATTTCTTTTTTCGGTTTGTCATTATGGGGTGTTGTGTATAGATTGCTGAGGAAAATGTTTTATCCATTTTGGAATAAGGCTGTAACTTATCAAAATGTGGAAAAAGTCAAGGGGTCTGAATACTTTCCGAAGGCAATGTTCTATTAGATAGGTACTATAGTATATCCCCCTTAACCCACCTCACAGATACAGTGGGGCAAAAAAGTATTTAGTCAGCCACCAATTGTGCAAGTTCTCCAACTTAAAAAGATGAGAGAGGCCTGTACTTTTCATCATAGGTACACTTCAACTATGACAGACAAAATGAGGAAAAAAAATACAGAAAATCACATTGTAGGATTTTTAATGAATTTATTTACAAATTATGGTGGATAATAAGTATTTGGTCAATAACAAAAGTTTATCTCAATACTTTGTTATATACCCTTTGTTGGCAATGACAGAGGTCAAACGTTTTCTGTAAGTCTTCACAAGGTTTTCACACACTGTTGCTGGTATTTTGGCCCATTCCTACATGCAGATCTCCTCTAGAGCAGTGATGTTTTGGGGCTGTCGCTGGGCAACACAGACTTTCAACTCCCTCCAAAGATTTTCTATGGGGTTGAGATCTGGAGACTGGCTAGGCCACTCCAGGACCTTGAAATGCTTCTTCTGAAGCCACTCCTTCGTTGCCCGGGCGGTGTGTTTGGGATCATTGTCATGCTGAAAGACCCAGCCACGTTTCATCTTCAATGCCCTTGCTGATGGAAGGAGGTTTTCACTCAAAATCTCACGATACATGGCCCCATTCATTCTTTCCTTTACACGGATCAGTCGTCCTGGTCCCTTTGCAGAAAAACAGCCCCAAAGCATGATGTTTCCACCCCATGCTTCACAGTAGGTATGGTGTTCTTTGGATGCAACTCAGCATTCTTTGTCCTCCAAACACGACGAGTTGAGTTTTTACCAAAAAGTTCTATTTTGGTTTCATCTGACCATATGACATTCTCCCAATCCTCATCTGGATCATCCAAATGCTCTCTAGCAAACTTCAGACGGGCCTGAACATGTACTGGCTTAAGCAGGGGGACACGTCTGGCACTGCAGGATTTGAGTCCCTGGCGGCGTAGTGTGTTACTGATGGTAGGCTTTGTTACTTTGGTCCCAGCTCTCTGCAGGTCATTCACTAGGTCCCCCGTGTGGTTCTGGGATTTTTGCTCACCGTTCTTGTGATCATTTTGACCCCACGGGTGACATCTTGCGTGGAGCCCCAGATCGAGGAAGATTATCAGTGGTCTTGTATGTCTTCCATTTCCTAATAATTGCTCCCACAGTTGATTTCTTCAAACCAAGCTGCTTACCTATTGCAGATTCAGTCTTCCCAACCTGGTGCAGGTCTACAATTTTGTTTCTGGTGTCCTTTGACAGCTCTTTGGTCTTGGCCATAGTGGAGTTTGGAGTGTGACTGTTTGAGGTTGTGGACAGGTGTCTTTTATACTGATAACAAGTTCAAACAGGTGCCATTAATACAGGTAACGAGTGGAGGATAGAGGAGCCTCTTAAAGAAGAAGTTACAGGTCTGTGAGAGCCAGAAATCTTGCTTGTTTGTATGTGACCAAATACTTATTTTCCACCATAATTTGCAAATAAATTCATTAAAAATCCTACAATGTGATTTTCTGGATTTTCTTTCCTCCTTTTTGTCTGTCATAGTTGAAGTGTACCTATGATGAAAATTACAGGCCTCTCTCATCTTTTTAAGTGAGAGAACTTGCACAATTGGTGGCTGACTAAATACTTTTTTGCCCCACTGTAGATAAGCCATATGTTGAATGACGAGAGATGTCTTCGTTACGTTGATTGCCATTGTTGCACTGTTCATTATTTGTCTCACAGTGACAGATACAACGGTATCTCTTTGTATTCTTTCCTCCGGCTCTGAAATGTCAATTTCTAACAGTCTGTGTAGTAGGTTACTGTGTAACTGTAAATTCCCCATTTTCATCAGCTCAATCCTACAACACTATTTTAATGTTTCCATAGAAAACCATTCATACCAGAAGTTAGACATTCCACATCTTTCACACGTCCTTTTTTGAGCCGTTTATAAGACCTTAAGTTTAGGCTATGAAAATAAGGGTCTTGTGGCTGTTTGTTTAACCTACGAGATCTGCTTCGCAATACCTGAACATATTTCATAATTGTTTACATCTGCTGGTGTGGATTTGTTTGTGGAAAACATTCAGGGAAGTGGTAGTCCGTGTCAGACCACAGTGTATGCTTTATAGGCATTCTACTCAAGTTGACTCCTGAGAATTCAAACTGGGTTTAATTGTGTTTAGGTCAATTCAAAGTTCAAATTAAAAAAGACATATGGTGATGGTGTCATTGGTGTTTTACTCCTTGTACTGGTCCAGAGTGAGATCATCTGGATTCCATTTGTGAATCAAAACATATTTCTGGTTTGGGTGGGGGTGTTCGTTGGAAAGCCAGCTTCAGAAGTAATGGATCCGGTTTTGAGGAATTGTTATGATTTCCAGTCATGATGTGAAATAGCATAATTGCCCCTACATTCTTTAGAATTCAATGGCACAATTCAGGAACCTAGGTTATTCTACACTGCTTTGTATTCTAAAGAAAAAGCCCTTTGGCATGGAGCTTATAGAGAATGACACAAATATCTCTTCAGAATGGGGACTTTCCTACAGTGGAGACTATTTGAAGGGTCAATGATATCCGGAATTCTTGGAATGTCCCTACCCTAAACCCTAACCTTAACCCCTACGCTAACCGTAACATAGCCCTAACCTTAACCCTTTTACATTTCAACCTCAATGGGGTAGGGACATCCCAAGGATTCTGGATAGCACATACCCTGTTTGAAGTATGTGTGAGATATGATGGTTTCCTTCCTAGACAGTTGGGATTAAAGACAGTTTTTAAACAGTATTTAACGTTGGGGAGGGAAGACCCCTCCCACTGTAGACCACTGTACCTTGGGAAACTAGAAAATCCCCACCATTTCTCACAGAGGGACAATGGGGAGAGGGGAGTTTCCTGACATTGGTGTTGGTTTGGTTTCTATACCTGGATGCAACATGACCCAGTCCACCACGTAACGGCCCCAAGTCTTCTCTGCATTCCATAGTACACACAATACTACCAAAGAAAACACTGAGGTCGCCGTAAGGCAGTGTTAATTTCATCAACAAAAATAGTGTCAAAAATATTTGTCAAACACCTATTTTTCAGTGCCAATTAACGAGACTATAGCTGACTAAATATACCCAGAAAAAACTATAACTAAACAAAAATAATTTTTCATTTCAGACAAATTATCTCTTTGACTAAAATCGGACTACTAAATGGACTGAACAAGAGTTTTTGGAGAGATTGAGAGTTTTTCAGTGTTAAGCACTATTAAAATTAGCAGCACAGATGCACAGCGCAGTTCTGTTCAGCAGTGGGCAGGACTCGTCACACCTGACAAACACAGCCTACATCAGCTGGTGACCTGCGGGGGAGCAGGCGATGAGTGTGGGCAGACAGGGTCCACTCCGTCTCCGCCTCCGATTATACACATTGTGCAGGCGACTCCAGCCTTCTAGTTAGCTACCCTTTGTCTGGTTAAGAAACACAAGCTGCTTTACAAGCTATGTTATTCTCTCTGTTGAGTATAGAAAACTAGTCTGACTTGAAATTTGTAGTCTGGCTCAACCCTCCCACTTTTCCCACTGCATTTCATATACACGTTCTGTAGCCAATGTAGCCAAGTCTCCCTCTTTTCCACAGAGAAAACGTCTTGAATCTAGCCCTTTGGCTACCGTTCAAAAGACATGACCCATAATAACGGAGCTACGTTTTTTTCTTTTATCGTGCATAGGTGGGCCATATTTTACATCCATGAAGCATATTGCTGGCCGTTCTAAAACTAGGCTACTTGCGGACCGGACATTTAACCATTTGTTTAGGCTACACCTTGTTCAGCAGGACGAAACATTTTGGAACGTTTAGATAGAAACAGGTTATGTATACTAAACAAAGATATAAACGCAACATGTAAAGTGTTAGTCCCATGTTTCATGAGCTGAAATTTAAGATCCCAGAAATGTTTCATGCTCACAAAAAGCTTATTTCTCACAAATGTTGTGCACAAATTTGTTTACATCCCTGTTAGTGAGTATTTCTCCCTTGCCAAGATAATCCATCCACTTGACATGTGTGGCATATCAAGAAACTGATTAAACAGAATGAACATTACACATGCCACTCTAAAATGTGCCGTTTTGTCACACAACACAATGTTCATTTCTCTACCATAAGCTGCCTCCAACGTAGTTTAGAAAATTTGGCAGTACGTCCAACTGGCCTCAACCGCAGACTATGTGTAACCATGCCAGCCCAGTCCCTCCACATTTGGGTTCTTCACCTGAATACACAGAGATACCTTGACAAGATCCTGAGGCCCATTGTCGTGCCATTCATTCACCGCCATCACCTCACATTTCAGCATGATAATGCACGGCCCCATGTCGCAAGGATCTCTACACAAATCCTGGAAGCTGAAAATGTCCCAGTTCTTGGGACAATGCTACCCATTGAGCATGTTTGGGATACTCTGGACTCTATGTGAAGGAGATGTGTCATGCTGCATGAGATAAATGGTGGTCACACCAGATACTGAGTGGTTTTCTGATCCATTCCCCTAATATTTCTTAAGGTATCTGTGACCAAAAGATGCATATCTGTATTTCCAGTCATGTGAAATCCATAGATTAGGGCTTAATTAATTTATTTCAATTGACTGATTTCCTTATATTAACTGTAACTTATTAAAATCTTTGAAATGGTTGCATGTTGAGTTTATATTTTTTTGTTCAGTGTAGAACAGACATTCTTCTCTGACGTGTTGAACAAGGAATAACGTCAGCTCTATTCATGTAATTTTTATCTGCAATGTCCGATAACGTTTTTCAACTGAACGTGGCCCTGGTAACATTACAGTTACCTATATGCAAACATTTGGTGGCACAGAAAGAAAGGAAAAGGGATAGAAAATAATTTATTGACTAAATTCCTCTTGCCATTATTCTATATCTAACTTTATTTTGAGTCAAAGTGGACCCAGTGACTCAGACTTGAGCACTGGGACTCGGACTTCAGCCATAGGGACTCGTGACTCGACTATTGGTGACTTGGACTTGGACTCGAGCACAGGGGACTCAATTTGGACTTGAGGTGTAGTGACTCGACTACATCACTAGGCGAAACAGTCAAAGTCATTAGCCCCCGTTCTACTTTTGGACATCAATGTGGCTATGGCGTCTGTGGAACGTTTATAACAATAGCAATGACGTGACTGAGTGATGGAGGTTCAACCCATACTACTTTGCCAATAATTTTCAGATTGTGCTACTCTCTCTCTCTCTCTCTCTCGTTCTCTCTCTCTCTCGCTCTCGTTCTCTCTCTCTCTCGCTCCCTCTCTCTCTGCGCTTGTGTGTGTCAGTTTGTTTTGTATGTAATGTGCAATATCTATCTAGGCTGAATTTGGAATTGACATGGAATTAGGATTTTATTATTTTTATATATGTTTGTCATATTTCTGCTGTTGGGAAGATAATATGATGTTATGCAGAAAACTATGTTGGTAAGACAGGGCTATTTATGTTTGTGCACAAGGAAGTCAGTGATATATGTTTACTATAGGTTAATGAGGCAATACAAATGTGATGTGACTAAAATGAAAGAACATTTAGTTGACTAAAATGACCCACTGTTTTTGTCATTTTCACAATAACTAGACAAAATCATTATTCAAGTGACAAAAATGTGACTAAGACTTAATTATATTTTTGTAAAAATGACTAAGACTAGACTAAATCTAAAACAAAGTTACAAAATTATCACTGCCATAGGGTTATGTTTAAGATGTTTAGTGTACACTAAGTATGTCACAAGTTTGTGAAAATATATCATTTGCTGAAGAAATGATAAATTATCCCTAAGACTTATCCACTTATCCTGTTTGGAATGGAAACTACTGCAATCTGACCCTGCTCTGCAAATAACATTGTCATTGTTTGAGTCAATGCATCTGTGGGATGGGAAATGTTTGTTAACTTACAGTAAGTTGCAGGGATTTGAGGAAGTACTGTGACTCAGTTACCACATAGATCCACTTTCACTTGACTAACAACATGGCAATGTTTTTGCAGGCTCTGCATACTATGACAATGTGCGGCCTCTCTCCTACCCTGACGCTGATGCAGTTCTCATCTGCTTTGACATCAGTAGACCAGACACCCTGGACAGTGTACTGAAGAAGGTGAGTGTTTTGTGGTGATATAGCCTACTCTTGTCCGTGAAGCTATATAATCTGCCTCTGCTCCCCTTGAACTGGGGAACAGTGGCCTGTCCCAATGGCATTTTCACTCAGTCCACTTTCTGGAAAGGCCTCCATTCCTTTTTCTGGGGGAAGTGGCCTTTGAAAATCCCTATTCTGCTGAAAACTAAGACTGTATCAATGAGAGAGGGGTCTAATACTAGGGCAGCACCAATGAGAGAGGTGGAGGATTGTGAAAACAAACTCATGTGAGGCTCAGAAGTAGTCTAACAGGCCTTGTTCACATGTGATCTCCAAGACATGGCTATTGTGTGACTCAGTGCCCTTTGACCTGTGATGTCACTAAGGCTTAGTATTGTGCCAGCTGAGAGGAGTGTGGTCCAGAGAGAGGCGGAGTGATCCTTCCTCTGGAGAGAGCATAATCACCAGGCATTTTCTCTCTTTAATCCCCCACCATAGGGTTCCAATTCTAGACTAATGTTGATCTCTTCCTTTTTTCATCCATATAGTGGAAAGGAGAGATTCAGGAATTCTGTCCCAACACCAAGATGTTGCTGGTGGGATGCAAGTCAGACCTCCGCACAGACCTCTTTACCAAATCTAACAGTGGGCATACGCCAGTGTCCTATGATCAGGTGGGTGTCATGTCTTTCTAAATTTAATAAAAAATCACGAGCTTAAACATAATCAGGTGTTAAAAGTGCTGGGAACAATTCGTACTACACAGCTCTCCAGACTGATGTCTTTGTGTTACTCTCTCTCTCTCTCTCTCCATCTCAGGCCTCCAACATGGCCAAGCAGATCAGTGCTCCCTACATCGAGTGTTCATCCCTGCAGTCTGAGAACAGCGTCAGAGACATCTTCCACGTGGCCACGCTGGCCTGCGTCAACAAGAGCAACAAGAACGTCAAATGCAACAAATCCTCCAGGGGCACCAAGAGGATCTCGCACAGCAGACCAGACCTGCCCACAGTGGTGTCAGACTTCCAGAAGACCAAAGCCAAGACCTGTGCTGTTATGTGACTGCATGGGCTGTGATTGGAATCTTGGATTGAAGGACAATGTTGAAGGACATTATAATGAGCATATGATCTTTGGATAACTATGAAGGGCTTTGTGCACTATTAGAAGACTGTCGATATCCACAGCTATTGCCAACTGAATGAGAGATGGTGTTTAGGTAGCGGCAGCAACTATTCTGTGGTATGTTATGTGCGTTATCTGTGGTTGTACCCTGCCTTTTTACAAGTTAAATGAAGCATAACACCAAGTAGTCAATGAACGTACATTAACTGGATGTATTCACCTGGAGTTAACTGGGATTTATCAGTCAGAACTATGAACTGACTGATGTTAGTGACTTGATGCCACAGAATCCGAGAAAACTTATCTTGGACTTTGTTCATGAACTATCTGGGGAATTCCACTGAAATTACACAAAAGAGCTGTACTTAAATTCTCAGTTTGAACTGGAATCCCATGGAGAATGCAGGCAGGGTTGTAGAATCCTGATAATTGAAAAGCTTCATTTTCAATAGTGTTCTAGGTAGCAGTGTTTTGGATCATATGTAGCTAAGCAACCAAAATAGTTTGGGGGAGAGACAGTGAACGATATGAGATACGTTTGTGTGTAATGTTCTGAGAAGCACAGATGATAACCAGGATACTGTTACCCTTTCTCCAATCCATGCTGTTGAAGGCTCCTGAATGTCATGTGTCGTGTGTCACCCTTTAGGCTACTTCTTCCTTTTCTTTACTTTTTACTTTCTCATAATTTGTTTTCTAAATCTGTTCATTCTGAGTTACTCTGAGATTTATTCTAAAACAACGACAAAATAGTTCATTTCAGAACTGTCAATTTCCCATGTTTAAATGTACTGTAGTCATGCAAATGCAGTAAAGGTTAGATTTGATGCTTATAAATGTATAAGCCCATCATTGATGCCTCAATGCAGCATTTATTATGGGAAGTACACATTTTCAAACTGAATTATCCTGTTTAGTCTTAGACCTGTGCAAGATTTTAGAGACACTAAGTGAAATTTGGTTGGGAGGCCCCCCACCTTGCGTAATGTTTTAGTGCCCCCCTCTTGATCTGTAACTCACATTTCTATGTGAATTTGGTTGGGTCGCCCAAAAAGTAACATATTACAGCTTTAAATGTTATTTCCCGCAATTCTACACATTTTGCCATGGAAACAGACACTGGACAGAGGAACTCTGCCTAGAAGGCCAGCATCCTGGAGTCACCTCTTCACAGTTGACGTTGAGACTGGTGTTTTGCAGGTACTATTTAATGAAGCTGCCAGTTGAGAACTTGTGAGGCATCTGTTTCTCAAACTAGACACTCTAATGTACTTGTCCTCTTACTCAGTTGTGCACCGGGGCCTCCCACTCCTCTTTCTATTCTGGTTAGAGCCAGTTTGCGCTGTTCTGTGAAGGGAGTAGTACACAGTGTTGTACGAGATCTTCAGTTTCTTGGCAATTCCTCGCATGGAATAGCCTTCATTTCTCAGAACAAGAATAGACTGACGAGTTTCAGAAGAAAGTTATTTGTTTCTGGCCATTTTGAGCCTGTAATTGAACCCACAAATGCTGATGCTCCAGATACTCAACTAGTCTAAAGAAGGCCAGTCTTATTGCTTCTTTAATGGGTAACATAATTGCAAAAGGGTTTTCTAATGATCAATTAGCCTTTTAAAATTATAAACTTGGATTAGCTAACACAACGTGCCAATGGAACACAGGAGTGATGGTTACTGATAATGGGCCTCTGCCTCTGTAGATATTCCATAAAATATTTGTCGTTTCCAGCTACAATAGTCATTTACAACATTAACAATGTCTGTTTCTGATCAATTTGATGTTATTTTAATGGACAAAAAAAAATTGCTTTTCTTTCAACAACGAGGACATTTCTAAGTGACCCCAAACTTTTGAATGGTAGTGTGTATTTGGCCTTACTGCTATTAGCCCATACAAACGCATTGAATAACAGATTCACTACATGGAACAACAGATAGTTCCCCCCCAAAATCTAAAAGAAGTTTGTTCTGAAGTGTCTGTCCTATATCTGAGAGATATAAGAAAGATCAGGAAACATTTGTTATTATATAAAAGAAATGTACATGTATTTTTGGCACTAAAAAAAGTCTCCATATATACTTCCATAAATGTTTTCAACTGGGGACCTTCAGACAAGTCTTGTGAGGCCTATGGGCATCCTAGAGCAAATGTACGTGTTCGTGAGAGTCTCACCCTTCCACAGAGGGGTCATATTAGTGTGTAGCCCAAACTGTTCAGACGCTACAGACAGAAGTTGGCAGATCGGCTGTATCGACTTCAGACGAGTCCCAAAACGGAGAACACCATTGTGAAGTGTGACATCGGCGGATGTGGTGGATTGAGTTGCATCCAATCCAAAAGAACAGATATCTCTAGCTTAAATTTACTTTTTTTTATGCTAATTAGATTTACTCAGGGGCGCGGACATCGAGTTCTAGGGGTTAAGAACATTTAGGCCCATGGAAGCCCAGTCAGTTCCGGTAGACACACATGATCCAGAGAGTGTTGAACTCTGGATCATGTTTTTGTCCTGTGAAATAAGTTAAAAGATAGGATTTGTCCTTTAGTTAGTGAAGAGAGACCTCGACTGTGAGTGACATCTTGCTCTTTCTGCCTGTCACGCCATCCTTGTTATCAGAGCTGTGACTTTGCTGAAGGCTTTCACGCTCTCCTCTCCTCTGTTCACACGCTGTGGGAGGTCTGGTCACATGATGACACACATGATGACCATAACTATCCCTCAGCTCAGCTGTCTCTCTGTCCCATCAACCCGTTTCGTTTTGTTGACAGTTCATTTGATGGAGGTTTCCATAGACACTGTGTCATCTTCTTAGGGATAATTCATCTTTAAGGGGCATTAAGAGTTGGTCTCCTCTTTTTTTCTGCTTTGCATTGACATGTGGGGATTTTTTATATAGTTTTACTTCAGAACCCCCTCACCATGCCAGAACATGTAGTTTGGACAATATTTGTCAGTTAATTACAGATAATAGTATTGTTGTTTCCAAAGAGAAATCTGAGAAAACACACAAACAATATATACATGAATGAGAAACAATTACCTTGATCACATTGAATGTGACCTGTGGTGAAGCTTCCAAAACATGGGCCAATCTTCCCCAACAATACAATATACACAGAGTGTACAAAACATTAGGAACACCTTCCTAATATTGAGTTGCACCCCCTTTTGCCCTCAGCACAGTCTCAATTCATCAGGCATGGACTCTACAAGGTGTCGAAAGCGTTCCACAGGGATGCTGGCCCATGTTGACTCCCACAGTTGTGTCAAGTTGGCTGGATGTCCTTTGGGTGGTGGACCATTCTTGATGCACACGGGAAACTAAATGAGTGTTAAATACCCAGCAGCTTGGCAGTTCTTGACATACTCAAACCGGTGCGCCTGGCACCTCGTACCATACCCGTTCAAAGGCAATTAAATAATTTGTCTTGCCCATTCCCCATAAGAATGGCGCACATACACAATCCATGTCTCAATTGTCTCCAGGCTTGAAAATCCTTCTTTAACCTGTCTCTGTCACAAGGAATGACGCTGGAGAGACGAAGCAGGTACGAGAAGTAAAACATTTCATAAATAACGGACATGGCACGAGACAGCGTCAGCAAACAGCGTCAGCAAACTAATAACACAGACAAAAGACAATTAGGGAACAGAGCTGGGGAACTGACAAATATAGGGGGAGGAAATAAACAGATGATGAGTGAGTCCAGGTGAGTCCAATAACGCTGATGTGCGTGACGAGGGAAGGCAGCTGTGCGTAATGGATGGAAGGAGTGCGTGATGCAGGGCAGCCTGGCGCCCTCAAGCACCAGGGGGGAGGAAGAGCGGGAGCAGACGTGACAGTCTCCTTCCCTTCATCTACACTGATTGAAGTGGATTTAACAGTTGACATCAATAATGGATCATAACTTTCACCTGGATTCACCTGGTCAGTCTATGTCATGGAAAGAGCAGGTGTTCCTATTTTGTTGTACACTCAGTGTGGCTGCAACAATGATACATTAGGATATGAATCCAGGTGACTTCTGAGATGTGACATATTATGATATCATTATGGGGAGATCTTTAGCTTAGCTATTTTTACAAACAATATATTGCTGTTATTTGTCAGAGTTCAGTTTACAATAACCAGGACAAAAGGAACATATTGCTCAGCGTGTAACATGCAAGACTGGTTCCTCCATCATCACAGAGCCTCTGCATTTTGGTAGGATTGGTCTGGTGTTGTGGTGCTTTGTGTGACCACCTCCCTAATTGTGCCCCATTCAAGGTGACACGAAAGGTGACCTAGGAAAATCTGCTGCGTAATATGGAGGAGATTGCCATTTTCATGCTGCTGCATACCTAATGGCGTATAGCGTTTCAGCTTCATTGAAATATAATGGCTCATTTGGCTTTTGTGAGCATACAAAGCCATTCTAGGGGTCGGCAGGTAGCCTAGTGGTTAGAGTGTTGGGCCAGTAACGGGAAGGTTGCTGGATTGAATCCCCGAGCTGACAAGGTAAAAATCTGTCGTTCTACCCCTGAGCAAGGCAGTTAACTTGTTAGGGAGTGGCAGCTGAGGGGTCGGTTTTGGAGAGCCTGGCGTGCCCAAAGTAAAATGCCTCCCATTCAGGCCCAGAAAATAGGATATGCAAATAGGTACCATTGGATAGGAAACACTCTGAATTTTCCAAAACTGTTAACCATTTGTCTGTGAGTAAAACAGGACGCATATAGCAGGCGAAACCCCGAGGAATTTCTGTCTTGGAAAAAGTGATTTTGACACATTGCTCATTTGGGAACCCCTCCCTCATGAAAATGACCATATAAGGGCATATGAATGCAGTACCCATCGCTTCCTTTAGATGTCAACAGTCTCGAGACAGTGTAAGTTTTCAATTTGGATGAATTAGACCAGAGAATAAGAGCAAACCAGGAAGTGACCTTTTTATGTAAACAGTACCCAGCGCGCGCACCCGACAAGGCACGCTGTGTCTTTTTTACCGTCTTTATCGATCAGTTTATATTCCGGTTGATTTATAATAGTAAATATACGTAAAAGTGTTCCTAAGGATACATTTAAAACTATGTTTGATTGTTCTTGGACAAGTTTATAGGTAGAAGATGAACGAGTTTGCGTCACGTTTCAATGGACTAGTGGAGGCTGTCGTTTCTGATTATAACGCGCGAACCAAATGGAGGATTTATGGATAAAATACATTACTTTTTCTAACAAAAGAACCATGGATTGTCTTCGTTGGACACTTAGGATGACCTCAGCAGAAGTTCTTCGACAGGTAATTGATTTGTTTTCGCTGTGAAATGTGTTATGTGTGTGCCGTGATGGCTAATCGATTCATGGCTATGGGAAAAATATGTGAGGTGCTACCCTCAAACAATCAAATGTGCTGCTTTCGCCGTAAAGCCTTTTTGAAATCTGACAACGCTGTGATATTGCCAAGAAACAGAGCTTTTGATGAGTATGGAACACTTGTATATTGGTGGATGTTTAATAATTCAACTTTGGGATTTTGAATTTGGCGCCTTACATTTCACCTGGTAGTGTCGGGAGCAGCCCACTAGCGCCCCAGCAATCCCTGAGAAGTTAACCCACTGTTCCCGGGCGCCGAAGAAATGGATGTTGATTATGGCAGCCTCTCGCACCTCTCTGATTCAAAGGGGTTGGGTTAAATGTGGAAGACACATTTCAGTTGAATACATTCAGTTGGACAACTGACTAGGTATCCCCCTTAATGCTAAGATTATGGTGAGAAGACATTTACCCTCACTTTTGTATTCATTGCCGTTAGATTCAGGTAATAGCAAGAGATTGTCTCACACCGACATAAATTGCAAGCTTTATTTCAACACTCCAATACTTGTAGTAGTATTGTGAAATATATCTTCAAAAGCTTATAAAAATGTGTTAAATTGACTGTTTTTTCAGAATTCCAACTTTTAACATGTGCCATAACATAAACTGAAGAACATCTGGTTGCTTGACATGATAGAGATGCCATATAAAACCTATGGCTATGGTTTGTATCTGTTCAATTCCTTTCTCAGCAGTGGAGAGATTAAACCACATAAAAATGTCATTTAAAAGCTAGTTCAAGTTTAAATTAATGCTCATGAATCTTCCTTATTTCCTAGTATTATCAATGGTAGGCCTGCTTTGAAAAGTAATAATATGTAACCTGAATCGTCACCAAGAGGAATTTGTGATAAAAAAGAAGTGTCTGCCAGCTTGCAATTTCACACCCCATTGCAGGATTCATTAAAACACTAGACCACGATTTTGACCTACTGCTAAAATGCTTATTAGCCTCTTAAAAACAAAATGCTTGTTTGCAGATATTTGTACCCCCTAATTCAATTATATTTACAAATTGATATACAAATTGATCCCTCTACAAACGTATCGATAATGTGTTATAATGACTAGATGAAGATACAGTGGTAACACCCTGGGTTTGCCATTTGTTCTGGTACGGTGCATCCTTCACAAGCTGCACCAGTGTTGTGTGATGATGACCTTATACTGCATAACCTTATAAACGCATCTGGCTCCACAGCCAACCTACCACACATTCAGATTTGGTGAGCAGATGTTTCACACAGCAACACCACATCTCATAAAGCTTTGACCCATGTCAGCAAAATGGAAGAACGAAGGGTCAGACCTAGCGCTCTGCTCAAATTCCATCAAGGGAGATGTGTGAATGGATTGGGACAGAAGAGAGCTCTCCTCTGAATAGGCTTGGCTGAGTGAATGGGGAAATATTCCGTTTGGGCTGAAGAGAAAATAATCCCCCACAGACACACCAAGATTTCTCAAGACACAATGAAGACGGCTGTTGGGATAGGATATAGCCTAAATTCTCAAATTCATTTTTTGTTTGTTTTTTTCAACGTGGAAAATTTTTATGTAACAAGATAATTCTTTACCTAGTATAGTGCAAATATGTCTGGTGCCAGAATTATATTTAATCATCTGCTTGGAAAAGTTTGACGGTGTGAAAGATCACAGTGGATTTGATTTATATGAGAAACTTTACTTATTGCCATTTACAGTCCAGCTCATCTTAGTGTCAAATTCCTGTTGCCATAGAAATCTGTCAATCAGATCAGGGGGTACATAATTTCACAGCCACTTCTCAGTAATTGGTAACTATAGCAGCTTTCCCCAGCAACATCTGCCTCCGGCGCTTGACAGTAACCATAATATATTCTATAATTAAAGCAGTAATGTGAGAAAAGATAATCTTCTTTGAACTGCATTTTGCACGGATGCAGCGACATTCCACCCATCACACATTTCCACTTCACTGTACCCCTCCGGACCTTTTCTCTTCCCTACTGCCCTGCTTTGGTGAAATCTCCCAGGATCCTCCACTGTAGGGCTGAATTGGGCTGTAGGCTCCTCTTCCTCTGGCTGGGAAAATGGAGTTTAATCAGACTGCACCAGCAGAGAGTCTCCTCACACTGACACACACACACACACACACACACACACACACACACACACACACACACACACACACACACACACACACACACACACACACACACACACACACACACACACACACACACACACACACACACACACACACACGCCCCTACCCACACACACGCAAGTATACACACACAAGCATACACAGGCATAACAGTACCTTAGGCAGCTTCAGAAAGAGACTGTAGGAGTGAAACTGCTGCTGTCTTACGGATGCAACTGCAGGAAGAAGAGTCAAAGAAAACACTGGCCATTTCCATGTAAAGGACCCATGAGCACCAACATGTGAAGTTCGTAGAAGCACATCAAATTTGGTGTCAAATGTAAGCTGAGTCTCTTTTTTGATTTATATTAAGGCATACAGTATATACATTTTTCAACAACAACAAAAATATCCTACAAATTGGGAATAAGCAAAGTATTTATTGTCAACCAGATGGAGAAGGGGTCTTAGAAAACATCTACCAGAAAAACTCTTAAAATGTGTTGGAAATACATCAAAACACAAGAATGTCAACACTTATATTTTAGCTTAGGAAAAACATTTCTGCCTTATGTAATTTTAAGAAACATTGTTTTGTGCCTTGATATTCAGTCACCAAAAACCCACATATTTTTAAGATATTTTCTAATTTCTCTTCCTCATGAGGAGGGAGGAAAATGAAAGTTCACAAAAGTAACAAGGTAGACCTATCAATTAGTTTGTGTTTTTACTGATGTCAATTTGGTTTATTAATTATTAAGTGGTTAAACTTTAAATTCTGTTACCAAATTGACATCAGAAAAATCTGTAATGAAATTTCGGCAATTGAATTGGCTACAATGGGAAATCATAGTAGTCACAAACCACAGTTGGGTCACCTGCTACTGTCCTCCCTTCCACTGGCATTCTGTTATGTTCAGCTCATAACTGTTTTCTTTATCTTGCTGTCGTCTGGTGGTCAAAGCCGGAGTGTGAAAAGCCTGGACAACCTCTCCCTCTCTCTCTCTCCTGCTCTCTCTCTCTTTTCTCTCTCACTCATTGATGTCATCTCTCCCGACTCTTACCTGACACCTACCAATGAGTCCCCTCTCTTTCCATTTACTGTAACCACCCACTGAGCACTGAACGACACCGGACGTCCATGGACTTTGAAAATAAGTTTAAATCTGGTACACCCTGGCCTTGATTTCATCATCCACAGATGCCTGGACTTCATTTGGACCAAACATAGACATCCATGATTGGTTCAGATTGGACCAAATCTGAACCAATCATAGACGTCTATGTTTCACAGGTCTGGATAGCACAGTGCAGCACATTACAGTACAGTAGAGCACAATGAGCACCTGTAGTACAGTAAAGAAAGGTAGAGTATAGTTCAGTACAGTACAGTCCTGTACTGTAGAGTGGAGTATAGCTCAGTACAGTACACAGTAGAGCAAACTAGAGTAGAGTACACTATAATGTACTGTATTGTACTGAACTATACTCTACTTTATTGTACTGCACTGTACTCTACTGTACTGTACAAAACTATATTCTACTGTTCTGTACTGTACACTACTGAGCTATACTGTGCTGTACTTTGATGTTCAAACTTGTGAAACATAGATGTCTATGATTGGTTCAGATTTGGTTTGGTCCGGACCAACCAAATTTGGTCTTGTTTGGTGGCAGAGCTCATTAAAATAGTGTGTAGAATAATACCCAAATATGCAAAGCAGGATATTACATATTTCTACCTTTGCTTTCCTATTTCGGAATACATCACCATGAAGAGAATTACATTCATATCCATAATTATGCATTTCTGTGCAGTACAGATCAGGGACCAATGATGAAATTCCGTTATCACAATTCTGTTACCGGGTGTAAATCCACTTCACTTACTGTAGTTCAATAACCAAAATATATGTTTTCAAACTCAAGATGCCATGTTATAGTCAACACCCCATTATTTCAGCAAACATCTTTGAATCTTAATTCGGAGCAGATATTTAACACTTATTTTGTACATAATGTTTCTGCCACCTTCTCTTATGACCAAAAAGAGCTTCTGGTTTTCAGAACAATGATTACTCACCTCGGAGTGGACAAAGATTTTTTATTTAATGAGTCGGACACGAAGGATATGCTGCTGCTTCCAGACCAGGCCCAAATCCCTGTCATTAACTTGTTAGGGAGCAGCGCACGAGGTGACGGTTTTGGAGAGCCTGGCGTGCCCAAAGTAAAATGCCTCCCATTCAGGCCCAGAAAATAGGATATGCACATATTTAGTACCATTGGATAGGAAACACTCTGAATGTTCTAAAAGGGTTAACATTTTGTCTGTGAGTATAACAGAACGGATATGGCAGGCGAAAACCTGAGGAATTTCGATCCTGGAAAAAGTGGTTTTGACACATTGCCTCATTTGGAACCCCTCCCTTATGAAAATGCCCATATAAGGGCATATGAATGCAGTACCTATTGCTTCCTCTGGATGTCAACAGTCTCGAGAAAGTGTTCTGATTCTCTTTTAGATGCTTTTAGAGCAGAGAAAAAGATGAATAAGGAAGTGTCCACGCAGATGTCAATAGAAGTAAATGCGCGCTCCCGGCTGGCGCGTTCTTTGGTTTTTTCCTTTCTTATCGCCCAGTTTATATTCCGGTTGAAATATTATACTATTTATACATAAAAGTGTTCCTAAGGATACATTTAAAAGTATGCTTGATTGTTCTTGGACAAGTTTATAGGTATAAGTTGAACGAGTTCTCTTCACGTTTCAATGGACGATTGGAGGCTCTATTTTCTCATTATAACGTGCCAACCAAATGGAGATTTATGGATATAATACATTACTTTTTCTAACAAAAGAACCATGGATTGTCTTCGTTGGACATTTGGGAAGCCCTCAGCAGAAGTTCTTCAAAAGGTAATTGATTTGTTTTCGCTGTGAAATGTGTTTTCTGTGAACCGTGAAGGCTTATGAATTCATGCTAATGGAAAAAATATGTGGGGTGCTATCCTCAAACAATCAAATGTGGTGCTTTCGCCGTAAAGCCTTTTTGAAATCGGACAACGCTGTGATATTGCCAAGAAGCAGAGCTTTTGATGACTATGAAACACCTGTATATTGATATTTAATTCAACTTTTGGATTTTGAATTTGGCGCCTTGCATTTCACCTGGTAGTGTCGGGAGTGGGGCGCTAGCGCCCCAGCGCACCTTGCTGCTCCTTAAGAAGTTAACATGAAGAGGAGACGCCGATACAGGGGACGCAGATCCAGGTGCCTTGTGAGAATTCGTCTGCGAGTGGGCAACCAGGTTTTACCATCTGTCCTCTTGGCCAACGCACAATCATTACAGAATGAACTGGATGAGCTCCGTTTGAGATTATCCTACCAACAGGACATTAAAAACTGTAATAGCTTATGTTTCACTGAGTCGTGGCTGAATGATGACATGGATAATATACAGTTGGCTGGGTTTTCCGTGGATCGGCAAGACAGAACAGCTACCTCCGGTAAGACAAGGGGTGGTGGTCTGTGTCTAATTGTCAATAACAGCTGGTGCGCGATCTCTAATATTAAGGAAGTCTCAAGGTTTTGCTCGCCTGAGGTAGAGTACCTCATGATAAGCTGCTGACCACATTATTTACCAAGACAGTTTTCATCTATATTTTTCTTAGCAGTCTATTTACTACCACAAACCCGATGCTGGCACTAAGACCACACTCAAAGAGCTTATGGCCTTTTGCTTAAGGCCATAAGCAAAAAAGGAAATTGCGCATCCAGAAGCGACGCTCCTAGTCGCGCGGGACTTTAAAACTTAAATTTGTTTTACAAACTTTTTGTCACGTGTACCCAGAGGGGAACAAACTTTATACCATCTTTACTCCACACACAGAGACAAGTACACATCTCTCCCTCGCTCTCCATTTAGCAAATCTGACCATCATTTTATCCTCCTGATTCCTGCTTACAAGCCAAAATTAAAGCAGGAAGTACCAGTGACTCGCTCAATACGGAACTGGTCAGATGACGCAGATGCTTTGCTAGCACAGACTGGAATATGTTCCGGGATTCATCCGATTGCGCTGAGAGGTATATCACATCAGTCACCGGCTTCATCAATAAGTGCATCGATGACTTCATCCCCACAGTGACTGTACGTACATATCCCAACCAGAAGCCATGGATTACAGGCAACATCCGCACTGAGCTAAAGGCTAGAGCTGCTGCTTTCAAGGAGCGGGACACTAATCCGGACGCTTATAAGAAATCCTGCTATGCCCTCCGACGAACCATCAAACAGGCAAAGCGTCAATACAGGTCTAAGATTGAAAAGGGAAGCACAGCCGCGTGCTGCCCATTGACACGAGCCTACCAGATGAGCTAAATTACTTCTATGCACACTTCGGGACAAGCCACACTGAAGTATTCATGAGAGCACCAACTGTTCTGGACGACTGTGTGATCACGCTCTCTGTAGCCGATCTAAGTAAGACCTTTAAACAGGTCAACATTCACAAGGTCGCAGGGCAAGACTGATTACCAGGATGTGTACTCAGAGCAAGCGCTGACCAACTGGCAAGTGTCTTCACTGACATTTTCAACCTCTCCCTGACGATATCTGTAATACCTGTTTCAAGCAGACCACATAGTCCCTGTGCCCAAGAACACCAAGGTAACCTGCCTAAATGACTGCCGACTCATTGCATTCACGTCTGCATCAACACCATCATCCTGGACCCACTCCAATTTGTATACCGCCCAAACAGATCCACAGATGACGCAATCTCTATTGCACTCCACACTGCCCTTTCCCACCTGGACAAAAGGAACACCTACGTGACAATGTTAGACAATTTGTTTTGACATAAAACACTGAAATTCTGTTACCAAACCTTGCATCTGCACAATACTTCCAGCAAATGTGTTTTGTCAAATGTGCAGTGTAAATTGTTAAAAGTAGTCTTTGTGCATATGGTTTGTTAAACTTGGAAATCAATGTTTTTTGTTTCGTATACATTTTAAGTGAAAAAGAGTCTCAGCTCAATTCCGTTACCATGGAATTGGCATTATACAAAATCTCTGTACATTAAATTGCTAAGGGTCTTCTGTGTTGAAACTTTGCCACAAATTCCTGACTAAAGTTGCCTCCCTTCCCCCTGTTTCATAGAAGCAGGTTTGATGTCATAAACCACAGGGACTGTTAGTGATTTTATTTCAGTAGGGAATCCTTCTCCACTCTGAGCGAATGAACAGCAACACCACAGAGGAGCAGAATCTCCCTGCAGCCGTCGGCAGGTAAGACAAGGAGTGCATCCTTATAAGAAACTTCAGCTCATAAAAATACAATCAATATCGAGGCATCTCTTTGTGACAGGGGAGCAACTTTCCTCTGCCAAGGAAAGAAAGAAACAAAACAAAGACTGACAGTTGCTAATTGTTGTGTTCAAAACACTGTGGAAATTACATGACCATGATCATTGTGAGTATCAACCTGTTAAACCATAATCATCATAATAAGCATAGCACATTGCTCATTACAGCAGATGAATCAATAACCTTGAGAATGTGTATTGAATAGGACATAGAGAGCCTCTGGCACTCTTTCCTCCTTCTGGAATGGGCGACCCGCCACTCAATGCAGCCATATTGACTGGAAGCTAAAACAACAGGGAAGTCATTGTGTGAGAAGAATCTGAATCACCTGTGGGGGGTTATACCCCTTAAAGGGGAAATATATTACAAAATCACACAGAGATGTACAGTAGCTTCGGCTTCAAGTCACTTGTAGTGAGTAGATTATACCTAGGAATTCCTAGGTATAACCAATCAAACTCAGATCAGACATCAATAGAGTACACAGATCGTATTATCAGCAATCAGAAAAATTTATAGTATATTACTTACTGGTACACATTATGATTCTGTATTATTATTTCGTTATTATTAAGACACATTTAATTCTATCACACACTCCCCTTCAAAATGATCATCCCGATAACAACACCATTGACCTTAAGTTCTGTGTGAATGTGTTACATTCAGGAACTATTTTTTGACATTCTTTGAATTTACATTCTTTGCATGGCTCTTTTAAAATTATTTTGTCTTATATATGGCTAAGACATTATTGTGTCTTACATATGCCTCTTTAGACATTCTTATGTCTTGTATGGCGCTTAACAAAATAAAATAAAATACAATTTTATTTGTCACATACACATGGTTAGCAGATGTTAATGCGAGTGTAACGAAATGCTTGTGCTTCTAGTTCCGACCATGCAGTAGCATCTAACAAGTAATCTAACAAATTCAAATTCACAACAACTACCTTATACACACAAGAGTAACATATCAGCTGGAACTTTTTTCTCTCTCTCGCATAGCAACAGAAACTTTTTTATACCTGAGTTACAGTAGTACTCAACTATATCATAAGTCTATGAGCTTCTTTGTTTCTGTACTCGGCCCTAATATAAGTCCATGAGCACTTTCATATGCTTTACATACTAAACATCATATTTCTGTATTAGCCAATACCTCTCTCTTTTTAGATTCTATAGATATACTGCTGGTAATGGTATGGTTGAACAGGAGTTGTCACTGAGGCCATTGCTTGTGGGTTTGCATAGTGCACAGGCTGGTACTGATACAGGACATTGTTTGTTGGTCCTGCATTGTAATAGGTTGGAGTTCCAAGCTTGTCGTACATGAAGAACTTTGGCGTTCTGCGTTCTCTCCTAGGCAACTGAGACTTTTGCTCTACTTCACTGTCGCAGTCACTTTTAGCTAATGACAAAGGAGCTGAAATTTCTTTGTCCCCAGGTAAGTCCACAAGTAAGTCCATTGACTGTTCCACTTCATTCTGAGTCTCTTCTGGCAGAGGCATTGTGTTGTCCACAGGTGTGTCCTGTTCGGGGTCAACTGCGTGTTCTGCAGGTTCTACTGCAGTACTTTCGCTTCTTTCTGGATACGCCCAAGATGGTATTTCATATCTGTAGTATTTATCATCGTCGTCGTCCTATTCGAGTTCTTTCATTTGTCCGTTACTTTGGTTTGTTCCTCTTTTCTTTGGCTTGGAGTTTTATGCTGTGTTTAAACTTCCAGAGGCAGGTGGTCACACGGTAAGAGCAGGTTGCAATGCAAGTCTCTGGACTGTCATTTTCCTTGTTTAGGTTCAAGTTCGTAGATCAGAATGTCTTGTGAGCTGGGAAGCCCCGTGCACCCTTTTAGGACTTCCTAGGTATAACCAATCAAACTCAGACCAGACATCAATAGAGCACACAGATCGTATTATCAACATTCAGATAAATTAATAGCATATTACTTACTGTTACACATTACCATTCTGTGTTATTATTTTGTTATTATTATTATTAAGGCACATTTAATTCTAAGTGCTGTTATTTTCAAACAGGTTTTGGAGGTCACGTATCGGCTTGAAATGTCTCTGCCGCCGGCATGGTCATCAGATCACCTTGACAAGCCTGGTGGTCCAGTCTGTTTGTGCTTCAGCCTGTTTGAACTGTTCTCTGTGTTCATTTTCTGTCATGTACGGCATGACAAGTGGCAACAATAAAAGAGTTGGCTGCCGCATTTTTGGACCAGCAGGCTAAGCCTTGACCATAGAGGTGGCATGAATCAGAAACGACTGTCATAATCATTAAGAGAGAGTCAATAGTGGGCAAACACACATAGATCCCCCAGGTGCTAGGCATTTGATAGCCATAACCATAATACACTGCCATTGGATTTGAAATATTGATTGGGGAACTATTTGCTGAGGAATGTGTTTGTTTTGTATGTGCAGGGCTACCTTGCAAAAGAGACCCTGGTCTCAATGCTGACCCCCTGTTTAAATAAAGACAAAAATGAAAAAAGAATTGACAACATACACTAACTCCCTGACAAACAAGACCATAATAACTGTCTGAACGAAGAGGCATTTCTGAAAACCAGCTCTGCTGACAGTATAAAACCGGTAGACATGACTTGTCATAACTTGAAATAAAACAGTGTGTTTGTGTGGGTTCAGGACATTGTACTGTATTCTACTGACCTGTAAATCTAGCGAGGGCATATATTAACTGTCAGTGAAAGCTGGCATCAGCTGCAGGACATACCATACGAGTTGTCTAGTACCCTCACGAACTGTATAATAGCTCTCAGTGAATGTTGTGTCAAGTTAACACTGGAACCAAACAGGGTTATACCTGGAACCAAAACGGGTTCTCCTATTGGGGACAGAACCCTTTTGGAACCATATTTTCTAAGAGTGTATGTTGTTTATCGGTTGCTTTACTGGTAGCTGCTACACCGATCCTGGAGTAACTTCCCCTTACACTTGTGTACATTATTGACCTGTATATGCATGCATGTTCTGTGCATGTGTGCATGTTCTTGACGATAATGACAATGCCACCAATGATATCTGCACTTTTTTCAGTTAGTACTCAATTTCACCTGGTTGCTTGCCCCTGTAGTGCACGTTAGATTTGAGGTAATGTATTGTAATAATATTAGTATCTAAAACACAGCTGGTAAATTCCAGTTAAATAGTCCCTCCAGTGACATTTCATCTGATAAAGAATGCTGGGTGCCATCCATGCCATGAATGTATGTTTGCTTGGTCAGGCAAATGCAAAGATCTCCATCTACAGTGAACAGAACACATTCCTCTAAGCTAATGTCTGGGATGCTTTTGGTGAATTAGATGGTGATGAAAATGTCTCTTGTCTATTGTCGACATTGTGGGTCCAACCACCAACCGTCACATGTCGGATTTAGAATTTTCTTTTGCCAATTCAGCAAAAATGGTTGCAGTAATTTTGATACAGTGAGTATTTATTCTGTATGGTTCAGTTTGAAATACAAAGGGGGAATAAAGGATCTCTTAAGTAAGTAGGTGTTGTATCTCATCTATTTAGAGACAACACAATTAAATCCATTCCCTAGAGAACCTGCCACCTTGCTCCCCCTATCCTCCATTATTGGCTTTGTTAGCTCACAAAATTCCTTGCCAGAAGGCATAAATATTGATATCCTTTGTTTAAAAGATTGAGCCAAGACACTGAAATAAAATAGGTTGTCTGAAATCGTTGACCAAGGCAGGTTGTTTTCCCATCTCTGTTGAAATAATGAACTGTCTTTATCTGACTCGCCACCCAAATTGGAGGTAACCCTTTGTTTGCCTGTAATGACTGACCCTATTATAGGGGAAATGGGATGCTTGCTTGGGGGATCAAAAGGACAAGCCAGATCCCATCGCCGTTCACCCTGGCAGAATAAATGGGGCTGCCTGTCTGTCACTAAGTGAAACTATTGTAGGCTCCCTTGATTCCTGATCTTTAAGTGCAAACAGTCAATGGCCACTTAATTTGTTTGCCGTCATCAACATGTCTTAGGAGGACCTAGGAGGAAATTGAGGTTCACTGGCATGAAAAAAATGTGTAGTTAATTTCTACAGGCAAATAAATGAATAATAATATATATGGATATTGTGAACCTGAAAAATCTGATACATCTTTTTAAATTATCCTTTATTTTTTTTATAATTACAGAGGACTATTGTTTTTGTCAATACTAAACCTTTGACTGTTTGTATATCAAACTATGAGCACAATAACTAAATCTCTGTGAAAAAGACCTAAGCTGAAAATGTCACGAAGCACATCAATTGAGTTGCTGTTTGGTGGTTTTATAATAAAGATTTGCAGTAGCAATGTAGTGGGGTTGACGATTCTGACATTTTTCCGCAGTGGAGACCCAGATATGTCATATAAACATGATCTGTTGGAGAAAATATGATTTTTTTGACTGGACAGCATTAGAATTCCAGCACAGTAACAAGCTATTTCTCCCTGGTTGGTGCTCTGTCTAATTGCTTGTCACATTCTGTAACATAAAGATATTCAGCTTTCACTGAATGCTCTGTGGTTCTCTGAAGTCTTCTAGCCTGGTCCCAGATCTGTATGTGCTGTATGACATGACAATACTATTTATGGGAGTTTGCTAAAGCTCATACAGTACAGATCTGGGACCAGGCTAAAGGAGACCTGGGAGGTGCAGATAAATAACACAGTGACATGGAAATGCACCTTGGGATAAACCACACACTGGTATGTTTGTGTATGTATTTATGTACTAAAGACTGAAATCTTTTTTTTTTTTTACTTTTTTGGATTGCATCATTGGATGGTGTCTATTGTTGCCATATGAATTAATTATGTTTCATGATAAGTACATTTTAATAACTCACTAATTTGAGGAAGTACATTTAACATATATCATCATGTAAAACTTTATCTGATCATCTTTAAACCGTGTGGATGAAGTTTATATACACTGAGTGTACAAAACATTAGGAACACCTTTCTACAGCCTCAATCCCATGTTCCCTCTAAGCTGGGTGCAGCAGTACCCGAGCTGCCCCCAGGACCGCAATGCAGAGCGCAGAAGAAATATCATCCCAAGGAGAGAAGCACAAGATTTAACTTCACTCAACTTTTTAGAGATTTCCCAGTTAGTTAACACTATCAAAGCTTCCCTTTACTGTGGGAATTGTGATCGAATCAACCCAATATTAGCCCCTTTAAATGCAACATACCGAGACAAAACAAACTATGCAAGAGATTTTGTTGTAGTCAGAAAGCCTCAGAGCAGGATTCTATTGCACGACTCAGCCCGTACTCTACACAGACCAGCACAGCATAACCAATCAGAGCTGCAGTAGGCCTATATGCAAATGGATCATTGCCATATATGGATCTGCGCCATTTACTTTGAACTGGACTGTGTTTACAGCTTTGGACTTGAGTAGGTGTGCTTGTTTTGAGATCAAAGCAAGAGCTGCATGCAGCCACATGTTCACATGTAGTTCATATCCTTTGCTAGATAGTTATTAGCCCAGTTATAGATAATTTGTAGTCAGCAATAGGGGGAGTGATTGCTTCCTACAAGAGCACAAAATGTGTACATTTCTAGACATCTCTGAAAAACAAGTCAGGAAGAGAGCTTTGTTTTGTCTTAAAGGGGAAATGTTGTATTTTGAGACAGGCTTGAATAAGCTAAGTAGACAATAAGCAGACAGTAGAATACTTTTTCTGATTCTCTGTAATAATGGTATAATGCATTTTATTTTGTAAAGTGGTTTCTTGCATCAAACACAACATTTTCAGTCACCTTGTCTGAAGAACAAGTGGATAAACAAGTTAATGTCAAGCCATTCTCGTAGGCCTACATTATGATCAAATAGCCACAGTAGCCTACTTGGCCACTGTTAAAACTGTAACTTATAGCGGTTACAGTCTACACCGAATTTTCACAACGTTCAAGTTTGCGCTCAGCAGAAAAAAGTATAGAGAACATTGATGCTGACCCATGTTTACTCCAATGCTTCCCACGGTTATGCCAAGTTGGCTGGATGTCCTTTGGGTGGTGGACAATTCCTGAAACATAAGGTACATTGTTGAGCGTGAAAAAACACAGCAGCATTGCAGTTCCTGACACACTCAAACCGGTGCGCCTGGCACCTACTACCATACCCGTTCAAAGGCACTTAAATATTTTGTCATGCCCAGTCACCCTCTGAATGGCACACATACACAATCCATGTAAAAATTGTCTCAAGGCTTAAACATCCTTCACTCCTTCATTTACACTGATTGAAGTGGATTTAAAAAGTGAAGGGATCATAGCTTTCACCTATATTCACCTGGTCAGTCTATGTCACGGAAAGATCAGGTGTTCTTAATGTTTTGTACACTCAGTGTATAAGAATATATGTGTTGAAAGACAGATGGTTGAAATTCTGGTCACGATCTCCCGCCCCTCTCAAACAATAAAACCTGCCATTCCCATGTCATTATAGCAGTCTGTTTGAAAAGCTTTGCTATAGGCTACTGCTGCACTCCATGATAATACCCACTACAATCATAAGCCATCATAAGCCAAGAGCCATTTAATTTTCATTGAGCCCCCCCTGCCTCTCCACAGAGGCATCATGCCCATAGGGGGCACAGGAGCACATGCCCCCTCAAATTTGTCCTGTTTAAAAAATGTAAAATAAATACTACTAGTCACTTAGCAATTTTATGAAGTTGGCTCTAGCTAGCCCAGATAGATTCCCAATCTCCCAACCTTATAACTAGATACCAAAAAGCAATTTCATGCTATCAATCAAGTTAGAGTAGCTAGCTTGTCTAATTGTCTTAGCTGGCATGCCTGCTGGCAAGGTTGGTAGACTTTAGAAAAGCAAGCAACAACTAAATAGTTATATAGTTTCCATGGCACCCTAGTAGGGGGTGGCAGGCAGCCTAGTGGCTAGAGCGTTGGGCCAGTAACTGAAAGGTTGCTAGATCAAATCCCGAGCTGCCCCTGAACAAGGAAGTTAACCCACTGTTCATAGTAAATAAGAATTTGTTCTAAATTGACTTGCCTAGTTAAATAAAAATAAGTAGCAGCCTAAGCACAAATCTCCTGCAAATGTGTACATATTTAGTAATTTTTTAGGTGTTTTCAATTTTTGTTTTTTAATCAGCTCTTTTGTTTTTTGTAACATTTAGTTTATATTGAATACATCTGACATTTTTGAGCCAGGGATTTGAAGATTGACTGACAGATTAACACTTTTGGGCATCTGGACACAGTACCATCTTTTTTGTTCCACCTGGCTGCCAATTCCAGATCTTTACAAAACATAATTTGAGGAGTTACCTGAAGCGTGAGAGGAAGGGCAGATGAAAGAATACAGCAGTGCTGAGTCTGAGGGCTCGTAGAGAGGATGACTGGCTACTATTCTGAACTTCGTGTGGTGGGCTTTCTGACGCCCCGAGCTGCTGAGGCATCACCCAAGTGGTGTTACACAGAGTGGAAGAGGAAAAGTCCAGTGGATTTAAGACTCTATGAGATCATCAGCAGACTCCATCAAAATCATCTACCATCCTCTGACAAGCTCCCTTCGCTCAAGCCATGAACTGACCCTCTCCATCTTCGGACGACGCAGCTTTCAAAAGATTTGGCCTCTATTGGTTGACCTGTCATGATATATTGCTTGTTAGTTTATTTGCTCTTGAAGCGCTTTGAGATTCTACAAAAAGTGCTATGGAAATGTAATAAATTATTATTGTTATTATTAAATGTACTGAATAAGAATCGCATTCCATTCAATCTTTTATGCAGATGTTAGCAGAGAAGCTTATTTAGTTTCTTAAAAGAAAAAACACCAGTCAGGGGGAAAGATCAATAGATATTCTTAGATATGTAAAAAAAAAGACATATTTTGTATATAGAATTAAGCATAATGGTTATGGTTCTAGACTGCAGGGAAAAGCTGTTTCAGGGGTTTGAAAAATCCACGATTCTCCAATTTACAGACGGGAGGCATAGCCCCCCTACAGACCACCCTCCAGCCATCCTCACATACTTTGTGCCTCCTCAGATTTTTAGGGTGCATGACGCCCCTGCTCTCCAACAGACAAAGATCAAGAAATCTCTCTTGATCAAAAACAGTGCTACATTTCTGTGAAACAAGATGTTTGAGATGGGTATAGCTGAAAGGCTCTTCAGACCGAGAATCTAACAGACCAGTGGATAACAGATCCTTTTTTGCGGATGTGAAAGATGTGAGAAATCCTTAAAACAAGATTATCGTCAACATGTTCATAGATTATGTAACTAGATCTCTCTATCGAAATCATGCCATGACAGTTTTGATAGGAATGGTATCAGACTAAACATCGACTAACACCATCCTTAACAGAGAACTACAGTAATATGTTTGCTTTTGTTTGCTTTTGTTTGCCTTCCCTAGACTACCACTCTAAATTGCCTGCTTAGATGTAAACGAGTCAGTGCCATTTTTAGAGGTCGACGGCTACATTTAAAACACACAGCTTGTATAATAGGTTCATCAAATCAGGGATTAACCCCAGACAAAGACTATTGATTAATTAATCCCATAACCCCCTGTCCACTCTCAGACAAAAGAGCACAGCATTATGGATTTTCAATACATGACAACACACAGATGCGCTATCGAAAGTAAATATGCATTGCAATTATAGTGTTACCATGGCATGTTGTGCATTGATTCAAGAAAACACATTTGGCGAAAAGGGGTGTTCAAACTGCACAAGCACACGCCCACCCACAAAAGTACCCATTTAATGTTTATTGAGAGGGGGTGGAGGCAATTATGGTAGAGAAATCAACATTCCCCTACATTATCTATTCCGGCTGAGTAAATAGATAGGGTCAGTCAACTGTGAATTTCACCAGAGCAGAGCTGTGACATTTTCCATAAGGTCAAATGTTTTATGGCATCAATAGTGAAATCCAATACGAGGTTTCTGTAACATAACACCCTTCCACCATCACAACAATTACTCCGAGTGAGATTGTGTATTTTGACTATATAAAACGACAAATAAATAGCCTATGTATTTGAATTAACTGTTGGATGAACAGCCATTTAGAAAGGCATTTAATTCCTGTGCATAGCATGTTGTAGTGCGTTTGACAAGACATTTGGCTTACACAAGCTATTTATTCCAATACCATAGCATCTATATGTAGTACCAGGAAACAGATACTCAATGGCAACACAAAGAGAAAATCAAGAATTAAGAGGGTAAATTGCAAGGTGGGGGTTTTAAGGTTCGACGTGAATAGCTTCCCATGTTATGAAGTACCCTATTGTTCCTTCACTATCTACTATCAGGGAGACATTGGGGACATCTGATCTGCGCTTCAATGGTTTGATTCATGCCCCACAGAGGACAATAAGAACATCCTCTGTGCTGTTACATGAGGAAGCAAAACAAGACAATGGGCTTTTTCCATCAGGACTACTGTAATGACATCGCTCACCACCACTCTGTCAAATGACAATTACGGCATTCCTCCATGGTACAAACAGGTTAATCAGTCTTATGAGCAACAACTCTAGTGAGGCCATGTTCAATCTAACATGTGTGTAGAATGGAAGTATTGACATGGACAATAGTCAGCATAATTAAACCCAAATTCGATCTATCTAAGGATTGATTCATATCATTGTTTGAGTAATATAATCATTTCAGCTCCCTAGGGCCTTATCTGAGTTACAAAAAATGTGCAGCCATGTCACATTCCTCAGACTGTGTTAGTTGACGTGTGTCCAATGAAGTTATCAGCCTGTGTGTATAGTGTTCCATTATCTAAATAAGGTTAATTTGTGACCAACAGACCAGAAGAAGAAATCTCCATAATCAGTTTGGCTCTTATCTGCATATTCCTTTAATTATTCAAAGGAAGAGGAAACACATTAACTGCAGTTACATTATAAGCCAATTAGTTCTGTTCCTCCTTCAGTGTTTGTGTGTGTGTGTGTGTGTGTGTGTGTGTGTGTGTGTGTGTGTGTGTGTGTGTGTGTGTGTGTGTGTGTGTGTGTGTCGATCTTAGTGAACCTCTCGGAGGCATCCTCTGGATCATGTGTATTGATCTGGTGAAGATGTCTAGGCACACTCAGGCCCCAGAGGATTGGCCGAGAGCAGGACAGGAGTCTGTCTGAGGGCTGCTAAGGCTCATGGGAAATTAGAGAGTGCCGTCGGTCTACCAGGCAAAATGCAGGAAGCATACACTACAGAGCATCAGGTAGTGAGAGCGTTGTGAACCTTGAAATATTAATGTCCACCTCTCAGGGGATATTAGTAACCTTTTGGCCTCAGGAAATGCTGATTTGTGTTGGCTGTCTTTGATCTTTGGAAACCTTCCATATTTCCATTTATATGAAAACGGGAAAAGTAATTTTTCCTAGGAGTAAAAAGTTGAATCATTAATTTTAGCCATTGGGACCTTTACACTAATTACGAATTTAGTAATGAAATGGGATAGTACTACTGTAATAATTAGCATTTAGTGAATAGTTTAATAGATTGATTCCAGATCAACACACATGCAGTACTCATACAGGCTGCAATAGACGTCATATTTTCAGTTGAGTGATGCTGCTCCAAGAAAAATGTTCTCTTTCTGTCCACAGCTTGTTTTGAAATATAGAAATAACCAATTTCCCCTCTGAATGTTTCTTTGCTTTTCTTTCCTCTCTTTTCCTCCCTCCCCACTCTTTTTAGTGAAACCATTAGGGGTCTGTTAAAAGTAGAGTACTTTGAGTGAACATTTCAAAGAAAATGACATATAAAAAAAGGCAGCAGTACTGCTGTCATCAGGGGCCATACACATAAACATTAATACTTTGTGGCTGTGTGTAAACACATCTCTCTTGCCTTCTCTTTAACCTCTGGACAGACTTGGCTAACTCAACTAGCGGTATCTGCTGACTCAGTGAATCTGTGTGTATTCTGTGTGTATTCCTCAGAGTTCTTCACGGTTTACAATACCCTTCAGGCCTCTGGTCGGTCATCCAACCACGATCCCTCACAGCTGCACTGGACTCATTATCTTACTCCATTATCTCACTCCATCTTACATAACTTACATAACTGCTTTGTCTGCATAATACAGGACATTATATGACATGACTTGACTGGGCTCCAGACCAGAGCTCCTCTATCTGCCAGAGTGAGTATAGGGGCGGAGGACCCACCCAGCCCTGGAGAATATGGAATATGCCTCACTGTCCTGTCTAAGGACTTGACCGGGTCAGGAGAGTTTCTCCAGTTCTATTCCCACTTTCCACTACAACTTTCATACAAAGCAGATTACCTTTAAACGAGCCTGACCTCTAACTCACATCCTGTAAGGACCCGTCAAACCATCAGATATGGAGAAATTGAGAATTACATTTTCTAAGAATGAATACCTGCTATTGAGTTAACTGTTGAACAACACCATTTGTCAAAAAAAGATTCCACATTCAAATGTTTATAACAATGTGTCATGGTGGTAATATGCAGAATATGTGGGTGGGTTTGCTCATAAGTGATGAAAGGAAATGTAATCCTTCACATTTAAATATTACATAAACATCCCTTATTTCTGTTTACATATCACCTCTAATGCGGCAAACATTGTTCCTCTTTTACACAGGGGTGTGTATATGTTCCTGTCTGTGTGTTTAGATTTGTGGCCCAGTTCTTCCATGGCCTGCATACTAAACATACATGTCACCCATTGAGCATGTTTGGGATGCTCTGAATCGACGTGTACGACAGCGTGTTCCAGTTCCAATATCCAGCAACTTCGCACAGCCATTGAAGTGGAGTGGGACAACATTCCACAGGCCACAATCAACAGCCTGATCAACTGTATGTGAAGGAGATGTGTCGTGCTGCAAGAGGCAAATGGTGCTCACACCAGACACTGACTGCTTTTCTGAGTCGTGCCCCTACCTATGTTTTTAAGGTATCTGTGATCAACAGATGCATATCTATATTCCCAGTCATGTGAAATCCATTGATTAGGGCCAAATGAATTTCCTTATGTTAACTGTAGCTCAGTAAAATCTTTGAAATTGTTACAAGTTAAAAAATGGTGAAGAGGTAGGCATTAATATGTTTCCATCAATATAATAACGTGAAATGCAAAGTCCTTATTCCTTTTACAATGTTATTGCTTGATGAATCTTTATAATGTCTAGCGTGCTTTAATATCTTGAACATCCAGGTGTTTCTTTGGGAGATTATTTTTCTTTATTCTTTCCTGGAATTTTCTTCTCCATTCACTGGGCTCTGCCTGAGAGGAGAATATGGCCATTGTAAGAATCCATTCACATGTCCTGAAAGAATGTGGTCCTAATCCCATTCCCACCCCAAGACAATACGCTATTCCTTCTCCCTGAAAGATTCCCCAAAGCATCTATCCTTCATTAAACAGCCACTATGCACAATATTGGACAACAGCGGGGATGCATGTCTCCACCAACGTTTTCAATATGATGGATGTCCCACCAAGCCTTTATTAATATAAGTCTAGGATTCTAGCCGGACTGGGGGATCACAGATCAAAGACTGTGTTGGATCTTTATGTCATCGACTTCAAATGGAAATCCACCATTCTTTACTGGTCTCCAGTGAGATTCTAGTAGCAGAGGGCCTTGGGCAGAATGGAGGGACTCACTTGTGATCATACTGGGAGGGCAGGGACTCAGCTGGTACCCATAAGGCCTTTGAGGGAAACAGGGGAGTTGAAAGGCAGCTGTCATTCATACAGTACACTGCTATTGACCAGAGAGAAGACAGGACACAGAGACAGCTAGAGACTACAGATCTGCAATACTTGCAAAACAACATTATTTTCATGTCTTACAGACTAATAAAAAAAAAAAATCCTGGGTTGAGGAGTTCATGTTCTATAGAACCTTTTGACAGATTATACCATGCAAGGATCGTATGTATCCCCTATAATAATGGCTGGAACGGAGCAAATGGAATAGCACCAAACACATGGAAACCATGTATTTAATACTATTCCACCTATTCCGCTCCAGCCATTACCATGAGCCCATCCTCCCCAATTAAGGTGCCACCAACCTCCTGTTGTATAGGGATGAGGTGACTAGGCATCAGGGTATATGATAAACAGAGTACCAGCAGCGTAAATTATTATATGAGTGTGCTCCTGTGTGTGTAGAGTCAGTATAAATGTGTGTTTTGTGTGTGTTGTAGTGTCAGTATGCGTGAGTGTGAAGAGTCCTGTGAGTGTGCATAGAAAAAGTGCACAAATATAAATTAAATACAAGGTTCAACTCAGTCAACTCTGTGTAGCCATTCTGTTAGCTATTTAGCAGTGTTATGGCTTGGAGATAGAAGCTGTTCAGGATCCTGTTGGTGTCAGTTTTGGTGCACCAGTAACGTTTGCCATGCAGAAGCAGAGAGAACAGTCTATGACTTGGGTGATTGGAGTCTTTAAAGCATTACCAGGCCTTCCTTTCACACCGCCTGATATAGAGGTTCTGGAGCTCGGCCCCAGTGATATATTGGGCTGTCCACACCACCCTCTGTAGCGCCATGCGATCGAAGGCGGTGGTGTTTGCCATACCAATGCTGCAGCTGTATAACTTTTTGAGGATTTTAGGTCCCATGCCAAACTTTTTCAACTTCCTGAGAGGGAAGAGGCTCTGTCATGTCTTCTTCACACTGTGGGTTTGTGAGCGGACCAATTTAAGTCCTTAGTGATTTGTACACGAGGAACTCAAAACTCTCAAAATGCTCCACTGCAGCCCTTTTGATGTGGACTGGGGTGTGCTCGCCACCCCGTTTTCTGTAGTCAACAATCAGCTCCTTGGTCTTACTGACGTTGAGGTTGTTGTCCCGGCACTACCGCTGCCAGGTCACTGACCTCCTCCCTGTAGGCTGTCTCATCATTGCCGGTGATCAGGCCTACCACCGTCGGGTCGTCAGCAAAGTTGATGATGGTGTTAGAGTCGTGGGTGAACAGGGAGTACAGGAAGGGACTAAGCACACCCCCCTGTGGGGCCCCTGTGTTGAGGGTCAGCGTGGGGGAAGGGATGTTGCCTTCCTCACCACCTGGGGTTGGCCCTTCAGGAAGTCCAGGATCCAGTTGCAGAGGGAGGTGTTCATTCCCAGGGTCCTAAGCTTGGTGACGAGAGTGGAGGGGAGAATGGTGTTGAATGCTGAGCTGTAGTCAATAAAAAGCAATCTCACATAGGTATTCCTCTTATCTAGGTGGGTGAGGGCAGTGTGGATCGCAATTGCTATTGCGTCATTTATGGATCTGTTGGGGTGGTATACAAATTGGAGTGGGTCTAGGGTGTCTGAGATGATGGAGATGATGTGTGCCATAACCAGCCTTTCAAGGCACTTCATGGTTGCAGATGTGAGTGCTAAAGGGCGGTAGTCATTGTGGCATGAAGCCTTAGAGGAATGTTCCTTGGGAACAGGAATGATGGTAAAACATATGGGGATTACCGACTGGGACAAGGAGGGGTTGAAAATTACAGTGAAAATGCCTGCCAGCTGATCTGCTCATGCTCTGAGTATGCGGCCTGTAATACCGTCCGTCCCGCAACCTTGCGAGTGTTGACCTGATTAAAGACCTTACTCACGACGGCCTCGGAGAGCAAGATCACCCAGTCCTCTGGGTCGGTGGAGGGACTCACGCACAGTATGGTGTTGTTATTGTCAAAGCGTGCATGAAATGCATTGAGTTCGTCTGGAACAGATCATGTCTGGGTCTTCCTTTGTAATCTGTAATGCACTGTAGCCCCTGCCACATGGGGTGGATATCAGAGCCTGTGTAGCATGACTCCACCTTGTTCCTATATTATCCACAGTTCAAAGCTATGTGCTGGAAAACCTTGGTAGACCGTGGGTGGAGCAGACATTGTGGACAATATTTTGTTTTTAATACTCTTTCTCTCTCTGGGTTGCTGTAACTGGATTGAGAGAAGCAGATGAGAAACAGAGAGAGACACAATTAGGACAGATGTATTGTGTGAGAGAGAAATAAAAAAGGTAATGCCATTGAGTTGGTCTTATTATTGGTGACGTCTTTTTCCAAGATGGTGTAGCAGTTGGATGTGTATTTTGTCTTGTCCCATCCTGTCCCGTGTAAATATTGTTTTTATAATATTTTTATATATTTTCTTCACATATCTGTTTATATATTCTTTCTAAAATTCATTTTTTTTTCGGACGGTTCTGTCTTAGATTATGTGGACAATTACAAATACCTAGGTGTCTGGTTAGACTGTAAACTCTTCTTCCAGACTCACATCAAACATCTCCAATCCAAAATTAAATATAGAATTGGCTTCCTATTTCGCAACAAAGCATCCTTCACTCATGCTGCCAAACATACCCTCGTAAAACTGACCATCCTACTGATCCTTGACTTCGGTGATGTCATTTACAAAATAGCCTCCAATACTATACTCAACAAATTGGATGCAGTCTATCACAGTGCCATCCATTTTGTCACCAAGGCCCCATATACCACCCACCACTGCGACCTGTACGCTCTCGTTGGCTGGCCCTCGCTTTACACTCGTCGCCATACCCACTGCCTCCAGGTCATCTACAAGTCCCTGCTAGGTAAAGCCCCGCCTTATCTCAGCTCGCTGGTCACCTTAGCAGCACACATCCGTAGCACGCGCTCCATCAGGTATATCTCACTGGTCACCCCCAAAGCCAATTCCTCCTTTGGCCGATTCTCCTTCCAGTTCTCTGCTGCCAATGACTGGAACGAACTACAAAAATCTCTGAAACTGGAGACACTTATCTCCCTCACCAGCTTTAAGCACCAGCTAGCAGAGCAGCTCACAGGCCCCTGCACCTGTATATAGCTCATCGGTAAATAGCCCATCCAACTACCTCATCCCCTACCATATTTATTTATCTATCTTGTTCCCTTGCACCCCAGTTTTTCTACATTGCACATTCATCTACTGCACATCTACCATTCCAGTGTTTATATGCTATATTGTAATTACTTTGCCACCATGGCCTATTTATCGCCTTACCTTCCTTATCCTACCTCATTTGCACTCTTTGAATATAGATTTGTTTTTTTCTACTGTATTATTGACTGTATGTTTGTTTTACTCCATGTGTAACTCTGTGTTGTTGTATGTGTCGAACTGCTTTGCTTTATCTTGGCCAGGTCGCAGTTGTAAATGACAACTTGTTCTTAACTTGCCTACCTGGTTAAATAAAGGTGAAATAAAACAAATAAAAAATAATAAAAAATAATAATTAGAGGGCTTTCCTCTCCAGGCCAGTGACCCAATGAGGATGCATCATGATCCACATGCGTTCCAGATGGCCTGCAGGCTAACTGGGTTAAGGTGCTATTCTTGGATGCATATTCCTCCAGCATGTGCTCCAGGGAGCTCCACCACAACCAACGGCTAGATCTGTGAGCTGTTACTGTGTGTTCCTAGGTTACCACCAACAGAGTGCTATCTATACCAGATACTGTACTACATTTAGAGACCCCAATGGACACTGTCACTGTGTTAGTCCGTACAAGCTTATTTCAGATGGGATGATCGAATAGTTACTGAAGTAAATGTACTTGAGACATGCCATATGTTGATGTATATCCACTTTTAGTAGTGTTATTTAAATATATGTGGTCAGAGAAGCAGCTGTTTTGACTTTTGAGTGTCACCGTTGACACCTCAATCAACGCAACTATCAAGCAAACGGGCGTGAATGGGTGTCTGTCTATATAATCATGATAAACCATCACCACCCAAACCACACCCAGTTAGAGATCTTCAGGGCATACTTCCCCAGGTGTGACGAGACTCAGCTGTAAGGCAGGTAAACGTTATGATAAGACAGGGACCACTGTCACAGAGAGGCCTAGTGTGGTCCCTACGTTGTGCTGTTCAAACACAGCCCATTTATATTCACAGAGCTGCTGATAGGAGGTGTTTGTGTTCAAAACATGACCCAGTTCATTAAGCAGGTGGAGGCAGTGCTAAGAAGGATGCCTAAGGGTGATCCAACCCACTCTGAAAACACTGCATTGTTCTACACTACTATCTAGTTATGCTACAGCAGCGTTTGCCAAACTATGTCCTGGGCAGAGCCCAAGAGGTGCACATTTCATTTTTTGCCCTAGCTCCATACAGCTTATTAAAAATAATCAACGCTTGATGAGTTGATTATTGAATCAGCTGTTTAGTGCTAGGGCAAACGCTGCTGTAGCAGCATAACTAGATAGTATAGTGTGAAACAATGCAGTGTGCGTCCCCAGGACCGAGTTTGGGAAACGCTGTGCTACTGTAGTCTTTGTTACTATAATAATACAGGAGAGCTATTGGAAAACTCTGCCATATCTCTTTACATTGTTTTATCATCAGCTGGAGGATCCATTCTTCCCAGTATGAAGATTACAGCCTACTCTCTCTACATTCCATTCCATGAGAGATAAATAAGAGTTCTGACATCTGTTGTCTGACTTAGCCTCTACAGTATTTTGCTTGTGGGCGAATAAAGACTGAATTGTAACACTGATTTCACTGTTAGACATAGACAAAGACTAACACTGTTGAACATTACTTTGATGTGTGTGTCTCGGTGTCTATGTTCTGTATATGTGAATACACACTTGTGTATACATTCTGCACATGAGTCCACTTGGTCCAGTCAACACAGCCACACATTCATCTACAGATCACCTCTGGGGAGAAACCATTTGCCCTTCATTTGCCTGGAACAGGCCAGATTAATCTCTGCATATAATGCACAGCTGCTAAACATCACCCAGCTGCTTCCCCAGAGAGAGACAATTCAAATTTCCCATTGCGTCCATCTCATCAGATTAAGAAGACCTGTCCCCTTGTCCTAAATTAAGGTTTGCTCAGTTCAGTTTGGTTGGTTAAAAACCAAAACATCTCCAGTATACAGAAGACATTCCTGCTGCACGGACACAGGGGAAGTCCCCCACTGAGACCTGTAGGCCACACTCTTAGAAAAAAAGGTGCTATCTAGAACCTAAAAGGGTTCTTTGGCTGTCCCCATAAGATAATATTTTGAAGAACCCATTTTGGTTCCAGGCTGATCCCACTTTGGTTCAATGTAGAACCCTTTTCAATGTAGAACGTCTGTCAGGAGTGTAGCCTTTAGAATGTTTCAACAGGCCCAGCTGGTAAGGGTCACACACGCACGCACGTTTGCACAAACAGCCACACACAGAGAGAGAACCAGGCTAGACATTAGAATGTTTCAACAGGCCCGCTGTTACAGGTCACATCCGGAACATAGGCCCCATGGTCTGGGGAGGTCTTGTAAAAGAGGATTATTTGTTTGGGCTATGCATTATCCATGAAAGACTTGTCTGGGAAGTCACTCTGGGGCCAGGGACCACATACCTGTACATTACCATTGTACTAATATACATCAAATGCTATAGGCCATAAAGCCATAGAAAATAACTACACATAAGAAAAAACTCCCTTTACTTTAAAAATAACTTTGTTTCTTTTCCTGTTTATGAGATACAGACAAGTTGTTTTGAATGACATCTTATTGCTCTTTTTGTTGTTGTTTGTTTTATTTTTAATATAATCTTTATTTATTTTGTATATACAGTATACATTTTAAATCAATAATTAATACAATTCATGACTATGACTAATATTCATTACTAATATTTTTTTAAATACATAAACTTGCTTTGCCTGGTGGGGAAATTGCCCTGGATGAGCTCAGCTGGCTATGCTTATCATGCATATCTTATCAGTGAGTTGGTTTGTCTGCTGAATATCACTATACTGTCTAGCTGGGCTGCCCGTTGTTGTCTTATCTAAAGTGCCTTCCCTCAGCTCACCCGCCAGCCGCAGCATTCATTTGCAGTGTGTGTAAACAGCAGGTGACCCTGGGTTCAGATTCATATTGGATGCACTGCAGAACACAGCAACTATAGAACAAACAGACTTGTTCTCGGTTGAATATGTGTCATCATAGGATATCACGCCTTACATCTCCATTCCGAGCAAAGAAAAACAGTGACCTCTGTGTTTGCTGGTAATTGCCAACGCCAAAGCTATTATTGCACGGCCAATGAATCAGAGGGTGTAACGAAGGTTTGGCCATTATAAATGGCTATGCTGCAATAAGATACAACTCTAAAGAGGATGTAGTATGTATCATTTGAAATTATGAATGTACTCTTCATTTGAAAACTTAAATGCTGTCTCCATTATGCTATTTGTGTAGTCTGGAAGTGACCAAATGTCCTATCGTTACAAAGTGGTATAGAAATGACTGTTCATTTCCAATAAGTTATTTTAACCAACTGTGTGGTAGTCTAGGAGTTCTTGAAGCAAGTGCAGCTGAGTCCCATCTGGCTGATCTTGTCATTGTTCAAGACATTGATGAATGATCCTGCTGGTAGATCCATACCACATTGACCAACCTGGGTGGTAATGCAGGTCAAACATGAGGCAACAGCTTCTATCTGATCCAATCACCTGCCCTTTAGCAACGATCAATAGCAGTTTTTACATTGTCTGCAGCCTGCTTTTGGTTGTAAAGGAAGAGTTCAGTGCAGAGGTTTAATTAGACAGTCGACAGAACGTAGTAAAACAGCCCTGTAGACGAAGAAGATACACCACAGAAACACATCAACAGACACCAGTCCTGTAACAACAGACGTGACAGACAGACAAGACAGAGAGAGTGTCTCTGTCTGTCACCTCAGTCACAGGACTGGTGCCTGTTGATGTGTTTCTGTGGTGGCTATTCTCCATGCGGCAGTGAGAGGAACTGTAGATAGATTGGGTGAAAATGTGCAGCCGCTCTGACTGGGATGGAGAGAAGATAAGATGGGGGCTTACAGGGGCTTAGACTGGGAGGCTCTCTCTCTCACACACACACACACACACAAATAGCATATTGCTCATTCCGTAATAGCTCAGCGTTCACACCTGTCATTATGATTTTCTTATAATGGAGAGAAGGACAGAAGATTATTCAAATTATGCACTACCAGCTTTCGGGGAAGTTCTGAGGCAAAATACCAAAGTCCAGACAGAACAAAATACCAGTGGTGAAAGTAAAACAGCTATGACTCTTTTCAAGCCTCCCCAATCTTCTTTCTCCTCGTAATGGGATACAGACAGCAAGTGCAGTGGTATTGTCTCTGCAGAAAGGAGACCGAAACTGGGCTTAAATAGGACGACTCCTTGCCTTACAAAAGGCCTGGTTTGTCATACAAAAACCCTACTATACAACTCTTTATTTGATGCAGTAAGCTATTGGCCAATGGGCGGGAAACCAATTTAGCTACAACGAGTGAATTATGAGAAGACGGTGAAATGTAATGGAAACCGACCATAAATTGATAACAAAGTCTAGTATTTCCACTTTACTGAACCTGTATACAAGCTATGTGTCGGCACCTGTACATTAAGCTGAGCAGGCCGTTTTATCAGATTGAGGTCAGTTGTCACTAAAACAAAAATGTGATAATTTCATCAGTCTCCATTATCAATAGACTGAGCAGAGACCAGTGAGGCGGTTTGTTTTAATCTGGGCATGGTATCCTAATGGGATAATCAAGATGAACCTAGTCTTGCTACTGTAGCTAGACCCACCTTCCCTTTGTGGTCGGATGCCTAAACTGCGCTTGAAGGACTCACCAAGGTCTGCACGCATCAGTGAAGACACTCTGCCAACAGGACTGAATTGATTACTGTGCTACACTGGGTGGTCCTTTCATTGCTGTTATAATGGACTGTCATACAGTCGGTTGCATTTAGAATGTAAAATCAGTTAAAAACAATTCTTAAAATTGGTCTAGACATTAGTCTAGACAGTAAATTTATATTTTTTTATCAGTGACGTACAGCAAATTAAGCACGCATACACTGTGTTGTGGTGATTTGTGGCATAGAAAAACATGAAGTAAAAATATAAAACATATGTGAGATTATACGGTTGCTGATTTAATTAAACTCCTGTCATGGGGACAGACAGAGATAAGGACTGTGATGGTGACAGCAGTGAAAATGACTGTTTAAAGTCTGAGGCAGACAGAGAGGCTGACTGACAGGTAATGGGGGAGGACAAGGATGACAAAACCAGCCCTGGACTGTGTCCCAAATGGCACCCTATTTCCTACACAGTGCACCGCTCTTGACCAGAACCCTCTGGGCCCTGGTCAAAATGTGTGCATTATATAGGTAATAGGGTGCCATTTGGGATGCACCCCAGGTTTCATCTTCAACACAAAGGACAGATGACATTGCCATCTCCACGTACATTATTTTACCATTCAGCTCCATACCTTCCTGCTGAGATTAAACAGTTATTCCAGAAAGACTCTGTTTGATCACTGATGCAGACAACGTCATTGGTCTATGTGACATGAGTCAGTTTCACCATGGTTTAGTGGCATATGTTTGTTTTACATTCAAAACAAGAACAACATTTTAATAGGGTGAGAATTATTCTGCAACCCTCAAAACCCCCAAAATATCTGGATTAAATCAATCAGAGGCATTTGTTTGTTTCCATCACTTGTCTTACCCGTCCTTCACCATACTGTGTAATCATGGCTATAATCATGGAATATAACATGCAATTTGTTTTTTGGGGGCAATCTACCAGCAGAAATGGTTATCTCACCAGTACAAACATTTACATCCTACTCAGGATCAATGTAAAAGGTTAATACAGACTTCCGACTTTGCTATCACAGTCCAAGGCAATTAGTCAAGGTGAAATATTCTCCACTAGCCATTAACCCATCTCTGGACCACAGCCACACAGTAGAGACAGACATGTATTTTCCCATTTGAAACGCAGTGGGGCTAAATTCATAGCATTACCCAGGGGACTGTTGGGTGACCTAGCCAGAAATAGAGGTGAACTCTGTCCATCTGAGCCAAATGAGTCTGTCAGGAACCATTTCAGCCTCACGGGTTCTCTCTACATGTCTACGTGCTTTGTAACACCTTACAAAATGTGTACACAACTGGGCTATCGATGAAGAAAATTGAGAAAGCAGGACGTGTTAATGAAATATTGTCTTGAGACAGTTAACCCTAAACAAGTCTTAGAACGCCAAATGACCAAAAAGAGAAACTCTTATTACCCTCTTCTGATGATGAAGCTAAATTCAGACAGTGGTTATATTGTTGCTTCTCAAGGGACCTTGACACAAAAAGCCCTCAAGTTAATTATCAAGGGTGGTTAATGAACTTTAAAATAGAAACCAAAGCTTTTCTGTATCAGAGGATCCAAATCTACAGTAATTAGGCCAAATGGGTAAAAACAGAAACATAAAAGAGGACTATTGAAGTTTCAGGCTATTTTACTGTAGCCAAGCGCTATACTGTACATTTGGGTAATATAAAATACATGGCATTTGATTCAACATGATCTCAAGCCATATCTATTTACTCGACCCCAAGGCCTGTTCATGGTGGAGCACTGTCTGTGTTGCTTGTTTTATTTGTCAGTCTAGTATATTCAGTGAGTACCAAAGTGTTTCATTGCTGTCATATTGTGAGCTGTAACAGGGCAGAGCTTGGCTCTTCCCTGCCTATCACCCAGGGCAAAGGTGACCTCCCCAGCCAGGTTTAGTCCCAGCCAAACCAGATCAGAAGGTATGGTTAAGAACTTACTGGAAGTGTTCTAGAATTAATGTGACAAAGACTGAACTGAATGACATTTATATCACCACGGCCTGACAAAGAGGAGTGACCCGTATTCTGACAAGAGCAGACTGCAGAATCCTGTGGCTCAGACGTGACATTCACATATGCGTGTGTTTGTGTGTGTGTAATTTTAAACCAGATTTTCATGTTGTTACACTCTTTTGATTAAAGGGCATGATCAGACTCAAGGTACTGTGGTATAAATATTAAACTGTGTCTGTTTGAGTATTTACATAATTATCCCTGTCGGGGTCTTTCTTTGCTTGTCACTGATGGAGAAACGTAATGACATCTCACTGTGAGATTGCATGTGGAGCAGCTGTGCTGTCAACGAGCCAAACAAATTAAGGAGAAGGTAATACACACAAGCATGCACACACATAGAGAGATGCATGGACACACACACACAGACGCACACACACACACACACACACACACACACACATACATACAGACTGGGAGAATAATCAGAATTGGGAAATAAGGCAAACCTCGACTGACTGGTTAGGAATGAGCGACAACTGGTAATACTTAACCCTTAGTGGCCAAGTGTACAACATTTCTATCAGTGTACTAGCAAGGTCCTAACAACTGTCATAATAACTCACGACAATTACGACTCCACCACATGGGTTGAAGTACTCAAAAGTTCCTATAATTCACTCAGAGTATTAAATCTGTCTATTATATTTACATGGAAAATAGAAAGACATATGGGAATGATAAAACTTTACGCCACAAAACTATATCATAGTCTGTGTGAACGCTCTATTGAAATATTTCATGTATTACATATTTCATGTATTACATTTCTCTCTCTCTCTCTCTCTCTCCTTCCTGTCTTAATTAACACACCTCTCATACCTGCTATTTCCTTTCTCTCCATACTAATAACATGACTATAATGACTCTGGGGCTGTCCATGTTCTGTGTTTCTGAAATAATGAGGACAGTAGGAGGACAGGGTTAAGTGAGCTCATCAGAATTATTCAAACAGCGGTGATCTAAGTGTTGAAGGTACTTTAGGTATAGATATGCTGTCCACTCATTCATACAGACTTCTGCCATAGGGCTTAGCTAACAACTTGGCCTATCATGCTCTCCATGCCTCATTTAGGGATGAGTGAATGAATAAAGTCAAAATTGAAATGTTTGAGTGTTACATCATTGAGCTGGTTGTTATTTTCAAAGCTGAAAGGAGACAGACATACCTGTCTGATAATCAAATTACAATCAGCCTGTCATTGTCAAGAATTCCACATATTCACATCACTGCCTCCTTTCAAAGCCAATGCCACTGACCCGCAATGACCATGATGGGTTATGAAATCTGATCTAATAGCTTAAGCCTTGTCTGTGTGTGTATAGTATTCTCTCAACTTTGACTCAAGCAATTGATCTGTGTCCAGGATTAACTGGGATTAGTGCATTCGGTCAATCGACCATTCAACAGCAGTTCTGGAGACACACTGAGTACCCAACCGACTGACTCTTTTCATAAGAGCAAACTTCTCAACTCAAGAGTCATTAACCAGAAAGCTAAGAAGACAAATATTTCAGCATTCATCAAAGACATTCGGGCAGAACTTTGTATCATTCGATCGGGTTTGGCCAAGTCACCTCTAGTAGTGAAATACAGTCAGCACATGTTGCCCGTCTGTAAACACCTTGACAAAGGTCTTCAGAAATGGAAACCACCTGTGCCTGAACCACCAGAACATAAAAATGTCATTCAAGAATCCTGGAGCTCTAGACTTTCACACGGCGGAGCGGCACATCAGAGAGCTTTTCCCTCAGGCATCATCCCAAACGGCACCATATTCCCTATGCAGTGCTGCAGTGCACTACCTTTGACCAAGACCAACAGGGCACTATAGAGGGAAAAGGGTGCCATTTGGGATGTAACCTCAGCCTTCCAGGGAAGGCAAGTTCATGTTGGGTCAGTGGCAACATATTGTTCTGTTAAATGGCCGGTCCCCTGGTGACACCCAGTTCCTTATCATTACCAGGTCCACATGGGACTTATCAGAACCAAGATACAGGTTGGAGCAGAAACATGGAGACCATCAGCATAGGGACTTAAGCGTAAGCATATGAGTAGGGCTTTTTTCTCATGGGAACTATACTTGTTGCCTTACAGTTACTGATATGCATCAATAGGTCTGCGGGTTTCTAGGAAATGGAACACCTGGACTGATCTGCTGTGATGCGTATTTGACGAATTTCAGCATCAGTTGCAGCCACAGGCAGTCACATTGGGACCATTCAAATCTAATGTTCCTGGAACTGAACTAATGATATCATGCATCAGCTACACTGCTGAGAAACTATTTGCAATCACTTTAGTAACTCAAAAATACTGTACACATGATCAAATAGAGTGCATGCATCTTCCTATTAAAAGTATAGACTGCTAGGGTGAAGTAAAAGGAGTTAATCTCTAAGATGGTGAAACACATACCCAACAGGCTATCGAGGGGCGGTGCAAACGCATTAATAAATACCCAACAGGCTATCGAGGGGCGGTGCAAACGCATTAATAAATACCCAACAGGCTATCGAGGGGCGGTGCAGACGCATTAATAAATACCCAACAGGCTATCGAGGGGCGGTGCAAACGCATTAATAAATACCCAACAGGCTATCGAGGGGCGGTGCAAACGCATTAATAAATACCCAACAGGCTATCGAGGGGCGGTGCAAACGCATTAATAAATACCCAACAGGCTATCGAGGGGCGGTGCAGACGCATTAATAAATACCCAACAGGCTATCGAGGGCGGTGCAAACGCATTAATAAATACCCAACAGGCTATCGAGGGCGGTGCAAACGCATTAATAAATACCCAACAGGCTATCGAGGGGCGGTGCAGACGCATTAATAAATACCCAACAGGCTATCGAGGGGCGGTGCAAACGCATTAATAAATACCCAATAGGCTATCGAGGGGCCGTGCAGATGCATTAATAAATACCCAACATGCATATTCATTACATCATTTGCAAGCAAGGAACCAGGGGAAATTGTTTTTCATTTGGATCAGATACTGTATAATGTTTGGCTTAAGGCAAAAAATAGAACTTAATTGCACTTTGCATGTCCCAAAATCTATGGCAATAGTGCCCAACAATTGCCTATAGGTCTACCAATGTTCTAATCTAAAAGTCAGTGGTGTAAAGTACTTGTAATGAACACGAGGGCTAGGTCCAGGGGCAGGCAGAAGGTCATACACAGGGGGTCCAAAGGGCAACAGTACAGGCAGGAAAAAGGCTAGTAACGTAGTCCGGGAGATCAGGCAAGAGGTAGATAACAGGAAATCCAATAGGCTAAAGTACAGGCACATAGTAGGTAAAAGGCGTCATTAGTGAGGCAGGCAAAAAACTATCATACACGGGAGGCATAACTCACGGGAATCCCCACCTCTCTGAACATCATGTGTCCCAAACCATACCTCACAGTGATGGGGTGCAAAGAACTGAACTAAATAGTGTGTGATAATGACATACAGGTGTGTGAACAGGTGATTAGAATTCAGGCTGGAGAGTGAGCTGCATTCAGGGGATCTAGGTGTTTGAGAGTGTGAGCTGGAAAGTGAACTGCGTTTAGGGGATCTACGTGTTTGAGGGTGTGAGTTGGAGACGTTACAGTACTTAAGTAAAAATACTTTAAAGTAACGAAAAAGTATTAAAATGTATGCACTCACTACTGTAAGTTGCTCTGCATAAGAGCGTCTGCTAAATGACTAAAATGTAAAATGTTTTGGGGGTATCTGTACTTTACTTTACTATTTCGATTTTTTACAACTTTGGCTTTTACTTCACTACATTCCTAAAGAAAAGAATGTACTTTTACTCCATACATTTTCCCTGACACTCAAAAGTACTCATTGCATTTTTAATGCTTAGCAGGACAGGATAATTGTCAAATTCACGCACTTATGAAGAGAACACATGGTCATCCCTGCTGCTTCTGATTTGGCAGACTCACTAAACACACATGCATTGTTTGTAAATTATGAGTGTTGGAGTGTACCCCTAGCTATCTGTATATTTTAAAAACAAGAAAATGGTGCTGTCTGCTTTGCTTAATATAAGGAGTTTGAAATGATTTATACTTTTTCTTTTAAAACTTAAGCATAATTTAGCAATTACATCTACTTTTGATATTTTTACTCAAGTAGTATTTTACTGGGTGACTTTCACTTTTACTTAAGTAACTTTCTATTAAGGTACAGTATGCATACTTTTACTCAAGTATGACAATTGGGTTCTTTTTCCACCACCGCTAAAAGTACATTGTATCCAGGTTGGCAGGTTGGCAGACGGACATACAGTATGATCAGGTGGATGGACATATCATCCACAGCAGATGGCAAACATCTGTGTGTGCTCGTGTGTGTGTACGCACGTGTGTGTGTGTCTATCGTTGCATGGTCCAGCAATGTGGTGTACTGAGCTGCAATTCACTGGTGTTCAGTGATATCTTTCTAAGGAATGACACCATCTCAACAACATGGTGCTCAATTTATGTGCTAACCCACTGAAATAATTAATTCTAAATGCTGCTGTTTCACTTTCGCGTTTGCATTTAGATGTGACTGTTTAGAAGAAAGGCCTTTGTATTGCTGATGGGCCAATTCCATTGTTTGAAATAGGTTATCATCGGCCGGTGTCAGTTATAGTATTGATCTCTGAAAAGATGGTCCCTTTGAAAAAGTCTCCTGAGTTAGGGTTAGTGTTGAAGGTTAGGGTTGAACCGGGATGTGGACATGAAGCTAGGGTTAGGGTTAGGAGGTTGCATAAACCTATTAGAACCCCTCCCATAATATCTCTTGTAGTTAAAGACCAAAGAGGTCACTCTCAGTAGATAACGACTCCAGCACAGTGGGAGGGGATAGTGGTAAGTGGTAAGATAGTGGCACAGAATGCTTGCAGAGACCTATAAGGATTAACTATGATTTAGTTGGTCATTATTTGATCATTAAAGCATTCTGTGCAGTGTGTAGGTTGCTGTATGCTGTCATTTTATTTTACAGAGGAGAGGTGTTGACATGCCTCCCTCAGGGCTGCAGCCGGAGTGAGTGTGTTTTGTGTTTGGTGTTCAATGTGTGGAGGAAGGACAGGAAGTCAAAAATAACAAACTATCCCATCCTATTGATGGCAGCTGGAAATATTCTGTCTGGAAATGGGTTGACCTGGTCCTGTAGCTAAAGTTGCAACCCAACTGAAGTTAATTTAATCTACAATAAGGAGGAGTTTATCATCCATTGCCAGGGCCCTTGAGATTTTCCTGACCTCGTGCCCTAACTCTAGGAAAGATTCTGGACCTTATCCAATGCTAAGGAAGGAAAAACAATAATGTACATAGTATACGGTATAGAGCACTGTTCTAGTCCAAGAATAAGACAACAATGAAAGTGTTCTTTGAATGCCTGGCATCAAGCCAAAAGCCTTTGCTATTGAAGAAAAAAAATGGTGCATGCTGCCATCCGTAAACAACACCAGGAAAACACATACAGGTCAGGACATGTTGGACCCTGCCCCACAGACAGCTCATAAACACACTGTATTAATAATACACTGTCAGCATTTGGCATCTAACACCACCTCGCTAGCCAGTTCCTCTTACTTCTCACATTCTCAGCAAATATAACTAATGCATCACAGAGCAATTCTGGTTATGCTCCTGCCGCCCGGGCCCGTGGCATGGCAGCCTCCCTGAGATCCCTGAGCTGCTCCACTGGGCTGGCACACTGTTGGAGGATTAGCAGATCCCTTTTCATATGAGGACCCCAGGGCAGCCAGATCAATACATGTCTGTCTTGTGATGGCATAAAGACTTTCAACGACCAACAAAGCCAACACGATTACAAAAATAACTCTCAAAAGATGATGAAAGCATGTGGTTGTGTATCATATAGTACATCCACATTATCATATTTCGGATCACTCTGCATTAATGGGACTGATTGTGTGTTTGAAAGGGGACATTACGTTTAAGTTCTGGCCACACAAGGTGATTAGAGAAGACTTGAAACAGCTTTAACGACCCATAAAAGCCAGAGCCTGAGACGTTTTCATTGTTTTAATGGCACTTATCACAGTGTGGGCCGTCATTACCACTATTGTGCATGTGCGCAGTGGCCTATAAAAAATGTGCTTGAGGGGAACTTTCAGATTTTTAAATGCTGAAAGCGGCGTGTTTCAGGGAAAATCAAAGGCCGCTAACTTCCAGGCACTAATAATTTCCTCATGCTTTGGTAACACGAGTGAATTCCACCACCTCAACATTTAAAACTGTCACAGTTCAGACATAACATTGAAAATGTAGCAAAGAGTAACACTAACATCTCTGGGGATTGCTGTCAGTAATTTTAATTAGTCCTAATGCACTCACAGTCCCCAAATCCAGAACAATTTGGACGCCGACCAAAATGACGATCCCGGGATGCTGAGGCGCGGGAAACCTGTCGATCCAGCTGAGGCACGGGAGCATGGCGAGCCAGAGAGCCAGAGAGAGAGCATACGTGGCAGTACCCCCTCCCTGGTGCGTTCGGCTCCAGCCGCAGGACGCCAACCACAGGGATCAGGAGCGGACCGATCGCCTCCGCTGAGGTGCAGAAACCTGTCGAACCGGCTGAGGCGTGAGAGCCTGATGAGCCTGATGAGCAGGCTGAGACCTCCCCAGTTGCCTCGGTTGAGGCACGGGAACCTGTTCACCCAGCTTTGGCATGGGAGCCTATCGAGCCAGCTGAGGCATGGGAGCCTATTGAACCCGCTGAGGCATGGCAGCTTATCGAGCCAGCTGAGGCATGGGAGCCTATTGAACCCGCTGAGGCATGGCAGCCTATCGATCCAGCAGAGGCATGGGAGCCTATCAATCCCGCTGAGGTATGGAAATTAGGCAGGGGAACCCGTCGAACCCACCGAGGCATGGGAATCCAACAAACCGGCTGAGGCCTCCCAGGTAGCTCCGGTTTTGACACCCGGATCCGACATCACCTCTAAAACAAAAACAAACAAAAAAAAACACTCCCTGATTCTTCCCTTTGGTGAGGCGTCATTCTGTAACAATGTGCGCTGAGAGTCAGGAAGCAAGTTCAGGGAATGAGTGATTTAATCAATAAATGAAACATAATACAAATCAAGAAACACGAACAACGCACAGACATGAAACTGAAACAGAAACAATAACGCCTGGGGAAGGAACCAAATGGAGTGACATATATAGGGCAGGTAACCAAGGAGGTGATGGAGTCCAGGTGAGTGTCATAATGCGCTGTTGCGCGTAACGATGGTGACAGGTGTGCGCCATAACAAGCAACCTGGTGACCTAGATGCCGGAGAGGGAGCACACGTGACAGCTAAAAAGGTGTGTCCCCCTCAGGTTCTCTGGCAGGCTATTCCAGAGGCTGGGGCATAATACCTTAAGGCTGCCTCTTGGTCCTAGGCCTTGGGATAGTTAAAAGGCCAGTGCCAGAGGACCTGAGGGACCTACTGGGTACATAACTTAAAAGCACGTATGACATGTATTAGGGTGCACAATCGTGGATTGATTTAAAAACCAATAAATGTATTCTAAAACTCACAGGCAGCCAGTGCAGAGACCTTAAAACTGATGTAATGCGTGCTATGTGTGTTTTGCAGTTGACCAATGGCTTTCTTGGGTAGACCAGACAGGAGGGCATTACAGTAGTCAAATCTGCTTGTAATAAAAGAAACGGCCGCACTGTGGCAATGTTCCTCAGGTGGTAAAAAGCTATTTTGGTCACATTCCTAACGTGTGATTAAACATTTTGTTCAGAATCTAAAATGACACCTAGGTTTTTTACCTGGTGTTTTATCTTTATTGCTTGTGAATTAAAACATGTGGCCAGATTCTCCCTCTGTGCTTTGGCGACAACAATAACTACCTCAGTCTCGTCTTAATTTAGTTTCAGGAAGTTGTGAGCCATCCAAGTATATAAATCACTAATACAGTCAAATCATTTATCCATGGCACTAAAATCCTCTGGTGACACAGAAATGTAAAGTTGTGTATCGTCTGCGTAGTAATTAAAATCAATGCTGTGCTTTTACTCCAGTACTAGCCTCTCTACACTGGCTTCCTGTTAAGGCAAGGGCTGATTTCAAGGTTTTACTGCTAACCTACAAAGCATTACATGGGCTTGCTCCTACCTATCTTTCTGATTTGGTCCTGCCGTACATACCTACACGTACGCTACGGTCACAAGACGCAGGCCTCCTTACTGTCCCTAGAATTTCTAAGCAAACAGCTGGAGGCAGGGCTTTTTCCTATAGAGCTCCATTTTTATGGAATAGTCTGCCTATCCATGTGAGAGACGCAGACTCGGTCTCAACCTTTAAGTCTTTATTGAAGACTCATCTCTTCAGTAGGTCCTATGACTGAGTGTAATCTGGCCCGGGAGTGTGAAGGTGAACGGAAAGGCACTGGAGCAACGAACCACCCTTGCTGTCTTTGCCTGGCCGGTTCCCCTCCACTGGGATTCTCTGCCTCTAACCCTATTACAGGGGCTGAGTCACTGGCTTCTGGTGCCGTGGCGGAGATTTTGTGGGCTATACTCGGCCTTGTCTCAGGATGGTAAGTTGGTGGTTGAAGATATCCCTCTAGTGGTGTGGGGGCTGTGCTTCGGCAGAGTGGGTGGGGTTATATCCTGCCTGTTTGGCCCTGTCCGGGTTTCACCGGACGGGGCCACAGTGTCTCCCGACCCTCCTGTCTCAGCCCCCAGTATTTATGCTGCAGTAGTTTATGTGTCGGGGGCTAGGGTCCGCCTGTTATATCTGGAGTATTTCTTCTCTTATCTGGTGTCCTGTGCGAATTTAAGTATGCTCTCTCTAATTATCTCTCTCTTTCTTTCTTTTTCTTCTCTCTCTCTCTCTCTCTCGGAGGACCTGAGCATTAGGACCATTCCTCAAGGCCTACCTGGATGTCCCGAGTCCACCTGGCCGTGCTGCTTCTCCAGTTTCAACTGTTCTGCCTGTTTTATGAACATTTTAAAATCTTGTCCATGTTCTGTTATAATCTGCACCCGGCACAGCCAGAAGAGGACTGGCCACCCCTCACAGCCTGGTTCCTCTCTAGGTTTCTTCCTAGGTTTTGGCCTTCTAGGGAGTTTTTCCTAGCCACCGTGCTTTTACACCTGCATTGCTTGCTGTTTGGGGTTTTAGGCTGGGTTTCTGTACAGCACTCTGTGACATCAGCTGATGTAAGGGGGGCTTTATAAATACATTTGATTTGATTTGATTTGCTTTCCGATAAAGTTGCCAAGGGGTAACATATATAAACTGAACAACACCGGACCCAAATCGAACCTTGTGGAACGCCACTTGTGATATGTACTATCTCTGAGTTATGTTCACCAAAGGTGACAAAAAACTATTGGCTGGTTAAATAGGTCCTAAACAAATTTAGAACTGGACCAGAGAGGCCAACCCACATCTTCAGTCTGTCTAAAGGGATATCAAGGTCCACAGTGTCGAACGCAGAACTTAGGACAGAGAGCTGGTTGTCATCAGTGTTGGCTATAAGATAATTTACCACTTTAACTAAGGCTGTCTCTGTGCTGTGGTGGGCACGAAAACCAGATTGAAATTTTTCTAAAATACAGTTGGCTCTTAAAAAATCATTTAGCTGGTTGAAAACCAATTTCTCCTGAATGTTTCTTAAGAATGAAAGGTTGGAGATCGTCTGAAAATAGCTAAGAGCTGAAGAATCTAGATTACTTTTCTTCAGAAGGGGTTTCACCATAGCAGTTTTTAGTGCAGTGGGGGAAAGTGCCTGTGAACAGGGAGTGATTAATAATAGATTTCACTTCTTCAGATATGCAATGAAAAATTGTTTTGAAGAAGGTCATGTGGATAGGATCGAGAAGGCAGGTAGAAAGCTTAAGTTGTGATATCACTTTCCTGAGCATGTCTGTGTCAACCAGGGGAAATAAATCCATAGTGCCTTTGTGTAGTAGGCTAGGGCACATATTATCAAACTTGTAATCAGGTCTTGCTTGACTGATACCCAGGCTAATGTTTGTTATCTTATCTCTGAAATATGCCACAAACTTATTACATTTAGATGTGGAGGAAAGTTCAGGGGATAGGACTTATCAGGCCAACAATATATAAAAAAAGCACTCTCTAATTATTCTGATTATTAGTGATCAAGTTGGAAAAACAGCATTTCAGTACAGCTAGATGCTGGGCTAACCTGGGATCTGCCTCTTGGCATCTGTACTGTTCCCAAAACACTGTCTGGGATCTAAACTCTGAGTTACGCCCGACCGTCACCTTCTCTCCTCTCCAACCTAAATGTTATGCTTCATGCAGACACAGGAAACATATCTAAGAGGAACTCAAATATTTGTAGAACTGAATGACACTCTGTCCACCTATCAGCAGTCTTCTCTCCACAAAGTTACGTCAGACACTGACCCTTGACCTAAAGCTCCAATAAAGTGTCTGGGCTTGTTATGATTCAAAACCTTTCTCCTCCAAACAAAACTCTCATTGATGTGAAATCACTGTGAAATTGTGGTGGTTGGGTTTAGATGGATGCCAGGCCCTTGACAGGAGCGTAGCGCAGCTGTCATTCTGAAATGTCAAGCCTTTCCCTAAAATAAACCCTCTTCCAAATCCAAACTTCGTCAGATTACCCAGCTCTATTACAATAATCCTCAAAGGTGTCATCTGTCATAACAATAAAATGTGCCTGCACTGTGCTAGATAACAGCCACACGTTAATGGGTGTTTTATGAACTCTGTGTCAACTGGGGCCTTGATTTCCCCCGAAATGCAATTAATGTTACAAACCGACACTGTGGCAATGCAGTGTTTGAATAATTGGGGTCATTGAGAAATCTGATCTAGGACCCCACACCGGCCAGTAGGAAATGAGATGATGGTCTCACTTTAGCCACTCTCTATACATGACATTACTATGAGGCTATAGTGATACTGTAGCTCTTTGGGTGTTCTATACTTTACATTCCACATGGAATTCAATGCTATGTGTGAAACACACGCTGCAGCAAGCATCCTTTTCATCCCATATCCACAAATATGATCAACACACAACTGTCAGTGGGCCTGTAGTGGGGTAATATTGATCATAAATTATATTATACATCTATATACCTCACATGAGACCAATGTAAATAGACAATTAAACCCTTTCACCCTGTGCAGATGCAGTACAAGTTAACACAGAGATCATACATCCATATAGATGGCATCAGAATCCTCTTTAGGGAACAAGTTCCAGATAGATACCAGACATGGATACTATAGTATTATTCGATCTCACATTCAGTAGTCAGTAGAGAGAGATACATTTTAGCCCGTAAGAGTTGTAAGGGCTAAATGGTCCTTGGGCATTGTCCTTTGTATTTAATTGAGCCATTTGCCATGTCGCCAAAGGTGACAGAGAGCACATAGATCAAGCCTACGGTCCTTTTTAAGCGATCTTTCTTACTGAGGTTGAAACACTTGCACACACACACATTGCTCACACTCTGAAACATTTTTGCTCGAGCAGATCACAAAGCCTTTAGCTGAGTATCTGAGTACAGAAGACAACCTTAGGCTGTGTCAAGTTTTTCAGCAGGATTCCTACCCATCTCTCATCAACATAACTAACTAGGGCATGCAGTCGGTAGGTTTGTTTTGTTTTTGTTTTTATTACTGGTACAGCAGTAGATGGATCCTTGGCGATTTGGGTCTTTCAAACCCATCATGGATAAAGATCTTTCTGAAGTGTAAGCTATGTAAACAAAATAAAATGTCCCTCTAGTGAGCCAGCATTTTTGTCATGTGAAATGTTAAATTTTTACTGGAAGAACAAATTATTTGTTGAGCCACTGCAATGTTTGTGTAAGCAGAGATAAACAAAGTAAACTCTTAACAAAACAGTTTTCTAGCCACAAAAAAACTGAGCGACTTGAAATGTTCAGCAAAGAAAAAGTAGTGCTCTGGAATTCTTTGAGCCACCCTTTATAGATGTGTAAATAAAAATATACATTTCCATGCTCATACAACATGTCTCCAACCCATGAATTGGAAATACATGAGGAGAACCACAGTCTATAGCCTATAGGCCCCTGCCAGACAATGCAACGGTATATTTATAGAGCACACCACATGTGCTGAACCATTTTCCTACGTGTTACCATGGAGGTCCAGTGCTGCTCTATAAATAACTTCCCTTTTTTACAGGAACAACTTAGTTTAATCCATGTAAGTCCTTTCCCCCTGCAGCAGCTGTCTTATTTGGAGATGAAAGGACAGGATATTCTAGTGTGTAAAAAGCTGCATTTTCACATCCAATCACAACCTGGAAGAAAATATATATTAACAACCGCAGGTCTACATGACGTATTCAAAAGATGCTCAAAATACTGAAGGCCTAAATGAGGATTTCTGCTGACTGTACAGCATAGATTGTGACATCTGCTATGCAAATTGTCTCTGATGTTCTGTGCTGGAAAACGAGAGTTTGGTTGAACCTCTGGGAGTCTTGAGGTATGTCCTGTTTCAGGAAGAGATAACATACTCCTCCCTGTCTTCCCCTTCTCCTCTCCCCCCTCCTCTCCTCCTCCCCTTTCCTGGCATAGCCAGACAGAGGTGAGACAGGCTCAGTGAGAATGGACAGAAAAGTGAGCAACATAATTTAACAACCTCTGGAGATTTCCACTGTAACTGGATGGTGATTCAATAAGCTATAACACTGAAACATTCATATTGATGATAATTCCCATCATTGTTAAAATTATCAAGTGCTCATTACTGTAGAGTTTGAAATATGAGCTCTCGCTGTCAATTTCATGAGCTGTCTGCTAAATTATGGCTTTTCGTCACTTCCTCTGATTTCAGAGCAAATGCGTTTATCTTAATTGTGTAACTAAATTATTTTGACAAAATGTCAAGTTGATTTATCGTTTGTAACTTTAAAAATTGAGCAATTTTAAATATTAGGTCATTCAATTTGGTCTGGGATGAAGTGTTCTGTAGTCTGCAATGAATGATAACAAACATTTGGGAAAAGAAAAAAACATATCCACAGCACACAGGCAACCAAGGTAAAACCAAAAGTTCACTTTACTGGTCAGATGTAGCCAGAATGGACAATTTATCCTTAGGCCAGGCCTGGTAAAGCTGAAGAGAATCTTTATAACACTCTTATAACAGCTTTCCTACACGAAGCTGACCCCAAAAAGCATTTAGCATGAAATCTCTTCCAAACAGCAAGTCCAAGAGCAGCAGTAAGAGCATCTCTACCTAACCCTTGGGCTAGGGAAAGCCTCTGTTACCATTAAACCACAGTGAACACAGTCCATTAGTGACAACATGGCTGTCACAGTGGTTCTGCTGTTCTTGTGGTCGTTGTCAAAGTGAGAGAGCCCCTGTAGCTATGGTAGGCTATGTGTCCATTGAATCGTCTACAGCCATTGATTGAACTGATAAACAGGCTTCTTGGTAATGGAATTCAATGCCTTGGGGCAGGTTTTCATATTCTTCCGCTCTCTTTGAGCTCACTAAGGATGAAAGACATTAGATGGGACACAGAAACAGAACGAGACAAAGAGGAATTCTGTGGTAAATGTGAATGGAAAGACAGATTTCCTTAGAGAGTGGATTCGTTAACTTTACCACTGGCATATAATGGAGAAAATTACAAAATGGAGTCCGGACACTAAAAGAGCAAAGGCATGCTGATGACTAGTCCATTACATCCAGTGAAAATATTTATTTTGTAAACAATATAGCCAGTGTCAATAGTTGATACAGTATGTGAAGCGGTGATTGAACTGAAAATGACCTTCTTAACCTTGACATAATTGATTTTTAATCAAGACATTCCCTTATCTTTTCTTCACCACAAAATTGCACTGTACATCATCACCAGGGTAGACACTAGACGGTGTTGGCCAGACATCACTGATGTCATTGTTTAAGAGGTGTGGTCTCTAGGCCTCCAGCATACAAGCAACTGATGCGGGCCTTTGGAACATCTACATTTTAAAAAGTCTAATGAATCCATTTAATATACACCAACACAATAAATCCATGATTTATTTAAGGCAGGTTTAAAGAAACATTTTGATATGAAGAAAATGTATTTCAGTAGAACAGAACATGAGTCAGCCTACTGTATGTTATCTGGCCATGCGCCATGCCATATGCTGTAGGCTAGTTCATTTAGCAGACAAATATGCTTATAAGTCCAGTGCCATTATTTTATATCATAAGATTTTAAAGTAAGAAGAATATAATTGAACTTAGCTGAATAAAATAGAAAGGATATTCCCAAAGTGGAGCGAGATCACATAAGAAGTGGCTATATTGAGCATTAAAAAATATATTTTGAAACATGCTAGATTTGGAGTTATATGGCAACTTTAGTTGTGAATGATACAAACCTTAGAATGTCTTAGAAATTCAAACATACAGTATATGAGCTGCACCCAATGTCACAGGAAGGCTAAAAAGATAATCAAGGACACCAACCACCCGAGCCACTGCCTGTTCACCCCACTACCATCCAGAAGGCGAGGTCAGTACAGGTGCATCAAAGCTGGGACAGAGAGACTGAAAAACAGGATCTCAAGGACATGAGACTGTTAAATAGCCATCACTAGCACAGAGAAGCTGCTGCCTACATACAGACTTTAAATCATTGGCCACTTTAATAATGTTTACGTATCTTGCATTACTCATCTCATATGTATATACTATCATTTATACCATCTATTGCATCTTGCCTATGCCGTTCGGTCATCGCTCATCCATATATTTATATTAATATATTCTTATTCCTTTACTTAGATTTGTGTGTATTAGGTAGTTGTTGTGGAATTGTTAGATTACTGTTAGATATTACTGCACTGTAGGAACTAGAAGCACAAGCATTTCGCAACACTCACAATAACATCTGCTAACCATGTGTATGTGACCAAATCATGCAACTATAGGCTATGAAGATTTTAAAAAGTCACAAAAAAAGCTCAAATTTGTTCCTTGCCTCACACCCTATTCTCTCATCAAGTGGTCATATTTTCACCCATCACTCTATTCTTAATTGAATCTTGTCTTTACTAATATGTAAAATTAGTTTAGATTTAGAATGGCCCATTATCAAATGGGTAAGAACAGGGGGAAAAAAGACATGTCATCCATATGCACTCGAATAGAGAATGGATGCCGCTTTTCCGCAGTTCGTTTTTCAATCATGTAAGGTAGGCTACTCCGGTTCTATAGCACATCTGAGAAATATATATAGTAGCAGCTGGGATCCTCCTCTTTTTAGTGGCATCTGCTTTCACACGGGATTGCAGAAATGTCTGGGTTTATAAGAATAGGCTACTTATTTATGTGTATTTCTTAACATACTGCATACTTCCCATACCGCATACTTCGAATTACCATAATAAAGAAATCCTCATATAAATCTGTCAGTTTAAGCTAGGGATATCTGTTTTTTGCATTGGATGGAATATGGGGAAAAATGCACAAAATTATTTTCTGGTATTCAACATAGAAATGCTACCAAAAATAATTTACTGAAACTTGTTACAAATGACGGAGTCACCCATGATTCACCAAATTACATTTTGAAAGAGGAAGCAAAGTACTTTCAGTTTCCTCCACCTCCTATAACCAAAGCTAATTGTATGGATTTTGTTTCTATTAATAATGTCAAATTAACAGCTGTACAGAAAGAATCATTACAGAGGAGGAACTTATTGATGCAATTAAAGCCTTTAAGTCCAGGAAAATGTCAGGGCTGGATGGCATACCAGTTGAGATATGTTTTGAAATAGTCAGAGGACCGTTAACATGTTTCAACCACTTTTTTATTTTTTTTTATTTTATTTCACCTTTATTTAACCAGGTAAGCTAGTTGAGAACAAGTTCTCATTTACAACTGCAACCTGGCCAAGATAAAGCAAAGGAGTGCGACACAAACAACAACACAGAGTTACACATGGAATAAACAAGCGTACAGTCAATAACACAATAGAAAACAAAAAAAGAAAGTCTATATACAGTGTGTGCAAATGGCGTGAGGAGGTAGGCAATAAATAGGCCATAGTAGCAAAGTAATTACAATTTAGCAGATGATGATGTGCAAGTAGAGATACTGGTGTGCAAAAGAGCAGAAAAGTAAATAAAAACAGTATGGGGATGAGGTAGTTAGATTGGGTGGGCTATTTACAGATGGACTATGTACAGCTGCATGCTTATAAAACTGATGTTTAAATTTAGTGAGGGAGATATAGGTCTCCAGCTTCAGCGATTTTTGCAATTTGTTCCAGTCACTGGAAGCAGAGAACTGGAAGGAAAGGCGGCCAAAGGAGGTATTGGCTTTGGGGATGACCAGTGAGATATACCTGCTGGAGCGCGTGCTAAGGGTGGGTGTTGTTATCGTGACCAGTGAGCTGAGATAAGGCGGAGCTTTACCTAGCATAGACTTATAGATGAACTGGAGCCAGTGGGTCTGGCGACGGATATGTAGCGAGGGCCAGCCGACTAGAGCATACAGGTCGCAGTGGTGGGTGGTATAAGGGGCTTTGGTAACAAAACGGATGGCACTGGGATAGACTGTATCCAGTTTGCTGAGTAGAGTATTGGAAGCTATTTTGTAGATGACATCGCCGAAGTCGAGGATCGGTAGGATAGTCAGTTTTACTAGGTTAGTTTGGCGGTGTGAGTGAAGGAGGCTGTGTTGCGAAATAGGAAGCCGATTCTAGATTTGATTTTGGATTGGAGATGTTTAATATGAGTCTGTCTAGCCAGACACCTAGGTATTTGTAGTTGTCGACATACTCTAGGTCAGAACCGTCCATGGTAGTGATGCTAGTCGGGCAGGCGGGTGCGGGCAGCGAGCGGTTGAAGAGCATCCATTTGGTTTTACTAGCGTTTAGGAGCAGTTGGAGACCACAGAAGGAGTGTTGTATGGCATTGAAGCTAGTTTGGAGGTTAGTTAAAAGAAGGGCCCGAAGTGTGGTGTCGTCCGTGTAGAGGTGGATCAGGGAATCATCCGCAGCAAGAGCGACATCATTGATACATACAGAGAAGAGAGTCGGCCCGAGAACTGAACCCTGTGGTACCCCCATAGAGACTGCCAGAGGTCCGGACAGCAGGCCCTCCGATTTGACACGCTGAACTCTGTCTGCAAAGTAGTTGATGAACCAGGTGAGGCAGTCATTTGAGATACCAAGGCTATTGAGTCTGCCGATAAGAATACGGTGATTGACAGAGTGGAAAGCCTTGGCCAGGTCGATGAAGTAAATGGTAGATTATCGGACACTCAACAAGAATGTCTGATTTCATTATTACTGAAACAGGATACAAGTGGGAAATATAAAGATCCAGTTAATTTAAAAAATTGTGATCCAAAAATTCTAGCAAAATATATAGTGCATAGAATTAAAAAGGTATTGTCGGATATTATTAATTCTAATCAGACAGGTTTTTTACATGGATGATACATTGGAGATAATATAAGACAAGTACTGTAAACAATAGAACACTATGACAAATCTGGGAAACCAGGCCTGCTATTCATAGCTGACTTTGAAAAGGCTTTTGATCAAATCAAATGTTATTTGTCACGTGCCGAATACAACAGGTGTAGACCTCGCAATGAATTTCTTACTTACCAGCCCTTAACCAACATTGCAGTTTTAAGAAAATATATAAAAAAAAGTACAAGTTAAGAATCCAAAATAATTATAAAGTACGACTGGAGTTTATATATAAATGCCTGGAACATTTCCATTTTGGAGAATCTCTTATAAAATGGGTTAAAGTAATGTATAGTAACCCTAGGTATAAAATAGAAAATAATGTCTACTTCTCAGAAAGTTTTAAACTGTCAAAAGGAGTAAAACAAGGTTGTCTACTATCGGCATATATATTTATTATGGCCATCGAAATGTTAGCTATTAAAACCAGATCCAACAATAATATCAAGGAGTTAGAAATCTAGGGATTAAAAACAAAGGTGTCATTGTACGCTGATGATTCATGTTTTCTTTTAAATCCACAATTTGGATCCCTCCACAGCCTCTTTAGTCATATCCCAGCTTACCTATTTGCTTGTGGTCTTGCCTACACCTAGAGAACGGTTGTTTAAATTATATCAGAAAAAAATATTCCACTTTATTTGTAATGGCAAGCCAGACAAATTAAACGGGCCTATTTATATAATGAATATGAATTCGGAGGGGCAGAAATGATTGAAAATTAAAGCATTAGAACTCTCACTAAAGGCTTCAGTCATACAAAAGTTATATTTAAATCCCAACTGATTCTATCAAATTAATAAGAATGTCTCACCCCATGTTCAAGAATGTGCTTTTTCCCTTTATTCATATTACAACCCCGCCAGATTCAAAGCTGTCATCAAGGCAAAGGGTGGCTACTTTGAAGAATTTCAAATATAAAATGTATTTTGATTTGTTTAACACTTTTGTGGGTACTACATGATTCCATATGTGTTATTTCATAGTTTTGATGTCTCCACTATAATTCTACAATGTAGAAAATAATCAAAATAAAGAAAAACCCTTGAATGAGTAGGTGTGTCCAAACTTTTGACTGGTACTGTATATATAACAAATGTTTCCTGATCTTTCTGGAAACATTTGTTATATATACAACCTGGTCCAGCCAAACTCCCCGTGTGCCCCCCCCCAAAAAAATTTTGGGGCTGCCTCTCGGGCTTAAAGGCCAGCCGTGTTCCCGCATATTTCTGTTCATAGAAGCGCCGCTCCTTCTTAGCTGCCTCCAGCTCCTCCTTCGGACGGCGGTATTCCCCCGCCTGCCTCCCGGGTCCCTTCCCGTCCAGGATCTCCTCCCATGTCCAGGACTCCAGGTAGGCACGCTGCTTGGTCTCTTGGTGGTGGGAGGTTCTGTCACGATCTTCATTGACGGACCAAGGCGCAGCGTGCCGGGTGGAGTTAAACATCTTTATTGTTAAACTCACTCAAATTACAAAACAACAAACGAAGATCAAAATAGGTGTAGCACCAACAGCATACACACAATAACAGCGTCAACCTCCCACAACAAAAGGAGGAAAAGGTAGCTGCTTAAGTGTGGTTCCCAATCAGAGACAACGATAGACAGCTGTCCCTGATTGAGAGCCACACTCAGCCAAAACAAAGAAATACAAAAACTATAACATAGAATTCCCACCCCAAATCACACCCTGACCAAACCAAAATGAGACATAAAAAGGCTCCAACAGGTCAGGGCGTGACACTTTCTTATATCTCTCAGTTATAGGACAGGCACTTCAGAACAAACTTCCTTTAGATTTTTTGGGGGGCCTATCTGTTGTCCCCCCCCTAAATCTGTAAGCCACCCTGCACAATCACTGAACCAACAGCATCACCTAGGCCTATACGCTCTCTCCCAGACTCATGGATAGAAAGTTTGGAGTGTAGCATAAGTTAGCCAGTCCATCCGGTATGCATAATAACACAGTACACAATCAAAGGTGGTTTTGTTTTGTATAGGCTAGACCAATTATATACCAAAGACATCTTAAATCTATGCCATTTTTTAAAATATTTTTCTGTTGTGCGTAATATGCAGGAGGCTATTAGGCTATGTATTGTATAACGGCACAATCATTGTTTTACAATATAGCACTGATTACCAGGCCATTAGTGACCTGACGGTCTTTAGCAAGATGCGTGCAACCAACACGTCCTGAGTGATAAAAGGAGATTACCGTGACTCAACGGTCACGTGGAATGTGACTGTGGTCATGACTGCCGATGTGGTGGTAATATTGTCACCTCAACAGCCCTAGTCCCAGATTTGTTTGTGCTGTCTTGCCAACTCTTACGGACATTGTCATGCCAACCAGTTGGCAAAACAGCATAAACAGCTCTGGGTCTAGGCTATGACCGACTGTCTTCTTAGACAATGTAGATTGTATGTGATGGCATCACTGCGGTTGGTCAATGTAGATCTTGGCTAATGCATGACCTTTTCCTGGGTTGTGGGATCAAATGGTAAAGGCCTCTCAATAGAGCAGAGTTAATGGTGATTGATTTATTTGTAAGTTGTCCCTATCTCTTTAGGGAAAAGTCCCACTCAAGTCCCAACCGATCCATACGAAGACACTGACCATAACAATAACATGCAATTCCTTCTACCTCAGGATCAATTCAGGTGTATATAGCCAGGGATTGAGCGATGGGGTCAGTCTGTTACATTTTCTAACAGCTAAATCAAGTTTATATTTCAAATCAATAGCCATTCTAAAGACGTAGAAGTTCTGATCAACACTGCATTATTCCAACACAGAAATCACCCATTAATATAAATTGTATCTCAAGATGCCATAAACTATTTCCTCATCTTTTATGTATTCTCTTTGCTTAATTGTAATTGAGTACCAAACACAAGGTATCTCCCTCCCGGTCCCTAAACATTAGGGCGCATGGATAATGGGAACCAACCAGTATAGTAGTGTGGTAGGATCCTATACAACTGCAACATAAACAGACTGGCTCGATTAATCACACCAGACAAATTGACAATTTACACGGTACTAGTCCAGCTGTAATTGCTTATTAAACACAGATACTGTAGCTGGGTGGGAAGTGTAATTATACTTCTGGATGCATGGAGATGCATGGGGATCACCCCTGCAATTCTGCATAATGGGTTTGCCACTGCACCACCGTCACATGCAGCGCTCACACCGTCCCACACCCCTCCACCCCAGCCGTGCTTCCCTGGGGGCTAATCCTTATAATAGTATCTACTCAACCCCTCACCACCACACCACTCATCCCAGCTATCTGCCTCTTAGTGCTTGTGGGGGTCTGGGTGCTGGCTGGCTGGCTGTTTGTCCTGCAAATACATTTAAATAAATACAGCCTGTGGGGAAAGACTCACAGAAGGGGTGTATTTTTATAGAAACATGTAAAGATGGATGAGAGAGAGATAAAGCTCTGCTAGTGACGGGGCCATTACCGAAAGATGAGAGGCATTTTTCACTCTTACTCCATCTGGTCGAGAGGGATAGATTTCCCCTGTTACCTTATGGTCTCATGATAAGACTTTGCCTGGTGAGTAAGGGTGGGTGGGAGCCTGTGGAATGAGCACAGTGACCACATACACAGTAATGTCTTTGTGGTGTGGTTTATAGGCAGGATTGTATACAGGTACATTAACAGACACAGTGTGACGTGTCGAGGCCTGTGGGTTTCCCATGGTTTTGACTTTCCTGGATTCATTTCCATTTCTTTGGAGGACCGCAAGGAACCGGAGCTCCTTCTAGAAGGAGAAGAAAAACATTCTCCTCTGGTATTAGGGCTCAGAGATGCTCTTTTTGTGGGCTGCTGGTTTGTGGCTAGTGTGATTACCACACATTCCCCTAAACTTAGGATGCAATTCAGCTGACCATATTTAATACTAAGGTACATGAAAAAAACACATAAGATGACCATTGCTGTTAGGGGCTAGTCTACACAGTACGTAAGGCTAAGTGCCAGGGGGCTAGCTAGGGTGACAGAGGTATTGGCGCTGTCCCCAAGGGGAGGGCCACCAGCGAGGGAGAGGTGTAAGCAGTGGACCAGATGGGTCTAGAGATATACAGAGCCTTTAGGTATGAGCACAGTGCAGCCTGAGGACCAAACATATGGAGAGAGGAGAGCCAAGCTGCACACATTGAGCCTGGATGAAATGTGGACACTGGAGAGAGGTGGAAACTAAGACAACTGTTAAGACTGGACTTACCTAGCGCATACTTAGAGGCCTGATGAAGACCTTTGGGTTGAAACGTTGCACTCAATAAAACTGTGGGAGCATTCAACAGTATGCTGGTGTCCATATTTCATTAATCCTTAGAGACATATTATACTTCTCTGGTTTCTATCTCAATCTTTATTTACCACCAGAGTATCCTAGTGAGAGAGACGGACTACATACATAAAGGACACACGCCCAGGGCTGTGGAATAGGACTCAGAGCCAAGGGAGATGATCTCACACAGTTACACCATAGACTATGAGACCACTGAGGGGAACAGAGGAGAGGTGTAGAAGTGGGCAAATGGCGAGGCGGTGATGCAATCCAACAGGAAGTGATTTTTGGCTCGGGTGGCAAGGGACGGCACACCCCTCAAGACCTCCAGAGATCTGACCTTTAACCGCAGTGGGCCAGGACAGGAAGTATAGGTTAGCACAGGAAGTAGGTAGTAAAGACCAGTGAGCAGCCATTGGTCACTGGTACAATGGAGGTCAGCTTGGGGTGGCTGGGAGGCTGGCTGGTCCATGAGCCAAATGTCATTCATTGTCATGGTTCAACAGCAAGGAGGAGGATGTGGGTTTGGTCCCTGTCTGTGTGTGGATGTCCAAGGGAGGGGACTGTGTGTGTTATACTGTTCCCAAAACTTTTAGGCAGGTCAGACAAAACAAGTCTGTTCAACATTACCTCAGCTGAGATACAAGGGGAGGACTGGGACAAGAATTCAGCCCTGGCATTTTATCCACACCAGCCCACATCAATGCACGCACCACCAAGATTAATTACATGCATCTTTATGTTCACTAACTAATATCATAGGCTAATAGTACAGGCAGATAGCAATAAAAACGATACTACAGAGGTACAAAATAAGTTAGAGGAAAAACAAAAAGAACTTGAGGAACTTATTCAAGAAAGATTTAATGTAATCTATTACAAAAATAAAGCAAACCTTTCCTTTTTTTTACTAGGCAAGTCAGTTAAGAACAAACTCTTATTTTCAATGACGGCCTAGGAACAGTGGGTTAACTGCCTGTTCAGGGGAAGAACAATAGATTTGTACCTTGTCAGCTCGGGGATTTGAACTTACAACCTTTATGGTTACTAGTCCAACACTCTAACCACTAGGCTACCCTGCCGCCCCAAACTCTATGGAATATGGAGAAAAATTCACAAAATTCTTCCTGAATCTCCAATACAGGAACGCTAACAAAAAGAATTTGCAGAAACTCGTTACTGAATACGGAGTCATCTATGATTCTCCGAATTATATTTTAAAATAGGAAGCTAATTATTTTAGGCAGATGTTCTCTTTTCCGTCTCATCCTTTCCCACTGAATGAAGATTATCGTAAGGAATTCTTTCCAGATAATATAAAAAATAGAAAATTAACAAATGTACAGAAAGATCAGTGCGAAGGCCAAATTACAGAGGAATAACTTTTTGAGACTATTAAATCCTTTCAGTCTGGAAAAACCCCAGGGCTTGATGGCATACCGGTAGAGGTATATAGAGTATTTTTTTATATACTAAAAGCTCCGTTGTTAGATTGTTTTAACTACTCCTATAGAAATGGTAGTCTGTCAGGTACTCAGCAGTCTGTCAGGTACTCAGCGTCTGATTTGTCTATTATTAATACAAGACCCAGATGGCAAATATAAAGACCCAGTCTATCTAAAAAACTGGAGGCCCCTTACACTTCAAGTTGTGATGCAAAAATACTAGCAAAATGCATAGCACTAAGAATTAGAAGGGTTTTACCAGGTATTGTTCATCCTGATCAGACAGGTTTTTTACATGGACAATACATTGGAGATAATATACAACAACTACTAGAAATAATAGAACACCATGAAACATATAAGAAGCCAGGAATGGTATTTATAGCAGATTTTGAAAAGGCATTTGATAAAGTAAGGCTGGATTTTTTTAATTTCTGTAATTCTCTTATAAAATGGGTAAAAATAATGTATTGCAACCCCAGGTGTAAAATAGTAAATAACGGCTACTTCTCAGAGAGTTTTGAATTGTCAAGAGGAATTAAACGAGGGTGTCCGCTGTCACCATATCTATTCGTTATGGCCATCAAAATGATAGCTATAAAAATCAGATCCAATAACAACATTAAAAATCCAAGGCTTAAAAACAAAGGTGTCCATGTATGCCGATGACTGAAGTTTTATATTAAGTCCGCAAGCTAGATCCCTGCAATGTCTCATTGAAGATCTAGATAATTTTTCTGTACTCTCTGGACTAAAACCTAATTATGATAAGTGTATAATATTACGTATTGGATCCTTAAAAAAATACAACTTTTACATTACCCTGCAGTTTACCTATAAAATGGGCTGATGGTGAAGTAGACATACTCTGTATTCATATCACAAAATACATAAATAAGCACTCCACAATGAATTTCAATAGAAAACTTGTAAAAATAGACAAGATCCTGCAACCATGGAGAGGTAAATACCTGTCTATTTATGAATAAATTACACTGATTAACTCCTTAGTCATATCTCAGTTTACTCATTTACTTCTGGTGCTGCCTACTCCTGATGATTCGTTTTTTCAAATCATATGAGCAAAAAATATTTTGCTTTATCTGGGACGCTAAACCAGACAAAATAAAACGTGCCTATCTATATAATGAATATGAATTGGGTGGGTTGAGATTATTAAATATAAAAGCACTAAACCTCTCTCTAAAAGCTTCACTCATTCAAAAGTTTTATTTGAACCCTAAGGTTCAAGGCAGTTAACAAAGCAGTTAACCCACTGTTCCCCGGGCGCCGAAGACGTGGATGTCGATTAAGGCAGCCCCCCCGCACCTCTCTGATTCAGAGGGGTTGGGTTAAATGCGGAAGACACATTTCAGTTGAAGGCATTCGGTTGTACAACTGACTAATAATGGTGACTTTGACTTTGACTTTGACTTTGGTTCTCAAGTAAATTACTAAGAATAGCTCATCCATTGTTTAAAAATTGCCTTTTTGCCTTTGTGCAGATTGCCATGTCTCATTTTTGATTAATTGAAAATTATACTTTTTTCAAAGTATCTCTCTTTTTCAAACAAGCATTGCAGAGCTGGCTACAATTTCAATTTCATCCCCCTGAAAAGATAGAACAAATATTACAACACATATTATGGCTGAACTCAAATGTGCTGGTTGATAAATACCTGTATTTATGGGAAAGATGTTTGAAAAGGGTATTTTGTTCTGAAATGATATTGTAAATTGGAATGGTAGAGTTATGTCCTTCATGGAGTTATCAGAATTGTACAGGAAGGTCTGCTCAATCCAAGAGTACAACCAATTGATTTACAGCATTACCCCAAAAATGGAGGAGGCATGTGGCAGTGGGAGGTGGTAGGGAACTGGTCTGTCTGCCCAATATAAAGGATCAAAACTGGCGGAGGAATTAAAATAGCATAAATAGGAAAGTATACCAGTTTCATTTGAGGACCCGGATGTTGACAACTGTGCCATACAGATTGCAAAATATTTGGGAAGAGATTTTTGATGTACCGATTCCTTGGTCTGAGTTGATATATAAAACAACACAAGATTCAAAACTTTGTGCTTTTCAGCTAAAATTATTACACAGAATTCTTGCCACCAACAAAATGTTGAATATTTGGGGCATAAAATCATCGAAGCTCTGCAGATTTTGTTGTGAGGATACAGAATCAATAGACCATTTATTTTGGTATTGCCCTCAGGTAGCCTGTTTCTGGTCTCAGGTTCAGGAAATGCTGAAAATGCATAGCATTGATCTAAAATTGACCCTAGAAATAGTACTGTTAGGAGATCTGGAGAGACCATGTCAGTCAATTACTAATATACTAATACTCTTAGTAACGGTATCGGAAGCTTACATACACTTAGGTTGGAGTCATTAAAACTAGTTTTCAACCACTCCACAAATTTCTTGTTATCAAACTATAGTTTTGGTAAGTCGGTTGGGATATCTACTTTGTGCATGACACAATACATTTTTCCAAAAATGGTTTACAGACAGATTATCGACTCAAATACCAGTGGGTCGCTAGTGGGATCATCCCGACACTACCAGCTAAAACCTGTAGCGCCAGATTTAAAATCCGAAAATTGAATTATTAAACATCCAGCTATATACAAGTGTTCCATACTCATCAAAAGCTCTGTTTCTAGGCAATATCACAGCGTTGTCAGATTTCCAAAAGGCTTTACGGCGAAAGCAGCACATTCATTTGTTTGAGGGTAGCACCTCACATATTTTCCAATAGCCATGTATCGATTAGCAATCATGGCACACACATAACACATTTCACAGCGAAAACAAAGTAATTACCTGTTGAAGAACTTCTGCTGAGGTCTTCCTAAGTGTCCAACGAAGACAATCCATGGTTCTTTTGTTAGAAAAAGTAACGTCTTTTATCCATAAATCCTCCATTTGGTTCATGCAAAACGACAGCCTCCATTACTCTTTTGAAACGCGGCGCCAACTCGTTCAAATGTTACCTATAAACTTGTCCAAAAACAATCAAACATAGTTTTAAATGTATCCTTAGGAACCCTTTTACGTATATGTACTATTATAAATCAGCCGGAATATAAACTGAACGCTAAAAACGATAAATAAGGCACAGCGCGCTTTCTCATGCACGCGCACTCTGAAGAGTTTTCATAGCGTGGTCTCTCGTTCCAAGCTGTTTATCAATGGCCGAAATTCCCCCAAGATGGAGTAAAACACCGTCTCGTGGTTGATGACATCATAAGGAAGCGACGTGCACAGAGTTCACATGCCTATATATGGTCATTTTGGATAGGAGGGCTCAAAATGAGCAATGTGTCAAAATGACTTTTTTCAGGACAGAGATTCCTCAGGGTTTTGCCTGCCAAATGCGTTGTGATTGACGCACAGACAAATGGTTAACAGTTTTGGAAAATTCAGAGTGTTTCCTATCCAATGGTACTAAATATATGCATATCCCATTTTCTGTGCCTAAATGGGAGGCATTTTACTTTGGGCACGCCAGGCTCTCCAAAACAGTCAGTTTTTCTGCTGGAGCCGGTGAAGTTATTTCACTTATAATTCACTGTATCACAATTCCAGTGGGTCAGAAATGTACATACACTAAGTTGACTGTGCCTTTAAACAGCTTGGAAAATTCCAGAAAATGATGTCATGGCTTTAGAAGCTTCTGATAGGCTAATTGACATCATTTGAGTCAATTGGAGGTGTACCTGTGGATGTATTTCAAGGCCTACCTTCAAAGTCAGTGCCTCTTTGCTTGACATCATGGGAAAATCAAAAGGAATCAGCAAAGACCTCAGAAAAAATTTGTAGACCTCCACAAGTCTGGTTCATCCTTGGGAGCAATTTCCAAATGCCTGAAGGTACCACGTTCATCTGTACAAACAATAGTACGCAAGTATATACACCATGGGACCATGCAGCCGTCATACCGCTCAGGAAGGAGACGCGTTCTCCTAGAGATTAACATACTTTGGTGCGAAAAGTACAAATCAATCCCAGAACAACAGCAAAGGACCTTGTGAAGATGCTGGAGGAAACAGGCACAAAAGTATCTATATTGACAGTAAAACGAGTCCTATGTCGACAAAACCTGAAAGGCCGCTCAGCAAGAAAGAAGCCGCCGCCATAAAAAAGCCAGACTACGGTTTGCAACTGCACATGGGGACAAAGATCATACTTTTTGGAGAAATGCCCTATGGTCTGATGAAACAAAAATATAACTCTCGAATGGTTGAGGGACAGCTATTGGAGAACTTTGGGGGGATCTTGGAGGGTTAGGGTTCATGTTTTTTGGCCTGGTGGTAGATCGGTCAACATGCGCTTGAGCAGGGCATTAACCCTGGATGCTTTTGTGTGTCGCTCTGAATGGGAATCTGTTGGATGACTGGTATGATGTAGTTATTGAGCGGCTTCACTGCAAGTGTATAGTTCGAATATTCAATAAAAATATCATAGGCTAATTGATTTGGGGTTAAACACCTGAGGAAATGGAAACTCAAAACACATTAACTAGATCACTAACTCTAAAGATATTACCCACTGCTAGTAGCCACGTATTCATCCAACAGTAAATTGAATGTCCTAAAAAAACTTTTCAGTTGTAGGCTACTACCCATGAGACCTTTAGGCCTATGCCCTTGTGCACCCGAGCGCCGCTCCATATCTCAAAGCCATATCAAATATATTGGTTCTAAAATAGTTGCTATCAAACAAGAAGGACAAGGGGAGGAAGCTTCCAAAGCTATGTTTTACACGCAATTGCATTTTGAAATGTTATACGCATTTTTCTCTCGAGCGCATGGGGGGAGAGGAGTGGCTCACTCATCAAAGCAGCAGGTCCCAGCGATGGCACAGGGGCAGGGCTAGCTGGGTTTTTCTACTCCCTTTTCAGTTTTTTTAAGATCTATGATCTTGACTGTCTAACTCTTTGCTGATGCAGCGTCTGACTTTGAATGTGAGTTTGTGTGACCTCAGCTCAGCCTATCAGAAAGTGGGGTCGGCCGTTGCCCACTGATCTGACAAAGGCTCATTATAGATTAGTATAACTGCAACAAAAAACAATAAAAAAAATAAAGCTTAACAGGCCCATGGGCTGCCCGCCATGTCACCTTTTTCATATATTTTATTTTTATATAAAAACATATTTTTGTCTGTGTCAATTTCTACCAGCCTACCCAACAAAAGAATTGTCCAGCCCATCTGGCATTTGCCAGAATTGCCAGATGGCCAATCAGCGAGATATTGTATCCACTCTCAGAAGTTCCTTTCTTTATTATAAATGTAAGACTTTGACTTTTAAGATGTATTCATGGTTAATGATTAAATTCTTTGTGTCGTCTTTAGATGTAAATAAGACCCTTATTTTCAGAGGCAAATTTCACTATAATTCAGGGTTATTTATTGTCAAATAACTGTCACAGTAATTATATTAAAATATGACAAAAGAAAGGCTTATCCATAAACTGAACATCACTGTGCACAATGACATTCCTAAAGGAAATATGGCAAACAATTAGGTGTAGATTCACCATCCAGTCCCATTAATTTCTCACACATCCATCACACATAGTGTAATTACTGACCAAACACACTCTGCCCCTGTGTCTCAAGGTGAAAAACGACTACATCAGACACTATGAATGAGCAATGTGTCACGACTTCCGCCGAAGTTGGTGCCTCTCCTTGTTCGGGTGGGGTTCGGCAGTCGACGTCACCGGTCTTCTAGCCATCATCGATCCTCTTTTCATTTTCCATTTTGTTTTGTCTGTGTTTCCACACCTGGTTTCAATTCCCTCATTACATGTGTTGTATTTAAACCCTCTGTTCCCCCCCATGTCTTTGTGTGGGATTGTTTATTGTTACTGCTTGTGCTTTTTGTGAGTGGTTGCTTGACGGGTTATTTTGTACCCAATTTAGTGCCTTGTGTTGTTTTGTACCGGTTTTTGGTATTGCTATTAAACAACTACGATTGTCACCCAGTTTGCTCTTCTGCGCCTGCTTTCGCTGCCACCAGTTACAAACCAGCCTGACACAATGAGACAGAAAGAAGTGGACATTCCACAGCATTGAGAATGTATTGGACAATGTATGTAAATGGGAAATCTCTCTCTCTCTCCCTTTTGATAATGGGTTCATCAGGCCAGGAATTAAACCCTGAACAAGACTATTGATTCAGTAATCCCAGAGAATCCCTGTAGCAGCAGAGACAATAGTGGTCAATATTAGACTGGGACTATGGTCTTAACTGATGCATGATAATGTGACGATACTATCGCAGTTATATTATATTCAGTGCCTTCAGAAAGTATTCATACCCCTTGACATATTCCAAATTGTGTTGTGTTACAGCCTGAATTCAAAATTGATCAAATAAAACAAAATCTGACCCATCTACACACAATACCACATAATGACAACGTGAAAACATGTTTTTATAAATGCTTGCACAAGTATTCACACCCCTGAGTCAATACATGTTAGAATGAATCACCTTTGGCAGAGATGACAGCTGTGAGTCTTTCTGGATAAGTCTCTAAGAGCTTTGTACACCTGGAATGTACAATATTTGCAAATTATTCAATGCCGTCATGGTTAGCAACTCCAGTGTATATTGGACCTTGTGTTTTAGGTTATTGTCCTGCTGAAAGGTGGATTTGTCTCTTTTTGTTATTATACAAAATGAATAACACGTGGAATAAATAGAAAAATAATAACACAGGGAATAAATACACAATGAGTAATGAAGTAGTGGTTGAGTAGTGAGTAGTGGTTTTCTTCCTCTCCGGCAACTGAGTTAGGAAGGACGCCTGTATCTCTGTAGTGACTGGGTGTGTTGATACACCATCCAAAGTGTAATTAATAACTTCCCCATGCTCAAAGGGATATTCAATGTCTGCTTTTTTTATTTTTTATTACCCATCTACCAAAACCTCCCTGGTCTTTGTGGATGAATATTTTCTTTTATTTCACCTTTATTTAACCAGGTAGGCAAGTTGAGAACAAGTTCTCATTTACAACTATGACCTGGCCAAGATAAAGCAAAGCAGTTTGACACATACAACAACACAGAGTTACACATGGAGTAAAACAAACATACAGTCAATACAGTAGAAAAAAACAAATCTATATACAAAGAGTGCAAATGAGGTAGGATAAGGAAGGTAAGGCAATAAATAGGCCATGGTGGCAAAGTCAATTATAATATAGCATTTAAACACTGGAATGGTAGATGTGCAGTAGATGAATGTGCAATGTAGAAAAACTGGGGTGCAAAGGAACAAGATAAATAAATAAATACGGTAGGGGATGAGGTAGTTGGTTGGGCTATTTACAGATGGGCTATAAACAGGTGCAGGGGTCAGTGAACTGCTCTGACAGCTGGTGCTTAAAGCTGGTGAGGGAGATAAGTGTCTCCAGTTTCAGAGATTTTTGTAGTTCGTTCCAGTCATTGGCAGCAGAGAACTGGAAGGAGAGTCGGCTAAAGGAGGAATTGGCTTTGGGGGTGACCAGTGAGATATACCTGCTGGAGCGCGTGCTATGGGTTGGTGCTGCTAAGGTGACCAGCGAGCTGAGATAAGGCGGGACTTTACCTAGCAGGGACTTGTAGATAACCTGTAAAGCGAGGGCCAGCCAACGAGAGCGTACAGGTCGCAGTGGTGGGTGGTATATGGGGCTTTGGTAACAAAACGGATGGCACTGTGATAGACTGCATCCAATTTGTTGAGTAGAGTATTGGAGGCTATTTTGTAAATGACATCACCGAAGTCGAGGATCAGTAGGATGGTCAGTTTTACGAGGGTATGTTTGGCAGCATGAGTGAAGGATGCTTTGTTGCGAAATGGGAAGCCAATTTCCAGAGTAGATGCTGGACGGGGGGACAGGTGCGGGCAGCGATCGGTTGAAGAGCATGCATTTAGTTTTACTTGCGTTTAAGAGCAGTTGTAGGCCACGGAAAGAGAGATGTATGGCATTGAAGCTCGTCTGGAGGGTAGTTAACACAGTGTCCAAAGAGGGACCAGAAGTATACAGAATGGCGTCGTCTGCGTAGAGGTGAATCAGAGACTCACCTGCAGCAAGAGCGACATCATTGATGTATACAGAGAAAAGAGTCGGCCCAAGAATTGAACCCTGTGGCACCCCCATAGAGACTGCCAGAGGCCCGGACAAAAGGCCCTCTGATTTGACACACTGAACTCTATCGGAGAAGTAGTTGGTGAACCATGAGAGGCAATCATTTGAGAAACCAATGCTGTCGAGTCTGCCGATAAGGATGTGGTGATTGACAGTGTCGAAAGCCTTGGCCAGATCAATGAAAACAGCTGCACAGTAATGTCTCTTATCGATGGCAGTTATGATGTCGTTTAGGACCTTGAGCGTGGCTGAGGTGCACCCATGACCAGCCCTGAAACCAGATTGCATAGCGGAGAAGGTACGGTGGGATTCGAAATGGTTGGTAATTTGTTTGCTAACTGAATCTGTGTTTGAAATTCACTGCTCGACTGAGGGACCTTACAGATAATTGTGTGGGGTACAGTGATGAGGTAATCATTCAAAAATCATGTTAAACACTATTATTGCAAACAGAATGAGTCCGTGCAACTTATTATGTGACTTGTTAAGCACATTTTTACTCCTGAACCTATTTAGGTTCACCATAGCAAAGGTGTTGAATACTTATTGACTCAATACATTTCAGCTTTTCATTTGTAATTACTTTGTAAAAAAAAAAAAGTGACAACATCTCAAATTAATACATGTTTTAATTCAGGCTATAACACAACAAAATGCAGAAAAAGTCAAGGGATGTGAATACTTTCTGAAGGAACTGTATCTAGGAGACTGCTTGTGATATGTTATGATATCCAGAGTCGGTCTTATCTGTTTGCACAGTCCTCAGTCACATACAGTTGAAGTCGAAAGTTTACATACACCTTAGCCAAATACATTTAAACTCAGTTTTTCACAATTCCTGACAATTAATCCTAGTAAAACTTCCCTGTCTTAGGTCAGTTAGGATCACCACTTTATTTTAAGAATATGAAATGTCAGAATAATAGTAGAGAGAATGATTTATTTCAGCTTTTATTTCTTTCATCACATTCCCAGTGGTTCAGAAGTTTACATATACTCAATTAGTATTTGGTAGCATTGCTTTTAAATTGTTTAAATTCGGTCAAATGTTTCGGGTAGCCTTCCACAAGCTTCCCACAATAATTTGGGTGAATTTTGGCGAATTCCTCCTGACAGAGCTGATGTAACTGAGTCAGGTTTGTAGGCCTCATTGCTCGCACATGCTTTTCCAGTTCTGCCCACACATTTTCTATAAGATTGAGGTCAGGGCTTTGTGATGGCCACACCAATCCCTTGACATTGTTGTCCTTAAGCCATTTTGCAACAACTTTGGATGTATGCTTGGGGTCAGTGTCCATTTGGAAGGCCCATTTGCGACCAATCTCCAAAATGTACAATCTTTGTCCCGATGTGCAGTTGCAAACCGTAGTCTGTTTTTTTATGGCTGTTTTGGAGAAGTGGCTTCTTCCTTGCTGAGCGGCCATTCAGGTTATGTTGATATAGGACTCGTTTTACTGTGGATATACATACTTTTGTACCTGTTTCTTCCAGCATCTTCACAAGGTCCTTTTCTGTTGTTCTGGGATTGATTTGCACTTTTCGCACCAAGTACGCTTATCTCTAGGAGACAGAATGCCGTCATACCCCTTCCTGAGCGGTATGACGGCTGCGTGGTCCCATGGTGTTTATACTTGCGTACTATTGTTTGTACAGATGAACATGGTACCTTCAGGCGTTTGTAAATTGCTCCCAAGGATGAACCAGACTTGTGGAGGTCTACAATTTTTTTCTGAGGTCTTTGCTGATTCCTTTAGATTTTCCCATGATGTCAAGCTGTCACGATCTTGTTGATGAGCGGACCAAAGTGCAGCGCAGGTGTAGTTCCTCATCTTTTAATTAATGAAACTTACAAAATACAGAGAACGATGAACAAAGATCTGCCATAAAGCAGTGTGTAACGACAACAGCACCTACTCACAAACAATGACCCACACCGCAAGTGGGGAAAATAACAAACATATATATGGTCCCCAATTAGAGGTAATGACACTCAGCTGCCTCTAATTGGGAACCACCAACAAACCAAACATAGAAAAGAAAACATAGAACAAAACCCCCCTGATCACGTCCTGACCAAAACACAAAATGACAAGTCAGCAGGCTATCCCAGGACAGGACGTGACACAAGCAAAGAGCCACTGACTTTGAAGGTAGGCCTTGAAATACAGCCACAGGTACACCTCCAATTGATACAAATGATGTCAATTAGCCTATCAGAAGCTTCTAAAGCCATGACATCATTTTCTGGAATTTTCCAAGCTGTTTAAAGGCACAGCCAACGTGTATGTAAACTTCTGGCCCATTGGAATTGTGATACAGCGAATTATAAGTGAAATAAACTGTCTGAAAACAACTGTTGGAAAAATTACATGTGTCATGCACAAAGTAGATGTCCTAACCGACTTGCCAAAACTATAGTTTGGTAACAAGAAATTTGTGGAGTGGTTGAAAAACTAGTTTTAATGACTCAAACCTAAGTGTATGTAAACGTCTGACTTCAACTGTATTTCATTACATGTAATATATTAACATGAGGTGGGATTTAATTACACATGTGAAGACTAATTTCTGCCACATGTTAAGGCTAGCATGATCTAATTATCTTAGACTCCTAAATTACATTTACATACATTTCTTATAAGACATCGTGTACTGTATTCAGACTTCATTTAAACACCGCTGATGGGCTAAATCTGCCCCTTGGGTAAAACCGTATCTTCAATGACATTTTATTATCTTTCACATGTTGATTCTATTCCCCTGGTAACACCAAACATATTGATGTACTGTATCAAGTGGGTTTTGTTACGCATATCAAATGTATCAAAAAATCATCCAGAGTTTTGGTAATGTGATATTGCCTAATGTCTCATACAGTATTAAATGTGTTCCCATAAGGAGCTATGGGAGGGTTGCTCCTCTTCCCAGCAGTAGCCATAGGCTGTAGTTAGCATAGAATGGGGACTCTCAATGACAGAGACATACAAAAGAGCATCTCCTCTTTGTTCCCAGTCACTGTACAATTATGAGAGTAGAGCATGGAGAGAACCCCCAGGTACTCAGTAGGAATACAGTAGTTTGGGTGCTCACACAGTAACTATAGCTCCACACTCTAACATATATTCTACAGTACAGCTCTTTACTCTAAAATACACACTGGGGCCACAACAATGATGGGGGGCAATTTGGAGTCCCTGATGAGGTAGTACTGTAAGTATTGTTGGTAAAAGCACAGAAAACAGGGAGCCAAAACAGGACCAAAAAGCTTTTCTTCCTAAGTGAGTCATTCATTCCTTTACTATCCTTCATCCAACAAACCCATTCGATCTGAGGTAAAATGGGGAAGCACTCACAATTCACATTCATTCTCTTGCAAATGTAAAGAGCGCCTGTTGTATCTGTTGTCATGGCAATGCTATCCATATGTGTGGTGTATGTGTAAGTGTGTGTTAGAGCGGGAAGCAGGAACCATCAATACCCTCCCCCTCTCCTGGGGCCCCCCTAGCTATGTCGGGGAGATGAATAATGGACGTGTTCATGCCAGAGACAAGGCTCAGTGACAAATGAGAGAAGAACACCAGGGAAGAAATTAAGGATCTGACTCCCTCTAGATGGCCATACTGGGAGATCCAACGCATTGATAATAATCTAGACTTCCCTTCCCCTTCTCTCTCCACTCTAGACTACCCAGTATAGCACAGTTAGGCTGTTAGAGGAGGTTAAAAAGTGGATGGGAGGGCCACAAGACAGTGTTTTCTTTTTTATTCAAGATGACCTGACGTTTGTATCCCCATTAAAACAAACCAAGGACATCCTCCCTTTCATTCGTTAGAGTTGGATGAACTCCTATAAGGACCTATGGACAGCTGATCACAAGTAGACATGCCATCTCTCACAGAGAGGCTGATCGGTCCACAGTAAGGACTGATACTCCTCAGTGATACCCTGTCAGGTTAATTGTCAGTGGGGACGGTCTGAGATGGGAAAGAGCACTGACCCCCAGTGTAATGTCTGGCTTTAATGACAACGCCCCCCTGCTGTGAGGGAGGCCCAGCATCAAGGCCAGGGGGTTAATCTGGACAGGTCAGTCACAGGTTGGATACCCCTCACTCTCTCCATCTGACTCACTCTATACCCCCCACCCCTCCCTGTATGTCCTCAGTGCAACCTCTCTCCCCTGATAATGACCATTACTCTAAAACACTGTGACCCTTCTGACCAGCCTTTCAATTAACTCTCCACTCCCAGATTACAAAGCAGTCTGGTGGTTCATCATTGCAAATGACATGGGTCAAATGTGATGCTAATTCAAGTGGAAGGAGGTGGGGAGGTCAGGGGGAGGATAGTCAATGAATGGTGGGGTGGGGTGAATCCATGAAACAAGGATCAACTTGTGGGGGCTTTTTGGGATAACAATGAAGAGCACACTGGAGGGTTGTACTGTAGGTCTGATGCAGACATGAAATAGTGCACAGGCCCAGTCTGCATTAACAGTAGGCTATGTACATTTTTACATTTACATTTTAGTCATTTAGCAGACAATCTTATCCAGAGTGACTTACAGTGAGTGCATTCATCTTAAAATAACTAGGTGTGACAACCCCATATCACAGGCATAGAAAGTACATTCTTCCTCAATAACCTAGCTGTCAGTAGAGTCAGATTTTTTTTTTTTTTTTGGGGGTCGAGGTTAGGAGGAGGATTATTTAAGATACTGTTTGAAGGTAGGGTTTCAGATATTTTCAGAAGATGGGCAGGGACTCTGCTGTCCTAGTTTCAGGGGGAAGCTGGTTTCACCGTTGGGGTGCCAGGACAGATAAGAGCTTGGACTGGGCTGAGTGGGAGCTGCCCTCCCATAGGGGTAGGAGGGCCAAGAGACCGGAGGTGGCAGAATGGAGTGCTTGGGTAGGGGTGTAGGATTTGAGCATAGCCTGAAGGTAGGGAAGGGCAGTTCCTCCTGCTGTTTCATAGGTAAGCACCATGGTCTTGTAGTGAATGTGAGCTTCAACTGGAAGCCAGTGGAGTCGGCTGAGGAGCGGGGTGACATGAGAGAACTTGGGAAGGTTAAAAACCATGAGGGCTGCTGTATTCTGGATAAGTTGCAGGGGTTTGATTGCACAAGCAGAGAGCCCAGCCAACAGAAAGTTGCAGTAGTCCAGACGGGAGAGGACAAGTGCTGTGCCGCTTCCTGTGTGAGGTAGGGTCGTACTCTACTGATGTTGTAGAGCATGAACCTACAGGAGCAGGTCACTGCTTTGATGTTTGCAGAGGACAACAGGGTGTTGTCACGCCAAGATTCTTTGCACTCTAGGAGGGTACGTTTTCAACCGTGATGGAGAGGTCTTTGAGCAGGCAGGCCTTCCCCAGGAGAAAGAGGAGTTCCGTCTTGGGAGGATATGTCGGAGCGAAGTGACTTGGTGTATAGAGAGAAGAGGAGAGGGCCTAGGGACACCAGAAGTGAGAGTATGTGGTTAAGACAAAGATCCTCTCCACGTCACCTGGTAGGAGCGGCCTGCCAGATAGGATGCAATCCAAGAGCGTGCATAGCCTGAGACGCCCAGCCCTGAGAGGGTGGAGAGGAGAATCTGATGGTTCATAGTGTAAAAGGCAGTGGATAGATTTAGGAGGATGAGACCAGAGGGGAGAGAGTCAACTTCGGCAGTGCGGAGAGCCTCTGTGACACAAAGAAGAACAGTCTCGGTTGAATGACCCGTCCTGGCTGGTTAGTGTCAAGAAGATTGTTCTGAGAGAGATAACGAAAAAGTTGATCAGAAACAGCACGCTCAAGTGTTTTGAAAAGAAAAGAAAGAAGTGACATAGGTCTATAGTTTTTGACGTCAGATGAGTCGAGTATTGGTTTCTTGAGGAGGGGAGCAACTCGAGCCATTTGGAAGTCAGAGGGGACAGAGCCAGTGGTCAGGGAAGAGAGGAATGGGAGAAGGTCTGGAGAAGGGAGGAGAGGATGGGGTCGAGCAGGCAGGTTGCCGACCGGCCAGACCTCACTAGTCGCAAGATGTCATCTGGAGAGAGAGGGGAGAAAGAGGTCAAGGCATAGGGTAGTTCTGTGTGAGTGGGACCAGTGAACCTAATAGGCTGAGTGAATGCGTAGCGGATGTTTGTCAACCTTTTTTTCAAAGTGGTTGACAAATCGTCCACAGAGAGGGAGGAGGGAAGGGGAGGTTGAAAATAATTTCCTAGGGTTAGAGACAGAAGCTTGAAATTAAGAGTGGTAGAAAGTGTCTTTAGCAGGGGATACAGAGGAAGAGGAGGTAGAGAGGAGGGAGTGAAAGGATGATAGGTCCTCCAGAGGTTTTCCTCCATTTTCACTCAGCTGCCCGCAGCCCTGTTCTGTAAGCTCACAATGAGTCACTCAGCCATGGATCAGGAGGTGGGGCCAAGCCGGCCTGGAGGAAAGGGGATAGTGCGAGTCATAGGATGCGGAAAGGGAGGAGAGAATGAGATAGGAGGGAGAAGGATTTAGCAGAAGGGAGAGATGATAGGATCGAAGAGGAGAGAGTAGTGGGAGAGAGAGAGCAAAGATTGTGATGGCACATTACCATCTGGGTAGGGGCTGAGTGGTTAGGGTTGGAGGAAAGGGAGACAGAAAAGGAAACAAAGTAGTGATCAGAGACCTGGAGGGGGGTTGCAGTGAGATTAGTAGGAGAACAGCCTCTAGTGAAGATGAGGTCAAGCATATTGCCTGCCATGTGAGTTGGAGGGGATTGGGAAAGTGTGAGGTCAAAAGAGGCAAGGAGGGGAAAGAGAGAGTTGGAAAGAAATTAATCGAAGGCAGGCGTTGGGAGGTTGAAGTCACCAAATACGAAGAGCGGTGAGCCATCGTCAGGAAATGAGCTTATCAAGGTGTCAAGCTCATTGAGGAACTCTCCAAGGGCACCTGGTGGGCGATAGATGACAATAATGTTAAGCTTGAGTGGACAAGTGAGAGTGGCAGCATGGAATTCAAATGAGGAGATGGGCAGGTGAGAGAGGGAGAAAAGAGAAAATCTCCACTTAGGAGAAATTAGTTGACCTGTGCCACCACGCAACGACCAGATGCTCTCGGACTATGAGAGAAAACATAGTCAGATGAAGAAAGAGCAGCTGGAGTAGTAGTGTTCTCTGGGGTGATCCATGTCTCCATCAGGGCCAAAAAGTTAAGGGACTGAAGGGTAGCATAGGCTGAGATGAACTCAGCATTCTTGACCGCAGATCGGCAGTTCCAAATGCTGCCAGAGACCCAGAATTCGACATGGGTTGTGCCCGCAGGGTACACTAAATTAGAAGGGTTGCAGCCAAGGGGTGGGGAGCGTCTGTAAAGCCTACAAGTAGAGGTGCAAACAGGTATAGAAAACACACACACATAGTTGACAAAAAAAGAGCAAATGAGATCATCTGTAAATAACTAGGTAAAATACTGAAGTGAGAGAGTGGTGTGAAGCCCTATGTCTAAACAAGACAGTCAAGACTAGAGCGAGGGTGTGTAAGAAGTGATTCATGTTGCTCTCACACTCTCATCCACAGCTGATTTCAGTTTCCAGGAATTGTGTACAGATCCTTGCGACATGGGGCCATGCATTATCATGCTGAAACATGAGGTGATGGAGAAATGCTTACTAACAGAGAGCACAACATTTGGCCACCAGACTACTACATTGAGCCCCCCCCATTTGTTTTTACACTGCTGCTATTCGCTGTTTATTATCTATGCATAGTCACTTCACCCCTACCTACATGTACAAATTACCTCCAACCTGTACCCCCGCACACTGACTCGGTACCAGTACCCCCTGTATATAGCTTCGTTATTGTTATGTTATTGTGTTACTTTTTATAATTTTTTACTTTCGTTTATTTGGTAAATATTTTCTTAACTCTTCTTGAACTGCACTGTTGGTTAAGGGCTTGTAAGTAAGCATTTCATGGTAAGGTCTACACTTCGACGCATGTGACAAATAAAGTTTGATTTGATTTGAGAGAAATATGCGTTTTGTTCGTATGGAACATTTCAGTGATCTTGTATTTCAGCTCATGAAACATGGGACCAACACTTTACATGTTGCGTTTATATTTTGGTTCAGTGTAGCTCTCTCTGTCCTTTAACCCGATCCTGTTAGGCCCTGGGGTGATATCGATACTGGCTGATGCACAGCTGCACTTTTGAAGACTCTTTGAATGTGTCCCAAATGGCACCCTATTCCCTTCATTGACCAGGGCCCATGGTACTCTGGTCAAAAGTAATGCCCTATATATTGAATAGGGTGCCATTTGGGACACAGCCTCTTTGTCTGCCTAATGCAGGACATGATAGGAAATGATTTGAATGAGCTCCAGATCCAGAGATCTTCATTCAAACTAAATAGGTAATAGGGTGCCATTTGGAACGCAGTCATGGTTTGGGATGGGCATTCCTCGAGTGCTCATTCTGCTTGCAACATTAATAAAAGGCAGATTCTCCTTCAAAACGGGTTTGATCTCCTAGCTCATTTCCTGTATGGAAGAGGGTTAGCTCTAGTGTAAGGGTATGTAAATGACTGTATTTGCTCCAGGGGTTGGCTGCTACGTTCTCCATCTTCTATATCGGTTCAGTTTGAATGCATACATTTTAAGCAATCTGCCTCCATCTGTCTCCATATCCACAAGACAGTAGGGAAAAATATATTCACTAGATAACCATAGAAAACTGTCAACACAAGCATACTGTATATTACATTTCAGACACAACAAATAATCAACTTATATTAAGTCAAAAAACATAAACGAAGACGAAGATATTCTCGACCATGGCCCACAACTCACAAGCTCTCTCATCTGACGAAGAGAATATTTTTAGTATTGCCAACAACACATATTATATCCCACAGCCATATATATTTCAGTGGCACAGCCATAGATTATGTGATATCTGTTGGCTCTGCTGGTGGTATAAGGAGACACTTTGTGTCTTGCCTGCCGATGGCTGCAGGGAGCTTCTGTTAGCTTTTAGTGTTGCAGTTCATTCCCACAGAGTAAAGGAGGAGGATTCTCTCCCTACAGAGAGATAATTAAGAAATAAATATACCACGGCTGAGGGCTATTCTTGGGCAACACGGAGTGCCTGGATACAGCCCTGAGCTATGGTATATTGGCCACATACCACAAACCCCTGAGGTGCTATTACAAAATGGTTACCATGTAATTAGAACAGTAAACAAGTAATTTTCCATAATACTTGTGGTATATTGTCTGATATACCACAGCTTTCAGCCAATCAGCATCCAGGACCCAATTTATAATGGAATATAATCACTAACAGCCCCTTTGGTTTATGACATCAGGGAAATAGGGACACCTAGTCAGTTGTACAACTCAATGCAACTTCCACATTTAACCCAACACCTCTGAATCAAAGAGGTGCAGGGGGCTGCCTTAAATCAACATCCACAGCACCTGGGGAACAGCAGGTTAACTGTCTTGCTCAAGGGCAGAAGATAGATGTTTACCTTGTCAGCTAAGGGATTTGATCCAGCAACCTTTCGGTTACTGGCCCAACACTCTAACCACTAGGCTACCTGCCGCCCCTGCTTATATGAAACAGGCTGGGGGAATGGAGCCAACTTCAGTCAGGAATTTGCTTCAAAGTTCTTGCTTGCTTTGTATGTATGTATATGTGTGTGTGTGTGTGTGTGTGTGTGTGTGTGGCATGCGTGCCTACGTGCATGCGTGTGTACATTTGAAGTAAATTGTCATCTACCCAGAAATTCACTCACTTTCTATTTGTGTATTTCCCAACTCTGTGACTCTCCTTCCTGCAGCTGCATCCAGAAGACATCAGCAGTTCCTCTGTACTCCCTCTGTATTTTGACTGTGGCAAACTGCCCCTCCTTGGTGCCTTATGGTCTTCCTTAAAGAGTGTGTCCGTGTGTATATCTGTTCCTGTGTGTGTGTGTGTGTGTGTGTGTGTGTGTGTGTGTGTGTGTGTGTGTGTGTGTGTGTGTGTGTGTGTGTGTGTGTGTGTGTTCCTGTCTCTGTCAGTGTGAGGAGATCTTAGCCTCTCTGTTGGTGCAGTCTGATTAAACTCCAGTTTCCCAGCCAGAAGAAGAGGAGCCTGCAGCCCAATTTTTTATTTTATTTTTACATGTAATTATCCAATTATTTTAGCCACTAAACTATCTCCATATACTGTATACTTAAAAAAAAGTTTTACTGGTACCAGGGACATTCAGACGAATCTTATGAGGCTTCTGGGCATCCTAGGACAAACCGTTCGGACGCTACATATAATTTTGTGGAAAGACCGATTTTTGGGATGTCACATGGTCTGACAAACGTCGCTTGACATCGGCGGTTGCGGTGGATTGAGATGCAAAAAAAACAGATAACTCTAGTTTAAACTGACAGATTTTGATGGGGATTTTTTTGTTAATTCGACTTGGCACGGCCATTGTAGGCTAAGGGTTAATAACAGAAAGTACAGTTATTTTAACAGTAACGTTCCATCTTAGCGCATAACATTGAAGAAGCGTTGTCTGATGTTGGAAGGTACACTATATATACAAGTGTGTGGACACCCCTTAAAATTAGTGGATTTGGCTATTTCAGCCACACCCATTGCAGACAAGTGTATAAAATCAAGCACACAGCCATGCAATTTCCATTGACAAACATTGGCAGTAAAATTGCCTTACTGAAGAGCTCAGTGACTTTTAATGTGGCACCATCAAAGGATGCCACCTTTCCTCAACTCTGTCCTTACAATTTGTGCACTGCTCGTCGAACATCTCATTACAAAATCAGTGGCATTAATATGGAGTTGGTCCCCCCTTTGCTGCTATAACAGCCTCCACTCTTCTGGGAAGGCTTTCCACTACAGTAGATGTTGGAACATTGCTGCGGGGACTTGCTTCGATTCAGACACAAGAGCATTAATGAGATCGGGAACTGATGTTTGGGCAATTAGGCCTGGCTCGCAGTCGGCGTTCCAATTCATCCCAAAGGTGTTTGATGGAGTTGAGGTCAGGGCTCTGTGCAGGCCAGTCAAGTTCTTCCACACCGATCTCGACAAACCATTTCTATCATTATATTTTGGAGACAGCTCGGCGATGCTAACGAGGACTTCCTAATAAGAACCATCTACCGAATACGGATATCGGCTCGGACGTGGGAAAAGTGTCGCCAAGCAGCCACAGGCAAATAACTCGCAAGGTAGGTATATTGCATAAGACTAAACTTGAGGTCTAGAAACTGGGCTAGGAAGCGAAGAGGTCCTGAAGGGTACAGTGAAGTGGAAGTGTGTGGAATATTGCTGCATCCGTGCTAAATACCTCTCAGATGAGATTAGCTCTCTGCTCAGTAGTGCTTTAATCAAACAGGATACAATGGATGCTGTTATAGATGCCTCAAGGCTGTTGTTGCTAGGAAAAACCACTTACAGTACGGAGGAGTTGCTGTGAAATGATGTACCTTAGTGCTGATTGACAGATATATGAGTGTTATGGAGGCCTTCCTTATGTAGCCTGCCCTTGAGTTGTATGGTTTAATGGTCTAAATCACTGGACAGGTAACCTTACTGAACCACCATAATTAACATGCAAGTAGTATTGGGAGAAAACACATTGGTTTCACACAACTGATAAAGAAGGGAAATTGTGAAGACATTTTTCTTTCCCCATAGTGTTTATCTTGCACTGTCCCATGTAATTAAATTGGCATATTTATTCATGTTCAGATCAGAGCTCGCGTTTGTGGGCCTACTATATGTGTGAGAAATAGTACTTCTTTAAATTAATCCTTAGAAGTCATTACGTTGCTTACTTTGCCTAAAAAACACTGTTTAGTTTGTAACATTTCTAACGCAACTCACCACAGCTTAAAGAGTCTCACATTGGGCATTGTTTACCAGTGTAGTGCGCACATTGAGCGTAGTGCGCACGCAAAGTCCTTTATTCTTAAAATAAATATATCCTTTCTTATATTCAAGCTAGCATCCATTTTTAATAACTTTGTGAAGTGAACTAAACAATCAAAGCTGATATACAGACACATTGAAAAGGCACATTGAATAGGCTCTCTGAACCCTGAAAGAAAAAATGCATAAAATTACATCATCCCATCAAGTAGAATCTAGAACAAGGGAAGAATACACTTTTGAATTCACTGTCTCTTTATAAAATAAGCACTTTTGATGGCTGTTAATATCCTTTACTTGAGCTGAAGTGTAGCTGTCTTCACAGTCTGGACAATTGTTTCTGGGGATTAGAATGTTCACTAAAGCCTATTCTTCCATTCCCCTCCTCCACTCCTCTCTCTATAGTCAAGAGGGGTCCGCTTAATTGTCTCAAGCTATTCACAGACACACACACACACACAACAAAATAAAATATAAATATATTTTCTCTAAAGGATTCCTGGGACGTAGCTACTGTGATCATTTATTTGGCAGTTGGAGGGAAAGCAGGGCATACACTACACCTACTCATTCAAGGGTTTTTCTTTATTTGTACTATTTTCTACATTGTAGAATAATAGTGAAGACATCAACACGATGAAATAACACATATGGAACCATGTAAGGATCCGACCCTTTTTTTAAATTTTCCCCTGAAATGACATACTCAAATCTAACTGCCTGTAGCTCAGGCCCTGAAGCAAGGATATGCACATTCTTGGTACCATCTACAAGGAAGTGGACGTTTGTGGAAATACGAAAGGAATGTAGTAGAATATAACACAATAGATCTGGTAAAGATAATGCAAAGAAAAAACTACCCTTCTTTTGTATTTGTTTTGTACCATCATCTTTGAAATGCAAGAGAAAGGCCATAATGTATTATTCCATCCCAGGTGCAATTTAGATTAGTGTGTGTGCAACGTTTTAGACTGATCCAATGAACCATTGCATTTCTGTTCAAAATGTTGTGTCAAGACTGCCCAAATATGCCTAATTTGTTTATTAATAACTTTATGTTCAAAATTGTGCACTCTCCTCAAACAATAGCATGGTATTATTTCAATGTAATAGCTACTGTAAATTGGACAGTGAAGTTAACTTAAATTCTTGATAATGTTTCTGACAATATCAGATATGTCTATGTCCTGGGAAATGTTCTTGTTACTTACAACCTCATTCTAATCGCATCAGCCTACATTAGCTCAACCATCCCGTGGAAGGGACACCGACCCCGAAGAAGTTTTAAACAAATCAAAATATATTTTATATTTGAGATTCATCAAAGTAGCCACGCTTTGCCTTGATGACAGCTTTGCACACTCTTGACATTCTCTCAACCAGCTTCATGAGGTAGTCACCTGGAATGCATTTCAATTAACAGGTATGACTTCTTAAAAGTTAACTTGTGGAATTTCTCTCCTTCTTAATGCATTTCAGCCAATCACTTGTGTTGTGACAAGGTAGAGCGGTATACAGAAGATAGCCAGCCCTATTTTGTAAAAGAACAAGTCCATATTATGGCAAGAACAACTCAAATAAGCAAAGAGAAACTACAGTCCATCATTACTTTGAGACATGAAGGTCAGTCAATCCGGAAAATGTCAAGAACTTTGAACGTTTCTTCAAGTGCAGTCGCAAAAATCATCAAGCACTATGATGAAACTGGCTCTCATGAGGACCACCACAGGAAAGGAAGACCCAGAGTTACCTCTGCTGCAAAGGATAAGTTCATTAGAGTTACCAGCCTCAGAAATTGCAGCCCAAATAAATGCTTCACAGAGTTCAAGTAACAGACACATCTCAACATCAACTGTTCAGAGGAGACTGTGTGAATCAGGCCTCCATGGTTGAATTTCTGCAAAGAAACCACTACTAAAGGACACCAATAATAATAAGAGACTTGCTTGGGCCAAGAAACACGAGCAATGGACATTAGACCGGTGGACATTTGTCAAAATTTGTGCTTAGTGGGACTATCATTTGTTTTTCAACAGGACAATGACCCAACACACCTCCAGGCTGTGTAAGGGCTATTTGACCAAGAAGGAGAGTGATGGAGTGCTACACCAGATGACCTGGCCTCCACAATCCCCCGACCTCAACCAAATTGAGATGTTTTGGGATGAGTCAGATCGCAGAGTGAAGGAAAAGTTGGAAAAGCATTCCAGGTGAAGCTGGTTGAGAGAATGCCATGAGTGTGCAAAGCTATCATCAAGGCAAAGGGTGGCTACCTTGAAGAATCTCAAATATAAATATATTTTGATTTGTTTAACACTTTTTTGGTTACTACATGATTCCATGTGTTATTTCATTGTTTTGATGTCTTCACTATTATTTTACAATGTAGAAAATAGTAAATATAAAGAAAAACACTTGAATGAGTAGGTGTTGAATGAGTAACTTTTGACCGGTAGTGTAAATATTTGCTATTTTTATTACTACACCAATGTCCCTGTAAGGCCAGATCAAGACCAAAATACACATTGTTTATCCCTAAACAGTTTTCACACAACCTGAAAAAGTGTATTGGGTTGAATTGACAAAATGTCATCAGGTGCAGGAGGTACTGTAGGAGGGACTGTTGAAGGGGGATTGCTGTAGTGTAGCTCATACTACTTGAGAAACTGTCATGCACCAGCTAACAGATCTAAGGAGAGAGAACATTTTTGTAATGTTACCTGTAATGTTACCCTAATGCTTGAATGTCCAGTTTTCCGTTAGTTAAGAAGACATTCTTTGTTAGCAAAAACCTTGAGAACCCTTTTAGAATGTTTTTGTGTTAAGAGAACCTTCCCTTAATGTCAAGCAGAACTTGTATGGGACGTTGCAAGAACATTCATGTGTCCAGTTTTCTGAAGGTTAGGATAATATTCCATCAACATTCCACCAAATATACATAGAACATGGTTGCCATGTTCTCAGAATATACAATCTTAATGTTCTAGAGTCTAGTGGAGGCTGCTGAGGGGAGGACAGCCCATAATGGAATGGCATCAAACACATGGAAACCATGTGTTTTGATGATTTTGTTACCATTCCACCTATTCTGCTATTCTGCTCCAGCCATTACCACAAGCCTGTTCTCCCCAATTAAGGGTCCACCAACCTCCTGTGTTCTAGCCATGTTTCATGAGACGTTGCAAGAACATTCATGTGTCAATTTTTTTCTGAGGGTTAGGATGTTCTCAGAATATAAGATACCATGTTGCCATGTTCTCAGAATATAATATATTATAGATATTAATGTTCAAGATACGTTGTGTTTTTTTTGTTAGTTTAATTGCCTTGTTTGTAACTTATTTCTTTACTTATTGGACATAATGTTGCTGCTACCGTCTCTTATGACCAAAAATAACTTCTGGACATCAGGACTGCGATTACTCACCACGGACTGGCAGAATCCTTTTTTTCCTTTAACGAGTCTGACGAGCCCGACGCAAAAGATATATTGCTTTCTCGGGAACAGGACCAGATCCCCGTGATTTGCTTGAAGAGGAGATTTAGAAGAAGGGGCCGGAGGGCGGTCTGCCTTCTGAGAATTCGTAGGCGATCAAATAAACCCCCACTTCCTTCCATTCTGCTAGCAAACGTCCAATCTTTGGAGAATAAAATAGATGACTTACACGGAAGATTAAACTACCAACGGGACATTCAGAACTGTAATATTTGCTTCACGGAGTCGTGGCTGAACGACGACACTATCAGCATACAGCTGGCTGGTTATACGCTGCACCGGCAGGATAGAACAGCAGCCTCTGGTAAGACAAGGGGCGGCGGACTACCTATTTTTGTAAATAACAGCTGTTACACGATATCTAAGGAAGTCTCGAGCTATTGCTCACCTGAGGTATAGTATCTCATGATAAGCTGTAGACCACACTATCTACCTAGAGAGTTTTCATCTGTATTTTTCGTAGCTGTTTACATACCACCACAGTCAAAGGCTAGCTCTAAGACAGCATTGAATGAGCTGTATTCCGCCATAAGCAAACACTCACCCAGAGGCGGCGCTCCTAGCAGCCGGAGACTTTAATGCAGGGAAATTTAAATAAGTTTAAACACATTTCTATCAGCATGTTAAATTCTTTCCCCTCTGGATCACCTTTACTCCACACAGAGATACATGCAAAGCTCTCCCTTGCCGTCCATTTGGCAAATCTGACCATAATTATATCCTTTTGATTCCTGCTTACAAGCAAAAATTAAAGCAGGAAGCACCAGTGACTAGAGCAATAAAAAAAGTGGTCAGATGAAGCAGATGCTAAGCTACTGGACTGTTTGCCCTCCGACGAACCATCAAACAGGCAAAGTGTCAACACAGGACTAAGATTGAATCGTACTACACCAGCTCTGACGCTCATCGGATGTGGCAAGGCTTGCAAACCATTACAGACTACAAAGGGAAACACAGCCGAGAGCTGCCCAGTGACACAAGCCTACCAGACAAGCTAAACTACTATGCTCGCTTCGCAGCAAATAATACTGAAACATGCATGAGAGCATCAGCTGTTCGAGATGACTGTCTGATCACGGTCTCCCCGCAACCGATGTGAGTAAGACCTTTAAATAGGTCAACATTCACAAGGCCGCAGTACCAGATGGATTACCAGGACGTGTACTGCGAGCATGCATTGACCAACTGGCAAGTGTCTTCACTGACTTTTCCAACCTCTCCCTGTCCAGTCTGTAATACCAACATGTTTTAAGGAGACCACCATAGTGCCTGTGCCCAAGAACACTAAAGGTAACCTAGTCTAAATGACTACCGACCCGTAGCACTCACTTCTGTAGCCATGAAGTACTTTGAAAGGCTGGTCATGGCTCACATCAACACCATCATCCCAGAAACCCTAGACCCAATCCAATTTGCATACCACCCCAACTGATCCACAGATGATGCAATCTCTATTGCACTCCACACTGCCCTTTCCCACCTGGAAAAAAGGAACACCTATGTGAGAATGTTATTCATTGACTACAGCTCAGCGTTCAACACCATAGTACCCTCAAAGCCCATCAATAAACTAAGGACCCCGGGACTAAACACCTCCCTCCACAACTGGATCCTGGACTTCCTGACAGGCCGCCCCCAGGTGGTAAGGGTAGGTAACAACACATCCGCCACACTGATCCTCAACACAGGGAACCCGCAGGGGTGCATGCTCAGTCCCCTCCTGTACTCCCTGTTCACTCATGACTGCACAGCCAGAAACGACTCCAACACCATCATTAAGTTTGCTGATGACAACAGTGGTAGGCCTGATCACCGTCAGCGACAAGACAGAATATAGGGAGGAAGTCAGAGACTTGGCCGTGTGGTACCAGGACAACCTCTCCCTCAATGTGATCAATACAAAGGAGATGATTGAGGTCTTCAGGAAAAAGAAGACCGAGCACGCCCCCATTCTCATCGACGGGGCTGCAGTAGAGCAGGTTGAGAGCTTCAAGTTCCTTGGTGTCCACATCACCAACAAACTAACCTGGTCCAAGCACACAAAGACAGTCGTGAAGAGGGCACGACAAAACCTATACCCCTCAGGAGACAAAAAAAGGTTCTACATCTGCACCATCAAGAGCATCTTGACTATTGCATCACTGCCTGGTATGGCGACTGCTCGGCCTTTGACCGCGAGGCACTACAGAGGGTAGTGCGAACGGCAGAGTACATCACTGGGGCCAAGCTTCCTGCCATCCAGGACCTCTATACCAGGCATTGTCAGAGGAAGGCCCTAAAAATTGTCAAAGACTCCAGCCACCATGGTCATAGACTGTTCTCTCAGCTACCGCACGGCAAGCGGTTCTCGGAGCACCAAGATGCTTCTAAACAGCTTCTACCCCCAAGCCATAAGACTCCTGAACACCTAATCAAATGTCTACCCAGACTATTGACATTTCCCCCCTCTCTTTTTTACACCGCTGCTACTCTGTTATTATCTATGCATAGTCACTTTAACTCTACCTACATGTAAATATTACCTCAACTAACCGGTGCCCCTGCACATACCCCCCCTTGCATGTAGTCTCGCTATTGTTATTTTTCTGATCTTTAATTACTTGTTACTCAGATCTGTTAAAAGTGGCCTGTGTTAGAGACCTGATTGGGGATGTGAGAGCAGGGTGACTCCCCTAGCAGTTTTCGAACACAGGCCACCAGCACCAATGACGAACGCCCTAACCACTGTCCCAGTAAGGGATATCTCTAGTACTAGTAATGACTGTATAAATTAACATGCACAACGTATTAATGCATGTCAAAGTGTGTCAAATGTGTAAGTTGAAAACACTATGTTAAAATAATCCCTAACTTTGCCAACAGACAAAGAGCTATCAATGGATCAGTGGTTCGCCAATTAGGGCCTTGATTGGCTTGGCAACAGTAGCTAGGCGTGATGTGTAATGAATTTCTTTGCACACCAATATTCTTTGAACATTCCCATGAAAAGTATCTAGAACAATATCTTAAGTTCTGAGAACTTGGCAACCATGTTCTGTGTATGTTTGGTGGGACGTTGACGGAATATTCTCCTAACCCACAGAAAATTTGACAGTTTTTTGCCACGTTCCCATGAAACCTGTCAAGAACATTAATATCTTGTGTTCTGATAACATGGTAACCACGTTCTGGGTAAGATATATTCAACATTAAGGGAATGGCTTCTTGGAAACATTCCTTGCACGTCACGGGATCATTTCTATGAAAAAGTTAGTTAATGACCTAATGAGACTCAAGGGTACAAGTTGTGGAAATGTTTGTTAGCTGGGTGCTCCCTATACCTTGTGGAATGCTAAGGGATAGGCCAAGGACTGTAGAGCACATGTTCTAGGGTTCAAGGACAGGGGTCCTTCAGCAGTTTTGGAAATCCCATTGTTTACATTGTGGGAGGCAACCTGTTTGCCTAGGTAGACTAGTCCTATAACCTTAACTTGATTGACCACCACGTGATAAGATTAGAACAAACGTTATTAAAAGCATAACATGGTTAGGGTGACATTTAAGGAACTAGTGGATGTGACAAGACCCCTAGATATAATTACTATACATGCACTGTGCATGTGGCAAATTGTCTGCAGTTAAAATGCCTGACTGCGGATTTAAAATGTGTTATACTTGTCAGATTTACCTGGAATTCAGCCTGACAAACTTCACTGGGGAGGAAAGGAAGGAATATGAAGAAAAAAAAAAAAAAGACTGCAAACTGCGATATCAGCACATAATCCATCATGAAGAGTTGGATGATGCTATGCATTCCTCAGAGACACGCACAAACGATCAGCGGGGCATAAATGTTTCCAACTCTGAGCAGCCAGCCAGCCACTTGTCTCCTACACTGTTCTATAGAATGTCTAAATCACATTTTCAATGCATTTCAGGCAGTCTTGTCTCAGTGCAGCGAAAGTTGTCAGATATTAACCATAACCTACGATCTTGTAGAAATGCCATGGTAGAAAAATTATACACAATCTAGAAGCAGCTTGGTGCAGCATAGTGGAATGCCTGACCAATCTAACTGGAAGTGTCTTTCCTGCATGTTGTTCATGGTGAGTGAATGCAATCCTACTGTATTGAATAAAGATTTAAGCACAGTGAGAAAATGCAAACTGGCCATGTAGAGGAGAAAACACTCATTTAATCAAGCAACCCTCTAGACAGGAATAGAAATGTGGTTACCATGTCATGATGTTCACAGATTATTAATGTGCCAGAGGGATAAGACATTTAATTGAATATTAATCATCCCAATTCTTTTACTGCAAGGAGTCTGAGTAGGATGTAGCAAAACAAAATGGTTCATAGTGTTCTGCTACAATTTCCAGTCAGTGGTATTCCAAACAGTTTGACAAAATACCCATGTCAAGATTAAGTCTCAAGACGTACTGTACATTGAACTTTATTTTCAGAAGGGAAAATATATAACTTCAATAAATACTGTCGAAACATCATACAGACATACAAATGGACTAAACACTTAAAAAAAAGGTTGATATTCTACAGCTAACACATTCTTAACTTTAATTTAACATTTTTCATACCGAGAGCTAAGGCTTCACCAGCTAGCTGATATACTGCCTTGGGGGGGCTATTCTGAAAGCAGTTTAACAGACTTCTCCATTTATATGAGGAAAGCACCCAAGTACTTACTATGCTGCGGAGACAACTGAAATTGTAACGGTTAGATGTGAAAGATTTAAATCTAGTTGAACAGCAACTGCTTGGAGAGAAAGTGGGATACCTCTGTTGCACAACAATGCATTCAACAATCATGGGTCTTCTGCATTTAACCAAACCCCTCAGAGAGGTGCAGGGGGGCTGCCTTAAATCGACATCCATATCATCGGCGCCTGGGGAACAGTTGTTGGGGGTTAACGGTTGCATTTGAATCAAGAGTACGCTACGAATGAGGTGCCTCTGTACCAGAGATGAACAGTGTGAGTAATATGTAGCCTGCCCTAGCGCTCCACACAGAAATCAATAACGACACTGTACAGTTCTTGAACCAGCAAACATTGATAACTAGACTTGTCTTTATAGACCATTGTCCTTCTTGGGAGTTTGATAAGAATTCTCACGTTGCATAGCCGAGGACATCCTTGAAAAGATCTATGCAATGGTCTCTGGGTCGATAACCAAAGCTCAGTGTCTTGCTCAGCACTGGCCATGTTTAAGCCCTTAGTTAACCTTGGCATGGGTGTGCACCACATGTACTGAGGCCCTGGCGTCGCAAGAGTTACAGGCAGCACAGCTGAAGTCATCCCAGTGACAGAAGAGCAGGGGTGTTGGATATGCCCTCAGAGATACTGTAGCACATCCTTCAAAATCATTGTCATGGTCGTTACACAGCTTATCACATCAGTCGTTGCCAGAGAGCTACTTTGTGAGCGATTTCAACACGCTGTCAAGCTTTTTTGGTTGTAAATGATAACAGCAAAAACAAAGGGATCCGACTATGCTGAGGTTTAAAAACAGCTCTAGAACGATATGCAAAGGAGCAAAACATAGTAAAAAGGCTTTCAGATCTTTTGTAACAGTGTGCAACAGCTTATAACAAACATCCCATTTGGCAAACTCATAAGGCAGTAACAAAAGAGAGAACATGGGCAATGTGAACGAACCAGTGTTTCTGTCCTTTAACGTTTTTGTCTAAGTGCCAGACCCAGGGGCCAGTGCAAGAGATCCATGTCTTCTTGGTCCATTTTACTGTAGCAGAACAGGGCGGCAGTCTCTCGCTTCTAAAAAACAATCTTGTCACTCAGTGGTGACTCCACCACCATGCCACTACTCATATTTTCTTTCCGAGGACAAAATTAAAACCCTGACACCGCTTTAGCTCTTTTCCTGTCCAGATCCCAGACCAAAAGGTTATAATGCAATTTACTGGACCAAAAACATTATTTCAGACTAGGGCAGCTTGATGTAAGTCAGTACGTATTGGGTCAATACAAACCAGTGGAGAAGCTGATTTAAAGTGCAGAGCCAACTCACCTGCTCACTGCTTTGCGTGCGAGTCTATGAGGGGGAGGGGCTCTATGCAAAGTGTCCAGTCCCCATCACCTGCCTGCTCCTCCCACAGTCCACAGTCAGTCTCCCTACCCCAATCAATCACATTATTGTACAGCTCTTGGCCTTGTCTTTACGCAGGTCTGATGTGACAGCAGTGAGTTCGGGCCTACTGGGCATGTGAGAGATCCTCTTGGTGCCCCTGGAGGATTTGTTGCGTTTGACGTTCTTGTTGCTCTTGTTGACGCAGGCCAGCGTGGCCACGTGGAAGATGTCTCTGACGCTGTTCTCAGACTGCAGGGATGAACACTCGATGTAGGGAGCACTGATCTGCTTGGCCATGTTGGAGCCCTGAGAGAGAATAACACCACGAGATCAGTCTATTGGTATTCATAGCTATGCAGGTACCACATTTCATAATACCACATTAAAGCATATAGTACTAGACCAATAATTCCAATAACTTGTCCACATCATCATAGTGAGTGTTAAAGTATGAGCAAAATGCAAGTACCACCTACCTGATCATATGACACGGGTGTCTGTCTGTGATTGGACAGTTCCACCAGCGTGGTGAGGTCTGTGCGGAGGTCTGACTTGCATCCCACCAGCAGAATCTTGGTGTTGGGACAAAACTCCTGGATCTCTCCCCGCCACTATAGAAAAAAACAATTTCAGAAAGAGAGAAATCAGTAACACTTCTTGTACACATGTGCTTTTATAGGGTTGGCTAATATTCAGGGTCAGACATCCAAATATAAGAGTTATGCATATCTCGACTTCCGTAATGTCAATAAAATAAAACGAAAGTTATGCACCCGGATTTCAATTTAAGATTTGAGCCCAAAATAGTTAGACAAGTGCAAAAAGGGCTGCATTAATGGGCACTGGAGTTTTTCCAGAGTCAACCACCCACACTCTTCATATCATGCTGTCATCTTTAAAAACAGTCACTGACAGCACCAGCTCTGTATCACACAATTTAAGTAATGGAAAACATCCTCTTCCACATTCCCAGGCTTATTCTGTGCCTTGAACTGGCCTCCTGCTCTCTCATTTCCCCCCACAACAATGCCCAGTCTGATCAGTGTGTGTGTGGTCCAGATACTGGGGCCCAGCCTGGTGATAATGTTCTCGCCAAAGGAGGGATCACTCCCTCCCTCACTGGACCAAACTCCTCTCAGCTGGCACAATACAGAGCCCTGTGTCATCACATGTCAAAGGGCACCGAGACGCAGAGTATCCATGCCTGGGATACCACATGTGAACAAGGCCTGTTTGACTACTTCTCAGACTCATGTGCCCAGTGCAATAATTTGTCAGTGGGGTTTTTCCAAAGCCACTTCACCCAGTAACACAAACAGGCCTTTTCCAAGAGGGTCAAGGGGACAGAGTGAAAATGCTAGTGGGACAGGTCACTTAATTCAGCAGCAAATCAGAGGAAGCTTACAGGACATACAAAACTCACCTTCTTCAGTACACTGTCCAAGGTGTCTGGTCTGCTGATATCAAAGCAGATGAGGACTGCATCAGAGTCTGGGTAGGAGAGCGGTCGCACATTGTCATAGTACGGAGATCCTGCAAAAACAATAGTAAAAACCTGGTCAAAATATGCAAATTAGGCCAAATAAAGAACTGTAAGAAATCACATCCCAGCTCTGCACGATTCCTTACATCAACTAACATTAGTTTAGCTCAGAACTTAACTGTAAATGTTAGAATGACTCAGGGAAAGCAAAATTCCTCCCTGACACCATTTCACTGTGAGCCAGCACATCCATAAATTATTACGCTTGTGTCATCATTTCAGCTGCACTGCCCGTGGGCCTGCTCGCTCCCTGCCCAGAACCCAGTCAGAATTAAGACAGGAGACATCTGCAATATGGAGCAGATCGCGTAATCGGAGAAACCCCCTCTAAGAAACAAATTAGTCAATCCCGTCCCAGGTCACTGCTGTACATCACATATCCCACACAGTGTCAATCCCTTGAATGTCTTTCTACATAGCTGCCCTGCCGCATACTATGATTAGGAGCAGCTTGGATTCAATCTTATTTGAGTTCTAAATTTGGAATTATATATTTATAGCATCTTTCCACATGCATTTTAATTTCCTAAATTCTATTGCACAGTGCATGCTAAAATAATTGTCCGGATTAGTCACCAAAGTCAAGAAAGAAGGTGGTATGCTAATCTCGCAAACTATGCATCTGATTAACGACATGGAAAAAGCAAGATGCATGAGATTTCGCAAACTAAATTTAGAAAAGTACACATTGAGCCTGTACTGACTAACTATCACATTGAAACCCAACACATTTGCAGTCTGATGACTGGCAGCGGAACATCTGCGCTTCCACCTTCGGAATGCTATGCCAGGAATTGTGTTTTTCTCCAGATTATGTCTGAGAGATCCATTGAGGACTTGGGGGGTTGAAGCAGCTACACTGACATTTTGGTATTCGATGAGGACAGCTCAAGGAATGGTTCCCAGGAATGGGGGGGTAGGAGTGAAGTCTTATTCTGAAAAAGGAATGTAGATTAAACCTTTTCATTGACAGAAGCTTTTCTCCCCCTTAAAAACATGAATTCTAAACTTGATACCAATAATTCTTTTTTATATAAAAAATTTTTTTTTAAAAAAAAACCCACTAATGGACATCCTCATGTTTCATGGAAAACATAGGTCGGAATGTTACATCCAATTGAAACTTTAATTTACCTGAACAGCAAGTAATGCCAAAATCTTATTTTGGAGACGGTGGGAAGAGCTTGTTTGTACTGAGTAGGCCTAAGATCTTCTCCAGCATATGGTGGTGTTTGACCAATCTCCCATTGACCAAATCTACACTGACAAGACAAAATGCAATTTCTCATGTCTGGTGGGCAAGGTTCATAAGCTTCTTGTTATGAGTTTGATCTGTGCCTGGTGGGCCACTAGTCCAGTGATCAAGGTTTGCTTTTGTAAAACTTTAAATGGTCTGTGTGGATCTCTGACCAAGCTGATAAACTGAGCGACGACTGATGGCCCTTCTCTGGCTTTAAACATTGTGACCCACTGAACTATGGGACTGCAGACTGCGATCAGGTAAAGTAGTAAGAAAAATATTTTTCTTAACAGTATATAGATTCGCCTAAGAGTATACATTGCCTCATGACTGTTCAATTGACTGAGGAAACAGAGAACTAGCGTAGTGATGACACCGGGAAAGGGGAGGAGCCCAGAGATGGTACTGCTTTTTTACGATTCTGCTACCGATTCAACTAGCAGTCACTTTGGGGATCCAGACCGCTATACAGGAGCCCAGGAAAAGGAAAGGACAACCATGCCGATGGACTGAGACAGAGCTCATTAGCCCCATTTCACTGCAGTCAAGGCCTTGTTCAGTCCCCAGAGCCAGCCAGATACCCACACCTATCCCTCTACTGTGAGTAAACACCAGCGCTATCAGACTGAAGGAGCCATTCTGATAGAACTATTCTGAGGGCTTAAAAAGGAGATCCCAGTTAGAGTCCATAAAAGACAGGCTACCACAATGCAGCTGACAAGCAGAGACAAGGGGACATCTTTTATTCCACCCATTCCTGATGACAGAGCAGGAACCAGCTCAAAACAGAAACACTGCCTCCCCCCCACAAAAGGACAGCGACACCATCATTTGTTTCATATCCCATGTACTTGAGAGAATAAGATCGTGGCTACAGTGCAGTGTGTAACCGGACATAGAATAGAGAGCATGGATGACCTTCCCCCCCCACTAGAATGAAACTGTACATTAATCTACAGACAAAGGACTTGAGAGGAGGAGTAACACAAACAGAGAGGAGGAGTCTCCAGTGAGAGGAGGAGTCTCCAGGGAACTCTAAAGGTAACTTTGTCCTTGACCGGTGATGTCTTTCACTGTAGGAATACCTCTAAAAGAACCCCACCATATTCTTGGCATCTGCGTGGAACCGCCTTGTTTTACATATAAAACAAATCAGAGAGAATGGAAAAGTAACTAAATCATTGATGAAAAACCTATTGGTGCATTGAATCAACTTCAGTCTGGTTTCAAACAACTTTTTTTATAACTCTGCACTGTGAACAATGGGGTCTTTGTGAGGATTAAAATGTAGTCTTGAACGGCATGCAGCTCAAATTCTTTCAACCGAGATGCATGAGCTCTGCCAGTGCCACTATAGCAGAGGGCAGCCCAGCCACATCAGTCAAGGGCTTACCTACCAAAACAATGAAGTCACAATAAATAAGAGACACTTAAGACAGGAAGTATAATTACAAGCATTTAAGTGTCAAAGGCTTTTGACAATTACATAAAGTTGATGCAAAGAGTCAATATTTGCAGTGTTGACCCTTCTTTTTCAAGACCTCTGCAACCGCCCTGGCATGCTGTCAATTAACTTCTGGGCCACATCCTGACTGATGGCAGCCCATTATTGCATAATCAATGCTTGGAGTTTGTGTTTGTCCACCCGCCTCGAGAATTGACCACAAATTCTCAATGGGATTAAGGTCTGGGGAGTTTCCTGGCCATGGACCCAAAATATCGATGTTTAGTTCCCCGAGCCACTTAGTTATCACTTTTGCATTATGGCAAGGTGCTCTATCATGCTGGAAAGGGCATTGTTAGTCACCAAACTGTTCCTGAATGGTTGGGAGAAGTTGCTCTCGGAGGATGTGTTGGTACCATTATTCATGGCTGTGTTCTTAGGCAAAATTGAGAGTGAGTCCACTCCCTTGGCTGAGAAGCAACCCCACACATGAATGGTCTCAGGATGCTTTACTGTTGGCATGACACAGGACTGATGGTAGCGCTCACCTTGTCTTCTCCAGACAAGCTTTTTTTCCAGATGCCCCAAACAAATCAGAAAGGGGATTCAGAGAAAATGACTTTACCCCAGTCCTCAGCAGTCCAATCCCTGTACCTTTTTGCAGAATATCAGTCTGTCCCTGATGTTTTTCCTGGAGAGAAGTGGCTTCTTTGCTGCCCTTCTTGACACCAGGCCATCCTCCAAGTCTTCGCCTCACTGTGCGTGCAGATGCACTCACATCTGCCTGCTGCCATTCCTGAGCAAGCTCTGTACTGATGGTACCCCGATCCGGCAGCTGAATCAATTTCAGGAGACAGTCCTGGTGCTTGCTGGACTTTATTATTTTATCCACAACTGATAAAATGAAAGGTGGAAAAACGATTGGAACAATTTACGTATTTGACCGCTAGGTCTTATGGACACATTCACTTTAGGGCTCTATTCACATTTATAGCACAGGGTGAGAAGATGAGTTCATACACAAACATGACCCAATTCAATATGTACAGGTTGGAACAGTGTAGGGGTGAGCTGGAGGCTGCTAGACAACCGACACTGCGGAGAAACCTGCACAACCATCTGCTCTACATACTAATAGCTAGGCCCAGAGCCATTTATACAGTATAGTGATGACCCAGGTGATGCAGTGCTGCCAACTCACGTATTGGCTGAGAGACACTCATTTGACCCCCTCAGGGCACACATTGAAAAGTACTATTTGTCTAATTAGTCCATTGTATTGTCAGCACGTTAACTTCTCAACTGTGCGCCAAATCGATTTGAAATCAGTTTCCACAATGTAATCTCCCAGTTGGAACCACCATCAGTCTTGTCTTGCCACAGCACTGAACCATGGCACATTGAAGCATAATTGGTTGATTCCTTACGTAACAAGGGGATTGGAAGCATGTTTTAAAGAAACACCTTTTAAGATTAGAGTGGAACTGAGAGTTTATGAAACTAAAGAGTAGCATGTTAGCGCGGTTTAATGTACAATGTCGTCAACAAAATTAGGTTGCTATTACTCCTCTTCCCATTGCAGAATGCAGCCTTTTGTCAGCATGTACTAAAGTAAATTTAATCCACTTGCATTAGCCCCCTCTTTCAGGGATTGGCATTTAGCTGTGACAATGAATGCAGCAGACAGACCTATTAGTTCCAAACAGGGAAGCTTGGTAGGGTCACCTTATTTGTAACTATGAAAATAATTGTCAAAAACAGATTGAACACAAAAGTTCTAGTGGGGACAAATAGAAAAATTATTTGCTTAGGGTGTAGGGGCAGATTTTCATCTGGTCTTTAGATGTTATTATCTATTTACTTTATGTCTGATCAGTGGAACAATTCAAATTCTTAAGGGGCTAAAATAGGGTAATTCGCATGCTTGTTCGCAAGAACACTTATTTTATTATTCCACTTCTTCCCAGTAGTCACATTTGAAATATGGCATCTTAAAATGATTTATTAGAGGCTAAGCCCTCACCCTCTGATCCAACAGGTCCCAGACGTTGAGATCCAGGCTCGTCGCTGGCCATGGCAGAACACTGACATTCCTGTCTTGCAGGAAATCACGTACAGAATGAGCAGTATGGCATTGTCATGCTGGAGGGTCATGTCAGGATGAGCCTGCAGGAAGGGTACCACATGAGGGAGGTCTTCCCTGTAACGCACAGCATTGAGATTGCAGGCAATGACAAGGATGCTGTGACACCGCCCCAGACCATGACAGACCCTCCACCTCGATCCCGCTCCAGAGTACAGGCCTGTGTAATGCTCATTCCTTCGACGATAAACGCGAACCGACCATCACCCCTGGTGAGACAAAACTGCGACTCGTCAGTGACGAGCACTTTTTGCCAGTCCTGTCTGGTCCAGCGACAGTGGGTTTGTGCCCCTAGGCGACGTTGTTGCCGGTGATGTCTGGTGAGGACCTGCCTTACAAGAGGCCTACAAGCCCTCAGTCCAGCCTCTCTCAGCCCATTGCAGACAGTCTGAGCACTGAAGGAGGGATTGTGCGTTCCTGGTTACAGTTATTGCCATCCTGTACCTGTCCCGCAGGTGTGATGTTCAGATGTGCCAATCCTGTGCAGGTGTTGTTACACATGGTCTGCCACTGCGAGAACGATCAGCTGTCCGTCCTGTCTCCCTGTAGCGCTGTCTTAGGCGTGTCACAGTACAGACATTGCAATTTATTGCCCTGGCCACATCTGCAGTCCTCATGCCTCCTTGCAGCATGCCTAAGGCACGTTCACACAGATGAGCAGGGACCCTGGGCATCTTTCTTTTGGTGTTTTTCCAGTCAGTAGAAAGACCTCTTTGGTGTCCTAAGTTTTTATAACTGACCTTATATGCCTACTGTCTGTAATCTGTTAGTGTCGTAACGAACGTTCCACAGGTGCATGTTCATTAATTGTTTATGGTTCATAGAACAAATATGGGAAACAGTGTTTAAACTCTTTAAAATGAAGATCTGTGAAGTTACTTGGATTTTTACAAATTAGCTTTGAAAGACAGGGCCCTGAAAATGTGTGTGTCCTTACCTTGAAAGCAGTCTATGGACAAGGAGACTGAAATCTATTATTTGGTTACCCACTGCCATCAACCATTAATGTTTCCTGTGCAGAGTCTTGGTGTAGTGGTAACATTCCCTGGCAAATGTTACATACAACTTTCCACCTGAGAACAGGGCTCAAATCCCACTTCCAAACTTCCAATGGGTCTGTATCCCACTCATTTACTGTCTGACTAAAGTAATCCAACCACCTAAAATAAATAATACCATACTTAAATTCCATTTTTTGTTTATATACTCTAGTCATTAGGTCTAAGCCATGTCAAAATACATAGATTGCAGGAAATTAGCTTTACAGTAACATTTCCCTGGAGGACCCCGAATCTCCTTCCTAGGGGTTGTGCCAGGGGGCAATTAAATTCACAGGCAAATCGCAACTCCAAGCTTTCTTCAAAAGGTTGGCAGCACTGATACTTCCCAACAATACAAACTAATGGGGCACTAATGCAACAACGAACACTATAAATATCAGGATGGTTGTAATGCTGGACAGAAGCATTCCTCATGAATGGTTTCTAAAATAAGCATTTTCTATAATTTTGTAAAACATAATATTCCCTGGTGTATCAGAGGCTGTCCCCATATAGATGTGATCAATAAACTGTAGAAGCAGCACGTGATAAGTAAAAAGGTTTGTGCATAAATATATATTTAAAAAAAGTCAATGCAGATAGTCCGGGTAGTGAACTATTTGGTGAACTATTCAGCAGTCTTATGGCTTGGGTGTAGAAGCTGTTCAGGGTCATTTTGGTTCCAGACTTGCATTTGTACCGCTTGCCGTGCAGTATAAGAGAGAACAGTCTCTTGGGTAGCTGGAGTATTTTACCATTTCTAAGGCCTCCCTCTGACAACATCTGATAGAGGTCCTGATGGCAGGGAGCTTGGCCCCAGTGACGTCAAGCAGTTGCCATACCAAGCGGTGATGCAGCCAGTCAAAACGCTCACAATGGAGCAGCTGTAGTACCCTCCCTCTACAACAGCCCAATCATCCAGCCAGGCTGGAGGACTCCGAGGATGTAGTATAGGAGGTAATTACCTTCTGATCGGCAGCTGGGTTAGATACCCCAGGGACCTCTAGATGTGGTCATTCTGTACCAAGATATGTAACGTAAGCAATGTGTCAGAATTTATTTACTCAGGAAACAGTATATGAACTGGGGAAGGTGTTTGATTTGGGGTGTTGCTGACAGTCCAGCAGTGGTGTGTATTCATGGAAGACAAGCTGAATGCACTTCAACGGAGAAAGCATCAGAGCAAGCGAAACAACGTCCCACGGTCTCTGTACGTGTCGGACATCTGAAGCTGTCTGGTCCAAAAGAGTATGACATTGTTGACTCCTGTATCATTGGATGCAAGGGAAGCCAATGAGCACTTGGCCTCCCTTGATAAAAAAAAAAAAGAGCATAAATACAGAAAAATAAAAAGGGAAGACTGTTTGGATTTGGCATCACTGACAGAAACTTGAATTGTTGCGTTGTCCTCCAGTGGCTAGCTAGAGAAAATGTGCCCTTTCCTAAATTAGCTATGGATGGAGATGGGGATTAATTCTCTGTACTGGCCAATGATTATAAAACGGCGATTCTGATCCAACCATTAATTCATACATTATGCCCCTGCCTGAGAGGATGGAAGTTCAACATGTACAGTCCATTCAGAGTATTCAGACCTTGACGTCAACATTGTTACATTACAGCCTTATTCTAAAATTGATTGTCACCCCCTCAATCTACACACAACACCCCCATAATGACAAAGCAAACTGGCTTTTATAAATTTTTGCAAGTGTATAAAAAAAAATAAGTCACACAAGTATTCAGACCCTTTACGCAGTACTTTGTTGAAACACCTTTGGCAGCAGTTACAGCCTTGAGTGTTCTTGGGCATGTCACTACAAGCTTGGCATACGTGCATTTGGAGTGTTTCCACCCTTCTCCTCTGCAGATCCCTCAAGCTGTCAGGTTGGATGGGGAGTGTCGCAGCACAGCCATTTTAAGGTTTCTCCAGAGATGTTCGATCGAGTTCAAGTCCAGGCTGGGCCACTCAAGGACATTCAGACTTGTCCCGAAGCCAATTTTGTTTCGGCTGTGTGCTTAGGATCAGTGTCCTGTTGGAAGGTGAACCGTCACCCCAGTCTGAGGTCCTGAACACTCTGGCACAAAGATCAATCAACTGAATTTAGCACAGGTGGACTTCATTCAAGTTGAATAAACATCAAGGATGATCAATTGAAACAGGATGCACCGGAGCTCAATTTCAAGTCTTATAGCAAAGGGTCTGAATACTTATGTAAATGAGACAAATACCTGTTTTTGCTTTGTCATTATGGGGTATTGTGTGTAGATGGCTGAGAAAAAAAAAGACACATTTTTAAATAGATAAGGCTGTAAACGTAACCAAATGTGGAAAAAGTGAAGAGGTCTGAATATTTTGAAGGCACTGTACTTAGATGTAGAAGGCTAATGTTATCCAGGTAACGTTGCCCATGAAATGGAAATTAGGCTAGCACGTAAGCATTTTAACTAGGTAGCCTAGGACATCAAAATGTAAACATGTACTGTGTGACAGACCGTTTCCTCAATATTAGAGAGGGTGGCATTGGCATTTCTCCAAGTAGGGTGAGTCAACATGTTTTTTTCTACTTACAGGAACACGCACACAGAGAAATCAAAACCATGGACAGCCACATTTAGCTTACGTTGATTGGACAATTATTTTGGCATCTTTTAGTTGTCACTGTATTAAACTAAGCATGAGAGATTTGATGTTGAAATTGAAAGGGTGCTGGAATAGTGGAGGCAGCTCATATTTTCTTTGCAACTCAGGGTGGATCTAAATCAATAATTGTTTAGTGGTCTGCAAATGTCGGAAACTTTAACTGACCATGCTGTAGGTCATGTAACTGGTTGTTACATGCAATATGCTTTGTGGACAGTTGCCCTCCAGTCAGTAGCTCTCCAGTCGTGATAAAACAAAAGTTCGAATTTATTCTGCCACTGTCTTATGGTCTTGCCCTTTTGGCCTATAGTCACATGACATATGAACTATCAGGTTATTAAGCAAACACCACAAAACAGGTTGTAATATGGCTTTGGCTTCCCCAGTTAATTTACCCACTCACCACGACTGCAGTCAAGTCTAAATCATGATAAAAAAAAATATATGTTACATATACATTTTGAGAGTGTTTATTGAATAACTATTTATTCATCTTTCTTAGCTGGTGCCTCCACTGAGTGCACCAAATGCCTACATCTGTTACGTATCTGAGTGGAGAGACCGAGGATGTGGACACTGCACACTGAATCCGTGGTTGCTATGGCACCACAAGGTCACCTAGAGAGCTCTGTAAATATTGCAGACTGTTATTTTGAAGTGTTAAGGATTTTTTTTTTTTTTTTTTACATTTTTGGTGTTTTACTGCTCTGGGGTTTGATAACAAACATCTTGTGGTTTTGACTCTCAGATTTCAAGAATTGTGATTGAAAGTATTTTTGGCTTATACATTATAGCTAGCTAAAAGACTGGATTTAAAATAATGCAGCCCATGCTTTTTCAGTTTAAGCTGTTCGGAATAAATTCAACAAGGACTGCATGCTGTGTCCAGAGATAGCAGAAGAGGCTCAGGGACTGTTCTTAACTGCCAATTTGTGCTAGTGAAAAGCGCATCACCCAGGTGGGTGCTACATGGTCGGAAATGGAAGACCAGTAGCGACGTTTGGAGGAACTGACAGTCAAAAGCAGGTGTGAGGCACTGTTGAAGAGCTCCAGGCCCCCTTTGTTTCTTCCTGGCTGTAACAATGCCCCCTCCACTGCATTCCCAAGCCAAACTACCTCAACTCCCAGCCTTTCTATCATTCAAAGCCAACTAGAGAAATTAAATGCGTCATCTTAATTTAAAATGCGTTCAATAATACATTCTCACGCTACAGTGGTTCATAACATTCCAGGGATGCAGCGTCAGTTCAAACTCTGGATATTCCTCGCCACCTACTGGGCTTGTTTAATGTATTGATGACCCGTCAAATTAAGATTAAACTGGGCACAGTCAGATTTTTCACAAGCTTTTAAAATGTGGTGAAGAAATGTTTACTCTAATTCCACTGTGAAGGTCCAAATTCCACATTCGGGCTTGTGCCCTGTAGTGCAGTATTAGTAGGCTCTTATGTCTACGTACACTAAACAAATATATAAAAACGCAACATGTAAAGTGTTGGTCCCATGTTTCATGAGGAAATTAAAGAGCCCAGAAGTTTTCCATATGCACAAAATGCTTATTTCAACAAACACACATTTGTTTACATCCCTGTTAGTAAGCATTTCTCATTTGCCAAGATAATCCTTCCACCTGACAGGTGGCAGGCATATCAAGAAGCTGATAAAAAAAATTAATAATTAAGTATGATCTTAGACAGGTGCACCTTGTGCTTAGGACAAAAGGTCAAAAAATGTCAACGCTTCAGATCTCAAGTTGAGGGAGCGTGCAATTGCAGACTGCAGGCATGCTGGCTGCATGAATGTCCACCAGAGCTGTTGCCAGAATTAAATGTATTCCTCTACCATAAGCCACCTCCAATGTCATTTTAGAGAATTTGGCAATACAACCAACAGACCTCACAACCGCAGACCATTTGGGCTCCCGAGTGGCGCAGCGGTCTAAGGCACTGCATCTCAGTGGAAGGGGTGTCACTATAGTCCCTGGTTTTAATCCAGGCTGTATCACATCCGGATGTGATTGGGAGTCCCATAGGGCAGTGCACAATTGGCCCAGCGTTGTCCGGGTTAGGCCTTCATGCTAAACAAGAATTTGTTCTTAACGGACTTGCCTAGTTAAATAAATGTGTATGGCATTATTCGGGTGAGTGGTTTGTTGATGTCAACATTGTGAACAGAGTGCCCCATGGTTGCTGTGGGTTTATGGTATGGGCAAGCATAAGTCAGAGACAACAATTGCATTTGATCTATTGGCAATTTTAAGTCACAAAAACACCACAAAGAAATCCTAAAGGCCCATTGTGAGGGCAATTTTTATTTTTGTAAGACATCTAACCAACAAATGCATCGGTATTCCCAGTCATCTGTATTCCCTGTCATGTGAAATCCATAGATTAGGTCCTAATGAATTTATTTAAATTGACTGATTTCCTCATAGGAACTGTAACTCAGTAAAATCGTTGAAGTGGTTGCCTTTATATTTTTGTTCAGTATAAAATGCTGTAACAAGTTAGAAATAGACATTAAGACAGTATAATTCAAAACGTTCTCACCTGAAGTGTCCCAGAGACTGAGTTCTATTCTTTGCGTGTCGATTTCAAAACTGGCTGTGTAGTTCTCAAACACCGTTGGGACATAGTTCTATAAAATAAATAATTTGCAATACATAATTATGTTGATCATACACGTTATCAAATATACCAAGATGAGCTGTACTCAAAACACTAGACATTCTCCATCGTAATTTAATCTGTAACTCTGCGAACAGACAATTTGAAATCACTTGGTCTGTGCGTAAAAGTGCACATAAAAGTTCTGAAGATATAATGTTTCAACACTTCCCCCTCGGGTAACGACTCGTAAATGGCACAAACACGCAAATTAGTCAATTTATCCAAACGACAAACAACAATAGTCCTACCTCTGGAAAGCAATCTTTTGCAAAGACGTGAAGTAGAGCAGTTTTTCCACACTGACTGTCCCCAACGACAACGATTTTACACTTCACGCTCTGGTTAGGATCCATCTCGGATTTCGGTGAAAGCTTTTGACCAGATCCTGTATCCTTTCATTGACTTTTAAAATGTCAATAGATAAGCTCCGCACCAAAATCAGATCCCCATAACAATGACTACTGTCCTGTGATATTGTTAGCTGCGTCCCCTACACACCGGTAAACCACTGTTGATCATGCAAAGCGAAGAGCACAGGCTGGTTTATATACGAGGCGCTAAACCAATCAGCTGCCTCTGTCATTTGATGAAGCAGTGGTCCGCCCCTTTCTCCCTCGTGGAGACATCAACATTACCACGTGAACAGCGCCCTCTATTTGTCGGTATTCCCTACCATGCTCTCAGAGGAGAGGACAAGCAAGATGTGTTCAGAGGTGAAAAGAAGCCAGCAAATGTCCATAGTAGAAAACAAACAAAAGAGTCGTTATCATGGTGGCTGATTAAGTGGGACACCTCAAGATAAGGCAATAATACAGTTACTCAACGGTCCATTATGTAATTCAGAAATACCTGGAAGGCTGGCACAACATGTGCTGAACATCTAAAAAGCACATAACTCATGTTCAGAAACTTGTGCAACAACTTCGTGATGTTCCAGCAGGGCGAAACACAGCACTGGCACCACATGGACTGTCATAACTAGTTACCACAGCCACAAAGTCATAAACCCCGTCTATTTCTACTGTCTTATGCCTAACCCCAAATTAAAAATTAAGACCAAAAAGCACATTTTTGTTTTCATCAATTCTGAGTTTGTGGCTGTGGTAACTGGAAACTCCACATGAATCGAGAGTGGCTCTTAAATTATTCTACTTTTTTAAAACTTCTGGTAGGTCTGCTTCTACATCTGGTAAAAGAGAGGAGGGCCAAACCCCTCTTTTGAGTCTTGGTCAAATGTCAAGGGAGGGAGGACAAAGAGATTCATTCAATTAACTTTGGAATGAATGGATGAAGGACACTGGAATGGTTCAAGATTAAGAGGGAGGGAAATTACATTTGATTTGGATTATTAAGTAGGCCTATTCATCAGTGTTGAGATGGGGGATCACTGACATCCAGGCCCTCTACACCAGGCGGTGTCAGTGGAAGGCCCCAAATGGTTGAAGACTCCAGCCACCCAAGCCATAGACTGTTCTCTTCGCTCCCGCACGGCAAGCGGTACTAGAGCACCAAGTCTGTAACCAACAGGACCCTGAACAGCTACTACCCCAAGCCATAAGACTACTAAATAGCTAACCAATTGGTTACTCGGACTACCTGCATTGACCCTTGTTTTGCACTAACTCTCTTGCACTGACTCTAAGCACACACACTGGACTCTACCCACACACTCACACTGACACCCCAACAAACACATACATACAGCACGCGCACACATGCATACTGATGCCACACACACTCACACACACACACACCACATTTGCTGCTGCTACGGTCTTATCCATCCTGTTGCCTAGTCACCCCTACCTATATGTATATAGCTACCTCAATTACCTCATACCCCTGCACATTGACTCAGCACTGGTACTCCCTGTATATAGCCATGTTACTTTTACTCGTTATTGTTATTCAATGTGTATTTATTCCTTATGCCACGTTTTCTATTTTTTTATAAAAAATCTTATCTTTATCTTAACTCTGCATTGTTGGAAAAGGACCCGTAAAGTAAGCATTTCACTGTTTACACCTATCTCAAGGCCATCAGACTGTTAATCAGCCATCACTAGCGCATTAGAGGCTGCTGCCTATAGGCATAGACTAGGAATCACTGGCCACTTTAAGGAATGGAACACTAGTCACTTGAATAATGCTTACATATCTGGCATTACTCATCTCATACACTACCGTTCAAAAGTTTGGGGTCACTTAGAAATGTCCTTGTTTTTGAAAGAAAAGCACTTTTTTTGTCCATTAAAATAACATAAAATTGATCAGAAATACAGTGTAGACATTGTTATGTTGATGTTGAAATTGACTATTGTAGCTGGAAATTATTTATGGAATATCTAAACTGCAAAACAAGAAACGTCCTCTCACTGTCAACTGCAATTATTGTCAGCAAACTTAACATGTGTAAGTATTTGTATGAACATAACAAGATTCAACAACTGAGACATAAACTGAACAAGTTTCACAGACATGTGACTAACATAAATGGAATAATGTGTCCCTGAACAAAGGGGGGGTCAAAATCAAAAGTAACAGTCAGTATCTGGTGTGGCCACCAGCTGCAATAAGAACTGCAGTGCATCTCCTCCTCATGGACTTCACCAGATTTGCCAGTTCTTGCTGTGAGATGTTACCCCACTCTTCCACCAAGGCACCTGCAAGTTCCCAGACATTTCTGGGGGGAATGGCCCTAGCCCTCACCCTCCGATCCAACAGGTCCCAGACGTGCTCAGTGGGATTGAGATCCGGGCTCTTCGCTGGCCATGGCAGAACACTGACACTCCTGTCTTGCGGGAAATCACAGAACGAGCAGTATGGCTGGTGGCATTGTCATGCTGGAGGGTCATGTCAGGATGAGCCTGCAGGAAGGGAATGACATCAAGCTCAGTCCAATGATGCTGCGACACACCACCCCAGACCATGACGGACCCTCCACCTCCAAATCGATCCCGCTCCAGAGTACAGGCCTCGGTGTAACGCTCATTCCTTCGACGATAAACATGAATCCGACCATCACCCCTGGTGAGACAAAACCGCGATTTGTCAGTGAAGAGCACTTTTTACCAGTCCTGTCTGGTCCAGCGACGGTGGGTTTGTGTCCATAGGCGACGTTGATGCCGGTGATTTCTGGTGAGGACCTGCCTTACAAGAGGCCTGCATAGGCCTCTGTCCAGCCTATGTAGATATTTCATAAAAAATCTGCCGTTTGCAGCTACAATAGTCATTTACAACATTAACAATGTCTGTGCTGTACTTCTGATCAATTTGATGTTATTTTAATGGACAAAAATGTGCTTTTCTTTCAAAAACAAGGACATTTCTAAGTGACCCCAAACTTTTGAACGGTGGTGAATTTATATACTGTATTCTATACTATTCTACGATATCTTAGTCACTTAAGTTTTTTACATATCTTGCATTACTCATGTCATATGTATATACTGTATTCTATAGTATTCTACGGTATCTTAGTCACTTAATGTTTACATATCTGGCATTACTCATCTCATGTGTATATACTGTTTTTCTATACTATGTCTTAGTCCATTCCGCTCTGACATTGCTCTTCTATGGGGTGGCAGGTAGCCTAGTGGTTAGAGCGTTGGACTTGTAACCGGAGGGTTGCAAGTTCAAATCCCTGAGCTGACAAGGAAAAAAATCTGTCGTTCTACCCCTGAACAAGGCAGTTAACCCACTGTTCCCCAGGCGCCGTGGATGTCGATTAAGGCAGCCCCCCGCACCTCTCTGATTCAGAGGGGTTGGGTTAAATGCGGAAGACACATTTCGGTTGAAGGCATTTGGTTGTACAACTGACTAATAATGGTGACTTTGACATATGTATATAGTCTTAATTCATTATTTTACTTAGATTTGTGTGTATTGGGTATATGTTGTATAATTTGTTAGATATTACTTGTTGGATATTACTGCACTGTCGGAGCTAGAAGCACAAGCATTTCGCTACACCCGCAATAACATCTGTTAATCAAATCAAATTGTATTTGTCAAATACACATGGTTAGCAGATGTTAATGCGAGTGTAGCAAAATGCTTGTGCTTCTAGTTCCGACCATGCAGTAGTATCTAACAAGTAATCTAACAAATTCACAACAACTACCTTATACACACAAGAGTAAATTAATGAATATGAGTATGTACATATAAATATATGGATGACGATGGATGACGATGGCTGACCGGCGTAGGCAAGATGCAGTAGATGGTATGGAGTACAGTATATACATATGAGATGAGTAATGTAGGATATGTAAACATTATATAAATGGCATAGTTTAAAGTGGCTAATGATACATTTATTCCATCTAATTCTAATTATTAAAGTGGCTAGAGATTTGAGTCGATGGCCGAACGGCATAGGCAAGATTCAGTAGATGGTTTAGAGTACAGTGTATACATTTGATATGAGTTATGTCGGATATGTAAACATTATATACAAAATTGTTTAAAGTGGCTAGTGATACATTTGTTACATCCAATTCCTATTTTTAAAGTGGCTAGACTTTTAAGTCAGTATGTTGGCAGCAGCCACTCAATGTTAGTGATGGCTGTTTAACAGTCTGATGGCCTTGAGGTAGAAGCTGTTTTTCAGTCTCTCGGTACCCGCTTTGATGCACCTGTACTGACCTCGCCTTCTGGATGATAGCGGGGTGAACAGGCAGTGGCTCGGGTGGTTGTTGTCCTTGATGATCTTTTTGGCCTTCCTGTGACATCGGCTGGTGTAGGTGTCCTGAAGGGCAGGTAGTTTACCCCCGGTGATGCATTGTGCAGTCCTCACTATCCTCTGGAGAGCCTTACGGTTGTGGACGGAGCAGTTGCCGTACCAGGCGGTGATACAGCCCGACAGGATGCTCTCGATTGTGCATCTGTAGAAGTTTGTGAGTGATTTTGGTGACAAGCCGAATTTCTTCAGCCTCCTGAGGTTGAAGAGGCGCTGTTGTGCCTTCTTCACCACGCTGTCTGTGTGGGTGGACCATTTCAGTTTGTCCGGGATGTGTACACCGAGGAACTTAAAACTTTCCACCTTCTCCACTACTGTCCCGTCGATGTGGATAGGGGGCTGCTCCCTCTGCTGTTTCCTGAAGTCCACGATCATCTCCTTTGTTTTGTTGACGTTGAGTGAGAGGTTATTTTCCTGACACCACACTCCGAGGGCCCTCACCTCCTCCCTGTAGGCCGTCTCATTGTTGTTGGTAATCAAGCCTACCACTGTAGTGTCGTCAGCAAACTTGATGATTGAGTTGGATGCGTGCTTGGCCACGCAGTCATGGGTAAACAGGGAGTACAGGAGAGGGCTGAGAACGCACCCTTGTGGGGCCCAGTGTTGAGGATCAGCAGGGTAGAGATGTTGTTTCCTACCCTCACCACATGGGGCCGGCCCGTCAGGAAGTCCAGGACGCAGTTGCACAGGGCTGGGTCGAGACCTAGGGTCTCGAGCTTAATGACGAGCTTGGAGGGAACTATGGTGTTAAATGCTGAGCTGTAGTCGATGAACAGCATTCTTACATAGGTATTCCTCTTGTCCAGATGGGTTAGGGCAGTGTGCAGTGTGATTGCGATTGAGTCATCTGTGGACCTATTGGGACGGTAAGCAAATTGGAGTGGGTCCAGGGTGTCTGGCAGGATGGAGGTGATATGATCCTTGACTAGTCTCTCAAAGCACTTCATGATGACGGAAGTGAGTGCTACGAGGAGATAGTCATTTAGCTCAGTTACCTTAGCTTTTTTGGGAACAGGAACAATGGTGGCCCTCTTGAAGCATGTGGGAACAGCAGACTGGGATAGGGACTGATTGAATATGTCCGTAAACACACCAGCCAGCAGCCCTGCGAGGGTTAACACATGTAAATGTTTTCCTCGCATTGGCTGCGGTGAAGGTGAGCCCGCAGGTTTTGGTAGTGGGCCGTGTCGGTGGCACTGTATTGTCCGAGCAAAGAAGTTGTTCAGTTTGTCTGGGAGCATGACATCGTGGTCTGCGACGGGGATGGTTTTCTTTTTGTAGTCCGTGATTGACTGTAGACCCTGCCACATTCCTCTCGTGTCTGAGCCGTTGAATTGTGACTCTACTTTGTCTCTATATTGACGCTTAGCTTGTTTGATTGCCTTGCGGAGGGAATAGCTACACTGTTTGTATTCAGTCATGTTTCCGGTCGCCTTACCCTGGTTAAAAGCAGTGGTTCGCACTTTCAGTTTTGTGTGAATGCTGCCATCAATCCACGGTTTCTGGTTGGGGAAGGTTTTAATAGTTGCTATGGGTACAACATCACCAATGCACTTGCTAATAAACTCGCTCACCGAATCAACGTTTACATCAATGTTGTTGTCAGATGCTATCCGGAACATATCCCAGTCCACGTGCTCGAAGCAATCTTGCAGCATGGAATCAGATTGGTCGGACCAGCGTTGAACAGTCCTATTTTAGTTTCTGTTTGTAGGCTGGGAGCAACAAAATGGAGTCATGGTCAGACTTGCCGAAAGGAGGGCGGAGAATAGCCTTGTATGCATCACAGAAGTTAGAATAACAATGATCCAGGATTTTACCAGCCCGGGTGGCACATTCATATGCTGATAAAAATTCGGGAGCCTTGTTTTCAAATTAGCCTTATTAAAATCCCCAGCCACAATAAATGAAGCCTCAGGATATGTGGTTTCCAATTTACATAGAGTCCAATGAATTTCTTTCAGTGCCGTCAATGTGTCAGCTTGAGGGGGGATGTACACGGCTGTGATTATAATCGAGGAGAATTCTCTTGGTAAATAATGCGGTCTGCATTTGATTGTAAGGAATTCTATGTCAGGTGAACAAAAGGACTTGAGTTCCTGTATGTTGTTATGATCACACCACGTCTCGTTAATCATAAGACACACACCCCCTTCTTCTTCTTACCAGATAGATGTTTGTTTCTGTCAGCGCGATGCGTGGAGAAACCAGGTGGCTGTACCGACTCAGATAACGTGTCCTGAGTGAGCCATGTTTCCGTGAAGCAAAGAACGTTGCTGTCTCGGATGTCTCTCTGGAAGGCAATCCTTGCTCGGATTTCGTCCACTTTGTTGTCCAGAGACTGGACATTGGCAATAAAACACTCGGGAGAGGTGCACGATGCGCCCGTCTACGTAGCTTCACCAGAAGACCGCCGCGTTTCCCCCTTCTCCTGCGCCGCCGTTGTTTTGAGTCGCCGGCTGGGATCCAGTCTATTGTCCTTGTTGGTGGACCAAACAGAGAATCCGCTTCGGGAAAGTCGTATTCCTGGTTGTAATGTTGGTAAGTTGACGTTGCTCTTATATGCAATAGTTCCTCCCGGTTGTATGTAATAAAACTTAATATTTCCTGGCGTAACAATGTAAGAAGTAATACATAAAAAAACTAAATACTGCATAGTTTCCTGAGAAACTGTATGTGACCAATAAAATCTGATTTGATTTGTTTACGAAGCATGTGGCAAATCAAATTTGATTTGATGAGTATGATTTAAGAATGGGAAAAAATACTTGAAAGGACACAAAATAACATTTAAATAACATACGAAAAATTGCTATATTGTGCAATGTTTTCTTCCTGGAAGCCCAGCCAAAGCAACATCATTACAACAGAGAATGAATATTTCTCTGTCACTCAAAACCTCTATCTTGCCAAAAATATATCACTGATTGTGTGAAACCCCCAATTTCCTACAGAGTTTGATTAGTATGAATGATGACAGAGCCCATAGGCAACATCTGCCGTCTCTCACCTAACCTAGGAGAATCAGGACCAGGTCGGTCTGTGTGTCCTATACTGTCGCACGTGGAGGAAACTCAGTCACACACCACACACACACACACACACACACACACACACACACACACACACACACACACACACACACACACACACACACACACACACACACACACACACACACACACACACACACACACACACACTCTCAGCAGCACTTACAGTGAGACATCTTGATGAGTTCCCGGACTTTGCCCTGCAGCTGTTCATCATAGTAAACGCATAATGAGGCCCTATTGAGAGAGAGGATCCCTGCTCTGCGTGAAGGGAAGCACTTCATTCTGCAGCCTTGCTGCAGGGCCTGGGGGCCCAAAATGTTGCCCCACCCTCCCCTCATCCACCCAAATGAGCCACTAATGGTGTCGATTGCTGCTAATGATGTTCGCAATGTGGTGTCACATACTGTAATTTCCCAAATATGCTAATCATTGTAAATGTTATATAAATATTAAGAAATGTTATCTGTGCGTGATTAGATGCTGACAGCTGGGAACATTCACCACCACCACCACCACCACCACCACCAAATAACTGATGAACATGAACTGATGAAACTACTGCACAAAAAAAACTGTGAGAAAAATATATGATCCATTGCACTGCAGTCCACCTCATTGTGTGATGCTATTGATTTTCATTGGAGAAAAGCAGTGCCAGTAAATTTGAATTGGTGTGGCAGGCAGGGAAAGAGCAAAGAAACAAAAGCAGTATATTGTGAGCCCATCCCCCATGTCAGACAGCTCCACAACAGTTCACAGTGATATAATAAGTCCTGACAGTGTGCAGTGGCATGCCCCGCTGAAAACAGGCATCACATGGACAAGATACGACAGACAGATGCTGTCTTAGATGTAGAAGAGTAGAATATCTGCATTTTGACAAGTTCAAATGCATCTATTTTAAAGATGTTTATAGTATTCAACTTTCTTTTTCTTTTTTTCACAACAATAATCCAACTTAAACTTCTGTGTTTTTGTTCCAATCTGTGTATAGACTGAGCAAGCACTCTTTAACCCAATATTAAATGAACCACTTCAAGGAAAACTAACCCTACTTCCCTGCCTACTGCTGCCATATCATTACTATAACCCAGATCTGCGTTCTGTGGTTGTGTTGTTAAACCACATTAACTTGGTAGCCTGTTATTTTCACACTGCCATTTAGCAAGTGACCACAGATTAGAATATGGATGTCTGCAGGCACTTTGCGAGCACGCAAGCAAACACATACTCGCACACACACGTTTTGTTCTTCTATCTTCGTGGGGACCTAAAATTGATTTCCATTAAAATTCCTATTTTTCCTAACCCTTACCCTAACTCCTAACCTCAACAGCCTTTGTCCTCATGTGAGTTGTCTTAAGGCTTGTGTAAGCCAGACCAGCTCATAGGGCAGGAGCCTATCTCCTGTTTCTGTAATACAAGGCACCTTGACATACAAGTACACCCCCTGGACAAGACACTAGTCTGACTCAGGTCCTTACCCCCAATCTATCTCCTTAATACTGAGTGTCAAGCAGAGATGCATCAGGTCCCAATTTTACAATCTTTGGTATGACTCAGCCAGGGATTCAACTCACAACCTTCCAATCTCAGGGCAGACACTCTAACCACAAGGCCATCAGGGAACATGTTTCTTGTTTTAATATCCTTGTGGGGACTTTGGGGGATTTTAGGTCGTCACAAGGATAGAAAAACCAACCCCACCAACACCCACACCCACAAACCTAAGAGAGATTGTGTGGGGGAGGGGAGTTAGGAATTGGTAAGGAGCTTGGAAGAAAATGGCGGAAAGAATGGGATATATACAAACAAAGCCATGTAAAGGGGAGGAGGGAAAGAGAATGAGAGGAAGAACAAATAAAGAGGAACAGGGGGCAGGAGGGTGGGGTACGAAAAGGTCGGAAGCTAAGAAAATGAGAGGATGGGAGAGGGGAGGAGAGGTGTGAACATCTGTGGCTCAGCTCTCTAGAGGTTTGGTATGTGTCTGTGTGTGTGTCGTCATAGTCGTCCCAGCCCTGTGTGTGGCTAATTAAACTCAACCAGCAGGCTTCAATGGTCCCAGAATTCACAGTCTGGTAGTAACCTCCATTAATGGACTGCCAGGGAGCTCCATCCTCAACAAACAACAAATGGATGGTTAACGATATGGGGGAGAAGTGTGTGAGGATTTGATTTGGCAGGCTAGGAAGTCCAGTTGGCAAGTCACTTCAGAAGTATGTAAGAAGAACACACGTAAATACACAAACACCTTTTTTTAACAGCACTCTGTCATCCTGGGCTGGGTCCGGTGTGAGGTAATTCCTATGATTCCTCCTAGTGTGTCAGCTGCTCTGACTCACTCTTCCTGGAATGTGTGGGATGAATGGTTATCAAGCCATTACGGCTGACAGGTCAGTAGAGTCAACAACTCTTCTAAAGCATGGCTCATTATCAACAATGAATGTGTCATTTTACTTATCAAACAGGGTGTGTTGCTTGAGTTGATTGGATTACTAACAAACTTAATTAAAATGGACAGATGGTCAGTGGTGGTAGAGGTAGCCTGCATTTGTACTGAATGGACAGTTTTGTTTGGATTGCTGAGTTTGGATTTTTCTAAAGACCAAGTAACATAGGCATGGTGTACAGACAAAGCAAATGGAATTCAAATGTGTTCTGAACATGATTCTATTGGTGACAATGGAACAGTCTGGCAATGCAGCCCAACCTGTCTGTGTTGAGGAGATGGGGAATTTCCTGTGCTCAGTAGTAACCACGTCGACCACATGTCTGTTGCTCTCCTGTTCTAGATGGGGCTCCGATCTGGGAGAGGTGAGCAATGGAAAACTCAACTCTTGTTTTCTTTCCTTCCCATTTAAAAGAAACACTGCTCTGGAAGCTTCTCTTCCTTCCTCTCTCTACTCTAACCCACCTCACTTTAAAGCTTAGGTGGTAAATTTCGAGCAGAATCAGAGCTAGATTTTCCCAGTGCTCTGGTGACGATAGCTCAGTATAAGGGAAGAACACACTAGTCTGTTGTGCAGACCAACAGCTGGGCCGCATGTGGTCATATCAGCCTTTCCTTGTTTGGTAACACTTAACTTGAACCCTTGATCATCAGAGCTAAGTAACACTGTCATGATAATGGCATAGCAGATGTCCAAGTTTATAATTTTAAAAGGGTAATTGATCATTAGAAAACCATTTTGCAATGATGTTAGCACAGCTGAAAACTGTTGTTCTGATTAAAGAAGCAATAAAACTGGCCTTCAGTAGACTAGTTGAGTATCTGGAGCATCAGCATTTGTTCGTTCGATTACAGGCTTAAAATGGCCAGAAACAAATAACTTTCTTCTGAAACTCATCAGTCTATTCTCGTTCTGAGAAATTAAGCCTATCCCATGCGAGAAATTGCCAAGAAACTGAAGATCTCGTACAACGCTATGTACTACTCCCTTCACGAAACAGCACAAACTGGCTCTAACCAGAATAGAAAGAGGAGTGGGAGGCCCCGGTGCACAACTGAGCAAGAGGACAAGTACATTAGAGTGTCTAGTTTGATAAACAGATGCCTCACATGTCCTAAACTGGCAGTTTCATTAAATAGTACCCGCAAAACACCAGTCTCAACGTCAACAGTGAAGAGGTGACTCCGGGATGCTGGCTCTCCTCAGACATGTGTGCAAGGCATATTGGTGTAGCTAACGTTCAGTCTAGACTCTAGTCAGTGTGTCAGGAGAGGAACAAGGATTTATTCAGTTATAAGCCCAATAACTATTGTAATAACACTAATGACACTGATGTATATACATCAACAAGATTATACTGGAGGAGAACATTTGTGATCATTGCCCTTTATTGTGTGGCTTTTAACGTTAAAATAAATCCCATCTGTATCCTGACTTCTCCAGAGACTAGGGTAAAGGTAAACATGAGAGTTAACCATGCAGTGAATAACGTAACCCACAGGTTAATGCCTATTGTGCTTTGAGGACTTGACCTCATGACCTTTTGACCTGGCAGTTGCATCATCCGTCAGGTGACCCAAGTCTGCCAGCATATTATTCCTAGGTCATCCCATCCCGTCAACCACAATAACTATGTTTAGTCTAGCTTAGTTAAAACTACTTACGGAGTGGTGGGCGCTAGCTCCCCACTCCCAACACTACCCGGTGAAATGCAAGGCGCCAAATTCAAAATCCAAAAGTTTAATTATTAAACATTCATCAATATACAAGTGTTGCATAGTCATCAAAAGCTCTGCTTCTTGGCAATATCACAGCGTTGTCAGATTTCAAAAAGGCTTAACGGCGTAAGCACAACATTTGATTGTTTGAGGGTAGCACCTCCAAAATTTTCCATTGGCATAAATTCATAAACCATCGCGGTTCACACAAAACACATTTCACAGGGAAAACAAATCCCTTACCTTTTGAAGAACTTCTGCTGAGGGCTTCCCAAGTGTCCAGCAAAGACATCCAATGGTTCTTTTGTTAGAAAAAGTCATTTATTATATCCATAAATCTCTGTTTGGTTGGCACGTTATGATCATAAATTACAGCGTCCACTCGCCCATTGAACCGTGAAGAGAACGCGTTCAACCTATACCTATACACTTGTCCAAGAACAATCAAACATCATTGATAATGTATCCTTAGGAACACTTTTATGTATATTTACTATAATATTTCAACCGGATTATAAACTGGATGATAGGAAAGGAAAACCACAGCGCTGCGGCGAGCCCGCGTGAACGCCAAGATCCTCTTCTGTTTACATCCGATGACCAGTTCGAAATTCTTCTTCTATTACCATCCAGAGCAACCTAACATCATCAAACACTGTCTAGAGACTGTTGACATCCAGTGGAAGCAATAGGTACTGCAATCTTACTCCCAGAAATGGCTGTTTTCAATAGGGAGGGGTTCAAAATGAGGCAATGAGTCAAAAACACTTTTTCCAGGACAGAAATTCCTCGGGTTTTCACCTGCTATATCCGTTCTGTTATACTCACAGACATTATGTTAACAGTTTTAGAAACTTCAGAGTGTTTCCTATCCAATAGTACTAATTATGTGCATATCCTACTTTCTGGGCCTGAGTGGGAGGCATTTTACTTTGGGCACGCCAGACTCTCCAAAACCGTCACCTCGGGAGCCGCTCCCTAAGAAGTTAATGTGTGAGAATACTACATAGAGAATTTAAGAAAATTGAGAGCGTGGCTAGATTTTATAATATTGTATTAATCTATAGATTTTATATAGAGCTTTTCATTGTTCCAAAGACGTGTAACACATCTCTCTTTTAGCTGATTTCAAGAAGATACTGCTAATGACCACTGGCACTGACACAGTTATATAGATAAAAGACTTGAAGCCAGGTGGATAAGGGTGGCCATATAGGAGAGCACATTCCCCCTCTTCCCAACATGTTCACCTGCGGTATTGAAAATGTGTCAATTCACTGTGAGGTCTCTCTCACAGTGAAGGAGGTGTGAATGGGACAGCCAAGGGCACAGAATTATCAGTAGTTAATTTTCTGGACAGCAAAGCAGTTTTCATGGCTAAGGTTGAGCATGGTGCAGATGTGCACTCCCATTGTTGACTGAAAGCTCAATGTGACCTCATATGCCCCTGGAGTGACTTGAATACAGAAAGGAAAGAACATGCCCACACATGTCTGTGTTATAAAAGGGAGAATGGGATGATATGGGAGAATAGATGGGGGAATAGAAGACACGTATTCAAACATATTACCTTCATAGGTCTGATTTCTTTTACACTAGACTTTTGCTTCCAAAAAATGTCAAGTTACATTATTTTGATAATTATTATTATTATGAACAGTCATCTCAAGCAAGTGCTATTTCTCTCTAAATCAATCACACCAAATCTTCCACTGTCTGTAAATATCACTTTCTACAGTCTAGGGCCGGGGCACAGTAGATAGATGGATGAGGCTCACTGAGGAGAAGATTGTGAATGTGCTACAGACGCTACCACCCCAGTCTCAGAGTGAAGCTATCCATGACTGCAGGAGTCCTGGCAGCTAACTGGAGGGTAAAATTCAGTAAGTTGGTTGATTGATCCTCAATACAGTACAGTGCCTTCAGAAAGTATTCACACCCTTTTACTTTTTCTCAATTTTATTGTTACAGCCTGAATTAAAATTGATTAAATTGAACTGTTGTGTCACTGGCCTACACACACAAAACAATTTGCTTAAGCAAGTCACATAATAAGTTGCATGGACTCACTCTGTGTGCAATAATATCAAAGCAGATCAAGTTGTATTTGTCACATGCGACAAATACAACAGGTGTAGACCTTACAATGAAATGCTTACTTACAGACCCTTAACCAACAATGCAGTTCAAGAAATAAAGTTAAGAAAATCTTTATTAAATAAACTAAAGTAAAAAAACAAGAAAAAAAAGTAACACAATAAAAGAACAATAACAAGGCTATATACAGGAGGTACCGGTACAGAGCCAATGTGTGGGGATACAGGTTAGTCAAGATGATTTGTACATGTAGGTAGGGGTAAAGTGACTATGGATAGATGATCAACAGCAAGTAGCAGGACTGTAAAAACAAATGTGTGGGGATACAGGTTAGTCAAGATGATTTGTACATGTAGGTAGGGGTAAAGTGACTACGAATAGATGATCAACAGCAAGTAGCAGGACTGTAAAAACAAAGGGAAATCGTCCGGGTGGCCATTTGATTCATTGTTCAGCAGTTTAATGCCTTGGGGGTAGAAGCTGTTAAGGAGCCTTTTGGACCTAGACTTGGCACTCCAGTACCACTTGCCGTAGCAGAGAGAACAGTCTATGACTTGGGTGACTGGAGTCTTTGACAATTTTTTAGATCAAGACAAAGGAGATGATCGTGGACATCGAGAGCATCCTGACTGGTTGCATCACCGCCTGGTATGGCAACTGCTTGGCCTCTGACCACAAGGTACTACAGAGGGTAGTGCATACAGCCCAGTACATCACTGGTGCCAAGCTTCCTGCCATCCAGGACCTCTATACCAGGCGGTGTCAGAGGAAGGCCCTATAAATTGCCAAAGACACCAGCCACCCTAGTCATAGACTGATCTCTCTGCTACCGCATGGCAAGCAGTACCGGAGCACCAAGTCTAGGTCCAAGAGGCTTTTTAACACTTTCTAACCCCAAGCCATAAGACTCCTGAACAGCTAATCAAATGGCTACCCGGACTATTTGCATTGCCCCCATTTTTACGCTGCTGCTACTCTCTGTTTATTATCTATGCATAGTCGCTTTACCTCTACCTACATGTACACATTACCTCAATTACCTCGACTAACCTGTGCCCCCGCACATTGATTCTGTACCCCTGTATATAGCATCGTAACTGTTGTTTTATTTTTATTTTATATTTTTTTACTTTAGTTTATTTTTATTTTTATTAAAACTGCATTGTTGGTTAAGTGCATGTAAGTAAGCATTTCACTGTAAAGTTTATTCCTGTTGTATTCAGTGCATGTGACAAATACAATTTGATTTGATTTGATTAATAGCTTTTTAAAAAGCAGATATTGAATATCCCTTTGAGCATGGTGGAATTATTAAATACACTTTGGATGATGTATCAATAAACCCAGTCACTACAAAGATAGACTTACCCAGAAAGACCCAATTATATGATTCTAACATGGATTGAAGTGAAGTGAATACTTATGTAAATTAGATATTTCTGTATTAAATTTCCAATAAATGTGCTAACATTTCTAAAAACATATATTCACTTTGTCATTATGGGGTATTGTGTGTAGATGGGTGAGAACAACATCTATTTTGAATTCAGGCTGTAACAAACTGTGGAATACGTCAAGGGGTATGAATACTTTCTGAAGGCACTGTATATAGCAACACTGGAAAGCTAGGATTAATGGACAGTTTAGAGGGAAATCAATCAATGTAGCTCCTACCCTTTAGCCAGAGGCACCAAATATATCGCGCCAACACATTGTAGGCCTGATTACCAGACCTGGAACCCTAGTCTAAATGTAACATATACAAATCCTCTACACCAACTGTACCTATATTGGCCAAACCCATAGAGTGTCTTAGGTTGTGATATGGTTTAGAGCATCTCAATGTTTATCTGTAATATCCAAATGTTTGAGTTTTTTCTTAATTTTGTCAAATTACAAAGAACTGAGACGGGGTGTGTTCATAAGTAGGTTACAGACTGGTGTACTGAAAAACATAACGACTAGGCATCTGTTTAAAGGTCAACCCTGAGATGGTAAATAGCATCTAAAATTCCTCATTTTCTGAATCTAAAAAAATCCCATGACCTTGATCTCATTCTGAATGTTGTGTGTATTTAACATGGCTGGAGCCAGACAAGCAGGCCAGGGATTAATGCCCCAAAAATGTCCTCCATCTCTGAGTTAAAATCCCAGGCCAGGTGGATGCATTTGTTCAGCCTCCCTTTTAAGGATACCTGTTTGTGTGTGTGCAGTGGTGGAAAAAGTCAATACTTGAGCAAAAGTAAAGATACAGTAATAAAAAAATCACTCAAGTAAAAGTGAAAGTCACCCAGTAAAATAGTACTTGAGTAAAAGTCTAAAAGTATCTGGTTTTAAATGTACTTACTGTAAGTATAGTGGTGGAAAAAGTACTCAAAAGAAAAAGTACAATGCATGATTATTATATATATATTTTTAAATGTATTTACAGACAGCCAGGGGCACTCTCCACTATGTACTCACTATGCCTGTGATATGTGGCTGTCCCACCTACAGTAGCTATCTTAAAATGAATGCACTAACTGTAAGCTGCTTAGGATAAGAGAATCTGCTAAATGACTAAAATGTAAATGTGAAATGTCTGTAGTGATTGCTGTTGCTATAGCAAAAGTACCTGTGTGTCTCACTGGTATAACTTTGCAAAGGCACTGGGGCCTGTACTGGCACTTGTTATTGTGTGATATTTCATACTAACCTGTTGAGAGGTGAAATGTCACAAAGCTGTGGCCTTGAATGGAATGAAAGATGTAAGGAACAAGGTGCACATCAGGGCCATAGCTACATATGATGACACCAAGGTCCGGCCTGAGTAATTTTTTCTATATCTATATACACACACACATACATACATACATACATACATACATACATACATACATACATACATAATTACACATATACAGTTGAAGTCGGAAGTTTACATACACTTAGGTTGGAGTCATTAAAACTCGTTTTTCAACCACTCCACAAATGTCTAGTTAACAAACTATAGTTTTGGAAAGCTGGTTGGGACATCTACTGTGTGCATGACACAAGTCATTTTTCCAACAATTGTTTACAGAGATTATTTCACTTATAATTCACTGTATCACAATTCCAGTGGGTCAGAAGTTTACATACACTAAGTTGACTGTGCCTTTAAACAGCTTGGAAAATTCCAGAAAATTATGTCATGGCTTTAGAAGCTTCTGATAGGCTAATTGACATCACTTGAGTCAATTGGAGGTGTACCTGTGGATGTATTTCAAGGCCTACCTTCAAACTCAGTCCCTCTTTGCTTGCCATTGTGGGAAAATCAAAAGAAATCAGCTGAGACCTCCACAAGTCTGGTTCATCATTGGGAGCAATTTCCAAACGCCTGAAGATACCATGTTCATCTGTACAAACAATAGTATGCAAGTATAAACACCATGGGAAACAGGTACAAAAGTATCTATATCCACAGTAAAACGAGTCCTATATCGACATAACCTTAAAGGCCGCTCAGCAAGGAAGAAGCCACTGAGTAGGTGTGTCCAAACATTTGACTGGTACTGATACATACATACAGTTGAAGTCTGAAGTTTACATACACTTAGGTTGGAGTCATTAAAACACATTTTTCAACCCCTCCCCAAATGTATTGTTAACAAACTATAGTTTTGGCAAGTCTTGGCTGATTTCTTTTGATTTTCCCATGATGTCAAGCAAAGAGGCACTGAGTTTGAAGGTAGGCCTAGAAATACATCCACAGGTACACCTCAAATTGACTCAAATGATGTAAAGCCATGACATAATTTTCTGGAATTTTCCAAGCTGTTTAAAGGCACAGTCAACTTGGTATATGTGAACTTCTGACCCACTGGAATTGTGATGCAGCGAATTATAAGTGAAATAACCTGTCTGTAAACAATTGTTGGAAAAATTACTTGTGTGATGTGGGATGCACAAAACTATAGTTTGATAACAAGAAATTTGTGTAGTAAAATGTCCTTGTTTTTGAAAGAAAAGCAAATTAAAATAACATCAAATTGATCAGAAATACAGTGTAGACATTGTTAATGTTGTAAATGACTATTGTAGCTGGAAATGGCAGATTTTCTTATAGAATATCTACATAGGTGTACAAAGGCCCATTATCAGCAACCATCACTCCTGTGTTCCAATGGCACGTTGTGTTAGCTAATCCAAGTTTATCATTTTAAACAGCTAATTGTTCATTAGAAAACCCTTTTGCAATTATGTTAGCACATTTGAAAACTGTTGTACTGATTTAAAGAAGCAATAAAACTGGCCTTCTTTAGAATAGTTGAATATCTGGAGCGTCAGCATTTGTGGGTTTGATTACAGGCTCAAAATGGTCAGAAACAAATAACTTTCTTCTGAAACTCGTCAGTCTATTCTTGTTCTGAGAAATTAAGGCTATTCCATACATACATACATACATACGTATGTGTATATACACACTACATGATCGAAAGTATGTGGACACCTGCTCGTCGAACATCTCATTCCAAAATCATGGGCATTAATATGGTATTGGTCTCCACTTTGCTGCTATAACAGCCTCCACTCTTCTGGGAAGGCTTTCGCCTATCTTGCAGTCTGAAAGACAAATCTGGGTTTGGCGGATACCATGAGAAAGCTACCTGCTCCAAAGCATAGTGCAAACTGTAAGGTTTGGTGGAGGAGGAATAATGGTCTAGGACTGTTTCTCATGGTTCAGGCTAGGCCCGTTAGTTCAAGTGAAGGGAAATCTTAACGCTACAGCATACAATGACATTCTAGACGAATCTGTGCTACCAACTTTGTGGCAACAGTTTGGGGAAGGCCCTTTCCTTTTTCAGCATGACAATGCCCCCGTGCACAAAGCGAGGTCCATACAGAAATGGTTTGTCGAGATCAGTGTGGAAGAAGTTGACTGGCCTGCACAGAGCCCTGACCTCAACCCCATCAAACACCTTTGGATGAAGTGGAACTCCGACTGCGAGCGAGGCCTAATTGCCCAACACCGACCTCACTATTGCTCTTGTGGCTGAATGGAAGTCCCCACAGCATTTTTCCAACATCTAGTGGAAAGCCTTCCCAGAAGAGTGGAGGCTGGATCAAAGGGGGCACCACCTCCATATTAATGGCCATGATTTTGGAATGAGATGTTTGACGAGCAGCTGTCCACATACTTATGGTCATGTATTGTATATTCAATGTCTGTTTATTTTTTTGTATCTATCTACTAATAGGTGTCCTTCTTTGCGAGGCATTGGAAAACCTCCCTGGTCTTTGTGGTTGAATCTGTTTGAAATCCACTGCTCAACTGAGAGACCTTACAATTGTCTGTATGTGTGGGGTACAGAGATGAGGTAGTCATTCAAGAATCATGTTAAACACTATTATTGCACACAATGTGTCCATGCAACTTATTATGTGACTTGTGTGTCAGCCAGTGACACAAAATGTCACTTAAATCAATTTTAAATTCAGACTTTAACACAACAAAATGTGGAAAAATTCAAAGGGTGTGAATACTTTCTGAAGGCACTGTACTGTATTGAGGATCAATCAACCAACTTACTGAATTTTACCCTCCAGTTAGCTGCCGGGACTCCTGCAGTCATGGATAGCTTCACTCTGAGACTGGGGTGGTAGCGTCTGTAGCACATTCACAATCTTCTCCTCAGTGAGCCTCATCCATCTATCTACTGTGCCCCCGGCCCTAGACTGTAGAAAGTGGTATTTACAGACAGTGGAAGATTTGGTGTGATTGATTTTAACTTGACTTTTTTTGGGAGCAAAATTCTACTGTACTTATGAAGGTATTATGTTTGAATACGTGTCTGTCTTCTACTCCCCCCCCATCTATTCTCCCATATCATCCCATTACCCCTCTTATAACACAGACATGTGTGGGCATGTTCTTTCCTTTCTGTATTCAAGTCACTCCAGCGGCATATGAGGTCACTCAGCTTTCAGTCAACAATCTGCATCATGCTCAACCTTAGCCATGAAACTGCTCTGCTGTCCAGAAAATTAACTACTGATAATTCTGTGCCCTTGGCTGTCCCACTCACCCCTCCTTCACTGTGAGGGAGACCTTACAGTGAATTTCCAATTTTCAATACCGCAGGTGAACATTTTGGGGATAGGGGTGAACATGCTCCCCTATATGGCCACCCCTATCCAGCTGTCTTCACAGTTTTTATTTATATAACTGTGTCTAACTTCTGTGATTTGTTAAGCACATTTTTACTGCTGAACTTATTTACGCTTGCCATAACAAAGGGGTTGAATACTTATTGACTCAAGACATTTCAGATTTAAATGTTTTTATAATTTGTAATCCTTTCGAATAAACAATTCCTCTTTGACATTATGGAGTATTGTGTGTAGGCCAGTGACACAATCTCAATTCAGTCCATTTTAAATTCCGGCTGTAACACGACAACATTTGGAAAAAGTCAAGGGGTTTGAATACTTTTTGAAGGCACTGTATATATTTTTTTGGAACTCAGTCAAAATAGTAGAATACCTCAGGTGCAATGTTAAAACTTGTTTGTGCATCAGAAGTTTTCCTCTTGTTATATGTCACTCCCTGACAGTCACTCAATTAGCCCATGTCAGTAAAAACATTATTGATTAAATTAGTCTAGTTAGTCTAGCCAGCTATCTAAACTAGTTGTAATCATGGCAGAATTACCGGGCATGCAGGGCACGTGGCCAGGAGCACCGACCTCCATCGAGGCCGCACTGATTTTGTTAGTCACTCACTCAGATATCATGGCATAAGTCATGGAAAAAAGTGTAGAATTGCAGGAAATAGATGTAAAACTGAAACAAAAAAAGGTTATGTAAAGCAAATATATTGGTTTACCTTTTGTTAATGAAAAACGTTTTCTGCTAACAGATCCCTCTGTACGTATTAAATTATAGTTTTGAATCCTGGTGCTGAGTTAATGTGAGTTAATGTGTAGCAGCTAATTGTATTGTTAATAGGCTATGTGTTTGTAGATCGACTGAGGTGAATGAAGCTACAGCAACAAATGTGGTAATGGCTAGGGTCATTTTTGCTTGTTTTGGTTTTCTCCAAAGAGCATTTTTGAGTTTTAAATTGTATAGAAATGCTGTAAAGGAGCTTCAACTTTCTTAAAGTTTGTTGGATGGGGCTAGAGCAAGGGTTGACATCACCAGATAAAACAATTTTCTTACATATCCCACTCTATTTCACTCATGTATTATGATATTCATCAGCCGTGGGCATGAATATGAAAAACAGCATATTTTGCATAACAAAGTTATGAAAAGAGATATGCAATTTCATGCCAGGTTTGATGAATTACATCAGTGGAATAAATAGCAAATCGCTGGTATTACAAAGGAATCCAGGAAGGAAGGGAAGTTGGGAGAATGAATAGATTCATTATTCTAGCTGTTCGTATTGTTACTGTATGTGAAAAAAAACTGTAGCCGTAAAGATAATCACTCTATGTATTCTGACATTCCTCTTACAGCAGATGGATTACAGCAGGAGTTTAACAAGGTAACAATTGCCCCCATGTCTTCCTATGTCTTCACTACACTTTTCTTCACACATGGAACTCACCACCATCTCGTCATTGTTCCATCAAGTGAAAATAGTGATGTTGTTGCTAAGGAATGGTAGTGTCAAGTCAGGTATAGAGGGACACTATTTTGTTTTTGTTCATGTGTTCCTCATGAAGGAATGAGTCAAGAGAGAACTCGCAGATGAGTATCTCTGATGGCAGCTATTTTAGTTTATTTCTGTAGACGTTAGATAAGATCAGAAAGAAAGGTTATGTCAGTTTAAGCTCATTTCAACCTCAAGACAACTTTAAAATGATCAATGACAATCTTCTCAGTCAAAGGAAGTGGGCTCTCCTTCACCGCAGCTAACGTGAGTAAAACATTTAAACGTGTTAACCCTCGCAAGGCTGCCGGCCCAGACGGCATCCCTAGCCGCGTCCTCAGAGCATGCGCAGACCAGCTGGCTGGTGTGTTTACGGACATATTCAATCAATCCCTATCCCAGTCTGCTGTTCCCACATGCTTCACGAGGGCCACCATTGTTCCTGTTCCAAAGAAAGCTAAGGTAACTGAGCTAAACAACTATCGCCCTGTAGCACTCACTTCCGTCATCATGAAGTGCTTTGAGAGACTAGTCAAGGATCATATCACCTCCAACCTACCTGATACCCTGGACCCACTCCAATTTGCTTACCGCCCCAATAGGTTCACAGACGACGCAATCACACTGCACACTGCCCTAACCCATCTGGACAAGAGGAATACCTATGTAAGAATGCTGTTCATCGATTACAGCTCAGCATTTAACACCATAGTACCCTCCATACTCGTCATTGAGCTCGAGACCCTGGGTCTCGACCCCGGCCTGTGCAACTGGGTCGTGGACTTTCTGACGGGCCGCCCCCAGGTAGTGAGGGTAGGAAACAACATCTCCACCCCGCTGATCCTCAACACTGGGGCCCCACAAGGGTGCGTTCTCAGCCCTCTCCTGTACTCCCTGTTCACCCATGACTGCATGGCCATGCATGCCTCCAACTCAATCATCAAGTTTGCAGACGACACTACAGTGGTAGGCTTGATTACCAACAAGAACGAGACGGCCTACAGGGAGGAGGTGACGGCCCTCAGAGTGTGGTGTCAGGAAATTAACCCCACGCTCAACGTCAACAAAACAAAGGAGATGATCGTGGACTTCAGGAAACAGCAGAGGGAGCAGCCCCCTATCCACATCGACGGGACAGTAGTGGAGAAGGTGGAAAGTTTTAAGTTCCTCAGTGTACACATCCCGGACAAACTGAAATGGTCCACCCACACAGACAGCGTGGTGAAGAAGGCACAACAGCGCCTCTTCAACCTCAGGAGGCTGAAGAAATCTGGCTTTCACCTAAAACACTCACAAACCTTTACAGATGCACAATCGAGAGCATCCTGTCGGGCTGTATCACCGCCTGGTACGGCAACTTCTCCGCCCACAACCGTAAGGCTCTCCAGAGGGTAGTGAGGTCTGCACAACGCATCACTGTGGGCAAACTACCTGCCCTCCAGGACATCTACACCACCCGATGTCACAGGAAGGCCAAGAAGATCATCAAGGACAACAACCACCCGAGCCACTGCCTGTTCACCCCGCTATCATCCAGAAGGCGAGGTCAGTACAGGTGCATGGGACCGAGAGACTAAAAAACAGCTTCTACCTCAAGGCCATCAGACTGTTAATAAACAGCCATCACTAACATTGAGTGGCTGCTTCCAACATACTGACTCAAATCTCTAGCCACTTTAATAATAAGAAATTGGATGTAATAAATGTATCACTAGTCACTTGAAACAATGCCACTTTGTATAATGTTTACATACCCTACATTACTCATCTCAAATGTGTATATACTGTACTCTATACTATCTACTGCATCTTGCCTATGCCGTTCGGCCATCGCTCATCCATATATTTATATGTGCATATTCTTATTCATTCTTTTACACTTGTGTGTGTATAAGGTAGTTGTTGTGAAATTGTTAGATTATTTGTTAGATATTACTGGTCGGAACTAGAAACACATGCATTTCGCTACACTGGCATTAACATCTGCTTAACTATGTGTATGTGACCAATAAAATTTGATTTGATTCATACAATATTATACAGTGCAAGTGAACTATTCAGTTATGGGGCTGCAAAGAGTATTAGGGCAATACAATCTGCCTGTGGACCACATTAACATATTAATACAAAGTGCAATTTTTTTGCTGGGAGGCAAAATCTTTCCCCCTGGGTGCACAGAGTCTTTGATCAGCTAACTCAGAACGTTGAGGCAGTTATGAAAATAGACGATTCAGAATTAGTGGAGCATCTCAGGAAATAATTTGAAAAGGAGCCATGCATACATTTTATTTGGAGACTGAGAAACTCAAATATGAGAAAATGTGAGAGCCCAGATGTTAAATGAAATTCTGAAATAATAGGCAAGGCCAACTATTCAGTCGGATTCAGAATGGCAAGACATTCTTAAAATTCTGCCACATAATTAGACAGAATTGTACATTTGTGTAGTAGCTCCCAATGTAATGACAATATCATCCCATGGGGAATTTATTCCAGATAATATTAAACATAATCTATTTCTCTTGCTCTACAATCCTATATATCAACATTCTCATTTCATATCAATCAGTTAATCACATGGACATATCTACTCAGACTTAAAAAGCTGCTATGAGGTCATACCATACCAACTGCCACTGTAGCCAATGTCGATGTGTACAGGCCTATTTATTTTCTGCAACAACACACTCACTCATGACACATTGTAAGCAAGAAAGTGCCAGTGACTTCTAAGCCTTAAACTTGAACAGACTAGAGACGATTGACTTCAGGAAAAGTGGCTATCAGCTGATAGCGTAAATCTTTTAGCTAGCTACTTAGCTACGCTTTCAAAACAAACTCGTTTTTACTTGATTTTGGTTTGTTCTGCTGCTGACATCTGCCTCTTTAATAACAGTCAAATTGCCCCATTCTCTGTCCCTAACAGTGAGAGACAAACATAACAAATATAACTCAAAATTTGCCAACTAGCTAGGCCTACCAACCAGTTTTCAAACTCTCCGCTCACAGCCACACTGCATGGAGCAGCCAGACGAGGTTCAAGGGCTTATGAAATAAGCTAGTTTTATGTGCAATTCGTTACATTTAATATTAACACATTGAAAAGAGACAACATATTAATACAAATAAATTAATTAAATTAAAAAGTGCTGGAAGGGCACTTTTTCATAGGAGGGCAAAAAGGCAGGTGATGCTCGGGCACTAGTTGAGCCCTATCTGTGCACGTGCCTGCCTCCACCCCACACCGTGGTAACGTCAGAGCTCAGTGAGTCAGAGAGGTGCACTGACATTCACCACTGTCTGGGATATGGCCTGGCTAGCCACACATTTTTCCTTTTGTTCTCCAACGTAGCATTTGCCTATGTTGGTTTGCTTTTATAGAGGAAAAAGGGACAAAATGACATGCTCCATGACAAAGATTTAAGCCATTTCCACTGATTTTAGATCAGACGGGAAGCAAGTGAGTTTGTGTGGCAATTATTTTAGTTGTGGCGTAAATATGAAAATAAAGGATTATCTTTGGATTCATTGAAATAGGACACTGTACAGAACAGAGGATAAATATGTCCTTCGCCTTAATCCCACGCCCTTACCTCACCTAGCTTGTTGCCTGTGTAACCGACTTCACTAATCCTAAAATCTGCAGACTAACAGTGGTAGGACCTTTAGGTTACAATGCTCCAGGTTGCAAAGTGACCTGATACATACACCGGTAACCACTACCAGCCGCACAATTATGTGACCTACAGTGTAACCAAGTTATTTGGTTTAAGAATAAAGACACTAGGAAGTGAGTCTATGGCAGTAAAAATACTTGGGATTTGCGACAATATCCTTTTTGGAACTCTTTGTTCTTTTAATAGAGATCGTGAGTGGAGCTAAATTGAACAAAACGCCAAAGACACTCAGACAGAAAATTACCTCCATAGCAGTAAAGTTTCAGGCTAAGGCCTGTCAGAAATAGTTTCTCCCACAAATAATACTTTCCTTTAAGACAGTAAAAAGTATGCTAAAAGCCATATTATGTCTGCTAACTGCACGATTACCATCTTCTCCCCACTTTACGTGACACCTTCAGAAAATAGTCTCTCTCCATCGATTAATGCTTTTAGCGAGAGTAGTGAGTAGAGAATAGGGCCATTTACCATATTAAAGGATAAAGTGAATAGGATTGGTTTGCTAATGACTTCCCTCATAATGAGGGGCCAGGTGCGTCGGCCTAACCTCAGTCCTCAGTCCTAATTGGATCTCTGCTACAGGAAGGAATGCCCGGTCTGTGAAGACGTTTCCCAGAGAGACCCAGGCCCATAGCCATCCCATAATTACCCACTAGCTAAACCTCCCTGATCGCAGCTGCTCTTTCAGAGTTGTCTGGACTGGAAGAACATCTCCTGTTACAATGTCTCCAGAGCATTGTATGAGGAGCACAACAATTATTAGAAAGAACATCATGAGCATTACATTTCAGTTGGCTTTCATTTGTTAGCATATGATTGATATAACAACCACCAAATAGGTTACATAATATTTATATAAAAATCACAAGACTATTCAATTAGTTCAAAGTCCCCATTGTCTAGCCCAGAGGAAGTCGTCCCCTGCGGTAGCCTGACCTTTGACTTCTGAACCCTGGCACTGACCCCTCCGCTGACCGCCCAAAGACACCAGTCCATCACAGAAAAAGAACAAAGCACACAAACCCATGACCCTGCGGATCAATACAAAAATACCACTAGACTCAAAGATCTAGTTTGCCATCAGAATCGTTCAACCAAACATTATGATATTGCAGTGGTATTCAAACTTTTTCAGCGGGTACACCATTTTTTTCCCAGCAGAATTTCTGTGGACCCCATTTTTTTTGCAACAGTTTCTCACGACCCCACCCCAGATCTAATGACAACCTTAAAAGTGGTAAATTTCAATTTTTACATGAACAAATATCCTTCAATTCATTCAATTTTCATCTCTTAGCAAAATTAAAAGAAACCAATAGACACATTTACTAAATACAATTGTATGTTTCAAATTACTTTTCTCAAAAACTTTGTATGTTGTCCCATACAATAATCTGTGCTCTTAATTTTTTGTTCCCCCCCAGACCAATGGTTATAGTTCTTACGGCTGCCTGTATCATCACCATCATCAGCCTCCTTCACAGTGTAGTAATCTCCTCTGTCAATTACTGCGGTAGAAACCCAACCTGGCCTCAGGGCAATTTGTAGGATTTGATAGGTAAATATGTTTCCCTCAATTGGGTATGATATATTACCTTACGTTAGGTTACGTTATGGATGGAACAGCGGTCATACAACATCATATGAATTGCATGATGTAACTTATTATACATTTTGGAGGAAGTATAGTATTATATGTCTTTCTCTGAGACCAGGCTTTTTGTTGCGTCGTAACAAAAAGGAGAATTACAATGAGAATTTACATTGTTGGTTAGGGGAACTAATGACAAAGTTAAGGAAAATGTACGTAAAAGGTAAGAACTAACAACAAAGTTAGGATAATTTATTCATCAGGTTAGGTGAATTAGGTTAAGGTTAGGAAAAGGGAATGGGAATGGTTAGCTAAAATATGACAGCTGTCCCCGACACGACTCGAACACGCAACCTTTGGATTGCTAGATAGTCGCGGTATACTGTACACCCATCCCTTTTTTTGAAGCTGTCTAGAAGCCTCTTGGACCTAGACTTGGTGCTCTGGTACCGCTTGCCATGTGGTAGCAGAGAGAACAGTCTATGACTAGGGTGGCTGGAGTCTTCAACACTTTTTAAGGCCTTCCTCTGACACCACCTGGTACAGAGGTCCTGGATGGCAGGAAGCTTGGCCCCAGTGATGTACTGGGCCATTCTCACTACCCTCTGTAGTGCCTTGCGGTCGGAGGCCGAGCAGTTGCCATACCAGGCAGTGTTGCAACCAGTCAGGATGCTCTCAATGGTGCAGCTGTAGAGCCTTTTGAGGATCTGAGGACCCATGCCAAATCTCCTGAGGGGGAATAGGTTTTGTCGTGCCTGCTTCACGACTGTCATGGTGTGCTTTGACCATGTTAATTTGTTGGACACCAAGATACTTGAAGCTCTTAACCTGCTCCTGCTGATCTGTTGGGGTGGTATGCAAATTGGAGTGGATCTAGGGTTTCTGGGATGATGGTGTTGATGTGAGCCATGACCAGCCTTTCAAAGCATTTCATGGCTACAGACGTGAGTGCTATGGGTCGGTAGTCATTTAGGCAGGTTACCTTAGTGTTCTTGGGCACAGGCACTATGGTGGTCTGCTTAAAACATGTTGTTATTACAGACTCGGATAGGGAGAGGTTGAAAATGCCAGTGAAGACACTTGCCAGTTGGTCAATGCATGCTCGCAGTACACGTCCTGGTAATCCATCTGGCCCTGCGGCCTTGTGAATGTTGACCTGTCTAAAGGTCTTACTCACATCGGCTGCGGAGAGGGTGATCACACAGTCTTCCAGTACAGCTGGGGCTCTCATGCATGTTTCAGTGTTATTTGCCTCAAAGCAAGCATAGAAGTAGTTTAGCTCGTCTGGTAGGCCTGTGTCACTGGGCAGCTCTCGGCTGTGCTTCCCTTTGTAGTCTGTAATGGTTTGCAGGCCCTGCCACATCGCAGGCCCTGCCACACGACTCTAACACGCTTCCGGGTTAGAGTCCCACTCCTTGAAAGCGGCAGCTCTAGCCTTTAGCTCAGTGCGGATGCTGCCTGTAATCCATGGCTTCTGGTTGGGATATGTACGTACGGTCACTGTAGTGACGACATCATCGGTGCTCTTATTGATGAAGCCAATGACAGATGGTGGTGTACTCCTCAATGCCATTGGAAGAATCCCAGAACATATGTCAGTCTGTGCTAGCAAAACAGTCCTGTAGCTTAGTATCTGCTTCATCTGACCACTTTTTTATTGATCTAGTCACTGGTGCTTCCTGCTTTAATTTTTGCTTGTAAGCAGGAATCAGGAGGATGGAATTATTGTCAGATTTGTCAAATTATTTAAGTTTCCCTGATTTAAAGTCCCCGGCTACTTGGAGTGCCACCTCTGGGTAAGAGTTTTCTTGTTTGCTTATGGGGGAATACAGCTCATTCAATGCTGTCTTAGTGCCAGCCTCTGACTGTGGTGGTATGTAAACAGCTACAAAGAATATAGATGAAAACTCCCTCTGTAGGTAATGTGGTCTGCAGCTTATCATGAGAAACTCTACCTCAGGCGAGCAATAGCTTGAGACTTCCTTAGATATCGTGCACCAGCTGTTGTTTACAAAAATACATAGACTGCCGCCCCTTGTCTTACCAGACGCCGCTGTTTTATCCTGCCGGTACATCGTATATAACCAGCCAGCTGTATGTTGGTATTGTTGTCGTTCAGCCACGACTCCGTGAAGCATAAGATGTTACAGTTTTTAATGTCCCGTTGGTAGTTTAATCTTCCCAATAACTCGTCCATTTTATTGTCCAAAGATTGCATGTTTGCTAGCAGAATTGAGGGAAGTGGGGGTTTATTCGATCGCCTCCAACTTCTCAGCTTGCAGCCCACTCTCCGGCCTATCTTTCTCTGCCTCCTCTTCACGCAGATCACAGGGCTTCGGGGCCTGTTCCCGAGGGAGCCGTATATCCTCGGGCTCGTCAGAGTCGTGAAAGAAGAAAAAGGATTCTGCTAGTCCGTGGTGAGTAATCGCAGTCCTGATGTCTAGAAGTTATTTTCGGTCATAAGAGACGGTAGCGGCAACATTATGTACAAAAATAGTAATAAAATAAGTTACAAACAACGCAGATAAACAAACCATAAAACACAATCGGTTGGGGGCACGTAAAACGTCTGCCTTCTGCTCCGGCACCAAAATCTTAACTTGACTTGGAAGAGTTACAGTGTTGGATAGACATAGGCAGCTAGCTAACATAGCATCCCTTTGAGCCGGGTGTTAAACTAGGCTAAACTAGCTAGCTGAATTCGATGCTAGCTAAGTAAGTGTAAGTGAAAAAATATATACTACAAAATATAGCTAGCTCTCTCTCTCTTTTGCTTCTCCTTCATTTTGGAACAAATTAATTTGTTCAAAACTGTCCAACTATTGTCTTTCTCTCTCTGAGTCAACTACTCACACCATTTTATGCACAGCCGTGCTAGCTATCTGTAGCTTATGCTTTCAGTACTAGATAAATTCTCTGATCCTTTGATTGGGTGGATAACATGTCATAACATGAAATGTCAGTTCATGCTGCAAGAGCTCTGATAGGTTGGAGGACCTCCTCCAGATGTTGTCATAATTACTCTGTAAGTCTATGGAAGGGGGGTGAGAACCATGAGCCTCCTAGGTTTTGTATTGAAGTCTATGTACCAGAAGCTATCTGTCCTCTAGCTACACCATGGTGCTACCCTACAGAGTGCTGCTGAGGCTACTGTAGACCTTCATTGGATAACTTATTTTTATTTTTATGAAATTCACTGAGGAGGATGGTCCTCCCTTTCTTCCTCTGAGGAGCCTCCACTGATATCAACCACCATTAGATTAGCATCGAGTCTCAGCAAGAGCGATAGGTTCAACTTGGTACATTAACATGTCCCATGGAACATTCACGATCACCCCTGGCAACAGGAAGTGAGGCATAAATCAAACTGTCATGTCATAATTGAAGCATGAGCCCTCCAATGGGACATGACCACTTCACACATGAAATAACACATGACCTCAGCTCTGCCAACCTGGGCCCTCGCTACGGCGCCATTATGGGCCCCTGTGTATTTGAATGATTGTTTGTCCCCCCTCAATGTATCAATAGCGCTCCTCAGGGGCGAAGAATTATGTTTAGTCTTTGACCCTTAGTCTCTGTATCAAAGTATGTGCATCGCCAGACAAAGATGAAAGAGATAAGGAGGGAGGGGGGGTGATGAAGTAGATAGAACTCCTTTCCTTTGTAAGGCTTCTATTTTACTTACAATAGTGTTCCACTTTAATATCATTTTCCAAAAACCTTCTCCTTCCTTTAACAAATTCTAGCCCACGTTTATTGAAATGGTGTTTAATGAAGGTCCTAAGTAATATGAATGGTTCTAATAGGCAGGAATTATTGCTGGAGAGTAGAATCTTTAAGTGTCCTGACGCTCCTGGGAGATCTGGAACGACAGCTTTGAAAGCCACTGATTGCATCCCTCCGGGGATTGAGGGCCTTCAATATCCATTAGCACACAACAGGATTACCACGGGAGGAGGAGCATTATGGAATCATTACGGAGTCACAGCATTCCAACACCAGGGGTGTATTCACTATGCACCAAACGGAAGCCAAAAGAAGCAAACAGAACAAAACCGAGAGGAACCTACCTGAATTTGTCCAATAGATACTCTTGTTTTCGTTGCAAAACTGTTTGGAGTAAACAGTTTATATTGCAAAGCTTTTTGGAACTGTTTGCAACTGTTTGCACAAACAGGCTATTCCAACATGCAGAAGGTATGTTATGTGATGTGTGGCAGTAATGGAAGTAAAAGGCGTACAGTATCTGTTCCCTAGTGACTTTCTGCTCTTAATTCTGTGGACTGGATTTCCCAATAGGACCCACCACAGCAGAATAGTACCTTGACTGTAGAGTGATGTAATAACCTCTGTGAATCTATTTTTAGATTTAAAAAAAAATGTTCAACTTGTATAAACTCTACAACTCTGGCAGTAATTCTCGGGCCAACGCAATACTTGTTGTTCAGCCTGACTTCTCGCTCAGGGAAAGTTCCCCACTACAGTATGATTTAAAAGCGCCTGCAACATCAACGTTTTCGAAGGTAACGTGTTAAGTCCTGGACTTTCCAACAGTCACACATGGGGTTTTACTTTTACATTCCGCTTTGGTCAGATAGCTTACCTACAACCTTGAGCCAGGTTGCTCAGACATAGTATGGGCATCTTAGTGATTTCAAAATAATATCAATTCCCCTGTGACTGATTTGCCTGCCATATGTTACTGTAGTAACTCATTGTAGATTTATGAATTTCTATACATTTTTAAAACATTTTATTCCCTCCACAGCTGCCTGTCCTTGTCTTGAGTAAATATATGTGTGTGGAAGATAGGGGAACATGAGTGTGTGAGATTGGAAGTATTGTGGGGCTTAGTAAACTGAGTGTCCTGCCAGTCTGGACTAATTCCAGGTACAGTAACTAATGTGGCCCAGATGAGCTGCTTCTTCCTGGGATGTAGGCCCTGTCTGACCTGGAACATCTGAGTCTGGAGATGGCTTGGGTGTGGAATGGCTGTGGAGGATTTTGTGAAACTCATGCGTGTGTGTGCGTGCGTACAAGCCAGTGGAATTCCGAGTTGGAATTACAAGTCAGAATGATTTTTCCAAGTCGGAGAAAGTTTTTTTGAGTTCACTGTTGTCGCCTTCCCATATGAACTGAATAATCGTCTGTAGCCTCACCCAGTGACCATTCATGTTGTTGTTTTGGGCTTACAATGACTAAGTAGCTAGCGTTTGGAATGACGTATATGAAGAGTCACCTGAAGCTTGAGACGAATGGGAGTTGCAATAGAGGTTCTGAGGCAGAGGGCTCGTAGTGAGAATGACTGGCTACTATTCTGAACCGTGTGTGGTGAGCTTTCTGTCGCCCAGAGCTGCTGAAGCATCACCCAAGTGGGTTCCATACATTGAAGGAGAAGTCCAGTGGCTACATGACTCAGGCTGGTTCCCAGAGTAGCTAGAGCGTCACAAGACTCTATCTTCGTCAACCATATCCCTCACGATGTTTCCTCAAATCAAATTTATATCGTCACATGCTTCGTAAACAACCAGTGTAGACTAACAGTGAAATTATGACTTATTGGCCCTTCCCAACAGAGAAAGAAAATAAGAGGTCCCCATGTTGAGGGTCAGTGTGCCGGATGTGTTGTTGCCTACCCTCACCCCTAGGGGCGGCTCGTCAGGAAGTCCAGGATCCAGTTACAGGAGAAGGTGTTCAGTCCCAGGCTCTTTAGCTTAGCTCTTTAGAAGGTGTTGAGCACTGAGTTGTAGTCAATGAACAGCATTCTCACATACAGTAGGTGTTCCTCTTGGCCAGGTCGGAGAGGGCAGTGTGGAGTGCAATAGAGATTGCGTCATCTGTGGATCTGTTGGGGCGGTATGCAAATTGGAGTGGATTCAGGGTGTCTGGGATGATGGTGTTTATGTGAGCCATGACCAGTCTTTTAAAACATTTCATGGCTACAGATGTGAGAACTACTAGGAAATAGTAATTTAGACAGGTTACCTCGGCGTTCTTGGGCACAGGGACTATGGTGGTCTGCTTGAAACATGCAGGTATTACAGACTGGGTTAGGGAGAGCTTGAAAATGACAGTGAAGACCGTTGCCAGCTGGTCAGCGCATGCTCTGAGTACGTGTCCTGGTAATTGGTCTGGCCCTGAGGCAATGTGAATGCCGGCTGGCTAAAACTGGGCACTTTTACTGAAACGTTGATTAATGTGTCCCTGTAAAAAATAAAAATAAACTCAAACTCAATGTTAACCTATTTAAAGGTTTTACTCACATCGGCTATGAAGAGCGTGATCACACAGTCATCCGGAACTGCTGGTGCTCTCAATCATGGTTCAGTGTTGCTCACCTTGAAGCGAGCATAAAAGACATTTAGCTCATCTGGTAGGCTCACGTCACTGGGCACATCATGGCTGGTTTCCCTTTGTAAACCGTGACAGTTTTCAAGTCCTGTCACATCCGATGAACGTCACAGGCAGTGTTGTAGGATCTGATCTTAGTCCTATATTGACGCTTTGCCTGTTTGATGGCTTGTCAGAGGTCATAGCTCTAGCCTTTAGCTCAGTGTAGATGCTTCCTGTAATTCATGTTTTCTGGTTGGGATATGTACGTACGGTCACTGTGGGGATGATTTCGTCGATGCACTTATTAATGAAGCCGGTGACTGATGTGGTAAGCTCCTCAATGTCATCATATGAATCACGGAACATATTCCAGTCTGTGCTAGCAAAACAGTCCTCTAGTTTAGCATCCGCTTCATCTGACCACTTCTGTATTGAGCGCATCACTGGTACTTCCTGTTTGAGTTTTTGTTTGTAAAAAATTCCAGAAAAGTGGAGTGCATCCACATATCTAATTGACAGCTGATTATCAAAGCTGAAATTAGTATGACATCCGGGCATTTAAATTATACTCGGTTTTTGAAATGTCACATACTCAAATGACCTACTATTTCGGATACAAGTATGGGAATTTGGACAACAACAAAAAGTATTGGAATTTGGACACAGCCGGTGAGTCTGCTCAGCGAGGGAGTAGACTGGAGCAAACTGCCATTGGAAGGGACTGGAGCAAAATGGATCTGGGGGAATTCATGCAGGGCACAGAGCATGCCACAGCACTCATGTCACAGCTCTTCCACGTAAATGGTGCCCGGTTTTGTTCGGGGACGGTTACAACCAGAGCGATATACAGTACCAGTCAAAAGTTTGGACACACCTACTCATTCAAGGGTTTTTCTTTATTTTTACTATTTTCCACATTGCAGAATAATGAAGATATCAAAACTATAAAATAGCACGTATGGAATCATGTAGTCACCTGGAATGCATTTCAATTAACAGGTATGCCTTGTTAAAAGTTAATTTGTAGAATTTCTTTCCTTCTTAATCTGTTTGAGACAATCAGTTGTGTTGTGACAAGATAGGGGTAGTACACAGAAGCCCTATTTGGTAAAAGACCAAGTCCAAATTATGGCAAGAACAGCTCAAATAAGCAAAGAGAAATGACAGTCCATCATTACTTTAAGGCATGAAGGTAAGTCAATGCAGAAAATGTCAAGAACTTAGAAAGTCATTTTTTTCAAGTGCAGTCGCAAAAACCAACAAGCAGTATGAAGAAACTGGCTCTCATGAGGACCACCAAAAGGAAAAGAAGACCCAGAGTTACCTCTGCTGCATAGGATAAGTTCATTAGTTGCCAGCCTCAGAAATTGCAGCCCAAATAAATGCTTCACAGAGTTCAAGTAACAGACACATCTCAACATTAACTGTTCAGAGGAGACTGCATGAATCAGGCCTTCATGGTCGAATTGCTGCAAAGAAACCATTACTAAAGGACACCAATAATAAGAACGGACTTGCTTGGGCCAAGAAACACGAGCAATAGACATTAGACCCATGGAAATCTGTACTTTGGTCTGATGAGTCCAAATGTGAGATTTTGGGTTCCAACCGCTGTGTCTTTGTGAGATGCAGAGTAGGTGAACGGATGATCTCTGCATGTGTGGTTCCCACCGTGAAGCGAGGAGGAGGTGTGATGGTGTGGGGGTGCTTTGCTGGTGACACTGTCTGTGATATATTTAGAATTCAAGGCACACTTAACCAGCATGGCTACCACAGCATTCTGCGGCGATACGCCATCCTTGTGGTTTGTGCTTTTCAACAGGACAATGATCCAACACACCTCAAGGCTGCGTAGTGGCTATTTGACCAAGAAGGAGAGTGATGGAGTGCTGCATCAGATGACCTGGCTTCCACAATCAAGCGACCTCAACCCAATTGAAATTTGGGATGTTGGACCACAGCCAACAAGTGCTCAGTATATGTGGGAACTCCTTCCAGACCGTTGGAAAAGCATTCCAGGTATTGTATATGAAACCAAAGCCATTTTACCAAGACTTTCTGCTATTAACCCTATCCTTTGAAATTCCCCACCTTATTAGCCAAGGCTTGTGGCAGCTGTGTGGCACTAGGACAGCTATGCTAGAGGGTTGTTTGGGTGCACAGTTGACAGTAAAGAATCAGTAATGCACCCCTCCTCTCTCCACACCGCTGCACGGCTCCCAGAAAAAGCAAGGTGCAGTGCAGATGCCGACAGTTACCCTGTTGGGCCAGCTTTATAATCACTCTGGGAATGTCTTTGATCCAGGAGGCGCAATAAAGTGACGGTTTCTTCTGACATTTAGCTAACCAAAGACACACAAACAAGCCCCTACCATGGTGCAATTAGTGCTAGTTTGAGGTGCTGGCTTGTGTCGTCGCAAACTTGAACCCCCTTCAAAATAAACTGTGTCCATGTGTGTCCCAAAGAATATTAGGCTAGTCCTCTCGACATCTCTTGTGAATTTTTTGTTGGGTAGTGTGCCTTGTGAACTAAAACACTTAATAGCCCTCTATATGCTGACATTCGTTGCTGACATTCCATTTGCCATCATCACAGCTATGAGATCAATGTGGCACGTACTGTATGGGTGTCATCATACAGTTGTGACTAACCAAAAGCCAAGGTAATGAACTGTCACTCCAGTCCAAAGCCTGCTGATCCTCTATGTTCCAGTGTTAAGTACATACTGTATATGGCATCCAGCACTGACACTAAACAAGTAAAAGCTCAGAGCAGAAAAATCTGAGGACCACACCTGGGCTACAGCACACACTTCCCTTCCACAGGAGCACGGATGACTCAAACAATACAAGTCAGATGTTCCTCCACTCAGTGACTCGTTCTCCAAGACCTGCACATGTGACACATCAGATATGCACCTCACTGAGTAACACGTCAGTAACAGTTATCTAAAGTGTTGTTCTTAAGTTTACAGTACACTAGCATATACACTGAGTGGACAAACCATTAGGAACACCTTCCTAATATTGAGTTGCACCCATTTTGCCCTCAGAACACCCTCAATTCGTCGGGGCATGGACTCTACAAGGTGTTGAAAGCGTTCCATAGGGATGCTGGCCCATGTTGACTCAAATGCTTCCCACTGTTGTATCAAGTTGGCTGGATGTCCTTTGGGTGGTGGACTATTCTTGATACACACAGGAAACTGTTGAGCATGAAAAACCCAGCAGTGTTGCAGTTCTTGACACACTCAAACCGGTGCGCCTGGCACCTTCTACCATACCCTGTTCAAAGGTACTTCAATATTTTGTCTTGCCCATTCACCCTCTGACATACACAATCCATGTCTCAATTGAATGAAGATGTAACATTCCTTCTTTACCCTGTCTCCTCCCCTTCATCTACAGTGATTTGAAGTGGATTTAGCAAGCGACATCAATAAGGGGTCAGAGTTTTCACCTGATTTCACCTGGTCAGTCTGTCATGGAAAGAGCAGGTGCTGACATGTACTGTAGCCCTATGTGTTTCCTCTATCAAGGACACTATGCCAAGTTCTCATCTGGCCCCTCTCACTGCTAGCTTTAATCAATTGGACAAGGCTGTTTCCCGTTCAGTGGGAGAGAACAGAACAGCCATCATTGGGCTTTTATGAGTTAGAGGAAATTAATTATTGGTTGTAGAGGCAAAAAAATGTCCTCCTCACCTAAGGAACCATCAATATATCAACAATGTACAGGGAGGGTAGGTAGGGTTGTTGTTTTCATTTAGAGGCATTAAGTGTCAACAAGGTAATGGCAATTGTTTAGGAATATGGAAGTTAATTAATGCCTTTTTATTGGCCTGTACCGTACGCCTGGCCCTGAGCGAAGCTCAGAAACCTCAGAGGCTCCTGGTGCTTGAGAGAGAGCACACCGCGTCGCAATTGGCCTGATGTGGTGGGGAGAAACCCAGAGTCTTTTCCACAAAAAACTGCTGTGAGTGAAATAGCACGGTCCATCCTTGGCCAGCGGGCTCAGACAGACACTCCACAGGCCAGCTTCCCATCCCAGTGGAAAACAAAACAGGAATGTGTTATTTAAAGACAGGGCTGCTGTGCTGTGAAGAAACCTCTGGTCTCTCACTAGGGTTGGTTTCGATAGAGGAACTCCAGTGAAGTAGCCTACAAAGTTGCATCAGAAGACATTTAAGAGTCACTCCAACAACCTTGTTGTCCACTGATTCCATTGTTTTTCTCCATCCTCCTCTTACTGTACTTAGAAAATAAACAGCCTTTCTGTTGGAATATTATCCCATCCTTCCATTTACATAGTTAGGCTTGATAGTAGATTTGATTATATAAATGGGTATAAACACATATGCATTCTTCCCTAACTTGAGCTGAAAGCTTTTGTATTTGTCTTGTGGTTTTGTAAATTAATCAAATCTAGTAAAATTGTGTCTTGTTTCCCACAAGATATTCACCAGACCTCACGCAAGCAAGATCAAAATTAACATACAAGCTCCTTGTGCATGTCGACAGAGTGGCAGTTGAAGAATGCCTGTTCACGCCACATGGCCCCTCATTTCCTGAACAGTCACAGGCCATATTTCCTCACCCTGGCTGTTTACAGCTCAGGCACTATTCTAACTATTTTAACACCCTGCCATTCATCAACAAGAAACGAATCTCCAAAGACTGTCACAAGCAACTATTCATAGGAACGCTGCCATTCCAGAGATGTCTAGCCTTTCCTTTCCCAAAATACATTCTTTTTTTTACTCTCAGGATGATAGGACACTCTCCAGATGACACAAACCCTTGCTGCTTTTTTATATCACGCCATATTGTGATTCATACCGTTATGAAGTGGTTTGTAGTCATTGATGCCATTGTCATTTGAATAAATCTGTCATAATGGTCCTGTGTTAGACCATAGATTGGAGCTGGGTCATAGGTTTGCATCTAGGTCTTCCATGAAATGAAATTGTGCACCAATATTGCATTTTAAAAGCCTGGTATATTTAATGAAGTGGCATTTAATATAGACCACATGGATAATTCAATAAATCAGATTTTTTTTATATTAATAAAGACTTGCTAAAGTGCCCAAATTCAGCATTTTGACATGTCCCTCTGTGCACTCTGTGTATTTTTTACCCACTTAACATTTTTCACCATCATAGTAAAGCTCTGGTTACTTGTGGAAACGAACACACACACACATTTCTGAACATTAGTATTTGTGCCATGTGATTAGTGATTCATTTTAAGGCAAAAAAACCCAAACCTGTCCCTCATTTTAAGGTCAACCCTGTTGCGTGAACTTGTTTTAACATAGTGAAACTATTCCTTTTAAAATATATTTTTCAAACGAAACATTAAACATCTTATAGTCAAATCATAGTGTAAAAGTGGGTGAGCTGGTTCAACTCTTCTTGGCCATGTTCTGGTGTTTTGTGATGTAAAACAGAGTGGGTTGGGTCTGTTACCCATAGAAAGACAGGTTAGAAATGTTAAACGAATGTGTGTGTGAAGCCTGAATTCAATTGCCCCTCCCTGTTACACACCACCAGCTTCCATTCCCTCTGTCACAAAGGCATTTGTGGCTGATTTTAACATGAAATCAGCATCCCTGCTCATTTACTTTCTTTTGCACTTAAATCAAATCAAATCAAATTTTATTGGTCACATGGTTAGCAGATGTTAATGCGAGTGCAGCGAAATGCTTGTGCTTCTAGTTCCGACCATGCAGTAATATCTAACAAGTAATCTAACAATTTTCAACAACTACCTTATACACACGTGTAAAGGAATGAATAAGGCAAGATGCAGTACATGGTATAGAGTACAGTATATACATTTGAGATGAGTAATGTAGGGTATGTAAACATTATATAAAGTAGCATTGTTTAAAGTAACTAGTGATACACTTATTACATCCAATTTTTTATTATTAAAGTGGCTAGAGATTTGAGTCAGTATGTTGGCAGCAGCCACTTAATGTTAGTGCTGGCTGTTTATCAGTCTGATGGCCTTGAGATAGAAGCTGTTTTTCAGTCTCTCAGTCCCAGCTTTGATGCACCTGTACTGACCTCGGCTTCTGGATGATAGCGGGGTGAACAGGCAGTGGCTCGGGTGGTTGTTGTCCTTGATGATCTTTTTGGCCTTCCTATGACATCGGGTGGTGTAGATGTCGTGGAGGGCAGGTAGTTTGCCCCCGGGGATGCGTTGTGCGGACCTCACTACCCTCTGGAGAGCCTTACGGTTGTGGGCGGTGCAGTTACCATGCCAGGCTGTGATACAGCCCGACAGGATGCTCTCGATTGTGCATCTGTAAAAGTTTGAGTGTTTTTGGTGACAAGCCGAATTTCTTCAGCCTCCTGAGGTTGAAGAGGCGCTGTTGCGCCTTCTTCACCACGCTGTCTGCGTGGGTGGACCATTTCAGTTTGTCCGTGATGTGTACGCCAAGGAACTTAAAACTTTCCACCTTCTCCACTACTGTCCCGTCGATGTGGATAGGGGGCTGCTCCCTCTTCTGTTTCCTGAAGTCCACGATCATCTCTTTTGTTGACGTTGAGTGTGAGGTTAATTTCCTGACACCACACTCCGAGGGACCTCCCTCCTCCCTGTAGGCCACCTCGTCGTTGTTGGTAATCAAGCTTACCACTGTAGTGTTGTCTGCAAACTTGATGGTTGAGTTTGAGGCGTGCATGGCCACGCAGTCATGGGTGAACAGGGAGTACAGGAGAGGGCTGAGAACGCACCCTTGTGGGGCCCCAGTGTTGAGGATCAGCGGGGTGGAGATGTTATTTCCTACCCTCACCACCTGGGGGTGGCCCGTCAGAAAGTCCAGGACCCAGTTGCACAGGGCAGGGTCTCGAGCTCAATGACGAGTTTGGAGGGTACTATGGTGTTAAATGCTGAGCTGTAGTCGATGAACAGCATTCTTACATAGGTATTCCTCTTGTCCAGATGGGCTAGGGCAGTGTGCAGTGTGATTGCGATTGCGTCATCTGTGGACCTGTTGGGGCAGTAAGCGAATTGGAGTGGGTCTAGGGTGTCAGGTAGGGTGGAGGTGATTTGATCCTTGACTAGTCTCTCAAAGCACTTCATGATGATGTAAGTGAGTGCTACGGGCGATAGTTGTTACCTTAGCTTTCTTGGGACAGGAACAATGGCAGCCCTCTTGAAGCATGTGAGAACAGCAGACTGGGATAAGAATTGATTGAATACACCAGCCAGCTGGCCTGCGCATGCTCTGAGGACGCGGCTAGGGATGCCATCTGGGCTGGCAGCCTTGCGAGGGTTAACACGTTTAAATGTTTTACTCACATTGGCTGCGGTGAAGGAGAGCCCGCAGATTTTGGTAGCGGGCCGTGTCGGTGGCACTGTACTGTCCTCAGAGCGAGCAAAGAAGTTGTTTGGTTTGTCTGGGAGCAAGACATCGGGGTCCGCGACGGGGCTGGTTTTCTTTTTGTAGTCTGTGATTGACTGTAGACCCTGCCATATACCTCTCGTGTCTGAGCTGTTGAATTGCGACTCTACTTTGTCTCTATACTGACGCTTAGCTTGTTTGATTGCCTTGCGGAGGGAATAGCTACACTGTTTGTATTCAGTCATGTTTCCGGTCGCCTTGCCCTGAATAAAAACAGTGGTTCGCGCTTTCAATCCACAGTTTCTGGTTGGGGAAGGTTTTAATAGTCGCTGTGGGTATAACATCACCGATGCACTTGCTTATAAACTCGCTCACCGAATAGCCTTATACATCAATGTTATTGTCCGACGCTATCCGGAACGTATCCCAGTCCAAGTGATCAAAGCAATCTTGAAGTGTGGAATCAGATTGGTCGGACCAGCGTTGAACAGACCTGAGCACGGACTTTTCATGTTTTAGTTTTTGTCTATAGGCTGGGAGCAACAAAATGGAGTCGTGGTCAGATTTGCCGAAAGGAGGGTGAGGGCGGTTTTTGTATGCATCGCGGAAGCTAGAGTAGCAATGATCTAGAATTTGGTCAGCCTTGATCGCACATTCGATATGCTGATCAAATTTAGGGAGCCTTGTTTTCAGATTTGCCTTGTTAAAATCCTCAGCTACAATAAATGCAGCCTCAGGATATGGGGTTTCCAGTTTATATAGAGTCCAATGAAGTTCTTTCAGGGCCGTCAAGGTGTCTGATTGGGGGATATATACGGCTGTGATTATAATCAAAGAGAATTCTCTTGGTAGATAATGCGATCAGCATTTGATCGTAAGGAATTCTAGGTCATGTGAACAAAAGGACTTGAGTTCCTGTATGTTGTTATGATCACACCACGACTCGTTAATCATAAGGCATACACCCCCTTCTTCTTCTTACCAGAGAGATGTTTGTTTCTGTCGGCACGATGCGTGAAGAAACCAGGTGGCTGTACCAACTCTAACATATCCCGAGTGAGCCATGTTTCCGTGAAACAGAGAATGTTACAATCTCTGATGTCTCTCTGGAAGGCAACCCTTGCTGGGATTTCGACGACCTTGTTGTCAAGAGACTGGACATTGGTGAGTAGTATACTTGGGAGCGGTGGGCGATGTGCCCGTCTACGGAGTCTGACCAGAAGACCGCTCCATCTGCCCCTTCCGCGGCGCCGTTGTTTTGGGTCGCCTGCTGGGATCCGATCCATTGTCCTGGGTGGTGGACCAAACTGAGGATCCGCTTCGGGAAAGTCGTATTCCTGGTCGTAATGTTGGTAAGTTGAAGTTGCTCTTCTATCTAATAGTTACTCCAGGCTGTATGTAATAAAACTTAAGATTTCCTGGGGTAACAGTGTAAGAAATAATACATAAAAACTAATTTCTGCATAGTTTCCTAAGAACGCGAAGCGAGGCGGCCATCTGTCTGCACCGGAAGTAATTAATAGGCACTTACTACAGTATTTTTTTATTTAACCTCTTGAGAACATTTTTATTAAGTTGAACATGTGCCCTTCATGACAGAATGTTAAAATTAGGGGAAATCAAGTTTATTTTCACCAAGTTACACCACCCAAAAGGGACTCATTTTGTGGAACAACCCCCCTAATGAAGAAACGAGGATGAGGAGGACACTGAGGAAGTTAACATGCACCTTTAGTATCCGCTGCAAAATAGTTTATCAGGTTGACAGGTCCCATCCGGTGTGTCGTCAGACAGCAGCAAACCCAGACACCTTTTCCCATTTGGTAAAGGTCCCTCTCCTCCACTGCACCAGTTTTGTTGTCAAAAAGTTTCTGCAGATGCCTTTTTAGATACTGCTTAGTGGGATGTCAAAGTCTGCAGCTGACGGTCTGATAAGTTTCCTGGCCCTGCAGGTTGGAGATCAATGTTTTGACCGTCAACATCCCCAAGTTCAGTGTCCTCCTGTCTCTATGGCATGTGTTTTAATCAAACAGCACTTTAGAGCACTAGCCAATAGGTTAGGAGCTACCAACTCCTGCACACATGTAGACACACTATGTTGCACGTACTGTGTTTCTAGTATGTTAAACAGCTCAGATAAGTCAATGGTAGATAAAGCCTTGTGTCAGATATGAGTATTGAACACTGACTACCCACTACTAATACCCCAACAACCAAGTCCACACACTTCTGCACTCACACACACGCCATCCACTGCCTGGGAATGCAGCGACCCCATGAGAATCATTGAAGTCAGACTCAGGTTTCTGTTGCTCGTAAAATCCTCCAGCGTGCAGACTTATGGTGCAGAGGTCCTTTTTATAATGTACGGCATGCATGCTCTCTACCCTGCCTGACGAACAGAAACTCTAAACAGATTCTCTCTCTCTGTCTTTGTGTGTGTGTGTTTGAAAATGGGAAAGCGAAAAGGTAGGTCTGCCAAAAACACCAGACAACAGTTACTGAGGGAACGGTATATAGTGTTCTGACTTAAGCCCTTCGCCCTGAGGAAATATCCATTTCATTGTCAGCCCTATCCGCTAGATGTCAAACATACAAGATATAACGAGCAGTTCCACTAGCCTGCTATCTATTCACTAATGGATAAGGAAATAATCATTAGAAGTTTTGAATTCTCCCTGGCTGTATGATATGTAAGGATTAGACACTCTTAGACCTCTGATTGGTAGGGATGTGCATCTTTCCATTTCAAGACTATTCGATACGTATCTAGATATATGTGCACCGATACGATACAGAAACGATATGTTTTAGTTTTTTCTGTAAGATTCAGTTTGATTAGAGAATGAACTGCTGCAATTCGGTTCGATGCAATACGATTCTATGCACTAACATCTGTTGCATAAACACATTCAAATCAAATCAAACTTTATTTGTCACATGCTGAATACAACAAGTGAAGACTTTACCGTGAAATGCTTACTTACAAGCCCTTAACCAACAGTGCAGTTCAAGAATAGTTAAGAAAATATTTACCAAGTAGACTAAAATAAAAAGTAATAATAAAAAGTAACACAATAAGAATAAAAATAACGAGGCTATATACAGGGGGCACCAGTACCTAGTCAGTGTGCAGGGGTATAGGTTAGTTGAGGTAATTTTTACATGTAGGTGGGGTTGAAGTGACTATGTATAGATAATAAACCGTGAGTAGCAGCAGTGTACAAAGGGGAGTGAGGGGAGTGAGGGGGTGGGTCAATGTAAATTGTCAAGTGGCGATTTTATTAATTGTTCAGCAGTCTTATGGCTTGGGGGTGGAAGCTGTTGAGGAGCCTTTTGGTCCTAGACCTGACGCTCTGGTACCGCTTGCCATGCGGTAGCAGAGAAAACAAACTATAACTTGGGTGACTGGAGTCTCTGACAATTTTATGGTCTTTCCTCTGACACCACCTATTGTATAGGTCCTGGATGGCAGGGAGCTTGGCCCAAGTGATGTACTGGGCCGTTCGCACTACCCTCTGTAGCGCCTTATGGTCAGATGCCGAGCAGTTTCCATACCAGGCGGTGATGCAACCGGTTAGGATGCTCTCGATTGTGCAGCTGTGGAACTTTTTGAGGATCTGGGAAACCATGCCAAATTTCATTTTCCGTTCTAAGTTAACTTTGGTGCTGATGAAGCTCACGAGTTGGGTCTTTCTGAGCTGTATCTGTCTGATATACAGTACCAGTCAAAAGTTTGGACACACCTACTCATTCAAGGGTTTTTCTTTATTTTTACTATTTTCGACATTGTAGAATACTAGTGAAGACATAAAAACCATGAAATAACACATATGGAATCATCTAGTAACCCAAAATGTTTTTGGCAAATTAAAATATATTTTATATTTGCGTTTCTTCAAACTAGCCAACCTTTGCCTTGATGACAGCTTTGCATACTCTTGGCATTCTCTCAACCAGCTTCACCTGAAATATTTTTCTAACATTCTTGAAGGAGTTCCCACACATGCTGAGCACTTGTTGGCTGCTTTTCCTTCACTCTGCAGTCCGAATCATCCCAAACCATCTCAATTGGGTTGAGGTCAGGTGATTGTGGAGGCCAGGTCATCTGATGCAGTACTCCATCACTCTTGGTCAAATAGCCCTTACACAGCCTGGAGGTGTGTTGGATCATTGTCCTGTTGAAAAACAAATGATTGTCCCACTAAGCACAAACCAAATAGGATGGCGTATTGCTGCAGAATGCTGTGGTAGCCATGCTGGTTAAGTGTGTCTTGAATTCTAAATAAATCACTAACAGCATCACCAGCAAAGCACTCCCACACCATCACACCTCCTGCTCCATGCATCACGGTAGGAACAACACATGCGGAGATCATCCGTTCACCTACTCTGCGTCTCACAAAGACACAGCGGTTGGAACCAAAAATCTCAAATTTGGACTCATCAGACCAAAAGACAGACTTCCACTGGTCTAATGTCTATTGATTGTGTTTCCTGGCCCAAGCAAGTCTCTTCTTAACATTATTGGTGTCCTTTAGTAATGGTTTCTTTGCAGCAATTTGACCATGAAGGCCTGATTCACACAGTCTCCTCTGAACAGTTGATGTTGAGATGTGTCTGTTACTTAAACTTTGAGAAGCATTTATTTGGGCTGCAATTTCTGAGGCTGGTAACTCTAATGAACATATCCTCTGCAGCAGAGGTAACTCTGGGTCTTCCATTCCTGTGACTGTCCTCTTGGGGTGGCAGGGTAGCCTAGTGGTTAGCGCATTGGACTGGTAACCGAAAGGTTGCAAGTTCAAATCCTGAGCTGACAAGGTACAAATCTGTCATTCTGCCCCTGAACAGGCAGTTAACCCACTGTTCCTAGGCATTGACGGCCTAGTAAAATACATCTAAAATTAGAGCCAGTTTCATCATAGTGCTTGATGGTTTTTGCAACTGCACTTGAAGTGACTTTCTAAGTTCTTGACATTATCTGCATTGACTTACCTTCATGCCTTAAAGTAATGATGGACTGTCATTTCTCTTTGCTTATTTGAGCTGTTCTTGCCATAATATGGACTTGGTCTTTTACCAAATAGGGCTATCTTCTATATACCACCCCTACCTTGTCACAACACAACTGATTGGCTCAAACACATTAATAAGGAAAGAAATTCCACAAATTAACTTTTAACAAGGCACACCTGTTAATTGAAATGCATTCCAGATGACTACCTCATGAAGCTGGTTGAGAGAATGCCAAGAGTGTGCAAAGATACTTTGAAGAATCGCAAATCTAAAAATTCTTTGGATTTGTTTAACACTTTGTTGGTTACTACATGATTCCATATGCGTTACTTCATATAACTGATGTCTTCACTATTATTTTACATTTTGCAGAAAAAGTACAAAATAATAAAAACCTTTGAATGAGTAGGTGTGTACAAACTTTTGACTGGTACTGTATGTCTATGGTGTATGTACTATGTACTGTAGGCACCTGATCCGAGCCATAAAGAAGACTAGGCATCTACCACCCAAATAATTATGGTTGGTCAGCGCGTGAAGCTAGGCATACTGCGCAGTCTGACTAGGCCACTGATATTGCCTGGGGTTGTTCGGCATGCAAAATGACTTGTAGATCAATGACTGTAAACACAGTTGCATGCAGTTGGACTCTTAAGGAGAGGATGCATCCGCTGTCACAAAATATGAGCAGTGTTTCTGGAAGATAGAAATAATATGAGCAAAACATTTTAGTGAATCTGTGACTCGTAATGTTTGAATCGATTTTCTGACTGATGCATGCTACATTTGGATCGGTTTGGGGTCCGCGGACCTACGCACTTAAATCTTAAACATTTTAATCTGGGACTGATGCATATCGGTGAATCATTACATCCCTACTGATTGCATATACATTTTCCTCGGAGTATGGGGGACTAGGTAAAAGCTGAGTGTAAATGTGAGCGTTTGGTTGTTAGATCAATCTTTATTCACTTACTGCCCATTTCAGCTTTTACAACAACAATCATCAGACAAGAATGTAGACATTCTATGGCTTTTCCTAATGCTAAAGTAAAATAGAAGTTCTCAAACAGGCTTTCCTTTTCCATTCATGCTCAATGTTCCTCACAGACAGTCCCAAAGCTCCTCTCAATGATCGTCTGATTTGGCAGCTGCTGCAGCACTCTGTGCGAGTTGTGGAAGGCATTGGTCCAATCAGCCTACCCTCTTGCCTCAACCACTGGCTCGGGTCTGATGTCAGCTACCCAGGAGGAGGTTGTTTATACTCAGTGGGTGCCCAGTCAGTCAAAGCTTCTGGGACGAGGGCCACAGGCCACAGAGGAGCTCAGAGAGTGATTTCACAGAGAGACGGAGACACAGACAGAGACCCAGGCCAAGACCTCAGTCAACAAACCACCAGACCAGACCTCCTCTAGGAGAGGAGTGCTCCTCACTCTGCCTGCTCCTCAGCCTTCCTCTCTGTTTCTGACCAACCAGGCACGTGTCAAACAGCATTATTTGTTGTTTACAAGTATGATGTTTCACTTCATTCGACTGGGAAAGATCAGAGTCGTACCCTTCAATTAGACGCCAATTACCCATTGGTTACAGAGTAGTTTGTCTTATTAGGCTGACAAGAAAAAAGCAGTGTTGAAGTATTGTGTTTCTGCTGTCTGAATGGTCACTTACTGTAAGCAGAGACATTTCACTCTGCAGGCCAATAACGGACAATAACACAGAATGCGTAAGCAAGTGAGGAATAGCCAAAGAGTATTGTGCCTAAATCAGAAATATTTCTCAGTCAAACTTCTGTGTGTTTAAGGGACAGCCTTGGCATTATGACGTCAGCTGTGGATGTGCAACATTAACTTTTTATTGTCCCATCCCACAAGAAAAATTCATGCCATATTGATACTGCTGGCAAAGACGTCAATATCTAGCCCAAACTCAATCATCAGAGACGCCACAGACAGCCCTTAACCAATCTCATTTCATTCTCTCATTAAGAGAGGGACAAAAACATTGTTTTGTAACTGTGCGATGTTGGTGCAATGGGGTGCAAGGAGGCAGCTTCAGGGTGGAAAAAGAAGGAAAGTTGCCAGGTAATGGATTGCACACCTCATTTGCATCTAAATCACTGTTTTAAATATTCATGCTGAGGACGGTGATACTGCATTGGCCAGATGAGAGGAGACACTGCTTGCGTCCCAAGTGGCAACTTATTCCCTATACAGAGCCCTGGTCAAAAGTAGTGCACTATATTGGGAATAGGGTGCCATTTGGGATGCAGCCATACTGTACCACCACTGACTTCATCAGAGCCTTGTCCAAATATATTAAGCGAATGCATTGTATATTTCGTCAGGGTCATGTTTAGGATATTTTTTTTGCATTGTGTATATTTAAGTGCCATAGTCAGTTTTTTTCTGTCACAGTAGGGACTCAGACTGAAGGAATTTAAAGCACACTACTTATCCTTGAAGAAAAAGGTTTCCAGTGTTTTGGTTTTGTGTGGTGAAATTATAGGGTGTGCGATGGAAATTGCACTATTTCAAAAGATTGTCTGGTCTGCTCAGAAGATTGTGATGGGAAGTTAATCATCCTTCTAGAATAGTCCTGTGGTTTTAACTACTGGCTGAGTCATGTTGCTAAATCCGGTATTCATTTATTTTGAGTATTTCTGGAGGGTTTGGAAGATATGGGGAACAGTGAACATCCAAATGGTAGAGAGAACATTGAAATTAGAGTTGGTCCAAATTATACAATGAAATAACTTTTAGCAACTATTTTAAATGCCGGAGACGGCCTTCGCAAGCTGGTTTATGGAAATGGCTGCAAACCATGTTGGAGGTTATACGCTCCAGGACAGAGTTTGGTAAACCCTGGGCTAGGTTATACTCCTCCCCCATCCAGTGCCATAGGGTCAAAACAAAAGGTGAAAGCATACATCAACCTTGCACTTCATGTCAATGGAATGGCTTTTGGGGAAGACAAAGCAGTCAACATTGTTTATTCACCAGCACATCTCAAACTAATGCTCTACCTCCATTGCTTCCTGTCATATAGACAGACCATTATCGATCTGCCAATAATATCTATGATCTGATATTTAGGTTTAGCCAGGGGCTAATCGGAGCTGTGACCTGTGCATGTGTGTCAACAGTAGAAATCATCTACTAATGATGCACTGTGTTTTTTTCTGGTTTTCCTCCATCGGGCGCGTCCTTTCTGGGTCATTAATCTGGATCGTGTTTATTTTTCCTGAGTGTCCAATTATTGCCTTCACCTGAACTGACAGGAAAGGGTCAAAGACCAATCAGGAAGCCCCCTTCCCTCCTGCGGCCAATCCAAACAAAGTGTCAGCCATGTGAGGGACTGCATGACCTGCCTCCAACCATCAACGTGAATGGAATGTAGAAATGAGTCTACCCCCAAAGCCCTCAATTACAACAGATGGATTTACCCTCAACTACATGCAATGTGTATGTACACAACAATGAGTTGAATACATGTGCACAATCATACATTTGAAGAATACATCGCCAGTAGCAGTCTTATGGCATGAGCAGCAATGTGAAAGTGATACATAAAGATTATACTGTGTCACCAAGGTGTGAGACACTGAGGTGTGACAGAATAACAACATCAATCTGTCTGCACCGCTTCCACTGAGCTTCAAGCCCACCCACACAGCCCAATATGCCCTTGCTGACATCCTTACAAGTCATGCCCTGCCCTGTGTCCTTACAATGAGCAGTGGAAACGTAGTCCCAACCCTCGTTTGCTATGGCAGTTATAACATCTCAGGGACCAGGCAATGTGAGCAGGTCCATGGGGTCCATGCATGTGATCAAGTGCCTTGTCAGGAGTCGACACTTGTGATGGGAAGTTTGGCTCTTTTTACTGACCCAGATCTTTTCGGGCTCGTTCAATCAAAAGAACAAATCATTCGACTCATTTAGTGAATTTTTTATTAACTTATATTTATTCAGGGGAACCCAATTGAGACCAGTGTCTCATTTACAATGGTGTCCTGATGACAACGTGATTCAGTAATGCCCAGAGCATGCACGACCCCCTACCGGGTAAACCGTGAGCTGAAAACTCGAAAGAGTCATGATTCTACAAGCCTCTTGTTCACCATAGAGGGCTTTATTGGTGCTATAATGTGTGACTGAGATGTGTGCTTTAAACAATGTACATTCGTTGATTGCTTGGCATGCAAATAAGATCATTTCTTGATACATTTGAAACGAGGTCAAGTTGTGCAGGTCAGTCAAGAACAAATTCTTATTTACAATGACGGCCTACCCCGGCCAAACCCGGACGATGCTGGGCCTATTGTGCGCCTCCCTATGGGACTCCCAATCACGGCCGGCTGTGATGCAGCCTAGATCATGACAATAACCGTCAACCTGCTCTAGGCAGTTGTGGCCGCAACCGGACTAGATCGTCAACGATTCTTGGCGAAATGCATTGCTTGGTGATATAAGCACAATATCATTCTCGAACTGCAGCCCCCAAAACAATTTGTTCTCGAGTTTGAGTTTGTTGAGCAGAGGCTGTGTATGTTTCAGTTCTATAAAGCTGTGTTCATCATAACATTCAATAATCAATTCATTGCATTCGTTCCTGCACCATGCAATCAACTATTCGTTCTAAACATGTATTTTTCTTCTCTATGCTGCCTGGCAGTATGATCTATTTTACTGTGCACATATATGAGAGACAGTTGCTGGTCGGAGCACGTCTCTGGAGCCGCTGAGCCGGAGAAACATGTATCAATCCTGCTGTAGGACTCATTGCGGCCAGCAGGTCGAACCACTAAAAACGAATCGCTAATTAACTCAGAAAAAACAACTATGACTCTGGAGTTGGTTAAAAAAGTTGTTCAAAAAGAACGAATCTGCACATCACTAGTTGACACACTCACTCATTCTGACAATACCTTGACATTCCCGTTCCACCATCCACCTCAATCCACCTCCATCCACTCTATACCTCAAACCAGGTGGGGGAGGAAGGAGAGGACATCCATCAAGTTCAGCACAGGCGATAGAGCCCCCAACATCCCCCCAGGACCTTGGACCCCCAACCCTACTAAACCCTCCATCACAACCCCCCTATTCCCCCTTTTCCTCCGGGGCCTGTTTTAGGGCTGCCGTGGGGTCCTGTCTGGCTGGACCGGATATGCGTTCCAGGACCCAGGGACGGCCTAGCACCATCTGTCATCCAGCTAACAGGGGTACTGGCTGGGCTGGGCCACCATTGTGTCTGAGGCCTGGAGCTTCCGCCCTCCACAGCTAGGCCCAGGTCTGGGCTGCGTCACAAATTGCACCTTATTCCCAATTTAGTGCACCACTTTTTTACCAGGACCCATCCATAGGGCTCTGGTCAAAAGTAGTGCACTATATAGAGAATAGGGTGCCATTTGGGATGTAGCACAGATTTGGCATGCCAAGGTCACAGAACCCTGGCTGCTGGTAACATTGACTGCCATTTGGCGGGTTTTCCAACTGACCTGCAATTTCCTCATGACAAATTAAAGCCCCTGATCACAGGCTGCATGTGAACGCATGTGAAACAACACAGCATGTGAAAAAATGGTGTGTGTTTACAAAGAAAGTATACAGAGGAAGTATGCCATGTCATTCTAATACTTTCATTGATTTTCTCTATTATGGGCTGGTTAGGCAAAGAGTTCTGGTTAAATGCAGAATCTATCCGTAAGCTTACATTAGCTTACATTTCCAGACAAGGTGTGCTTATAGCGTAAATCTGATTCTAATGAACACATAATTTACTCTGCTCTGCACATTTATAAAACAAAGGCATGCAATTCACTTTCCTTGAGCTACGTCTGATTTCAGGAAACCAACATAAATGACTGACTTAGCTAGCCCTGAAGGTCAGAGCCAGCCAGCCAGACATCTGCAACAGCGTCAGAAAATCCATTGGCACATTTTCTCCTTTACTATTTAGTACGAGGGGGTGTCAGGGGTACCATTTGGTAGCCATTACTGTTGAAGAAGGAAATCAGGGGAGGCGCAGTGGTGCGGAGGGGGAAGCGAACAGGAAGCAGTCCATATGCAATCCATTACCCTGGCTCTTATCAGACAGCCTCAATATCATAACCCTGGCATAAAATACAGGAGAGATTTAATACACACATCTGAAACGCAATGTGGATCTTTGATGCCTGTTGCTTTTTAATGAGCAAAACGTCATTCTCAAGAGAACGATGTATCCTTCTACTGCATGTGTCTGTTTTATTTCTCTCTAGGCACCATTGCTTGAAATAGCGTGTGTGTGTGTGTGTGTGTGTGTGTGTGTGTGTGTGTGTGTGTGTGTGTGTGTGTGTGTGTGTGTGTGTGTGTTTACGCGGTCTAGGATTCAGTTAGACGGTCTGACAATGTTTAATGTAGTGTGAGCGCAATTACCGCAGCAGTTCTGTCTGTGCTAGTGTGCCCTGTTACACCCGTCACTGGCTCCAGGTGTTGCTGTAAACACTACACCCTCTCTAAGTGTTTGGAATACCACAGCACAGCCCTCCCCGTCTCCTCCCACTCTCCAGATGTCTATAACTGTGTGCATGTGGGCATGTATTCATTAATAGAACAGAACATGTATGAAATATGAATGAGCTTTGATATGAGATGTAAGTGGTGAAAAATATGCATGTTCATATCTTTATGTATTTAAGTGTGAGGTTTCAGGCATGGGTAAAGAGTCATCCATGTTATAGAGCCAGCACAGATCAACCTGTTGGCCTTGTGCTTCAATAACTCATTGCCATTTGCCTAATTAACTTTCACAATAGTTTATCCCCAATTTCTAAGACAGGAGGAGACCTCTGCACTTTGTACAACAGAGGAAGGGACGCTCGGGGCAGATATGCTGCCAAATACAGGGATGACACAGGGATGACACAGCACTGACGCTTGGGGTCTCCACAGTGACCTGTCCCTTCCCACTAGGGACATTTAAACAACATACCGTAGTAGATGAATCCTCTTTATCTCTGAGCAGTCAGCGGCTGAAACGCTTTATTAACACACTATATGACACTGCCAGAGCAGCCATTGAAATGAGGCATAGAATGGAAACGAAGTGGACAGAAATGAAGACTTGAGATAAAATAAACAGCAGTGAGAGTCTATTGTTTTCAGAACACTTCATACAGTGGGGCAAAAAAGTATTTAGTCAGCCACCAATTGTGCAAGTTCTCCAACTTAAAAAGATGAGAGAGGCCTGTAATTTTCATCATAGGTACACTTCAACTATGACAGACGAAATGAGAAAAAGAAATCCAGAAAATCACATTGTAGGATTTTTAATTTATTTATTTGCAAATTATGGTGGAAAATAAGTATTTGGTCAATAACAAAAGTTTATCTCAATACTTTGTTATATACCCTTTGTTGGCAATGACAGAGGTCAAACGTTTTCTGTAAGTCTTCACAAGGTTTTCACACACTGTTGCTGGTATTTTGGCCCATTCCTCCATGCAGATCTCCTCTAGAGCAGTGATGTTTTGGGGCTGTCGCTGGGCAACACGGACTTTCAACTCCCTCCAAAGATTTTCTATGGGGTTGAGATCTGGAGACTGGCTAGGCCACTCCAGGACCTTGAACTGCTTCTTCTGAAGCCACTCCTTCGTTGCCCGGGCGGTGTGTTTGGGATCATTGTCATGCTGAAAGACCCAGCCACGTTTCATCTTCAATGCCCTTGCTGATGGAAGGAGGTTTTCACTCAAAATCTCACGATACATGGCCCCATTCATTCTTTCCTTTACACGGATCAGTCATCCTGGTCCCTTTGCAGAAAAACAGCCCCAAAGCATGATGTTTCCACCACCATGCTTCACAGTAGGTATGGTGTTCTTTGGATGCAACTCAGCATTCTTTGTCCTCCAAACACAACGAGTTGAGTTTTAACCAAAAAGTTATATTTTGGTTTCATCTGACCATATGACATTCTCCCAATCCTCATCTGGATCATCCAAATGCTCTCTAGCAAACTTCAGACGGGCCTGAACATGTACTGGCTTAAGCAGGGGACACGTCTGGCACTGCAGGATTTGAGTCCCTGGCGGCGTAGTGTGTTACTGATGGTAGGCTTTGTTACTTTGGTCCCAGCTCTCTGCAGGTCATTCACTAGGTCCCCGTGTGGTTCTGGGATTTTTGCTCACCGTTCTTGTGATCATTTTGACCCCACGGGTGAGATCTTGCGTGGAGCCCCAGATCGAGGAAGATTATCAGTGGTCTTGTATGTCTTCCATTTCCTAATAATTGCTCCCACAGTTGATTTCTTCAAACCAAGCTGCTTACCTATTGCAGATTCAGTCTTCCCAACCTGGTGCAGGTCTACAATTTTGTTTCTGGTGTCCTTTGACAGCTCTTTGGTCTTGGCCATAGTGGAGTTTGGAGTGTGACTGTTTGAGGTTGTGGACAGGTGTCTTTTATACTGATAACAAGTTCAAACAGGTGCCATTAATACAGGTAATGAGTGGAGGACAGAGGAGCCTCTTAAAGAAGAAGTTACAGGTCTGTGAGAGCCAGAAATCTTGCTTGTTTGTATGTGACCAAATACTTATTTTCCACCATAACTTGCAAATAAATTCATTAAAAATCCTACAATGTGATTTTCGGGATTCTTTTTCCTCATTTTGTCTGTCATAGTTGAAGTGTACCTATGATAAAAATTACAGGTCTCTCTCATCTTTTTAAGTGAGAGAACTTGCACAATTGGTGGCTGACTAAATACTTTTTTGCCCCACTGTACATCTGTACCTCTGCCATATTTCTCATGAATCAGCTAACCAAGCACCAAGCTTTAGGTTCTATCTGATTATCTGCATAATCATGATTATCATTCTATGCAGCGCTCCGAAGGGGCAAAAGTTCCCCACCACAAAACCTTTGGGTCCCTCATTTTTCAAACCTTGATTGCGTTTGAAAAGTTTCCTCTAACGAGGCCCTCTCCTGTCTCCCGGCTGGTCGGTGGCGACCCATGCAGTGAAGTCACTGTTATTCCAAAATCAGCTCTGGAGCCTCCAGGCCTACCATCCAGACCTGAACTAATGAGATGGAGCAGTCACATACAATGAGTGTCTGATAAGCCAACACATTATTTCTAGGTCCCAAATGGGACCCTTTCCCTATAAAGTGCACTACTTTTGACCAGAGCCCTGCATATGGTGGCGGCTGGATGGAGCATCAGTGCTGGAAGTTGAAGAGGAGTCAGATTCCATATTAAACTTGATGGAATTGAGTATATTTCTTTTGGAAGAGCCTTAGGAGGGCTATGAAGCTGCAAATACTCATATAACGCCAATGAGGCAATGCCTTTTTCGATTAGATTTTAGTATTAATCTCTTCATTAAAATATAATTTCACCATAGCTGATTTTTAACACAGGATCCAATTTTCTAAGTGTCACAAAGCGCTAATCTTTCTCCACCAAATGTCAGCAGTTTGAAATCTTAATCGTGCATTCAAAAGAAAGATCCTATTCTTGGGGAAAACTATAGTATTCAACTGAAAAGTTTTTAAAAATACATACATTTGAAGTGCAGAGTCTGTGTGAAACAAACAGAATGACAGTGTCTGGTCACTCAAGACAATTTTGTAATCCTTTTTTATAATTTATGTCTATCAATTTATGAATAATTCAAGCCTGTCCAACATAGCCAGTCTCTTCAGTACTAGGACTATATAATGAAGATTGAAAGGAATAAGGATATTAGGTGTGACTCTAGCTATTCCCCCAGGGACTGGCATGATGGCATCCACCATCTACAAAACATCACCTCAGAGCACAGCAACCTTATGCCAAATATATGCCAAAGTATATTTAAACAAGATGGATTCCTAGAAGCCATGTATTACATTTTTACCATTATTTTGACAGGTAAGTTGACTGAGAACAAATTCTCTTTTGCAGCAACAAGCTGAGAAAAGAGTTGCAGGGGGGAGGAGCAGGGATGAATGATTCAACTGGAAGCTGTGGATGATTAGGTGGTGGCCATGATGGTATGAGGGCCAGATTAGACATGTTGCCATGACACCGAGATTAGCACACCTACTCCTACGATAAGTGCCATGGGACACCCGTTTTACCGTCCGATCCAAAAGACAGCACACTACGCAGCCCAATGTCTCCTTAACTGCCCTGGGATATCCTTAGACCAGAGGGAAGAGTGCCCCCTACTGGACCTCCAACAGCCTCTGGTCTCCTATCCAGGGACCGGCCAGGGGACCGACCCTGCATAGCTTCAGAGAGAAGCCAGCAGTGGGATGTAGGGTGGTATGCTGCTGGCTTAACATATTGACTTGGCAATGTTCTTTCTCACTGCAATATGCTGTATGTCTACGCACCTAAGACTTGAGGAGGGATCGATATATAATACCTCTCTTCTCTCATGTCCTCTTTAAAAATATAATTTCTGTTTGTTTTCTTAGATTACAGTCGTTCCTAAGAGGATAAACTAGAACAGCAGTATGAGAGCCTCTCAAACCTGTATCAGCCCTGACAGGAGAGAGAGAGAGAGAGAGAGAGAGAGAGAGAGAGAGAGAGAGAGAGAGAGAGAGAGAGAGAGAGAGAGAGAGAGAGAGAGAGAGAGAGAGAGAGAGAGAGAGAGAGAGAGAGAGAGAGAGAGAGAGAGAGAGCTGTCTAACCGTAGCCTTGGCCCTGGGATATGGACATAAAACAGAGGCACAGATGGGTGTTACAAGGCCTTATGAGAAATGAACAGAACTCAGAGAGCAATAAGAGAGAGAGGGGAAAGGAAGGAGAGATCTGGTTAGAGAACTTGTCTATGCTCTCCTTAAAACGTATTGAAGTGTAAAGTATTTATGTCTTGTGCAACGCTCTCCCCCATAACATCTGTATGTTTTGTATAGCTTGTTTCGAATCAGACCGGTCAGAATGTGTTCGCAATCTAAAAGTGTCGGGGAGGAAACCAAATGCAGACTCAACGTGGAGAAGAAACACTAGTGGGTGTGGCTTTTGGCCGGAGCGATGTGGATGGGTATTCAGGCTACAGTAGGTATATCACTAATCAATACTCTGAGTAGTCTGTACACAATGTGACAGCGCCAGACAGAAACGAGACAGAAGATGGATATGGAAGGGATGAATGTGACTGTTCTGTCACAGAGGGATGGATGTCACCTAGATCTCTGAAGGTCGGTGTTGTTCGTCCTCTGTCACTATCTGTCGTTAAGAGGACCCCTACACCTGTGTCCATTGTGTTGACTGACTTGTGAGAATAAGTGTGCCGGAAAGGATCATAAATCCATCTGATGTTCAGCCGAATCACTGTCTGTGACCTTAGAGGAGTTAGTAGCTGACCCCAGCACATTGGGGTTCTCTAGTCATTCAATCACACCCCTCTGTCATCCTCCCAGACTGCACTGCTCAGACAGTGTCTCCCTTCTTGGGCCCTTCGCTCTCCCTTCATTTGTGCATCCATCAGCTCATTTGGCGGGTGAAGAACAACACAGTCTGAGCCAAGGGAGCTAGATTAGATAGCTCCCTATTTTAGGGCGGCCAATATGTTGCCATGACACTGGTGGAGTAATGGATCTGGTTAAGTCCTGTTTTCCAATCCTCATCAGTCCCCGGACTCCAAATATATATGCATCAAATGGGCCAGTAAGTGGTCTTGTCTCAGCCGGCCGGCCCAGCTAAATTGGCCCTGCAGACCACTTCAGTCATACATTATTCACCATGGGGAGACATTCATCTTATTTGAATGACTGAGTGAAGGCTAAATAATCCACGGCAGAAAATGTATTTGGCTTATTTTGGCTCAATTCATTGTGCCAGCAGCTTGTCTTGGCAAAATTAGATAACAAACGTTTTAATGAGGAATATCCGTTACAATTCAAACACGGGGAATCGAATCAGGGTTGGTGATGTGCCGTTTGGAAGCACTTCAATTGTCACACTCTTTCAATTTCTCTCCCTGTTTCACACTTTTCAGCCTCTTACACTGTCACAGGGCAGCAGGTAGCCTAGTGGTTAGAGCGTTGGACTAGTAACCAAAAGGTTGCAAGATCGAGTCCCTGAGCTGACAAGATAAAAATCTGTTGTTTTGCCCCTGAACAAGGCAGTTAACCCACTGTTCCTAGGCAGTCATTGAAAATAAGAATTTGTTCTTAACTGATTTGCCTAGTTAAATAAACAGTGCAAATCTCTCTTAAATTCAACTAGAGGGCATCAATCACATCACCACCTAAAATGTTTGTTAAAGGGTAATTGTTGGCTTTTTATTTAACTAGGCAAATCAGCTAAGAACAAATTCTAATTTACAATGAGGGCCTTCCCAGGCCAAACCCGGATGACGCTGGGCCAATTGTGTGCCACCCTATGGGACTCCCAATAACAGACAGATGTGATACAGCCTGTAGAACCAATGACTGTAGAGACACCTCTTGTACTTTTGCACTGAGATGCAATGTCTTAGACCGCTGCGCCACTCGGGAGCCCCCAAAGGGAAGAATAAAAATGTCACGCTCTGGGCTATGAAAGTCCGGCTTCATTCTTCCTATCCCCCAAGCTATCACCTGGAGAGATTTGGACAAATGCGTCTATTCTGACATTCTTACCTCACACTGGCATGCGACATGAATCATACTGTATAGAACCCAGGGATGTAGGGACAAGCAGACACCATTCAACCAATTAGGAGCTGTAGTAGAGGAGAGGCAGGAGGAGGCACTGAGGCAGGGGGGGTTAGGGGGAGGCAGGAGAGGGGAGGCAGGCGGAGGCACTGAGGCAGGCAGGGGGGTTAGGGGGAGCCAGGAGAGGGGAGCCAGGCGGAGGTGAGCCTCTCTCTCTCTCTCTCTCTCTCTCTCTCTGAGGCATCTGCCTGCCTGCAGTGACAGACGGGTTAAATCATTAAGGGATCTTTCCTCCCCATTTCACTTTCCAATTATGGTACAAGACAGTCTCCCTAGCATGACTTACTACCGTCTCACTGTACATACACAGCCTCAGTGTCTCGTACTGTAGATTCACATGACTGTACCTCACTCAGAGTCAGCTAGGGCTGAAAGATATAAAGTGACAAAAGATCTTGCCAGTGTGTAAGGCTATACTGGGCATTGTTTTGGGTGCTCATTGGTGTTCAATTCAATGGAACAGCACACACGAAAGCTTAAACTGCCATACCAGTGTTTCCCCTGGGATTTTCTTTTCAGCAGTGGCAAAGTTAGGTGGGGGAGAGGTTTTAGAGGTCCTCTTATCCTCTAAAATGTTCTACACGTTGCCATGGGGTGGAGAAAACATTTACAGTTTCAAAGGTAATTTCCTGCAGTTCAACACAACTAGCCATGACTTATGCTATCTGAGTGACTCAAACAAAACAAAATCAATGTGGTCCCCATGCCATTCTTTTTACATTTGGATTCTCCCTGACCGTCTAGTTTTTATATTTTGGTGATTAGTTTTTTTGTTGCAGTGGCTGCCACGATTTAGCAGCGGCAGTGTTTTAATACCTCCATATTCATGTCAGGGATTGCTTTACAGTCAGGGTTAAGTCAGGGCAAATCAATACATATTACCAATAGCCATACGTCTTGACTTATGACATGGCATGCTGTGATTGGAGGCAATCACTGCAGTTTTAAGGCTTTCAATTATGAAAAAACCCTTTAATGGCCACTGTGAGATGTATGAGTGTCCATAACACAGAATGGGTAGGTCCAAAATAGCACCCTATTCACTTTAAATAGTGCTCTCCTTTAAACCAGAGCGCTGTAAGAGGGGCACTATATATGGAAAAGAGTGCCATTTGGGATGCGTTCAATGTATCCTGCATGTGTCCTAGATGCCTGTGCTTTGCATTTCTGATGATGCCATTTCCGATCAAATTATCACCATTATGGGAGGTTTGTAGCCCTCCTATGCTGACGTAACAAATAGCCTATTACCTGAAATAGCCCGTTCAAGGTCAGTGTGGGATGCATGGCTGAATAGGTAAGGATTTGTCATCTAGTGTTTGATGATTGGAATAATGACAAGGCACTGCCATCTAGTGGCCTTCAGAAGTCATTATGAGCTGAGCGGGACAGTTGCTGCTCATGTTGGTATCTGTACTGATGGAGCAAAAGCCATGACAGGGAGACATAGTGGAGTGGTAACGCGCGTGCAAGCAGTTGCTCCTGACGCCACTTGGCTACACTGCAGCATCCACCGAGAGGCTCTTGTTGCCAAGGAAATGCCTGACAGATTGAAAGACATTTTGGACACTACAGTGAAAATGGTTAACTTTGTTCAAGCAAGGCCCCTGAACTCTCGTGTATTTTCTGCATTATGCAATGATATGGGCAGCGACCATGTAACGCTTTTACAACCTACAGAAGTGAGCTGGTTATCAAGGGGCAAAGTATTGACTATTTTCTTTTCAATTAAGAGATGAGATTAAAGTTTTCTTTATTGACCATCATTTTCACTTGTCTGTCCGCTTGCATGATGACGAGTTTCTCACACGACTGGCCTATCTGGGTGATGTTTTTTCTCGCCTGAATGATCTGAATCTAAGATTACAGTGACTTTCCACAACTATATTCAATGTGCGGGACAAAATTGAGGCTATGATTAAGAAGTTGGAGCTCTTCTCTGTCTGCATTAACACGGACAACACACAGGTCTTTCCATCATTGTATGATGATTTTTTTGTGTGCAAATTATCTCAAGCTTACGGACAATGTCAAATGTGATATAGCGAAGCACCTGAGTGAGTTGGGTGCGCAATTACGTAGGTACTTTCCCGAAACGGATGACACAAACAACTGGATTCGTTATCCCTTTCATGCCCTGCCTCCAGTCCACTTACCTACATCTGAACAAGAGAGCCTCATCGAAGTTGCAACAAGTGGTTCTGTGAAAATGTAATTTAATCAGAAGCCACTGCCAGATTTCTGGATTGGGCTGCGCTCAGTGTATCCTGCCTTGGCAAATCGTGCTGTTAAGACGCTGATGCCCTTTGCAACCACGTACCTATGTGAGAGTGGATTCTCGGCCCTCACTAGCATGAAAACTAAATACAGGCACAGACTGTGTATGGAAAATGATTTAAGACTGAGACTCTCTCCAATACAACCCAACATTGCAGAGTTACAGTATGTGCATCCTTTAAAGCACACCCTTCTTAATAACCCGTGGTGAGTTATTCATAATTTTTTATGAACAAATAAAGTTTTATATGTAAGATGGCTAAATAAAGAGCTAAATTATTTATTATTATTATATTATTTGTGTCCTGGTCCTATAAGAGCTCTTTGTCCTGTCCCACGAGCCGGGTTGTGACAACTCACACTCATTCTTATGTTAGATGAATGTATCGTATAGTGTGTGTGTGGCAGGCTTACAATGATGGCAAAAAACAACATTTGAGAGTGCACTGACCCTGATGCTAGAGGGGGTACGCAGCTGGAGATTGAATGTTTGAAAGGGTACGGGACTATAAAACGTTTGGGAATCACTGCCTTGGACAATACAATTCTCAGTTGTATCACAGTTTTAATACTGATCAATAAGGTTATCCATCAAGTATATTGATGACTAATTTCATGATGACAGATTAAAATCCTTGGTTTGAAGTTGAGCATAAACATTTTTCCTTGATTCATACCAAAGATCCTTGGCACAGAAAAAGAGGCATAGTGTCCTTAGATGTAAACAACAGTATTGTGCGTTTTTGTTTGCATCAGGTGTAGTTATTCACCACGTATAAAGTGTGTTTTAGTTGTCTACCTTTGTGTTTCTAAGACTGCAGGGAGAGAGATGCAACAAAGGACAGCAAACGATGGACAGGTGAGTTCAGATCAAATAGTATTTGTTTTCTATCAGATTATCTACATTATATGATTTTTTCTTATTTAATCGTCTTATCAAGGTAAAATAGCTTTAGCTTGTTATGAAGAAAACAAGGGAAAAAAAGTAATTATCAGTCAAGAAAGGATATTTAGGCTTGCTTCCTTTCTGCAGCCTAATAACATCTTATTCCATGTGATTGCACTGCATTCGATGATTTGTTCTGCAGAATTAATGTCTGCATATGAATCTCATTGTAAAAACGTATTTTTGCATTTCTGTTTCCATACGTGGTATGTACTAGCATGTAATACAACATTAAAGCATCATTACCTGATACCTCTTAATTGCAGTATCAGGTGTTATCCATTCTTCATCATAGTAAACATATTTCTTCTATCATGTTCTATTCAATCTGCTCTGTCAGCTAACAGATCTGTAGGCCTAGGTGACATCATCCGTTGTTCTGCTTCTAGTGTCTCTGGGTCTTTGAAAAGTGCCCTATAAGTCTGTTGTGGCGTTCTGATTATTCTAATGGTCATAATGATGATGATTGTAATGGTTATTATTAGGGAGAATGCCTCACGCATGTTAATGTCTAAAGTGGAAGGACAGTTCTGTATCAGCTCCTTTCGATATGTGCCAACCACACAGTCAGTTCTTGTTTCCACACACTGCTAGTCAGTTGATTTACTGTACAAGACCTCTAATATCTTCACTCTGTAAGTACATGTGACGATATATTATAACATTCAGTTTAATTTGATGTTTTTAGTAATAAACCATATATTGTGATAATGATAGGGCCGTTGGCATTAACGCTATGGTCAGAATTAGGGGAAAATAAATACTTAGAGCAATACATATATAATACCATTGTGTGCTAAGTATCAGGTGTAGTTATTCACCAGTTATAAAGTGTGTTTTAGTTGTCTACCTTTCTGTTTGTAAGACTGCATGGAGATGCAACAATGGCATTGAGAACAGCAGGAAGAGTGTTGGTGGTCTTTATCTGGTCTGAGGCAGGTATGGTCTCATTCATAACCTTTCAGTAACCATCCTTTTCCTATCCTTTGCTATTCAATCTATAGACATTTCTAAACAATTCTAACAATTCACAATAAGTTGCTTCTCAATGTTCATTTGGTGTAAATTATTATTTTCTTTGTTAATATTTGGATTTGCTCTTCACAGCTCACATACAGTATATGCTTGTGGTTTCCATTCACACATCTCTCCGCAACTGTGGAACGAATTGGGTGGGGGCCACGGGTTTCTTTCATGGTTCTTTAATTGCCCTGTGATGTGTGACTGTGTTGCAGTGGTACTGGGTCAGAATGGCTGGAGGGTGACTTACACTCCTCAGAATATCTGTGCCTTGAAGAGGTCAACAGTGGATCTGACCTGCTCTTACACATATCCCAGGGGTCATATAGTCACAGAGACATCATGGTTCTATAGATGGTCTGTTGTGAAACCTCAGAATGATGATCGTGTGGAGTACTATGGGGACAGAGTGAATGACTGCACCCTGAGAATCACAGACCTGAGAGAGAGCGACTCAGCCGAGTATTGGTTCACATTCGAGACTCAGATAATACAAGGTCACGTCTTTCAAAGTGTGAGAAGTGAGAGCTATTCTGGCAGTCCTGGAGTCAGGCTGTCCGTCACAGGTACACTATTTTGTAATGCTTTACCAGTTACGTTCAAGTCTTTGGAAATCTGTTTTAATTTGACATTATACAGTACATTAGGAATGACAGTCTGTATATAATATGGACGTCTTGTGTCATTTGATTACAATGGTTGTCGGGTAAGTTGATAAGGTTAAAATGTTTGTTTTTAATCACAGGCCTGAAGGCAAAAGTTCAAACTATAGTGACAGATGGACAGACTGTGACACTGACCTGTAGCACCACCTGTACTCTGACTGACAACCCCAAACCCACCTACATCTGGTACAAGAACGGACAACGTCTCACCAACCCAAAGACCAAAAATTACTTCCTGTACCTAGACCCAGTCAGCAGTGAGGATACAGGCAGATACTCCTGTGCTGTACACGGCCATGAGGATCTCCTCTCTGCTGAAGAGACTCTCACTGTCAGATGTGAGTACAATAGATATATATATAATCTAACTGTAATTTAATTCTAGTATTATATTTTGGGTACACTGTGTGTTCATTTTTATGTAATTCCCAACACTAGATGGCCCAAAGAGAGTGTCAGTATCAGTCAGTCCTGCTGGTAAAATAGTGGAGGGCAGTTCAGTGACTCTGACCTGCAGCAGTGATGCCAACCCACCTGTGGACAAATACACCTGGTACAAGAAAAATGTCACCCCACCAAAAGCATCAGGGCAGAGTTACAGCATCACTAACATCAGCTCTGAGGACAGTGGAGAATACTACTGTGAGGCTAAGAATACAATTGGAGCCCAGAAATCTACACCTCAATTGATCATTGTAGCCGGTAAGACGTGTTTTTATTTTTTTATTTCAAGTTACACTATCAGATAACATTTATATCATTCTTTATGCTTTAGGGAAACAAGCTTCTGTTAAGAATGCATCTGTAGGAATCCTAGTGCTTGTTCCGGTTCTCATCCTCTGTCTCTCTGTCCTCATGTGGTTCAAGTGAGTGTGAAGAATTTACCTCTTTTTTACATTCAGTTTTTTATAATTGATCTTGATTGTTTTGAATTGATTCATTCATTCATCTGTTCATTCATTCTTTCATTTACAAAACAGGAAGAAGGCCTCCAAATCCACCTCCGACACGAGAGACAGAAGAGACACAGTAGAGAATGGACAGGTGAGTGTTGGAGTCAGTTGACTGAGAACTAAAGTGGTCTTTGAAGAGATGGACTCAATAACAGTGGTATTACTTTATTTTTCAACCCTCATGTTGTCTGTCCTCTCTCTTCATCAGCAAGACTCTAGTACCGTGTATGGCAATGTCTCAGGCATGGCCATGACCCATACTGCAGCACCGGCAGTGGACACAGATGACCAGGATGACGTTCACTACGCCAGCATCCAACACAGAAACCAGGAAGTGCCTCAATACTCCACTGCCCAACTGTCTCAACCCCAGGAACAGGAGGAGGATGTCCATCACGCTGCTGTAAAATTTAATCACCCCAGTGCTACTCAGTAGACTGTCTTTCAGTCAGATTGATGGTGGTGTTGACATACCAGTAGAGACCACTGTGGTACAGTACACTGGAAACACCAGGTTTTAGTGTAGCTGGTGAGACATACAGAAGTACAGCAAAGTAAGCCAATTGTTATGGACGTATTATAGGGATATTTTCCAACTATTCTTCTTGTATAATATGTTTGCTCCAAAAATGCATTTCTTGTAAAGAACTTCACTGATGTTTTGGTTGTTAGGAAGAGGCATAATGAAGACAGGACGTCAGCTCTGCATCCCAATTTTAGTCCCTCAGTTCTTCTAGTTGGTGTCAACCACAGACTTCACATTATTCTGTTACACACAGTCAGTAAGGTCCCCTACCAAACCTCTCTCTCTTCACCCTGTAACACTTGATAATATATCATACTGAACCGTGTCATTCTAGTTTATTAGATCTTTTTGCAATATGAATGCTTGCGAATATCATTTAGAAAATGTACATCTGGTGCGTGGTTTCATATCTTTTGTTTTGTTCAGCATTGCTGAATGTTTTGATAAAGACTGTTCAAAAAAGAAAAGTATAGTTGATTATGTAGAGGAGACCAGGATAGGTTGTTGGGCTGGGTGAGATTCAAATACAAGGATATTTCATTTCAAGCTCCACTATATGATAACGTGTATTCATATCATCCACCTTTTTGTTGAACCTTTAGGGAAACAGACCTCAGTTATGACCAGCTGTAGGAATCACAGATTCTCATACTCCGTCTCTCTGGACTCATGTGGTTCAGGTGAGAATCTAAGACTTTCATTTCACGTTATCATTTTGATTTAATAACTTGATTCTTCATTCATTTGTTCACATATAAAACAGGAAAAAGGCCTCCAAATCAAACTCTGCACAACGGACAAAGCAGACAATGGACAGGAGGGTTAAGATCACATAGTATTTTATGAATTAAAGCTCCGGCAGCACTACACCCTGGTTACACCTCCACACCTGGTGACATTCATTTACTACATAACTACACCCTGGTTACACCTTCACACCTGGTGACATTCATTTACTACATCACTACACCCTGGTTACACCTCCACCTTCACACCTGGTGACATTCATTTACTACATAACTACACCCTGGTTATACCTCCACACCTGGTGACATTCATTTACTACATCACTACACCCTGGTTACACCTCCACACCTGGTGACATTCATTTACTACATCACTACACCATGGTTACACCTCCACACCTGGTGACATTAATTTACTACTTCACTATACCCTGGTTACACCTCCACACCTGGTGACATTCATTTACAACATCACTACACCATGGTTACACCTCCACGGAGGGCTCACCTGCTAGCACTGTAGTAGTACCTAATACATATAGAATACTTGTATCAGCTGTTATTGATTAATTTTATGACGATGAACTCCTACATTTGCTCCAGTATTAAAGTTGCCTTCAAGTGGCCACCACCACATCTGGAACACATCTGGAACTCCAAGACAGACAGAGAGAGAGACACACACACAGAGTCTGAGAGCTGGGAAAAATAGACACATTTTCATCTCACACGGTTGTCAGTGGAGGTTCAGAATGTCCACTGACAACCGTGTGAGATGAAAATGTACAAACTAAAGGGTGTGCAATATAGAAGGGTAGTCAGTGGACATTCTGAACCTTGTTTGAAGTCAGTAGGTCACATGACCAAGGAGCTATTGAAATTTGAACGTTGAAAAAATTATGTAAAAACGTGTGAGATGAAAATTGACAAACTAAAGGGTGTGCAATGTGTAGGCCCACTGAGTGGACATTCTGAAATTGTTTGTTGTCAGTAGGTCACATGACCAAGGAGCTATTGAAATGTAGAATTTTGAAAAATGACTAATGAAAATGGACAAACCAAATGGTGTGCAATATAGAAGGGTAGTCAGTGGACATTCTGAGCCTTGTTTGAGTCAAGTAGGTCACATGACCAAGGAGCTATTGAAATTTGAATGTAACAAAAGTTTGTACTTTGTTTACGCTCCCCAACTAATTCAACTAGGAATGCAAAATGGTGCTCACATTTCGACATGTTTATTAGTTTTGGAAAGCGAATGAATGTCCAAAAATAAGACCTGTGCAATGTTGTGCGCAATTTTTCCAACGTCATGACAATTATTTGGAGTCTGTGGCTCAAGTGGTTTGAAAGCTATTGAGTTTTGAAAGCGCGAATATCCGTCGAATATCCAACTTGAAACTGATTTTACCTCGATGGAGAAACGATTCACTCCTGTTTGGTAATACTTCAAGTTCCTCGAAGTCACGAGGTTAAAGTGAAAGTTATTGTATGCGCTATACAGGGCGCACCCGTCAGGGCTCAACACAGCATATTAGCACGGGATTTTCCATAATAACCGAAATAAAATAGACACTGTAGCACGCTTTCAGAGTGTGGAATGTCAGAATCGTCGTTCCCCTGAGATATAAACTGTCACTTTCAACAGGACAGGTGAGCATCCACATTTTCTGAAATAAGAGTCATACAAATATTATCATGCTTCAATCATTATAGGTCGACCTAATTGTCTGAATAATGACGGAAAAAACAGTGATTTTGGAGGGTCTGCCAGACGACCTAGAGAAAATTAGATCCAAGTTGGATTTGTACTTCAAAAACAAAAGGAGGTCTGGAGGAGAGGTATTACAAATTCAAGACTATCCTGGGGACAAGAAGAAGGCTCTGCTCGTTTACGTGGAAGATGCATGTAATTATATACAAAAATTTAAAAAAATATGTACATACTGTCAATTTAGACACATAATCTGATTGTGAATAAATTAGACTAATTATACCGTTTATCTATTGTGCTCAGGCCTATATCTGAAGTATTGTGATAAACAGTTAATGTTAACAATCAAAGTATTTTGACAAACATCTGAAGCACCAAGATTGTGTTCAGTAATGTAATGTCTTAGGAGCCAAAACAGCAGAATCTGGTTTTGTAAAATGGATTAATTAGACCAAGATTACATATACTGTACCTAATGATGGTATTTTATCTTTTCCCCAGCTCTGCAGAAAGTGTTGGCTAAAAGAGATCATCCGATAGATTTAAAAAAAAACATTGGGGTGGTTGTGCTTCAAGTGAAACTGAAAGAGAATGGCGGCGAAACAAAAGTGAAGAATGCTAAACCACCTCTCTTACCTCGCCCAAAAAGAGACAATCTGACTCTAGTGGGGGAATCTGCACTCAACACTGAAGAGAAGGTGATTATTTGTTTATTTGTTATGTTGCATCAAGTTTGCCATATTACAATATTTTAACATGTGTTTTTCTGTGCCGGTCTTTATCTGTGATGTAGCAGCCAGTGTCAGACAGTCAAGCAGGTAAGACTGATATTCATAAAGGCACTTATTCATCAATATATAACATCAATATGGGAATCACATTCATGTTAATGCTCTCTCTCTCTTTCTGTTTATTTTTCAGATTCAGTGGAGGATAAGGATATTAAAGCAGACACATATTCACTGCTTGTTAGAACCACCAAGGAACGCGAAAAGGAGCTCCTTAAATTGTATTTTGACCAGTTTGCATCAGAAGAAGAAGGGGTCAGCATTACAAGACATGGCAAGAATAGCTGGATCCTCAAACTGTCCTTTCAGTCAGGTAAGGAGTTTTTTTACATAGACTTATATAATTTAAATATTCTTTCCTCAAATTAATATTAGATTGTGGATTTACTGTATGTGGGAGTTGTTAACCATGCACTTGGATTTATTTTACTGTAATCAGTGTACATTTCAACTTTGTACCTGTTGGAATAAACCACTGTAATTAGATCTGCCATACTTGTTTATCATTCAGAGGTTACTTTGCTATGACTATAAAATGGAATGTCTTATCTCAGCTGGGAATAGGGGTCATGAGGAAATGCTTCCTTTCCAGTCACAAGAACACAATGGCTGCTATTTGAGTCTTTGCATTTTAGAGAATTTACATTGTTACATTACATGTCATCTACTTATATCAACAGGTGAACATCATATGAGTTTATTTCTTGAGTTTGTTTGGACAATCATGCCCACCAATTAATTCTTTACCTCCTGTCAGATGCAGAGAAAGTCCTTGCCAAGAAGGAGCATCAGTATGGAATTTCTGTGGAGGTGTACAATGAGACTGCTGTGGAAGGGAAACTGGACAACAGGCGCTTCGTCCTGACTGGGTTTAATGAGAGCTGCAAGTGCGACATCATCTCTCTGTTCATCGGCAGCTGCAGCCAAGGGGCTGAGCATGCCTGGGAGACCCTGGAAGATGGAGACAGAGTAGTGGTCAGCTTCAAACAGAACATTGGTGGGTCCACAGATACATCAAAAAGATGTATACACAATATCACGCCATTAAATGAAGTTCAATTACCAAACAACAGCATGCATTAATAATCTAACTTAACATTTTATGTTACGCAGACATAAAGTCCTTCCTTAGGAAATGTTCATCAAAGAAGTTCCAGGGCATGGAGATCGGGGCATGTCGTTTAGAGCTGACAGACTCTGTGTTTGTCCAGGGGGACTTGAGCCAAATCAAAGGAGGAGTGGAGGAAGCCCTCAATCTCTACTTCTCCAGCAAGAGGAGCAAAGGAGGAGATATCAAGTCCCAGATCTGGGTTACCAAGGGCAAGAGCATGGTCATCACCTTTGAAGACTGTCATGGTAGGCCCCTTTTCAATTACATTATCGTCTAGAAATAGGATGACGTTTTCAGCTAACGTGTTCAGTAAATAATTCTGCCCTCTGTTCTCCTTATTCCAGTTGCCCATCAGGTGGCGGAACACAAGCATCATTTCGGTGGGGTGGACCTCAAAACTCAGCTATTTTACTCCAGTCTGCAGAAGGCGTTAACAGGGCAAACAGCCCCCCAATCAGACATTCCTTCTAACATAGCCCTTTGTCTCAGTTCTGCACTTTTCGACTTCATTAAATGTGATGAAGCCCGCAAGCAGGATTTAACAACTGGACTACGTAAGGTCAATGCTAGCGTCTCCTTCAATATGATCACAGAACCCCCACAGATGGAGCTGGACATGACCATGGAGAAGGAGTCCTTGGGCATGCTCAGACTGGGCCCTAAATGGGGAAGAATTGCCCGGAGAGAGGCTCTGGCCTTGCTAGAGAAATACAAAGAGGTTCAGCTGCCCACAGCGGTGGAGGTCTGGGAAAGGGTTGAGAATAGTTGTCTTGGCCTCAAATCCTCTGATGGCAGCATCTCTTACAAGAAGAGCAATGGTGAGATTGTGGTGGTAGGAGTGCAGAATGAGGTGAAGACCCTTGTGGAGAAGATTGAGCACATGGTGAAGAAGGTCAGTGAGGAGCTTGAGGTGGAGAGGAACACAATAGTAAGAAAGATCTCTCTGGACTCCAAAGAGAGGGTTGAGATCATCTGGGATCTTGTCTCTGGCAAACTAGTGGACGTGGAGTTTTCCAAAGATGAAGAAGGCTTCATCATATGTCTGAAGGGTTTGGAGAACAAGGTGAGTACAGCAGAAGGTGTTGTCCATGAGGCAATGGGGAATGTTGAAGCCAGACTGCTTAATGTATCAGCGCCTTTGATGGAGTTCTTTAAATCTCTGGACCTGAAGAAGTTTGAGAGGAAGCATTTTGCCCAGAACCACATATCGTCTGTATTCCTCCTTGGTGATGGTTCCATCCAGATCCTTGGAGAAAGAGCTGACGTCCAGAGAGCTGAAGACACATTACATGAGGTCATCAAAGAGGAAGTCATCAAACTCACACCAGACCAAGCCCATGTGACCAATGGCGAACAATGGACACAGTTCTTTGCCATACTTAATGGCGACCTGAAATTCACCAAGAACAACCACAATGTCAGCATCTCCGTAACACAGGAGAAGATTGGAGTCTGTGGATTCTCCAGTGTGGTGGCAGATGTGTCAGGGAAGTTGAGGGGATACCTGGACAACAAGAAGCCGGAAACGGTGGATGTCTCTCTCAAATCAGTCCAGGAAGTAGAGTTTGTGGCCTCTTGCATGAACCTCTCAGAGGTCCCTGAAATCAAGGCTCTGGGCGTGACTATACTGCCATGCAAAACACAAGGATCTCCTTGTCTGAAGATCACGGCAGCAAGTGATAAAATCAAAGAGGCCGTAGATGCAGTGAAACAGCAGGTCAGTACAATTACAACGGAGAGGTACACATACTCCAAAGCCGGAGAGTCCAAAGTCCTAGAGAAAAACCAAGTGGATCTGCAGGCTAAGTTCAAGGATTTAGGGTGCAAACTCTACCTATCACCAGTGATTACCCACTGTCAGAAATACAGATACAACATTGAAGGTTGCGTCACTTTAACTGTTGGTCAGGGTAACATCTCCCAACATGCTGCAGATGCTTTGATCTGCCCTCTGAGCAGCAGTCTGTCCTTTGATACTCCGATCGCCAAGCAGTTCCTTCAGATTGGTGGGCCTGAGATCAGGAAGGTGGTTGACAAGTTCCTGAAGGAGAGGCAGACTCTACAGCCAGGACAGGTGGTCTTGTCCAACCCAGGCACCCTTGGAGCTCAGCACCTCATCTATGCAGTGATTCCAGTGTGGGGGAAGGACACCTCAACTCTTAAAAATATCAATCTACAGTCGACGGTCCAGGACAGTTTACTGAATGCAGACATCAAGAAGTGTGTCTCCATATGGATGCCAGCGATGGGGTGCGGTACCTTTGGTTTTCCCGTCACAGAGAGCTGTGCAGCAGTTATCAAGGGAGTCCTCGGTTTCATTAAACAGAAACCCCAACACCTGAGGAACATATTTGTGATAGACTCTGACGCCAAGATAGTAGGAGAGTTCCAGTCAGCCATTGAAGGAGAGGTAAGTCCGCTTCTCAACATTCCATTCCATGTTTAGTGTTAGTTTATAATGCCACCTGGCTATACCTGTGATTAACATACCATGTCAAACCTTGGTATATGCATGGGTTTGATTAAGGAGGAAATGTGCAGTGTTATTGTAAATGGGGTCAAGTATTCCTGTTGAAAGTCAAACCTCTTGTCTTACTTCATTGAACAGGGTTATCGTCGACAACAAACAACCAACAAAACAGCAACAGGCACGACTCCAACTGCTCCCTCTGCAGCCACTGCCCCACATAACACACTTCCACGACCACACCTAGTGTCTAAGCCAGGCTCAGACATCAAAGGTTAGTTCCTTCAACCATACTTTTTGTATAATCATACCATACGGTTGAATACTGCAGGAAACCTATAGAAAACCTATATGCCCTGTCCTCACAAATTGATTTCCAAGTTTTTAGTATAAGGTTTTTCACTACACCCCCATATGAAATATGCAGACAGACGGATTAAAAGTATGTTTTCATTGTAGTATTTCTGACAGCCAACTCCCATAACTTTTGGAAGTCATAGCATTCCCAGAAAGCATGGATTATTGAGTAATCGTTAGTTTTACACTTAAGACATGTCCGTTATGCTGTAGATTTTGTGAATTTTGTCTTTTGTATAATACATTCTATACATTAGTTTATACTGAATTAAGCATACATTTTAGTTAACTTTAATTTCATTAGTTATGCTCCAACATTCCCTCCATCTTGTGCCAACATCAATTATTTTTAAGATTGTCAGTTGATATACAAAACCTTGCAGAGAACATATCTTACCTATCATATGAGCATCCTTTTCCATGTCCAAAATATTTCAAATCAAAATGTTGTGATATGTAACTTGAAAATATCTACATTGGTCAGTCCAAAACGATTTCTTTTCCTGTTACCAAGTCATTTACGGTTTCTATTCCTTTAGTTTTCCATGTGGACCAATTTATTGGTGAATTCTGAAAAGCTATCTAAGGATTGTTCCATGGGGTTGTGTTTTCAGGGAGTGATATTGGTTCTTGTAGAATACGTTTCATCTTCTTCCATGTTGTTATAGTGTTCTTAACTATGAGGTTGTTTATCCTTTGAAAATAGACATGTAAAGATAATCTGGGGATGGGCATGCACATTAGTGCATCCTCTTTAGTGCATTTAACTACACTGAGTATACAAAACATTAAGAGCACCTGCTCTTTCTATGACATAGACCAGCGTTTCCCAAACTTGGTCCTGGGGACCCCCCAAGTGGAGCACGTTTTGGTTTTTGCACTAGCACTACACAGATGATTCAAATAATCAAAGCTGGATGATGAGTTCATTATCTGAATCAGCTGTGTAGTGCTAGGGCAAAAACCAAAACATGCACCCCTTGAGGTCCCCAGGACCAAGTTTGGGAAATTCCTGACATAGACTGACCAGGTGAATCCAGGTGAAAGTTATGATCCCTTATTAATGTCACTTGTTAAATCCACTTCAATCAGTGTAGATGAAGGGGAGGAGACAGGTTAAATATTTTTATGTGTGACACAATTGAGACATGGATTGTTTATGTGTGCCATTCAAAGGGTGAATGGGCAAGACAAAAGATTGAAGTGCCTTTGAACGAGGTATGGTAGTAGGCGCACCGGTTTGTGTCAAGAACTGCAATGCCTCTGGGTTTTTCACACTCCACGTGTATCAAGAACCACCAAAAGGACATCCAGCCTACTTGACACAACTGTGGGAAGCATTGGAGTCAACGTGGGCCAGCATCCCTGTGGAACGCTTTCGACACCTTGTAGAAACCATGCCCTGACGAATTGGGGGGGTACACCAAACATGAGTATACCAAACATTAGGAAGGTGTTCAGAACACAATGTGTACATACTGACAATCACAAGTCTAGCTTTTATGAGATTAATAGAGGAGTGCCCCAGGGTTCCATTTTAGCTCCTGTGTTCTCAATTTGTATTAATGATTTGGGAAATGGGATGCAACCAGCAAAGTTATATCTAAATGCAGATGATACAGTCATATATTCATGTGCTCCTTCTCTGATTCAGGCTGTTGAAGAGCTACAGACTGCTTTTTAGTCACTGCAGGCCTCCCTTTATGGTCTCAAACTGGTCTTGAATGTACAAAAAACTAAATTCATGACCTTGAAAAAGTGTCATCCTACAAATACCTAGGTATAAGGTTGGATGACAAGTTGGCCTTTAATGTTCATTTAGATAATATTGTGAGGAAGCTTAGATTGAAATTGGGGTTTTATTTTAGTAATAAGGCTTGCTTCCCGCTTATGGCTAGAAAGAAGCTTGTTCAGGCCACTTTTCTCTCTGTAATTGATTATGGTGACTTGTTGTATATGCATGCAACCTCCTCCATCTTACAGAGACTGGACTCTGTTTATCATGCATCCTTGCGCTTTATTACAAATTCCAAGTCACTCACCCACCATTGCACGTTGTACCGAATGGTAGGTTGGACCTCACTTTATATGCGCAGAAATCTATATTTGTATGTGTTTATCTACAAAGCCCTTTTGGGTAAACTCCCTCTTTACCTCTGCAGTCTGGTCTCCTTCACCACCAGCAGTTACCATACCCAGTTTTCTAGGTGGTTGCTACTTGGGACATTTACATTATTAGGCAAGACTGCCTTCTCTTCTTGTGCACCAGGCATGGAATAGTCTACAATCCATGCTTCATCTAGATATGTTAGCACCACTGAATTAATTTAAAATATTGATGGAAGACTCTCTTACAGAGGAGTGTAAATGCTTTTTAAAGGCTGGATCATGTTGTATGTTTTAATTCTGTAATGTATTGATTGTTGCTGCCTTCTTGGCCAGGTCTCCCTTGAAAAAGAGACTTGAAAAAAAAGATGTAAAACTTTCTTTTTTATTCTATGAATTTTATTGGCCCATATAAAGTATTGTGACCGAAAGAATGTCTTGGGTGGGGTAATTGTTCCATTTAATTAGATCTGCTTTCTTAATGTTTCGTCTATTAACAGTAATTATTAGTGGAGTGTCAGTGATCCTGAAGAAGGGAGACATCACCAAAGAGACAGTGGATGTCATAGTGAATTCCAACAACCATCATCTGAATCTTAATTCTGGCAAGTGTGTTGTAATGTTTTTAATGACATGTTCACATGGTTTGTTTTCAGTTGGTTTTCATTTGACGGTGTACGGTAAGTCTCTAACTTTTGTCTTATCTCAACAGGGGTGTCTGGAGCCATCCTAAAGGAAGCTGGGCAATCAGTAGTGGATGAATGCAGAAGAATGGTACAATTTCTTGGTAAGGTATACTTTTTTATTCAACCTTAATTTATCCAGGGAGTCCCATTTACAAGAGGACTTAGTCAAGTGATAATACTTGATATGATAAGATTAGGTTATAAAATCAATATTTCCAGAAATAATATAGTATTCAGCTTGCTACCAGACCATTAGTGTTGAACCATAATCACAGAATACAGATTTTTTTGTCCCAATTTCCCCAGGTGTCCTGAAGGACGATGATGTTGTGCTCTCATGTGGTGGGAAACTGAACTGTAAGAACATAGCTCAGATAGTTGGGCCCAAGAATGCTGCAGATATCACTACCTCCATAGAGAAGGTCCTTAATCTGTGTGAGCGCAAGAAGGCAGTCACAGTGTCCATTCCTACTATTGGCACAGGTGATTCAACTGAAATATATTGTACAACTAAATGTTCCATTCCAGTGTCACTTGTATTGATTAATCAATACATTTATTTGTTTCAATTGATCTATTTCTCACTTTGGATGCTGATGTCTTGTGCTTCAGGGAAAGGTGGCATTGAGCCCAAAGATTCCATCAAGGCCATACTAAAAGGACTGGAGAGTCACATATCACAGATGCCTTCATCCAGCATCAAAATCATCTTCATAGTGGCCTTTGAGCAAAAGACCTTTGACCTCTTGAGAGATTACTTTAACGAAAAGAACCTGGGCCCACACAAAATCGAGCAGGTATATTTAATTCAACTAAGGCTCATTTGAAAATGTGTTGTTGTTTTGTTGATGAGTGTGATAACTAGAGGTTATGGGTTTTATCTAGGCAAAGGCTGCATCAACATCTACACCTTCTCAGTCCAGTCTTCCCCCAAATCAAGGTCTGACTTTGATACTTTTTTTGAATGTGAAATGAATTCACATTTGTTTACATTTGAAATGAATTCATGGTGTCCTATTTTAAAATGTGCATTGGTATCATTATCACAATGTGTGTGGGTGAAATGTTTACCTTTTCCCTCCCCTAGTTAAAATCCATGGTGTCAGAATTGAAGTGAGGAGAGGCGACATCACTCAAGAAACTGTCAGAGGCATCGTGAATACCACCAACTCGAGTATCAGCTTAACAAGAGGTCTGTATACTGAAGGAAAAAAATGACATAAAATGTTACATTGTTAGCGCACTCCAGAAAATATAATTTATTCTGTCAATATAACTTTCTTCCTACCTACTGGATGCAAGCTCATTTTAAACATGTTCTTTTCAGGAGTTAGTGCTGCGATTCTCAAAGCAGCTGGGAGCGCAGTTGAACAGGAGTGCAAAACTATTTGTGAGTGTCTCCCATCTCCCATATCAGGACAAATGTAACCTGTAGTGTATCACAGCCATTCAGCCTGACTCTTTTCTCTCTCTGTCTCTCTGTGTGTGTCATCTGCTTTATTTCTCCAGGCCCTCTGAGGGCTGATGCAGCAGGGGTGACAAGTGGAGGGGCCCTGCAGTGTGACTTCATCCTCCACATGCTGGGGCCCCATTCTGTGGCTGACACTACACTACGAGTCACCAAGGTGCTGAAGTGCTGTGAGGACAAACAGATCACAACCGTGTCCTTCCCTGCTGTGGGCACTGGTAGGCAATGGGTTATTAGTGGTTCAGTGTTATTACAGGTTATTGGAAACAGTTGTTATTGTAGGATCCCAACATGCTGGCATTTTAATTTGTTGAGTTATCCACAGCTATTGTCCTATTTTTCAGTTACAACTAATGCAGGGATTTAAAAAAAAAAAATTGTTCTCATTGTAGGAGGTGGCGGCCTTAATGGTACAGACTCCATTGGTGCCATCCTCCAGGGCATCCAGGATCATCTATCACAGTGCCTCTTTCCTACCATCATCAAACTGATCTACATTGTCATCTACGAGGAGAAGGTCCTGCAGGAGTGTCAGCTGGGGCTCAACCAGTGGAAGACTAGACAGATGGTATGTTAAAGCTATAATCCTTAATTGAAACAATAACAAAGCATTTTCCCTGCCGGTTTCGCTAAAAAGCTACGGGATGGGGCTGGAGAACCGCTCTCAGATCTATAGACAGAGCTATGGATGCAAGGACTGACCATCCATGATTCAAATTATAGTCTTAACCATGTTTTGAGGATAAACAGTGTTTGTTTATGTTTATGTTGTTTATAAACATTGGAGTAAAACAAGCTTATATTTTGGGTTCTGGTGGGGTACAACATTTGAATTAAGCTCATGAGGCATCGAATCAATGGGTATATGTCATTCATTTATAAGTCCAAAAATGTATGTAGCTAAGGATTCGAGCTTAAAAGAAATATAAAAATGTACTAACTTTGTAATAACTGCCATTGTTAATAGAACTGAACTTCAGACATACTGTGGATGTATAGTATACTTAATGTACAAAACATTAGGAACACCTGCTCTTTCCATGACAGACTGACCAGGTGAATCCAGGTGAAAGCAATGATCCCTTATTGATGTCACATGTTAAATCCACTTCAATCAGTGTAGATGACAGGGAGGAGACAGGTTAAATAAGGATTTTTAAGCCTTGAGACAATTGAGACATGGATTGTGTATGTGTGCCATTCAGAGGGTGAATGGGCAAGACAACATATTTTAAATGTCTTTTAACGTGGTATGATAGTAGGTGCTAGGCTTGAGTGTGTCAAGAACTGCGACACTGCTGAGTTTTTCATGCTCAACAGTTTCCTGTGTGTATCAAGAATGGTCCACCACCCAAAGGACATCCAACCAATTTGACACAACTGTGGGAAGCATTGCAGTCAACATGGGCCAGCATCCCTGTGGAACACTTTCCATGGGGGGTGCAACTAAATATTAGGAATGTGTTCCTAATGTTTTGTACACTCAGTGTACATTACTGTGTATAGTTATTTTTATTTTTTTTACACATTCTTTGTATTCTCAACCAGGATGAAGATGATCTTTGTGGTGATGATGATGATGACAGTGACTCTGAGGATGATTTTTATGGTGATGACACCAGCTCTGGGGAAGAAGACGGCAGCAGTGGTCAGACAGGTTTGTACAATTCCAATGTATTACAGCATGTGACATTCTGCGACAGTTGATAACCTTTACCCTTTATCCAGGAAACACCATTGAAGCAATAATTGGGACAGTGAAGGTCAAGGTGGTATGTGGTGACATCACTAAGGAGAAAACAGACGCCATCGTCAGCAGTACAAACTCAAGCCTCGATCTGAACTCAGGCAAGATCTCTATTCCAACTTTCAAATCAGCTGAACATATCTGATATTCTTTCATCATTAAGGTCTTCAGGTGAAGATAATTACACTCATGTTGTTCCTCACTGTGTAGGTGTTTCAGGAGCCATTCTAAAAGCAGCTGGACAGTCGGTTGTGGACGAGTGCAAAGCTTTAGGCATGAGTCTTCCCGTTTTTTCCATAAATACAAACAAAGTAAACGAGAATTGAAATATGGGTAACTGGGGAAAAAAGTGGTGTTTGTGTTAGAAGTTAGACATGCTAATGCATTTATTTTCTGACCCCAGGGACCCAACCCAATGATGGTGTTGTCATGACCAAACCTGGAAACATTCAGACCAAGCACATCATTCACATGGTGGGGCAGACCAAGGAGAAGGAGATCACCAGCTCCATGCTCAAGGTGTTGAAGATGTGTGAAGACAAGAAAATCCAGTCGGTCTCCATCCCAGCACTTGGAACAGGTAGGTGTAATAACATTGTAGTATCATTGTTAAAAACCTAAAAGTGGCATCTAGTATTTGTTATGCATGTACTGTAATGATAAAAAAATACACTGGACACCAAAAACACAGATGTTTATGGTCCTGTACAGGTGCTGGTAACTTGGGAGCAGTGGAGGTTGGGAATGCAATGTTGCACGTAATAACTGAGCTACAGAAAACCATCAGAACCCCATCAGTTAAAACGATTCATATTGTTATATTCCAAACCAAGATGATTAAGGACTTTGATGAGGTTATGAAAAAGTTCAAAAAGGTGACACCCAAGCCTGCTGGTTAGTAGGAACCTAATCGTCTTCAGAAATATGACTATATAAGCCTTTAAAATAGTTTCTTTACAAGTGTTTAAGCTTTTACAAGTGTTTAATCTTTTCCACAAGTATTACTATGCATGTTTCTCATGTATTATTTATATCTTTATTTACTTCTACAACAGCCCCCCAAAAATCTAAAATGGTTAAAAAAAACACACCAGCCCAGCCTGCTCCTACCAAACCAGCCCTGTGTTTGGCCAGCGCCACAGCAGCCGTGGTCTTCCCCAGTATGGAGGCTGAGGTGTACGGGCCCTCCCCTGCCAGCCTGGTTCAGGTGAAGAAACTTCTGGACGAGCTGGTCTCTGAGGAGTGCGTTAGCCAGGACCTGCCCTCCAGCCACCTGCCCCTGCTGCTGGAGCCGCAGAAACAGGCCATCGTGGCCCTGAGCCAGAATAACCAGGTCCGTGTCCTGGTAGCATCCCCAAACAAAGTCACTGTCTCTGGGAAGAAAGACAACGTTTTTTCCGCTGTCCTCCAGATTAGGGACTATCTGCTGGGGGCGAGGGACAGGGAGAACCGGGAGGGAGAGGAGAAGAGGATGAGGGAGACGGTGCGCTGGGAGGCAGGGGAGGGAGAGGCCTGGGGAGAGCTGGACCAGAGTCTCAGCTATGACCTGGAGCTGGCCTGCCACAGGAAAGAAAATAGTTTTAAATATAACCACCAAGGGGAGACATTCACTGTTGATCTGAGCAGAATGCAGCAGACTGACAGCAAAGGGACCATCACCAGGGTCAAAAGGAGCCTTGTGGCAGACTCTGACACAGGTAATACCTTGGTTATATGTTTAGGAAAAAGCTTTATAGTCAAGCATCATATATAGTTCATACAAATGTATAGTTTATCAAAAGTGTATAATACAGAACATCAAGAGAATATGAATTGAAATAATAAAAATGTATTTGATAATAACTAATTGATCCTGAGTTTTTACATTGATGATCTGTTCAATTGTTTCCTCTATGCTTCTGTTTTTCAGCTGTCATTCAGTTCCCACGTAGCTGGACCAGAATGGACGGCAAGGATCTGGAGATAGTCACACTGGCTCCTAACTCAGGGGAGTACCAGAGCATAGAGAAGGAATTTGTTGCAACCTCCAAGAAACCAAATACTAAAACACAATCAACCATTCAGATTGTCCAGGTAAATTAACTATTACTGATATGATATACACTGAACAAAAATATAAATGCAACATGCGATTTTGCTGAGTTACAGTTCATATAAGGAAATCAGTCAATTGAAATAAATTAATTAGGGCCTAATCTATGGATTTCACATGATTGGGAATACAGATTTGCATATGTTGATCACAGATACCTTTTTTTAAAAGTTAGGGGGGTGGATCAAACAAAGCAGTCAGTGTCTGGTGTGAGCACCATTTGCCTCTTGCAGCACGACACATCTCCTTCACATACAGTTGATCAGGCTGTTGATTGTGGCCTGTGGAATGTTGTCCCACTCCACTTCAATGGCTGTGCGAAGTTGTTGGATATTGGAACTGGAACACGCTGTCGTACACGTCGATTCAGAGCATCCCAAACATGCTCAATGGGTGACATGTCTGTTTAGTATGCAGGCCATGGAAGAACTAGGACATGTTCAGCTTCCAGGAATTGTTTACAGATCCTTGTGACATGGGACCGTGCATGGCGGCGGATGAATGGCACGACAATGGGCCTTAGGATCTCGTCAAGGTATCTCTGCATTCAAATTGCATTAATAAAATGCAATCGTGTTCATTTTCCATAGCTTATGCTTTCCCATACCATAACCCCACCATGGGGCACTCTGTTCACAACGTTGACATCAGCAAACCGCTCACCCACACTACGCCATACACGCTATCTGCCCGGTACAGTTGAAACCTGGATTCATCCGTGAAGAGCACACTTATCCAGCGTGCCAGTGGCCATCGAAGGTGAGCATTTGCCCACTGAAGTCGGTTATGACGCCGAACTGCAGTCCGGTCAAGACCCTGGTGAGGACTACAAGCACGCAGATGAGCTTCCCTGAGATGGTTTCTGACAGTTTGCAAAACCCACAGTTTCCGGGTGGCTGTTCTCAGACGGTCCCGCAGGTGAAGAAGCCGGATGTGGAGGTCCTGGCTGGGCTGGCGTGGTTACACGTGGTCTGCGGTTGTGAGGCCAGTTGGACTTACTGCAAATTCTCTCAAATGGTGTTGGAGGCGGCTTATGGTAGAGAAATGAACATGAAATTATCAGGCAACGGCTCTGGTGGACGTTCCTGCAGTCAGCATGCCAATTGTACGCTCCCTCAAAACTTGAGACATCTGTGACATTGTGTTGTGTGACAAAACTGCACATTTTAGAGTGGCCTTTTATTGTTCCCAGCACAAGGTGCACCATTGTAATGATCATGTTGTTTAATCAGCTTCTTGATATGCCACACCTGTCAGGTTCATGGATAATCTTGGCAAAGGAGAAATGCTCACTAACAGGTGTAATCAAATTTGTGCACAACATTTTACAGAAATAAGCTTTTTGTGTATGGAACATTTCTGGGATCATTTATTTCACCTCATGAAACATGGGACCAACACTATACATATTGCGTTTAAATTTTTGTTCAGTGTAGATTATATACAACCAGGAGAGGAATGTAGTGCTTGTATCACTGACAATATCTATTATGCTTTAGCTACAGATCCAGAGGATTCAGAGCAAAGACCAGTGGCAGAGGTACGCAGTGAAGAAACAGGCATTGGATAAGAAGTATCCTAAAAACAAGAATGAGCTGAACCTTTACCACGGCACCACCAAAGACATCTGTCAGAAAATCAACGCCTGTGGTTTCAATAGGAGCTTCTGTGGGAGAAACGGTAAAGAACATTCTTTATCAACTCATACACTGTCCTCTCCATTCACATAACAATAATGCTCTGTAGAGCTTAATCACACAAAGATTCAAACAAATTATCACTTAAAAAACTGTCTCGTCATTATAGATTCCTGTAGTGGAAACCCTCCATTTCATTCCATATTTAACTTCTTGAAACTTTCTTGAATCATTCGGTTTCTCAAATCTTTTTGATTTTCTTCGGTTTCAGCTACTGTTTACGGGGATGGGACCTACTTTGCCAAAGAGACGTGGTACTCGTGCCAGAATGCCTACTCCAACCCAGACGCCAGTGGGCTAAAGTACATGTACCGTGCCAGGGTGCTAGTGGGTAAACCCTGCCTAGGGGTGGGGGGCATGAAGGAGCCAAACCCTCTGGACCCTACTGATCTCCATCAGGGCCTGCATGACTGTGCTGTCAATGACCTGCAGAATCCCTTTATTTATGTGGTGTTCTGTGATGCAGGGGCCTACCCCGACTACCTCATCAGCTTCAAGACTGTCTGAGAGAGAGAGGCTGAATACAGCACTGAAACACCAATACTGCAAAGTGTAACATTTGCACTCTATAAACTGTGGAAACTACACTATATATACAAAAGTATGTGGACACCCCTTCAAATTAGTAGATTTGGCTATTTCAGCCACACCCGTTGCTGACAGGTGTATGAAATCGAGCACACAGCCATACAATCTCCATAGACAAACATTGGCAGTAGAATGGCTTTCCTCAAGAGCTCAGTGACTTTCAACGTGGCACCGTCGAAGGATGCCACCTTTTCAACAAGTCAGTTAGTCACATTTCTGCCTGGCTAGAACTCAAGTGCTGCTTATTGTGAAGTGAAAACATCTAGGAGCAACAACGGCTCAGCTGTCAAGCGGTAGGCCAAACAAGTTCACAGAGCGGGACCGCCGAGCGCTGAAGTGCGTAGCGCGCAAAAATTGTCTGTCCTCGGTAGCAACACTCACTTCCGAGTTCCAAACTGCCTTTGGAAGCAATGTCAGCACAATAACTGTTTGTCGGGAGCTTCGTGAAATGGGTTTCCATGGCCGAGCAGCTGCACACAAGCCTAAGATCACCATGCTCAATGCCAAGCATCAGCTGGAGTGGTGTTAAGCTCGCCGCCATTGGACTCTGGAGCAGTGGAAACGCATTCTCTGGAGTGATGAATCACGCTTCACCATCTGGCAGTCCAACTGACAAATCTGGGTTTGGCGGATGCCAGGAGAACGCTACCTGCCCCAATGCATAGTGACAACTGTAAAGTTTGGTGGAGGAAACATAATAGTCTGGGGCTGTTTTCCATAGTTCAGGCTAGGCCCCTTTGTTACAGTGAAGGGAAATCTTAACGCTACAGCATAAAATGACATTTTAGACGATTCTATGCTTCCAACTTTGTGGCAACAGTTTGGGGAAGGCCCTTTCCTGTTTCAGCATGACAATGCCCCCTGTGCACAAAGCGAGGTTCATACAGAAATGGTTTGTCGAGATCGGTGTGGAAGAACTTGACTGGCTTGCACAGAGCCCTGACCTCAACTTTCTTCCGAACACGTTTGGGATGCATTGGAACGCCGACTGCGAGCCAGGCCTAATCGCCCAACATCAGTGCCCGACCACACTCATGTTCTTTTGGCTGAATGGAAGCAAGTCCCTGCAGCAATATTCCAACATCTAGTGGAAAGCCTTCCCAGAAGAGTGGAGGCTGTTATAGCAGCAAGGGGGTACCAACTCCATGTTAATGCCCAGTGTTGTCATACTCAAGACCTGTCTCAGTCTTGAGTCCGGTCTGGAGACCACATATTGAGTGTCTTGGTCTTGTCTCGCTGTCAGTTTTGTCTCAGACAGTGAGGACTAGTAATTTCTTCCCAAGACCAGAAATGTTTTTGCAGTCAGAGTGCAGGATAACTGTAGTTAGAGTGCAGGATAACTCCAGTATACTGCAAATACTGCGTCCAAAATAGGATTTTTTACTACTGTAGTAATTCTGCAATTACTGCGTCCAAAATACCAGTCGACTGCAGTTTCAAAACGGCTATCTTTTTTTGTAAGGGGAGTAAAAAACTCATTATCAGCTTTCATTCAGTCAGCACATAAAACTGCATCGCCAGGCCAAATATATACACACCTTTCTTGAAATGTTAATATCTTAACCTTATCTATTATAGACATGTTTGCGCAGTGGAGAACCTATAAGCAGGCCTTCAGTGTGTGACAGGTTCGTGATTCTGAAAGGGCAGCAACCGTAATAACAGCACACTCATGTAGGAGAGTGGGAACTTTTTGGCAAAATTAGAGTATACCCACTTCTCCAGGCACCACTGCATAGGGCCGATGGAAAGACAGCAGTCACACACAGTATGATGTTAAAGGATAAGCAGTCCATGCACTTGGATATAATAAGCCAGTAGGTCCTAATCATAAGAATACGAAAACCATTCATCAATCACATTTATGAAGCCCTTTTTACATCAGCAGATGTCACAAAGGACTATACAGAAACCCAGCCTAAAACCCCAAACAGCAAGCAATGCAGATGTAGAAGCACGGTGTCTTGGAAAAACTCCCTAGAATGGAGAGGAACCAGGCTCTGAGGGGTGGCCAGTCCTCTTCTGGCTGTGCCGGGTGGATATTATAAGTGTACAAGGTCATTAAGGCCAGATTGTTCTTCAAGATGTTCAAATGTTCATAGATGACCAGCAGGGTCAAATAATCACAGCATTTCCCAATTGAAATGTACTATTCCTTCCCATTGCAAAAAACATTTCACGTTTAGCACACAAAGTAACCAGTGACCTAAAGTTTAAAGTGGAACTGACAGCGTTTTAACTACTTTGCCGATATGAACAAACAGACAATCATAATATAATATCTGTCAAAAATATAAAATTCCCAGTTGATGCTACAAAACAAACTTCATAAGAGGTTTTAAAAAATAGGTTCTATTTGACTCCGCGTTCCATGATGTACACTAAGGCATTGTTGGCAGAATAGATGGATGCCGTTCAATGCATGATTAATATAATTCACTAATACATTTCTTGGTAGTCGAAAAAAATATTTCTTTATGGTTGTAAATCACAGCTGGCCTGGTACATTATTTGCTGCCTCCATTAAGGATGCACCGTTTCAGTTTCAATGACTCAATATTCTAGAAGGCCCATTGTTCCTCACTGTGTTTGGGTTGGTAATAATTTGTAGAGTGGCGTTATTTTACTTCAGCATGCATTATTTTCACTATTCTGAACATCTAAAGAATCCATATGTTCTGAAATATGAACACTGAAATACTGGACATTTTTAACTGTTATTATGGTAATGATTTGTCAAAATTACAATCATGGTCTTGAATTGGACTTGCATTTTTCTGGTCTCGGTCTTGACGGTCTCGGACCCCTTGTCCCACTCCTGATCTAGGTCTTGACTCGGACTCGATTTGCTCTGGTCTTGAATCGGTCTTGCTTTAGGTGGTCTCGAACACAACACAGTTAATGCCCTTGATTTTGGAATGAGATGTTCGACGAGCAGGTGTCCCACAGACATTTGGTCGTGTAGTTTAGTGGTAAATAGTAGGCCTAATGCCTTAACATTATATTGTATTGATTTTCCTGTGAGGGTTCACTACAAGCTAACTTTGTTTGGCACAGAAAATATCCATGTCAAAATAAGTAATCTGGCTTTTATGTCTCAAATCAATATGATCTCTACAAATCACGAAGTGCCTCTTCTAACCTGTCCAAGTGCAGCCAAATAGTGTGGCTCAGTTGGTAGGGCATGGCGCTTGCAACTCCAGCTTTGTGGGTTTGATGCCCACAGGGAACCAGTACAAAAAAGTATGAAGTATGCACTCACTATAAGATGCTCTGGATAAGAGTGTCTGCTAAATGACAAAAATGGAAATGCATGACTTAATGTCCTGTCTTTACCCAAATAATGTTCTCAGGGTATTTGTATATACTGTGCTTTCGGAAAGTCTTCACACCCCTAGACTTTTTCCACATGTTGTTGTTACAGCCTGAATTTAAAATTGATTAAATTGAGATTTTGTGTCACTGGCCTACACACGATACCCCATAATGTCAAAGTGGAATTATGTTTTGACAATTTTTTTAAAATGTATTAAAAATGAAAAGCTGAAATGTCTTGAGTCAACCCCTTTGTTATGGCAAGCCTAAATATGTTCAGGAGTAACAAGGTGCTAAGCAAGTCACATAATAAGTTGCATTGACTCGCACTGTGTGCCGTAATAGTGTTTAACATGTTTTTTTGTACCATCTTTGTACCCCACACTTACAATTATCTGTAATGTCTCTCAGTCGAGCAGTGGATTTCAAACACAGATTCAACCACAAAGACCAGAAATGTTTTCTAATGCCTCACAAAGTAGGACACCTATTGGTAGATGGGTAAAAAAAAGAGCCAATATTGAATATTCATTTGAACATGGTGAAGTTATTAATTAGACTTTGGATGGTGTATCAATACATCCAGTCACTAGAAAGATAGATACAGGTGTCCTTCCTAACTTAGTTGCCGGAGAGAAAGGAAACCGCTCAGGGATTTCACCGTGAGGCCAATGGTGACTTTAAAACAGTTAGAGTTTAATGTAAAAATATTCCAAAACATGCATTTTGTTTGCAATAAGGCACTAAAGTAAAACTGCAAAACGTGGCAAAGAAATTAACTTTACTGAATACAAAGTGTTATGTTTGGAGTAAATACAACACATCATTGAGTACAGGCCTTAAAGCAAAAGAAAATCCTATGACTGAAACGTATGTCGATCTCAGATCAATTGTCAGGGGGCCAAGTTAATCTCCCATTTCATGTAAGAAAAACATGACCATCATGCTTTTAGGGAAAGAGGATAATTTTGTACATGCAAGTTTGGCCAATTCCAGTCCCCTTGCTTAGGGATCCGAGGTCCTCCCCAGGATATTTTTTATGTAGAATGACTGAGAAGCTCAGTTCTGGTGACTTTGAAAAAGGATATTCTACTCCAAAATTAATGAAAATAAAAATATGCTGACACTATCTAAAATATAATTTCCACCTCCAAAAATCGGCCCAATAATATATTAGTAAAATTACTTTTAAATTATTTCAGCATATTAGACCATGCATATAGCCCAGGGGTGTAAAACTTATTCCATGGAGGACCTAGGGTCTGAGGGTTTTTGTTTTTTCCTTTCAGTTAAGACAGACAACCAGGTGAGGGGAGTTCTTTACTAATTAGTGACCTTAATTCATCAATCAAGTACAAGGGAGGAGGGAAAACCTCCAGCCACACTCTGCCCTCCGTGGAATGAGTTTGACTTGTGAAATAGCCTATGCATGGACTATATTATCAGATGGGCTATTAGCAATAAGCATTATCATCCCAACTGATGAAGCATAGTGGCTATAAAATGTGCATAGGCTGAAGCATGAGGTTTGTCCATCTACAGTTGAAGTTGGAAGTTTACATACACTTAGGTTGGAGTCATTAAAATTCGTTTTTCAACCACTTGTTAACAAACTATAGTTTTGGCAAGTCGGTTAGGACATCTACTTTGTGCATGACACAAGTCATTTTTCCAACAATTGTTTACACACAGATAATTTCACGTATAATTCACTGTATCACAATTCCAGTGGGTCAGAAGTTTACATACACTAAGTTGACTGTGCCTTTAAACAGCTTGGAAAATTCCAGAAAATGTCATGGCTTTAGAAGCTTCTGATAGGCTAATTGACATCATTTGAGTCAATTGGAGGTGTACCTGTGGATGTATTTCAAAGCCTACCTTCAAACTCAGTGCCTCTTTGCTTGACATTATGGGAAAATCAAAAGAAATCAGCCAAGACCTCAGGAAAACAATTGTAGACCTCCACAAGTCTGGTTCATCCTTGGGAGCAATTTTCAAATGCCTGAAGGTACCACGTTCATCTGTACAAACAATAGTACGCAAGTATAAACACCATGGGACCACGCAGCCGTCATACCGCTCAGGAAGGAGACACATTCTGTCTCCTAGAGATGAACGTACTTTGGTGCGAAAAGTGCAAATCAATCCCAGAACAACAGAAAAGGCCCTTGTGAAGATGCTGGAGGAAACAGGTACAAAAGTATCTATAGCTACAGTAAAACGAGTCCTATATCGACATAACCTGAAAGGCCGCTCAGCAAGGAAGAAGCCACTGCTCCAAAACCACCATAGAAAAGACAGACTACGGTTTGCAACTGCACATGGGGACAAAGAACGTACTTTTTGGAGAAATGTCCTCTGGTCTGACGAAACAAAAATAGAACTGTTTGGCCATAATGACCATCATTATGTTTGGAGGAAAAAGGGGGAGGCTTGCAAGCTGAAGAACACCATCCCAACCGTGAAGCACGGGGGTGGCAGCATCATGTTGTGGGGGTGCTTTGCTGCAGGAGGGACTGGTGCACTTCGCAAAATAGATGGCATCATGATGGAGGAAAATTATGTGCATATATTGAAGCAACATCTCAAGACATCAGTCAAGAAGTTAAGGCTTGGTCGCAAATGGGTCTTCCCAATGGACAATGACCCCAAGCATACTTCCAAAGTTGTGGCATTTTTTTTTTACCAAGATTAAATGTCAGAAATTGTGAAAAACTGAGTTTAAATGTATTTGGCTAAGGTGTATGTAAACTTCCGACTTCAACTGTACATTTACCCCATTGGACACAGCATCCTGATTGTTGTTATTATTAATAATATTGAAGTAAAAATAATGAAAGTAAAAAATATATTTATATTGTAGCAAATGTATTATAAATAAACTCACATTTACATAAGTATTCAGACCCTTTACTCAGTACTTTGTTAAAGAACCTTTGGTGTGACGCTGCAAGCTTGGCACACTTGTATTTGGGGAGTTTCTCCCATTCCTCTCTGCAGATCCTCTCAAGCTCTGTCAAGTTGGATGGGGAGCGTCGTTGCACAGCTATTTTCAGGTCTCTCTTAGATCAGTTTCAATTCCGGGCTCTGGTTGGGCCACTCAAGGACATTCAGAGACTTGTCCCAAAGCCACCCCTGTGTTGTATTGGCTGTGTGCTTAGGGTTTTTGTCCTATTGGAAGGTGAACCTTCTCCCCAGTCTGAGGTCCTGAGCAGGATTTCATCAACGATCTCTCTGTACTTTGCTCCGATCATCTTTCCCTCGATCCTGACTAATCTCCCACTCCCTACCGCTGAATAATATTTCCACACATGATAATGCCACTACCATGCTTCACCGTAGGGATGGTGCCAGGTTTCCTCCAGACATGACACTTGGCATTCAGGCCAAAGAGTTCAATCTTAGTTTAATCCGACCAGAGAATGTAGTTTCTGAGAGTCTTTAGGTGCCTTTTACTGAGGAGTAGCTTCCATCTGGCCACTAACAGGATGCACCTGAGCTCAATTTCGAGTCTCATAGCAAAGGGTCTGAATACTTATGTAAATAAGATATTTCATTTTTGTATTTTTATACATTTCTAAAACCTGTTTTTGCTTTGTCATTATGGGGTGTTGTGTGTAGATTGATCATTTTTATTTATTTATTCCATTTTAGAATAAGGCTGTAACATAAAATGTGGAAAAACTCAAGGGGTCTGAATACTTTCTTAATGCACTGCAGGAGTACTTACTAATATATGTGAAGCAACAAAGATCTTTTGTTCACTGTGATATCACTGCCATTATTTGCAGCTCATTGCACAACATAAAATACCTGGCTTCCACTTAAGGCACAAAATCACAAAAAGGTATAGAGCCAGCCAAAAGCTTGTTTATTGAAAAACATGTATTTTTATTCCCATAGTTACATGAGAGCGGTACAGTGGTTTCCCATGTTCAACTAGTAGTAGAAACAACCCATTCTACTGCCGAAAGAGGCAGTTTATGCCAAGGGGGCCACAGCCTTGGTATAAAACACAGCTACACATATAGCTCCTTCCACCAGACCAGAGAGAGCCCTCATACATTTTCATTAAGTAGAGTTTTGTCATCTGGGTTACTGACTGTTAAATAAAACACAAAAAGGTTGTTAATAATGCAGCTGTCAACATATCACTTAGACGAGGACTTAAATCAACACCTCTGTCTCAACCCTTCATCGCACAGTACAGTAGACATGTCAGAATATGAAAGATCCCTTGGCTGGTCGTATTCTAAGAGGCTGAATTAATCAAATAACAGTTTCAACACAAATCATCTCTGTTCCAAGCCCAACGGTCAGGAGGTTAACTTGATTACATCTACCCATGCAAGGGAGGAGCAGAGTACAGGCTTGGACAAGAGAAACAGAAACATCATAGCCCTAATATCAGCATTATCCTCCGTTAGACCGACCAGCACGCACTCAGGAAAGTCACCAGGTCAGAGAGGGAGGAGAGAGTGAGACAGTGTTATTGCACTACATCTGCTGGGTAGAGTTTCCGTTCCAAGTGTTATTCTCATCCTCACTGTCCTCGTGATTCCGTAGCCTGTGGATTTTTCCGTCTTGTTTGAAGTCTGCTGGTTGCTTCTCCAGTGTGCGTTTGCGAAGGGTTTCTCTGAGAAAGTGGAAATGGATGTGAAATAACCCAACTAGGCTTTAGAGCACCTAGCGCACAACCACGCTGCACAATCAAACCCCTAGATTCATTCTCCAAATTCTTTGCACTCTGGTTACAACAAATACTGTTAAAGGTGGCTGTTATGACCCCTCACAACAATTAACCTGGACCAGTAGACCAGCTTAACCATTCAACATTGTAACAATCTGGAAACATTTTGTCACTAACTCCTAACCATAATGTACCACCACAGCAATCTCAGCTACTCTTAAAAATATGCCTGTACACCATGAGTACATAGAAGACTCTGCTGGATGGGGCCTCACCTCTTTGGTTCACCAGATGAGGAGCCAGAGGCAGTGTTGGGCCGCTGTGCTGGGCCTCTGGGGCCTGCTGCTCCAGGGATAGGGGGGCTGGTGAAGAGGAAGCCACTCAGGAACCTCCACACAGCCAGCAGAGGGTAGAGGATGGTACCCAGCACAGCCCAGATACCCCCTCCAGAGGTCGACTGCACTACCATGTTGCTAGGCCGTCCCATTTGCTGGAAGGATTTAGAAGGATATAAAACACTTTATTCTCAATGCTATTATTCCACTGGGGATACCAGAGAAAAAGATGGGAAAACAAGCAAAAAGACTCCAAAACAAACATTGGAAGCTACAGTTGAAGTCAGAAGTTTGCATACACTTGGGTTGGAGTCATGAAAACTATTTTTTCAACCACTCAACAAATTTCTTGTTAACAAACTATAGTTTTGGCAAGTCGGTTAGGACATCTACTTTGTGCATGACAAGTAATTTTCAATGTATCACAATTCAAGTGGGTCAGAAGCTTACATACACTAAGTTGACTGTGCCTTTAAACAGCTTGGAAAATTCCAGAAAATGTCATGGCTTTAGAAGCTTCTGATAAATGATGTCAATAAGCCTGAGTCAATTTGAGGTGTACCTGTGGATGTATTTCAAGGCCTACCTTCAAACTCAGTGACTCTTTGCTTGACATCATGGGAAAATCAAAAGAAATCAGCCAAGACCTCAGAATTCTTTTTTGGAGACCTCCTCAAGTCTGGTTCATCCTTGGGAGTAATTTCCAAACGCCTGAAGGTACCACGTTCATCTGAACAAACAATAGCATGCCAGTATACACACCATGGGACCACGCAGCCACATACCACTCAGGAAGGAGACGCTTTCTGTCTCCTAGAGATGAACGTACTTTGGTGCGAAAAGTGCAAATCAATCCCAGAGCCATTAAAAAAGCCAGACTACGGTTTGCAACTGCACATGAGGACAAAGATCGTACTTTTTGGAGAAATGTCCTCTGGTCTGATGAAACAAAAATAGAACTGTTTGGCCATAATGACCATCGTTATGTTTGGAGGAAAAAGGGTGAGGCTTGCAAGCCGAAGAACACCATCCCAACTGTGAAGCACGGGGGTGGCAGCATCATGTTGTGGGGGTGCTTTGCTGCAGGAGGGACTGGTGTACTTCACTAAATAGATGGCATCATGAGAAAGGAAAATTATGTGGATATATTGAAGCAACATCTGAAGACATCAGTCAGGAAGTTAAAGCTTGGTTGCAAATGAGTCTTCCAAATGGACAATGACCCCAAGCATACTTCCAAAGTTGTGGCAAAATGGCTTAAGGACAACAAAGTCAAGGTATTGGAGTGGCCATCACAAAGCCATGACCTCAATCCTATAGAAAATTGTGGGCAGAACTGAAAAAGTGTGTGCGAGCAAGGAGGCCTACAAACCTGACTCAGTTACACCAGCTCTGTCAGGAGGAATGGGCCAAAATTAACCCAACTTATTGTGGGAAGCTTGTGGAAGGCTACCCAAAACGTTTGACCCAAGTTAAACAATTTAAAGGCAATGCTACCAAATACTAATTGAGTATATGTAAACTTCTGACCCACTGGGAATGTGAGACTAATCAGGATCGAGGGAAAGATGAACGGAGCAAAGTATAGAGAGATCCTTGATGAAAACCTGCTCCAGAGCACTCCGGACCCCAGACTGGGGTGAAGGTTCACCTTCCAACAGGACAACGACCCTAACCACACAGCAAAGACAACGCAGGAGTGGTTTCAGGGCAAGTCTCTGAATGTCCTTGAGTGGCCCAGCCAGAGCCCGGACTTGAATCTGATCTAACATCTCTGGAGAGACCTGAAAATAGCTGTGTAGCGACACTCCCCATCCAAACTGACAGAGCTTGAGAGGATCTGCAGAGAAGAATGGGAGAAACTCCCCAAATACAGGTGTGCCAAGCTTGTAGCGTCATACCAGAGAAGACTCAATGCTGTAATCGCTGTCAAAGGTGCTTCAACAAAGTACTGAGTAAAGGGTCTGAATACCTATGTGAATGTGATAGCAAATGTATTTAAAATTTCAACAACAAAACTTTTTGCTTTGTCATTACGGGGTATTGTTTGTAGGTTGATGAGGGGGGAAAAAACTATTTCATGCATTTTAGAATAAGGCGGTAACGTAACAAAATGTGGAAAAAATCAAGGGGTCTGAATACTTTTCGAATGCACTGTACACAAAGAAACCTAAGAGGCCTAAATATAACTGTGCAGCGATTCTATGACACTGTCTTGTTGTGAATTCTCAAAATGGGAGATGTAGCTATGGACGCTAGATACCAGTAGTCATCAATATTAGCAGAAGTTTACAAAAGAGAAATAGGGAGCTCACTCACAGGCAGCAGCACTATTGAGGCACTGGGGGCCAGCTCAAGCTCCAGAAGAGTCTTGTCCAGGTCGTCAGCCGTAAACTCTCTGCGAGGGAACACGGTCGCCAGGGAGAAGTTGCCATACCTTTTTCCCACTTCCTGAGAGGAGAAATAAACTCTTAAGTGACAGCCAGCATTATGATATTTAATATCATATTCCACCAAAGAGAGGATGAACAATTTCTTAATAGTCACTTGTCCAACTCTTGAAATATATTGAGTTAGAAAAAGTATCTTACATTGACAGCAAACTGCCGAGCTTCCTGCAGTCTGGCCTCTGAGGGGAACTGGTTGGTGAAGAATGAACCATCTGGCAGACGGAACTGTATTCTGGCTATGGCGCTGGAGGACAATAACACACAGTTTGTTGACAAACTAGAATTACATTAGTAGTGACATACAATATAAAACTTATTGAAGAGTTTAAACCTGACTGCTTTAAAACTTCCTCATGGATATATAACTTCCACCCCAGCCCTGTGACTAGAATAGCTCCATACCTCCTCTCCCTTTGTGCATTCTCTTTCTTGGCCTCTGCCTGTCTGGCCTGCAGTGCTGCCAGCCGGGCTGCCTCCACCTCCTCCTTGTTGTTGGCATAGCGGGCAGCTCTGTCAGCGCGGTCCTGTGGGGATAAAGGTGCATCAGCCAGCCACTACCCTCCTCCCACAACAAACAATGGCTATTTCATCAACAAACCCTGCAGCGCTCACTTAGGCCACTACAGCGAGTTATGAGGGAAAGTTGAATCAGAGAGTCCCAACCAGGGATTAGTTATGAGGAGTGAAAGTGTGATGTGTTTGTTTACCAGGGCGATCTGTGCTTTGACACGCTCCCTGGCAGCCTTCTCTTCTGCCTTATCCCTGTTCCTCTCATCCATAATGCGTTTGGTCTTCTCATCCTCATTCTTCCTCTTAAAGTCAAGCATCTCCTTTCCCATCTTTCTTCTCTCCATCTCCTTCTTTATTTCATCCTGACCAGCATCACACAGAAATAGATACAGGTGCACACAAGCATTAACACCAGAATTGCCATAGGCCAATGGCCACTGACGTTTGATTTTGTAAGTAAAAGGAATTGGCCCAAAAAATAAGCAAAAAAAAATACGTCCTGCTCCTTGACTTTTCTTAAAATGTTTGTCTTTTACATTGTGATTAGAAAATTCTGATAAGTGAGCAAACAATAAAAAGTGTTTAGGGCTTTTTACCTGTTTTTCCCCCCACCCACACCTATCCCCACCTTAACGGCCAGGGCAAATGTGCTGTAGGACGTTGGTACCCAGCCATGTGCTAATGTGTGTCTCTCTCCTCACTGAATGAATTACGTAGGCTAAATGGATGAATGGTTGATAAAAACAGATAATTGTGCACTTTACTTCACAAATGAATTTACATTTGGCCTAACTGAATAAGAGGGTGATTTAATTTTGTGTAATGATGAAGAATTGTGGCCATTGTGACTGAAATCGAGAGCATAGAGAAGCAAAGACGAGATTGGTTCATGCGTAAAGGCACGGTTGGGGCACAATACAGAGTCCGATACAATCAGAAACTAATTTCACACATAAGAGTTAGCCTAAAGACAAGATTAAATTGACAATAGTATGATGAGTGACAATATTATCAGTTGTCAAATTGTACATGAAGATGGGCACATCTTGGAATTGACAGAGAAAGGAAATTCTCCTTCAGAGTCACATGCAGGTAAAACTCATTGCATCAGCAATAGCATATTCGGCAGCTTCTAAGACACTTTTGTCAAATAACTCAAAATTCAAGAGCTGCAGCTCTATTTCCATATAGTACTTTTTCAAAGCATAACCGCGCTGTCCATGGGGCAGCATTGCTCAGGTTGCTAAGCAAAGACTAGTAACATAATAAACTTAAAATATGCTATTCTGTGTATTTTTATATAAATATTATTTCCACAATGTTTTTTTAGGCCTGCCAAAAAAATTGTCGGTTTTCTTTGTGATGGATTTAACTCTTGAACAAGTGGTTTTTCATTTTTACTTATAGCCTAGAGTAACAAACTAATGAATATGGCATTATGTTCTTAGAAATAGGTAACATTAGAATATGAAAAAAACTAAGACCTTCATAAACACAACCAAATGATTATTCTTCCCATAGCATACTAAGATTGTATTAGACTGTTAGAATGTTGACCCATCATTGGTTGGGAGGGGGTTCCAACGAGGCTGGGCGTATGCTTATGGAGCAGCCCGACAACGTTCTCTAGTGGAAACTTATAGGCTGAAAGGCCCGGCGGTTCTAGTATTAATAGGCAGTTCTTACTATGTATACAAATTGAGATTAGGCAAAATGTGCATTACTGAGGTATCAGTATGGGACACCAATGTCTACAGTTATTCTTTACCTCCTCCTCTCCTTTCTTTTTCTGCTCCCGTCTTTCCTCCAGTTTCTTTGTTAACCTACAGAAGGAAAGGTTTCAGTTTGAAAAGATAAAGCAAGTTTCAACCTTTTATCCCACCTCCATTGTGTGTGTGTGAGATGTATGTATACACACACACACACACACACACACACACACACACACACAGGTCCTACCTCTCCACCTTGGCCTCGAGGCCTTCGTCAGGCTGAGAGCTGGTTGACACGTCCTCTGATGATGCGCTCCTGTCATCCCCAAGGGTCACAACCTCTGAGGCCGAGGGGCCGCCTTCTTCTGCTGGCCTGGACAGGGATTCTGGGTAGGACCACAGGCAGATCAAAGCAATCATTATCAGCAATCATGACAGTGTCTCAATTTCAATCTCTCAATCAACAGGACACATATCAAATAACACGCACAGACATGGATTTACATATAGCGCAAGTACTTGTAATTTTGTTGCATTGCTTTTCAGTAGAATTACTTCTCATCAACATTCCATAGTGGCCCCACACAAAACACACCTTTAGACATCGCTGGTGCTGCTGCACTGTCTGTGTCTGCTGGTGGCGTGTGTCTGGGCTGAAGCTCCTGTGAGGTTGAGGGGGGCTGTGCTGGGGCTGGCTCTGAGGCTACCGTGGCTTGGGGGCAAGCCTCCATGGTAGCCCCTGCATCCGCTCCCTCACCTGCCATCTGCTGAGCGTGCATCTTTTAGGCACAAGAAATGCATGTTAAGTGTGACACGCTCTAGGCTGGCTGACGCGCAACGCATGACTACATAGCGAGCTGGAGACTTCGAGAACAGATGTCAGCCAAACTAGATACCCTCTACCTTACATCTCATTGCTCTTGGAGACCATTTACTGATGTTGTTTAAGTATTTTCTGTTTTGTAATTGGCTATCATACCTGTTTGACTTTGTCGATTCTTTTCATGAGTTCCTCTGCAGAGACACTGCCGGCAACAACTTCCAGGGGGATTCCATTCTCTCCAATAAAGAAACTGGACGGGATGCACACCACCGGGTCTTTTTCAGAAAGTTAAATTCAAACCAACCATGCTCATAATAATAATAAAAAATGGGATTGGACTTAATTGCATGATATAGAAAAGGTATTCCCAAACTGGAGTATGTCAAATAAAAATGTGATTCACATTTTAAAATAAAAAAATAAATAAAAAAATGTAAATACATTTCCAACAGTACATTTATATTTTCCAACAGGGCTATACATTTGGGTGAGTTTTTTTTCCTCGCCTGAGTAGCCTCGTTTCACTGGCAAAAATGTAATTAAACCATCTAGTGTTCAGCAAAATAACAACAATGTCAAATACAGGTAGCCTAGTCAAATAATTAACATCCAATCACATTAAACGTTACTCTCTCGCAGGACACCTTCACTCGTGTAGACATTTAGAAACATGACAATATGAAAAATAAGACACAGGAGTTTGAGCGAGAATAAAAGACAACTTTCGAGTAGTAACACGTATAAAAGCAACAGATACCATTAATAAGAAGGGGCTATAAGCATCTTATATGGTGAGCTACCGAGTGGCTCGGACAGGCAAGCCCCATACTATTGTGGAAGACTTCATTCTTCCTGCTGCCGTGGATATGGCTGGGACAATGCTGGGGGAAAAGGCCCAAAAAACTACACAGACAATGACTTCATCAAACAACACTGTTTCACGACGCATCAGTGACACGGCAGGAGATGTTTTGAAACAATTACTGCTTTTGAGCCCTGTCATGGCGCAAAAGCCATGACAGGGAGACATAGTGGAGTGGTAACGCGCGTGCAAGCAGTTGCTCGGACGCCACTTGGGTACACTGCAGCATCCACCGAGAGGCTCTTGCTGCCAAGGGAATGCCTGACAGCTTGAAAGACATTTTGAACACTACAGTGAAAATGGTTAACTTTGTTAAAGCAAGGCCCCTGAACTGTAATTTCATAATGCAGAAAAGATATGGGCAGCGACCATGTAAAGCTTTACAACATACAGAAGTGCGCTGGTTATCAAGAGGCGAGCTTAAAGTTCTTTACTGACCATAATTTTCACTTGTCTGACCGCTTGCATGATGACGAGTTTCTCACATGACTGTCCAATCAGGGTGATGTTTTTTCTCGCCTGAATGATCTGAATCTAAGATTACAGGGACTCTCCCCAACTATATTCAATGTGCGGGACAAAATTGAGGCTATGATTAAGAAGTTGGAGCTCTTCTCTGTCTGCATTAACAAGGACAACACACAGGTCTTTCCATCATTGTATGTTTTTTTGTGTACAAATGAACTCAAGCTTACGGACAATGTCAAATGTGATATAGCAAAGCACCTGAGTGAGCTGGGTGCGCAATTACGCAGGTACTTCGCCGAAACGGACGACACAAAAAACTGGATTCGTTATCCCTTTCATGCCCTGCCTCCAGTCCACTTACTGATATCTGAAGAGAGCCTCATCGAAATTGCAACAAGTAGTTCTGTGAAAATTGAATTTAATCAGAAGCCACTGCCAGATTTCTGGATTGGGCTGCGCTCAGAGTTTCTTGCCTTGGCAAATTGCGCTGTTAAGACACTGTTGCCCTTTGCAACCACATAAAAACTAAATACAGGCAGAGACCATGTGGGAAATGATTTAAGACTGAGACTCTCTCCAATACAACCCAACATTGCAGAGTTATGTGCATCCTTTCAAGCACACTCTTCTCATTAACCTGTGGTGAGTTATTCACAAATTTTATGAACAAATAAGGTTTTATATGTAAGATGGCTAAATAAAGAGCAAAATTATTGATTATTATTTGTGCCCTGGTCCTATAAGGGCTTTGTTGTCACTTCCCACGAGCCAGGTTGTGACAAAAACGTACACTCATTCTTATGTTTAATAAATGTATCGTGTAGTGTGTGTGTGCGTGCGTGTGGCAGAAAATATGATGGCAAAAAACAACATTTGAGAGTACGCTGACCCTGGTGCTAGAGGGGGTACACAGCTGGAGGTTGAATGTTTGAAGGGGTACGGGACTATAAAAGGTTTGGGAACCACTGATCTAGAATATGTCTGAAAGAGAAAGCTTGGTGAATAATCTAAAGGAAATCAAGCCTTAGGGACCACAAACACAACAGTCTAACTCTAGGGGTGATAAGAACCCTTTGGAGGAAGGATACAGATTTGGGAGAACTGTGTGCATGTCTCACTGCAAGAAAAGAAAAACATTAAACATAAAATGCATCACATTTGTTAGTATTTTCATTTTGATAGTGCTGTACAGAAAGAGTCTACATCATATACACACAAGTGTAGGAGGATTCCATTATAAAGGCTACCTCTTGGAATCAACCTTGATTGCAACACAGCAGTTATGGGAGGCCTCGGCCACTCTGTCGTCCTCCCAACTGGACAACATTTGTGCTGACACCTCATCGTCGCCTAGTAGAGAACAAGAATGTCAGATTCAGAAGTGGGGAATCACTCGTCCGACTCCCCTCAATGCCCAGTTCCCACAATACAAGTCTGTGGTGTTGGTGTAGCGGACTAAACTCCACTACATGGTGAAGGAAGGTGTTTAGTCCGCTAGTGTTGGTGGTGACAGTCGCCATCCAGGATAATTGCGACTCGTTAGCTTGCCAGTCAAGTTGTCAGCTAACAATTAACACACTAACGTTAGTAGGAAGCTAGCCAGAGCTAACTAACTATCTAAATCCCATTAACTAACGTTAGTTAGCTGAGTTTTGACAGCTGTCATTCCTTTTCGTTTTGACAAGTTAGCATTGACTAAATCGACACTTCGAGTTTCATGTTGTTGACATGCATAGCTAGCTAAATAGCTGACTGACAATGACAGGGCTCGTTTGCTCTCCGGAGCTTGACACAGTTTTATTCGCTACTATGGCGAATCTTTCAACTGGTTAACGTTAGCTTTACTAGTATGAAAATCTTCGCTAGCTAATCTACAAAACAATACCTGTTATTACGACGACAAAGATGGAGCTCTGTTGTTTTGCGGAGATGATGGCTGCTGGAATAGAGCCTTCAAACCAAATCATTTTTATCAAATGTGTTGGCTTTTCCTGTTTAATCGTTTCAATCCTGTAAATGCCTAGAACGTTCAAACTCGTCACAGGAACTAACGGAGAATGATGGAAGTTGTAGTCCATAGATACGTATGCTTGCTTATGGGACTTCATTATGTCCCCAAACTAACAGTGGATGGCGCTGTGGTACTGATTAAGTAATTGGTGCAGATAACTAACTGTCCCCCACGATGAACTCTGAGAGGGAACTGGATCTCGCTCAGTCCGTTTGTACATAGTTAGTCACACGAGATCTCAGTCACCACAGGTAGGATTTTGATGAAGTTTTGGTGAATGATGCGTCTTGCCATAGAGATCCGGCATTTACAAAATGCAATACTATATATTATAGTGACAAGATAGCCACATGACCACTATAACAATGGAAATAAAGTACCACAGTATGAGTCATAATACCCATTAAACCTAGAGGTCAAACAGGGGAATGGTTCCAATCGTTTTCCACCATTCATTCTTCCCATAGGGTTTCTTAAATACACTTAAAATAAGGGCTGTGTTTCGTGTAGGCTTACCCTGCCGAAAAGCGTCACACCAGGGTAAGCCTACACGAAACACAGCCCTTATTTTAAGTGTTTCTAAAAACCCCTAAAGGAAGAATGAATGGTGGAAAAACTATTGGAACCATTTCCCTGTTTGACCGCTAGGTTTTATGGGTATTATGACACCTCCACTGTGGGGCTCTATACATGTCCTCAAAGATGGAAGGCAGGCGGGAGGAGGCAAGATCAGGTGGGACCATTCTAGCCTATGAGAGGGCAGATACGCGTGTGAACATGCCATAGAGATATATAGAGGACTCATTGTTGTATCTGTGCCATTATAGCGTCTGTAACACATGGGCAGTGCCATTAAGGCATCTCCATTTTAAAGTAGTACATTTTCTTCTTCATTGGCTGATTGCTCCCAACTTGTAGAAATCCCCATCGAGTGGACTACTTTAAAATGGTGGAAGCCCTCAATGGCATTGTCCATTTGGATTTGAAATCAAATACGAGGTTAAAGTGCAGACTGTCAGCTGTAATTTGAGGGTATTTCCATCCATATCGAACTGTTTAGAAATTACAGCACTTTGTGTACACATTTTAGGGGAGCAAAAGTATTGGGATAAATTCACTTATGTGTATTTAAGTATTCAAAAGTTAGGTATTTGTTCCGGTAGCATGTAATGACTACATCAAGCTTGTGACTCTACAAATTTGTTGGATGCATTTGCTGTTTGTTTTGGTTTTGTTTCAGATTATTCCAGTCCAATAGAAATTAATGGTAAATAATGTACTGTCATTTTGGATTAAAAATTTAAAAAATTGGAGTATAGAGCCAAAAGAAGAACAAATGCTTCACTGTCCCAATAATTACGGAGGGCACTGTATAGTGGTGGAAAAAGTACCCAATTGTCATACTTGAGTAAGAGAAAAGATACCTAGAAATACAGTGACTCAAGTAAGAGAAAGTAATCCAGTAAAATACTACTTGAATAAAAGTCTAAAAGTATTTGGTTTTAAATATACTTACTAAGTATCAAAAGTAAATGTAATTCAAAAATATACTTAAGTATCAATAGTAAAAGTATAAATTATTTCAAAGTGCTTATATTAAGCAAACCAGACAGAACCATTTAAAAAATATATATATTACAGATAGCCAGGGGCACACTATATGTAACAGTACTTTTGGGTGTCAGGGAAAATGTATGGAGTAAAAAGTACATTATTTTCTTTAGGAATGTTGTGAAGTAAAAGTTGCCAAAAATATAAACCGTAAAGTACAGATACTACTTAAGAAGTACTTCAAAGTAATTTTACTTATGTACTTTACACCACTGCAGTATATGCAGCCCCTATGGAGCTACATGTTTCCCACAAAGGCACATAAACTACGCCCATTAGATTTTCAGCAAATTACTCGTTTTGTTCCGCACCAAACATATTCTTTTTCGGTGACCATTTTTATTATAATATTTTTTTCACACCGTCGGATCAAGCGTAAATAGTATTTATGGTCAATCTGGCTTCTGTATTGGCCCTACAACATTTACGGAGATGCATCCTTTGCAGAAGTCAAGTAAATCATACTTATTGCGCCTCGTGGAGGTATTTTCAACATACCCCTCTCTGTCGTGAAGGAAGTTGTCAAGGAAGGGAGTTTCTGTTTATACAGGACGGATCGCCTCTACCTACGGTCAAACAATTATTTCAATGCGGAGCTACATGTATATAGAGCCCTCCTAATCATTCGTGGGGGACGATATGTTTACTGTTGCCTTGTAACTATGGATCTTTGATTAATAACAAGACCCTCTAAAAAAAAAAAACGGGTGTGGTAGCTCACCAAACTCAACACAGAGATCTATTATGCAATGATTAATAGAACATTGCATTTTATTACTGTGCTAATAGATCAGCCTCCACTACATTACTTTGTAATGCCATATTACGATAGTTAAAATACGTGCACTATTTGTATTCTTTCTCTTTATGGATTTTTTTTTGTTGTCATTTATAATTGTAATTTCTAAAATAGCCTCCAACACTCTACTCAACAAATTGGATGCAGTCTATCACAGTGCCATCCGTTTTGTCACCAAATCCCCATATACTACCCACCGCTGCGACCTGTACTCTCTTGTTGGCTGGCCCTCGCTTCATACTCGTCGCCAATCCCCCTGGCTCCAGGTCATTTACAAGTCTTTGCTAGGTAAAGCCCTGCCTTATCTCAGCTCACTGGTCACCATAGCAGCACCCACCCGTAGCACGCGCTCCAACAGGTATATCTCACTGGTCACACCCAAAGCCAATTCCTCCTTTGGCGCCTTTCCTTCCAGTTCTCTGCTGCCAATGACTGGAACGAACTGCAAAAATCACTGAAGCGTGAGACTCATATCTCCCTCACAACTTTAAGCACCAGCTGTCAGTGCAGCTCACAGATCTCTGCACCTGCACATAACCCATCCTACTACCTCATCCCCATACTGTATTTATTTATCTTGCTCCTTTGCACCCCAGTAACTTGCACATGTATCTTCTGCACATCTACCATCCCAGTGTTTAATTGCTATATTGTAATTACCTTGCCACTATGGCCTATTTGTTGCCCTACCTCCCTTATCTTACCTCATTTGCACTCACTGTATATAGACTTATTTTTTTACTGTATTATTGGCTGTATGTCTGTGTATTCCATGTGTTGTATGTATCAAACTGCTGTGCTTTATCTTAGCCAGGTCGTAGTTGTAAATGAGAACTTGTTCTCAACTAGCCTACCTGGATAAATAAAGGTAAAATATTTTTTTTTAAATAAAAACAAGGCAAATAGTCACAAAATGTCTGTCTTAGCATGTCAAACATCCCAGTTATTTTCCTATTGATCATTTCCCCACACTCTAGAAGGCTCTGCATGGTCAGTTACTGTGATACAGTCTGCAGAAGTCAACGCATTCATACTTCTTGCAGTTCCTGGAACAGAGCAGCGCTGTTGTCAAGGAAGTGAGTTTGTGTTATTGCAGGACCTCCCGCCCCCACCTAGCATCACCCAATCATGTCAATGCGGAGCTACTGATAACAATTCACTAGCTTCGATTGCAGTCCGAGACCAATGTCTCCCAGGGGGAGACTATAGATTTTCACTACTAATTTGCTTTCTCTATCAAAAGACGAGCATTTCAGTGACATGCATTTTGTTCTGGATGTTACATCAGGTTGATAAGATGACTATCAAAGATTTTCTTTGTCTTTATGATTTTCAAAACGACAGATGAGAATTCAATCTAACCTTCTTTATTAGGGTGGTTGTGGTCCCCAGATGCCAGATACCCAAACAAGTGAATCCTGAACAAACACCAGATATTTAGCCACAACATCAACCTAGATTCAGCATACCCCTCTCTATCCAAGCACCTGTTCCTATGGTCACAATGCTTTCCCTATCTTATTGCTGAATCACCAGTTTTAAACAATCAAAACAACCACCTGTACTGTCAGGGCCTTAGGGCCAGTTTCCCGTCCCAAAAGCCTAGTCCTGGACTTAAAAAGCATGTTCAATGGCGATTCTCCATTTAAAGTGCTTTTTAGCCCAGGACTAGGATTAATCCGTCTAGGAAACAAGCCCTCTGTGTTTATAGTTTAATAAAGGCATGAAAACCACCACCCCATTTTAATAGTAGAAATACAACCTAATTAGCACAGCTATTAAAGCTGTCTGTAACCTAATCTGTCTATGGAGCCCTTTCCAACCTCATTTGAGCTTGTCTCCTACTGTGTCTGAGCTGACCAAGTCATACAACAGTGGAGAGGGTAATGGCAGCAGGTTGTCACCCTTCTAACAGTGGGAAGGGATGTTTTATAGGCTAGTGCATACAGTATGCTCCGGGTGCTTCACTACACATCAGAGAAAGGGACCATTCTCAGTAAGAACTATGAGCACCTTTCACAGAGAACGGGGTTGTATGTCATTTCCTTTCATGGAAAACATCCCCCTGCTCACAGCTTTCATTCAATGATTTATGCATTTTCTAGGTCTATACTAGAGGTGATAGTGAGTGCAGCTTTGTTCAATTGGTTTTGTACTAACTTACCATCAATTCTCCATGGTCTTCAGTGCATGTATACAATAGAGAAACATTTATTAATATTACATTTGCTGCTTGAAAAAACTTAACGCATAAATATGCTTAATATCAATCCCTGTGCTAGACGTCGACCCTTGGGCAGGAAAAAAGAGGAAAAAAGGGATTGAAAATGATTATAAAAAAAGGGTCATTTATTGTTGAGAGAATTTCCTCAAACGAAGGATCCATTTCACCAGCCTTGGCTGCAACACTGAGCTAGGTCCTCCAGATGTTGGCTTAATTATCTGTTAATAATCTCACTGTCAGTATGGAGATCCTTAGTGCTGTGACCGGACACCTAACAGGCTCCTTCACATAACAGATAACACAGATATTAAGCCATCCATTTTAAACTGTTTCTGGCAACACTAACTCCCCCAGGCTCTAGATGAGACATGGGGCAGGTGGTTAGATTTTTCTTGCGGTAAATTGCTTTATTGTTATTAGAAAGGAAAAATATGACAGTGGAGGAAGGAACTGTGGCATTGGGTGAGATGAGGTTGGTGGGAGGTTAATGTAGCAGACAAATTACCCTATAAAATCTGGATTGAGATGAATAGCACCAACCAAAGACCAAATTAGATAAAACCAAGTATAAAACCCACATCCCCACCAATCGCAAAATAAACCACTATCTGCTTACACTGACATCTGAGGTAGGACTATACTTGGTGTTGATTAAAAATAATACTTTTCTTAAGTTTAAACCTCATGAAAGAGGCCATCCAAAGCGGTTTGGTGATGATGGACAGAGATAGAAAGAGAAACCCAGAGGACCCTCATCCATTTCAAAGGACTTCTTGTGATCTGAAAAAGCACATATTTTGGTGTAAACATTTATTGGTTTCAAACTGAAATAAAAATGACTTGCACCAGCACTGAACAGCCTTTCAGAATCCACACATTTGTATCTTTGGAGAGAAATAAAAAGGATATATATATATATATATATATATTAGTACCAGTCAAAAGTTATGGTACCAGTCAAAAGTTTAGACACTCATTCCAGGATTTTTATTTATTTTTGCTATTTTCTACATTGTAGAATAATAGAAGACAAATTATGAAATAACACATGGAATCATGTAACCAAAGAAAGTGTCAAAATATAATTTATTTGAGATTATTCAAAGTTAGCCACCCTTTGCCTTGATGACAGCTCTTGGCATTCTCTCAATCAGCTTCATTAGTTAGTTACCTGGAATGCATTTTAATTAACAGGTGTGCCTTAAGTTAATTTGTGGAATTTAATTCCCTCTTAATGCATCTGAGCCAATCAGTTGTGTTGTGACAAGTCAGGGGTAGTATACAGAAGATAGCCCTATTTGGTCAAATAGCAAGTCCATATTGTCAAGAACAGCTCAAATAAGCAAAGAGAAACGACACTCCATCATTACTTTAAGACATGAAAATCAGTCAATACAGAACATTTCCTTCAAGTGCAGTCGCAAAAACCAAGTGCTATGATTAAACTGGCTCTCATGAGGACCCCCACAGGAAAGGAAGACCCAGAGTTACCTCTGCTGCAGAGGATACGTTCATTAGAATTACCAGCCTCTGAAATTGCAGCCCAAATAAATGCTTCAGAGTTCAAGTAACAGACATGTCAACATCAACTGTTCAGAGGAGACTGCATGAATCAGGCCTTCACGGGCCAATTGCTGCAAAGAAACCACTACTAAAGGACACCAATAATAAGAAGAGACTTGCTTTGGCCAAAAAACCTGAGAAATGGACATTAGACTTGTGGAAATCTGTCCTTTGGTCTGGAGTCCAAATTTGAGATTTTTGGTTCCAACCGCCGTGTCTTTGTGAAACACAAAGTAGGTGAACGAATGATCTCTGCATGTGTGTTTCTCATCATGATGCATGGAGGTGGTGTGATGGTGCTTTGCTGGTGACACGGTTGGTTATTTATTTAGAATTCAAGGCACACTTAACCAGCATGGCTACCACAGCATTCTGCAGCAATACGCCATCCCATCTGGTTTTGTGCTTAGACCTGGACTCCACAATCACCCAACCTCAACCCAATTGAGATGGTTTGGGATGAGTTGACCGCAGAGTGGAGGAAAAGCAACCAACAAGTGTTCAGCATGTGGGAACTCAAACGTCTGGAAAAGCAATCCAGGTGAAGCTCGTCGAGAGAATGTAAAGCTGTCATCAAGGCAAAGGGTGGCTACTTTGAAGAAACTAAATATATTTTGATTTGTTTAACACTTTTTTGGTTACTACATGATTCCATGTGTTATTTCATAGTTTTGATGTCTTCAATATTATTCTACAATGTAGAAAATAGTGTATTCAGTTGTATAAATGTGCAAACTGTCTTTTTTCCCCAGTGACCTAGTAGGTATATAATTTAAAAAGACCTACTGAAAGATTTTAAACCATTGGCCTTGTAGGAGGAGAGGAGAAAGAAGGAGGACAGTGTGGTGGAGAGAGGCCATCCAAGCAGAGGATTGCTAAAATATGCAGTTGCAGTGGAGTGTCATTTTTATCTCGACTTTTAAATTAAGTTAAAAACTAGAGGTGTCAAACAAAAGCCTTTCTTTGCTGCGCTCATCTGTGCTGCCTGTGACCAACACATACAGACCATTCACTGTGGAATGAGAAGTGATTGAGTTATTTAGTTACCAATCCTATAGAAATGATGCATGTGCAGGTCTTTTCATTTAACAATAGACTGACTGGGGTGTCATTTTGTGTTTCTTGGAGAATAAATCAGTAGACTCTCAAGAGAAAGGCACAAGAGACCCATTGTGTAGCTAAGGGCGACTCCATGATGTACTGGCCACGATATGGGGCAAGTGGCTGGTGGCAGGGTGGCCGATAATCAGCTACCCTGGGGTGTGGGGAGGCTTTGGTTGAGTTAAACCGAACCAGGCCAGACACTGCAACTGGGCTGGGGGAATAATAATGAGCTTTGGGTCTGACTCAGGATTTTAACAACTATAAAACAAATAAAAAAATAAAACAAAAATACAGACTGCCCTTTTGATATGTTCCAGTCTGTTCTCAAAACAGAGAGCAGACGGGTTTATAATATTTGGAACTTCAATATCGTGGTTTTTAAATGTTCGTTCACTTCGGATCAGTGTTACGTTTCGTTCTTTTTCATCAAATCGTTAGTAGTAAGAACATTACAAAGTACAACACATTCCCCCTAAGCAAGTCTCTAGTGGAAAAACAACCCTTTACAACAAGCCAACTTAGTGAGTGAGTGAGGAGGGTGATGGCAACAGGAAGTGACTGGCGGTGCTGGTGAGGGGTGAAAGGTCAAGCCAGGGGTCCTTAGCGCCCTCTACTGGGAGCTGGCCCTCTCCAGGGGGTGCCTGTGGCCCCTGCTCATAGTGAGTCTGAAGGAGGCTCGGGGGCCATTGTGGTGGAGGAGGGAGTCCTGCGCAGTGTATCCGGAGAGGAACATGGCCAGGATGGCGTGGGCTGGATCAGCAGGGGCTTGACCATGGGTTTGGGTGGGGGTCACTGTTAGCCCCCCGACTGCCAATCCCGTTGGCTGTGGTGCTCTGGGAGCCATCTGACTACAGCCCCGGCTCTGGAGAGCTCACCCAGCAGAGAGTCCGCCTCTGTCCTGCTGATCTCTCCCGGCAGGTCAGTCACCTCCAGGACTTGCCCACTCACTGTCACACACAGAGACAGAGCAGCGAGAGACAGAGCAGCGAGAGACAGAGCAGCGAGAGACAGAGCAGCGAGAGACAGAGCAGCGAGAGACAGAGCAGCGAGAGACAGAGCAGCGAGAGACACAGAGCAGCGAGAGACAGAGCAGCGAGAGACAGAGCAGCGAGAGGGGGGGGATAGTGAGAAACTGTCAAAACCAACCTTAGGCCCATGACCTAATTAGTTAACGTAGTACAGACTAACCCTAGGGTCCTTTCCAATCAGTTTTGTTTATGTACAAATCTGTGGGAATTCAAATCAAAGAAAAATCTAATTGATAAGATAGATCTAAGAGTGAGATATGAGGGTTTTTTTTAGGCTTGGAGGTCCACATCTCTGTCCTCTAACAGACAGAGGGTGTTCCCTACCATTACCTGGATCACCTACACTGAGATCTGTAGACAGAGCTTTCCTTGTCTGCTTCCTCCCTCTGCCCCCTCCACCACTGTGCCGCATCCCCATGGGTACCTGGGTGCAGAAAGAAGGACAACAGCATGTTCAGATTACCATCTTTGCAATTATAATTTCTGTGGACTCCAGCTTAAGGTATCGGAATGATATTGATTAAATTGGAAGACAAATGAAGAACAAAAGAATCAGAGACCAATGTTTTACTTAATCTTTTGTTTTATTTGCAGTACTAAAGATATGTTTCCAGGCTTTGCCAAGCATTTCAGAAGGGTATATAGAAATCCCCACATATTTCCTCCTATAAACAATAGGTAGCTTCAACTTAAGTGGATGATCTGTCTTGTGTACTCACCTGATGGTTGGGGACCATGGGTGGAGCGTGGAGGAGAGGAGGACGGATCTGTGGGTTGTACTGGAGGGGCTGCCCTAGTAACGGGTACCGCGCCTCTCCTGGTAAACACAGAGACAACAACACGCTTAGTTTGGCTCAATTTCTTTAGGGTTACAATTTGCCATAAAGATGGAGCAACTGAGCTGTCCTCAGGGACCCTGAGCATCCCACACATTTATTGAATTTAGTATTAGCACACCTGATTCTTCTAGTCAACTAATGATAGCAAGCCTTTGGGATGTCATATTCCTATATAATTGGAATAGATTAAATATGTAGAAATGTCTGGTTGAAGGTACCCCAGTTGAAAAACACTGGGTGTCTCCCTCACCTTGCCCTGGCATAAAGGGTCTGGAGAACTGGGGCATCATGGGTACGGGGGCGAGGCCTGGACGGATGCTCTTCACATTGGTTAGGTGGTGTGGGTGGGAGGGAGTTGGCGACTGGGCGGGGGAAGTTGAGGGACTGCCCAGCTGGGGAATGCTCTGTACGGACAGTTGGAGAGGACAGGGGAGGGTTAGTGGGTGAACACAGACACCATTACATTTAGTCTCAGGGATACTCTCTTCTTAGAAAATTACAGACCATGGTTATAACTGTCCACATCATCAAACCAAACCTCATTACTACATTTACACTCAGCATGTGATACTGAAATCTTTTTAATAAAAATTTTAAAAAAATGTTGGTGTGTATATATATATATATATATATTTTATCTGCAGGTTCCCTCTAGGCTCAGTTGGGTCCCTGCACTCACCTGTGAGGTGTCTAGGGTGGAGAGCTCTGTGGACTTCCGTCCTCTCGTGTGGTCCAGACTGTAGTACTTGCTGTGTTTCCACTGCGGTGGCGAGTGAGGCCGTGGCTGCTGGCCGGGGGGCAACGTCAGCTGCATCATCACCATCCCACCGCCTGGGGGAGGGGGAACGCCTAGGGGGGGCACAAAGACACCAAGGACAGACATAATCTTATATTAAATTCAATAAACATTTATTTATCCCCTCAGGGGCAATTAAAGATTTAATGTGTATAAACATCTTGTCCGCCTGTTAACATGGGAATTACAGTATGTTGTGTGTGTGGCGGGTTTACCTTAAAGATATTTATCAAGTTCAATAGGATCAGTGTGACTTAAATTATATCCTTCTGTTTGTATTTCATTAGTGCATTACACTAAATAAAATGTCCATGTTCGCTGTCTCACCGCTAGAATCCTTTGTTATCTATTTGTGTGACGTTAACCTTCCACTCATTTGATACGTAATATGTTATTAGTAACTAAATTCCATGTTTGAACAAAGTGTTTGTTGAAATGCGTATTATTCTTGTCTGGTTGCGACTTTCAGCGTGCCTTCTTTCCAAGGACAGCGCCAACCACATTCATAATCATATCGAAAACCTTCAGCCGTCAAGCATCCATTTAAAGTTGTTTGCCCAACAATGAAGAGTTAGGGAATTTACTAGACCTGCACTTAGCCTTATTAAAAGAAGAGTTCTGACTGCACTTAGCCTGTCTAAATATTTTTGCCGGGGGTTTAAAAGTAAACACCGTCTATATAATGCTCTTATCCTAACAGGGTGTAAACCATAGTATATGGCTAACTCATGCATGAAGAGGGGAAAAAAAGGAACGCCTTCAAACAAAGTGTGCCAGAAAAGCTGTACTTGTAATATAAAAACAAGGCAAAAGATGAACCTCAGTAGTACTACCATCCTTGGATTGAATCTTTAGGCCGTCTTGGTGCAATATGATGATGTTTATTGGGATTTAATTGCGAATGAAAAGAGGCCACAGAGAAACAAAGTTGACCATAGAGCAGCTTAAGGACCAAAACACAATTCCACATTCAACATTTAAAGAACGAAAAAGCCATTATAATTTTGTACAAAGGACGCATCTAACTCCTTGTAAGCTGTTTCATATGAACATTTTGAATGATGCATCCTGTACAGTGTGCCCTCTTAATGAACCTGTTACCTTTATACACATGGTTAAGGAATGCCCTCTTATCTATACTGAACAAAAATATAAAAACATCATGCACAAATTTAAGATTTTACTGAGTTACAGTTCATAGAAGGAAATCAGTCAATTGAAATAAATAAATTAGGCCCTAATATATGAATTTCACATGACTGGGCGGGCATCACCCACCAGGTCCAGTCAATCAGAATGAGTTTTTCCCCACAAATGGCTTTATTACAAACAAAAAAACTCCTCAGCAAAACTTTCCCTCCTCAGATGATCCCGCAGGTGAAGGAGCCGGATGTGAAGGTCTTGGGCTGGCTACACGTGGTCTGCAGTTGTGTCAAATTCTCTAAAACGACGTTGGAGGCGGCTTATGGTAGCGAAATGAACATTACATACTCTGGCAACAGCTCTGGTGGACATTCCTGCCTGCAGTCAGCATGCCAATTGTACACTCCCTCAAAACTTGACACATCTGTGGTATTGTGTTGTGACAAAACTGCACATTTTAGAGTTGCCTTATTGTCCACAGCACGAGGTGCACCTGTGTAGCGAGCATGCTGTTTAATCAGCTTCTTGATATGACACACCTGTCAGGTGGATGGATTATCTTGGCAATGGAGAAATGCTCAATAACAGGGATAATTAAAAAATTGTGCGCAAAATTTGAGATAAATAATTTTTTTGTGCGTATAACATTTCTGGGATCTTTTATTTCAGGGACATGGGACCAACACTTTACATGTTGCGTTTTATATTTAGGTTTAGTCTGGGATGAAGTAGCTTCGATCTTGTCCACTCGGATGTCCGAAAATATTCCTGCATCTCCTTTCGTTTTACTTTTAAATTATTTCTCTGTACTTAATTTCTCTGTCAGTGGCACATTCTTCTTGCTGTCCTAACGGTTGCAAAGAAAACAATTGCCGTATGATGGAAGCCTCCACACACTATCCGTCAATGAATGGATCCTCACTTTTTTGGATGTAATTTATATGGAGCCGTCTACCGCTCGCATTCATGGAGCTAAAGAAGTCACTTTGAACCAATGGCTTCTTGCTGCTGAAACACTTTGTGATGTTGCTTTGAGTTTTTCTTTTCCTATCATTTATTTTGATCCATATATGTTTATTTAATTTGATACCTTAGGTCTGTTTGTATTCATGTTTGCTGAAAATTATTATTACTAAATAAAAAAAACATTTGATCACAAAACAAAGAAACAGAATAAATAAATATTTAAATGTTAGCATTTGCCACAAAAAAGGTTTAAATGAAGGGAATTATTTTTCACTTGGTAATCCCTGCATGAAATTAAAACATTTACCACCTCACTTCTGAACGGAGCAAAATCAAATTTAAGGATTTGAAAGAACATTTCCCTTTCCATTTTAATTAGATATTCAAGGAGAAAAGACAAAAAGAGAGGGAGAGATGGAAAGGAGAGAGAGAGAGATGGGGTGACTGACGATGGCTATACTGATTCACAGGGGCTTCGCCACAGAGAGGAAATTCACATTAACTGAGGCAACATAAAACAGTTTAAATTAGAACACCCATGAAAGCCCTTACTTTTTAAGATGGCCATAACTGGGAACAAAGCAGCAGAGGAATTACTTTTTAATTACCAGCCTATATCTGTTCAATAATTAGATCGTTAAGACTTGGAGTGTCATTTCAATTAGCACCTTAACGCTTCACAGCTAACAATCGAGGAGGGGGGGATGGGAGGGAAGGCTGGCAGGGTGTTAAGGCGTCTACATGACTACCTTTCTTTTGTTGTTGCCACGCCGTATAATTATAGCTTTGGCCCTGGGAGATGAGAATGCTGCCTGCCTGTCTGTGCCCCCTCACCCTTTTAGAATCGATTCAATCCATTTTGAATTGCCAGAGAATTCAGTCTGAAGTAATTTCTCCTGATGACACCTGCCTCTTAAGTGGGGTTCTAATTCCAGGGTTTGGTGAAAGTTTATTTTAGGCTATTACACTCCAGTGTTTAGCACAGGGAGGATTGGATTAAAGAGAGTTTTAAAAGAACAAAAAAGTAGAGGTAGGAGAAAGGGTTAAAACAGGGTGCGAAGAGAAAGTTGTGCAGCAAAGCTAGTGATCTGTGGGTTTTGTTCCAGAGACGACCTACACGGCAGCTAATTTTATTGACAGTGATTGATATTTACTTCCTAGAGACCTGGTTGTAATGGATGCTGTGGCTCAGGCTGGCTCTGTGCTGTGACTGGGCTGTGTACCTGAGCACTGCTGTGCCTGATGGAGGGGCTGCTGGGAGCTGCGGGGGGAGGACGGCCGAGGGAACTGCATCTGCTCTGATCCAGGAGGAGGCAGGAACCCAACAGAGGAGCTGCAGAGAGAGAAAAACACACACACTTTTTAAAGCTGAGCATCAGAGAGGCAAAGCTCTGGCAGCGCTTCACTCAATGTAATCAGAATTTGGCTCATCAGTTTAAAATGGGCTAAATTGCTGAAGTGGAACACTGTACACAGGGGCATTAGAACTACCACTAATATCCTCAATCAGAAACGAGTAAAGGCTGGGAATCGCTACGGACCTCATTTTCTACCAAATCAAAACAAATCAAGGGCAATCATCATTTTTTACTGTGTCTCCGTAACTGAATTGCGGTTGCAGTGTGCCACTTCTGCTTTCCAGGCTCTTCTTTCGCTCATTTCAGTTCTGATTTAATAAGGATAAAAGCAAAGCGAAGGCAGGCAGGAGGCAGGGTGATGCGTCAGCCCAAAGCACAGAGGCAGGCAGCTGCTGCTGGAGACAGTCGGCTCTTCGCTCCGCTCGGCACCCTGAGGAATAATGTGCGTCTGCACAGCGGACCAGAGGGCTGGCATGAAGGATGGTGTAGAGAGAGCAGCTCACCACATGGGACCAGGAATGTTATATTAAGACTCAGTAGAGATCTGGCCTTATAAATCATCTTGAACATGGCCTACTAAAGAAGAGGCCCCAGGAGGGGGAGGGAAGAGGGGGGTGGAAAGTGACCCCTTTCTTTGCCATGCATAGCCCAGCGTGAAGCATCACAGAGATGGGCTAGTTATCAGTTAAAACTAAAAAGTCTCACTGTAAAATCAGGAATATATTAATGGTCTGTAATATTGTAATTAGCCTATAATCAGAGTATGTTCACATTAAAACATTGTGATTTCCTACTACATGGTGTTTTGTTAAACTGGGGTTATATTTAGAACCTGTACTCAACAATTTAATGGGACTATAATGGGTCTACAATAAGTGTAATGGGTATAGGTATTTCCATGTTAAAACAGTGTGGTGATGATGTCCGACCTCATGGTGTTCTGTTGATTGGGTGTGATTACACTGTAGTAGACTTGGACACCAGAGCCAGGCATGGGCCCCTGGTTGGACTGGTTGTGGTTGGGGATGATGATAGGCTGCTGATATGTCTGCTGTGGCACACCCTGGGAGCCTTGGGGCTGCATGGATACCTGCCAAGACAGACCCAAATTACACATGGTCAACATGGGATGCCAAAAAAAATACAAGATGGTTATTGTAAAAGAGAATGGTTCTTAACGACTAAGATACTTGGCTAAATAAGCTTTTTTTTTTTTTTTTTAAACGTCTTAATATTCATCATTGACAATTGTGTTTTTACATTATAGACTTACATTGAATTAGTGTTGGTGAAATGCCAAGTACCCACCTGATAAGATGGCATGGAGGGATACTGGACCATCATGCCTTGCATCTGATTTCCCATATTGCTATGCAGGCCACTGACAGTGTTCTGACTCTGTGGCACTCCAATCATACTCTGATAGCTCTGTGGCTGATTTGGCATCACAGTTTGGTAACCTGGAGAAATAGAGAGAGCGACTTGAAGTTGATACAATCAAAAAGTGGACACAAATGACTTGAGATTCTTAAGATTTCAGCAGACTTGCATTGAAATTAAATGCAAAGTTTCTTGGCACAGGACAGGCTGTGTGCTTATTTATTTGAAAAGTGATCAATGATGTCAACATTAAAATGGCTCGGTGAATAAACAACCTTCAAGAGCCAAATTAAATTTCAATAGGATTTATCCTCCGCTGGTAAGATTATGGAAGACAAGGAGAAAAAAAACCAAAAACATTTTTATTGAGTTATGTTAGAGCAATTATCCTCTTTTTTTTCACTTGGTAAAATACATCAGTGTCAAGGTTACCAGAGTGCGCGCGTAAAGCTCTGAGAATGCCACTGAAAAACCCTCCAAAGCAGGCGCCCTGAGGAGAGGTATGGGGGGGAGAAAACAGCAGGGAAAAAGGAGGAAGGGAGTGAGGTGGGGGGCTGGGCAATTTTCAATTTCTCCTGGCTTTTGGCCAGAGCGACAGCAATCAATTTGGCCCAGATGAGAAGAGAAGTGGGACAAAAGGAATGGATGGCCCCCGGCGGGGAGTGAAGGAGAGGCAAGCGACGAGAGAGGCTGGTCACTATTTTTAGTGCCATTCTCTCACCTCCACTTACAAACTGAGCATGAAGCGAATATAATATTAAACACTCTCTGCTTCGGCTGACTGAGCAGAGGAAGGAGAGGAGAAAGGAGACGCTTTGCACTATGGTACCACCCAGATCCTGAACCTGGGGACTCAAAAGGCCTGAATTGCTGCTTGCAGACAGTCTTGCCTGCCTGGTTAAAAAGGCACTGACTGTCAGGCGGCTATAGCAGATAAGATGAAACAGGCACGCCACCCCTCTCCTTGTTACAGCAGATGAGAAAGGCAGCAGAAGCCTCAGTTTAAGTTCAAAAGCGTAATCTTTGCTTACAAGAATAAGGGATAGGACTAGGCTTTCTCAGACACCTGGGGAAAGGAGTTCAGTCGGTACTGGTGTCCTTCAACTCAGATCTACCATTACATTTTTCTTCCTCCCCCTTTTCACCAAAAAACATTTTCCTTCGGCTTTATTTGACCACATGGAGAAGTATAGTACATTTTCACAGACAATGTCAAGTTTCTGCTGATATTAAGAATTCTGCTGATATTTTATGATTACAACAATTGCACATATTATTAATATAATACTTTGTCTATCATAATTGCAGTTGAGACTCTTGCACAAGCCTTTTATAGAATCAGCTAATAATGGCAGTATAATATATGTTAACAGAAAATCTGATTTCATTATTAAACAATTGTAGAAGTGGAGCACACAAAAAGTTGACGTCTGATGTAGAAGTCAAAACCAAAATGAGGGTACTTTTTATGGCAGGAACATAGAGTATAAAACCAAAAATACACTGAGTCACAAATATTCACTGCGAGATACATTTAAAGTCTCAGTCAAGTCAGAAGGCCTTCTGATTTGATAGTCAATAATCAAGAATGCCCAGAAGACAGGAGGGCTTTAACGTGTGAGTTTTACAGCAGTTTGATTGATTATGTAATCGTTAGTGCTGAGCGATTAACCAACATTTGTTCTTTTTCATGTTTTAAAATAACTATTGTCCAACATCAGTTCAATTATTTAAATTACATTTAATTCAGTGATTTTCTGTGAGCTCAATGCAAATTTTCTCAAGACAGATTCTCTAAAGATAAATCAGATCAACCCCGAACTGTGCGATGGAGTAGGGAGTTTAACAGGCCAATATTCTATAGTTCAGCGCAGTGTTTCCCAATCCTGGTCCTCGAGTACCCCCAACAGTACACAATTTCGTTGTAACCCTTGACAGACACACCTCATTCAACTCATTGAGGGCTTGACTTTTTAAAATTTAACTAGGCAAGTCAGTTAAGAACAAATTCTTATTTACAATGACGGCCAAACCCTAACACGGGCGACACTGGGCCAATTGTTCGCCGCCCTATGGGACTCCCAATCACGGGCGGTTGGAATCGAACCAGGGTCTGTAGTGACACGTCTAGCACTGAGATGCAGTGCCTTAGACCATTGTGCCACTTGGGAGCCTGATGATTAGTTGACAAGTTGAATCAGGTGTGCTTGTCCAGGGTTACAAAATGTGTATTGTTGGGGGTACTCGAGGACCAGGGTTTGAGAAACATTGGTTCAGCGCAGAAAACATAGCAATTAACTACAATGACCATAATCCGAGAGTAGAGTAGTTGCTTGAATAAGAGTAGTTGCTTCGCGAGGTACTGTATTTCTACCTGAAAACACATGATCTAACTGATTAATAGTTGGTATTCAACAGTCAAAAATATGCCTTATTTACTTTGAAGAACAAATAAAATTGAGATTTTGGCAGACAGCAGCTCTATAGAGATGAGAGGATGACTTGGAATTAAATAAAGTAATCAAATAAAACAAATGTAATATACACAACTGAAATATTACATTAAAGTAATGTGAATAAAAGATTCTATGTGTAATAAGTGATAAGCAGTAATTGGTAGTCACTACCATCATGGGACTTTTATCAATTGTTTTATTCTGTGTTACAGCATTATGCAGTGTGCTTCTGCTGCCTTTCATTAATGTCTACAATGTCTACAAAAATTCTATAAACTGAAACCGACCTCAGAAAGCACTGATCACTCAGCATTACTAGCGGTAGAGTGTGGTTGGCGAACAGCTCTGTCTGAAGAGGTGAGAGTGAGGGGCTGGAAAAGAGACCGGTTCACTGTGAGAATCATAGGCCTCTCAGACAGTGCCCCGGCCCCGTATCCTGAGCCTCTGGCTTTACCATGGAGGGCCAATACCTGGTTCCACCCATGGAGGGTCAAGATCCACCAGTATCCAGGACAGGCCTTTCGGTTCTAACCCAGTCTGGAGGGCTGATATCCAGGTAGGAAACTTGTCTAAACCCCTGACTTAGGACCCACAGGCATATAAACATTCTGACATTTCCCTGCTGGAATTCACCATCATTTAATCATTTCCCCATTTGAAATCCCCATCCTTTTCTCCACTGCCAACCTGCATGACAGATGCATGTACAAAGGCTGGCAGGTAATTAAAACAAAATTCCCCATTTCCTTTTAGAGATCAGATTGGCTTCTGGATTTCAGTGGTGCAGCGGAACATCTGTTTCTCTAGACAGGCCAGTGAATAATGCCTCAGCGATACACAGTGGGGGGGAAGGAAACAATGCTAATAGTGTATTTGATTGGGAATTGTTATTATGGGTTAAAAGGGTAAGGCAAAACAACGGCCAAAACTGCAGAGAAAAGCATTCCAACACAGTAGTTAGCTTTTCGCTCTGCCCCAGGGGCACTGTCTAATTTCCCCTCTGCAGTTTACTTAAATTAGCCTATTGTGTACCCGCCATAAAAGCAGATAACCGGAGAGAACAAAGTGCTGAGTGTAATAGAAAATAAGTGTGAAAAGGGAGGGAGGAGCGGTAACAGCCATCTCCCCGCAGCTTGATATAAACTGTATTAAAATAAACACACAAGGAGCTGTGGTATGGGGTATTTTACCCCCCATGTAGATACATTTAATGCAAACCACTCCACTGATGGTATTACATATATTACACCAGAGAAAGAACACACACCTGAAAGTAACACCTGTTTTTAATAGAAGAACTTGGCAGCTGAGATGGATGGTTGAGTTACTGGTTCAGCCTGTGCTAGATACCTACCTGTCTGTTGTGTGGGCGGGGGCATAGGCTGACTCTGTGGGGCGCTGTACTGCACTGTGCCCACAGGCCTGTACTGCTGGTTGGACAGGGGGTACTGGCCTGGCGCACAGTAACATGCTGGCATCTGTAGGCAGAGATAGAGCAGTCTAAAATGGCATACCATTAATACCAACACAGCTGTGCAGCTCTCTGAACATACAGTACAGTACCTCAGCTGGTGTGTGGCATAGTTACCAAGTACCATTTAAATGCCATTTTAAAGTATTTATGAACAAATGTATTGTACATGTCTCTCTCAGATAGTAATGACGGAACATTACAATCATGTAGTTGAGGGAACAAAGATACTGGCCAAGCATTGATTCAGATAGTCAGTTAGATGGAACAAAAGTATACTAGTACTAATGTAACAGACTAGTGAAGAGTCTAATAGGAGTAAACCAGGTTAGGCTCGGATGTACAGAAACTACCTGCTGCATGGGCTGCTGCATGTAGCCCTGTTGCTGCATGACCGGCTGGTTGACAGGCGGAGGGGCGGGGGGTGTTGTAGGCCTGGGGGGCAGGGACGGGCTGGACTGGAGGGGCCACCATGTAGCCCTGCTGCTGCGGGGGGGTCTGGAGCACAACGGAGGAGGGGTACATGGCAATGTGGGTGTCCCGACCTGGGCCCTCCCCCAGAGGCTTGCCGGGCCAAGCTCATGTGGCTGAACTGGGCTCCCAGGTTGTTTTGCTGTGGGAGCACACAGAAACGTGTTAAATTGCATAAATTATATTATTACATGTATTTTATATATTTATTAATATAATGGGAGTTCAGTCATGGCTCTACTTGAACTACAACAGAACCTTGCATATAATTCATAATACATCTTACTTTTATATAGCAATTTTTTGAAACCCAAAGACTTCTATAGAAAATATAGCCTAGTACTACTGCTGGCTCCTTGTGTCGTCACAGTGTTCGCTGAACTACTGTGCTAGCCTACAGCAATTCAATTGGATACAGCCACCCATGCAAAGCAAAACTCCGAAGGCCCTAAAACGGAATTCCTCCTGACCTGTTTAAGTGTGGTTTGGTTTACTTTACAGGGTGGCGGGTGGTTAGGGACTTTCAGCATTGCTATTCATAGAACATAAGATTCTATCATCTGCTGTGAAATTAATTATTCAAAGCAGCCTTCCACAAATGTAAAAATGTAATTAGTCATTAAGGGATGTTTATTGGTAGAGGGAGGTCAGGAAAGAGGTTAACGGAACACATGATTTGCATCCATGGATGGAGTGGGGTAGAAATACACAACACATGAAAATAAAACGTATACCATTTAGCATTAATTGGCATAAGTCTTACTAAGGGGGAAAAACACTAACCATTGACTAACTGCATTCGATTAGCCTCGAGAAGTAACGCTAAGCAATACCTGACACTAGTGAATAGTTAATTAAGGAACTTTTGCAAATCTTGTTTGAAATTCTGTCCTTGTGTGTATTCTTTCATGAGCATTAGCCTAAATGTTAAATTCAAATCTTAATGTGGGCATATAGCAAGAACAGAACATTTGCTCCATTCATTTTGCTGGAGAGAATTTCTATATTTTATTAATCACAGTCATCTATCATATAGCTGGAAAATGACCCTATAATATTCCCATTTAGCAGTCTCAGGCACCTACAGTACCAAACACCAGTTTGGCTCAGTACTACGTTCACTACGCATTTACAGATTCTTTTTAAACAAGCCATAAGAGGGAAGATGGGATAGAACCCAAATATTGAGGTTGAAGGAAGAGTAAAGAGATGAAAGTCAAGTACCACAGTGTATTGTTGGTTAGGGGAGACGGAGAGCAGCTGAGGTGGGTAAGAGACAGATGAGTACTGGAGAGGCTGAGCAGAAGGCTGGAGGGGCCGGACCGGCTGAGGAAGGGATAGAACAGACTTGAGAAGAGGAGGAGAGGAAAAGAGGTAGAGGAGAAGAAGGGGTAAAGGAGGACAAGAAGAGGTAGAGAAGAGGCAGAAAAGACAAGAGGTAGATTAAAGGAGAGAAGTAGACGTAGAAGGTGAAAGGAGGAGAGAAGTACAGGAGAGGAGAAGAGGAGAATAGGTAGAGGGCAATGGGTTTAGTCAGACATTAGGCAGAAGATGCAAACACTGCAAGAGAAAGCATTGCCATCTCATAAACAAAATAATTACAGTAGAGGAAAAGGATATTAGTTTAGTGCTAGCTCCTGGGTGAATACAACTAAACAGTAATGAAGTTAATTAAGACCAAGAGCTCAGTCAATAGATGACCATGGATATGAATATCCTCTATCCTCTACCAAGGTTGACTGGTGGAAATCAATTACATAACATTAATATGAACGCCATGGGACAGCTCTTAGTTGAAAATAAATATCCTCCAATTTGCAAACCCCTCATCAGCCTCATCCCCTGTGTCTCTAATGATGTCTTTATTAGAAAGGGACATTGCTGCTTCGCATCGTCGGAAAGGCATCCTTGTCCGACCCCTGGGTTGTGCACCCACACTATCAGAGGTCAACTCATTTTCCTGCCCTGGTATTTTCACTAATGAAGCGCAACCCCTCCGGCTCCGTTTTTTTTTTTTTAAAGGACCTCTCCTTGACAGGTTGTGTTGATGGTGATCTTGCTATTAGAGATTGCTATTCCTACCACCGAGGGCCTGTATAAATTCTAATGATTACCGTTTGGGCTGTGTGCTGCACCAGGGTCACAGTGTTTAGCCGACACTCTGAACTCAATTCATTTACTCTGACAGGGGTGGCGACTAAGGAGAACGGCAGGTTGCAAAATTTCCTCAATGAATTACACTGTATGAATGTCAAGCAGCGCCATGGTAATGTTTTGAAATGGGGGCCATGTCAATCACCAGGATGTTTTAGGATGGCCGAGTAAGAATTGAACATGTGCATCAGTTGTCTTCTTATATTCCCTTGCCCTGCTAGGGATTATACAAGCACTTTATGGTTTGTAATGTGTAGATGTTATGCATAAGCCGGTGACATCTACATTTTCTCCTAGGCTTCAATTGAATTGTATTACATTTTAAATTAAATTCAGTGCCCTGCTAAAGGGTGTTAGCGGACCTGTGAGAGGACGTGGTTGTGATTGGTGGGCTGATGTTGGTGGCGGCCAGGAGGGTGCGGAGGAGGGAGCATGGGCTGCTGGGTCCTGCCCTGCTGATTATGATGCTGTTGATGCTGATGCTGAGGAGCCATGCTGTGGTTGGGGTTGTACACCACAGCACTGCCATCCGGGTTCACAAAGGGCTGGCCTGTAGGTAGAGAGGGGCAGGGCTGAAACACACTGGAAAACCACCAGTACTGGTATCTCTATTAACACATTAATAATCAAAATGTTCAGCATTATAATAATCAAAATGTTCAGCATTATAATAAACAAAATCAATCTTTTTAAATCACATCAATCATTATTGTCAACATTCTCTTCATCTCTATTGACATTGGCCCCATTATCAACATTAAACAGATTCTTCAACGCTTTGATACGAATTTGCCAAATTGCTAGGTATCCAGAAATGTAATTTGGCTAGCATTATCCTTACAGCAATTGTAGACAGTATAGTGTCCAGAGGACTTCATTTACATAGCCTATTTCTGAATTCACACAGTGAAGTGAGTAAATATTTATAATAAATGTGTACCTTTGCATGAGCAGGAAAAAGACGAAGAGTATTGTGTGCAGAGGCACCTTATGTAGAGAGAATATGAATGAAACATCTAGGATAGATTTCTGCCCTCATGCTTTCCTAGGGCTCATTTCTCCTCTGAATCGCTGGTGAAAAATGCATTGATGGTTCTATGGGGGTTCACTGTGAAATAGGCTGGCTCCAAATATCTTTTAGTGAAGGTATTTTTTTATGCAGAAAGGAGGTTATAGCCACAGAGCAGTGCAGAGACACTCAGCTCCAGTGTATGACTTATCTATCATATTACCAGGTAAAATCTTGGCTGTTTTTTCCTTACGTTTGTATTCTACACACGTCTAATGAAGTGCCTGTTGGTAACATACATTATCATAAGGAAAGGGTTCACAATCCAGACATGTTTGCTTGGTGAGCTCTTCATTTACTCATATACTACGAGGATTAGAAGGGGTTTGGCCATGCTCTTACTTTAATAATTCTAATATCGGTGAGTATCTACTATAGTTAGCATTTTTCCTACACATTTAGAGGCATAATACATTATTGAGAAGAAAATATATAGGCTATACATTTGCATTCTGGGCTCATTTGCCAGTGGTGAGAGGATGGGTTTTCCTCAAGTTTTTGCACGTGTGACGCCCACATGGCCCTGAAAATAACTCCTCTTGAGTTTTGAACTATCAGGTGGCTAAATTAATTCCTGGGTGCTACACAAGACATTTTCCAAGTCCTTAAGAAAGGTCAATAAGCAATTACATGCCCCTGGCTGGCTCTTGAAAAACATATTAGTGCCAGCTCCATATACCCGGGCTTATCAGCCAGACCCATGCATATTTAAGAACTAACCTTCTCTATGTCGGCCACTGAACGAGCAGACTGAAGAGGAATGCATTATACATCAGAGCGCTGACTTAGACTCTCCAGTTTTTCTATATTCAATAACACCGTACAGTATGGCTCCATTATCCCCTGTCTAAGCAACACTTTGGGGAATTTGTTTTGACCAACGTCGGGCAATATTGATCTTGCGAGCGCGCTATCGTTTTTTCAAACTGCTTCTGTTCCGACCTCATCTGCGGGAGGCAGAGAGATGGATCCTCGTTTGAATGCAAGCCGTCTCAGACAGCGACTCCCGTGTCAAATCTAAATAATTTGAGGAAAGCGACACACATTGTCGGTTGGGTTTACTATTTAAAAAAGGACAATCAAAGCAAGTTCTAATTTTCACCTCCCCCAAAGTACTCAGCAGCTTCAGAACTCAAATACATCATAAATAATGCATGAAGAAATGCCTTGTGTTCAGTTGTGGCGTTCCACCACTTTTGTTCCAGTTACACACACACCACCCACCCCCCCCGAGATACACCACCCTCCCCAGCTGGCTCCAATGTTACAAACTACGGTACGCTGTCTATGCACCACAAGAAGAAGAAAGCAGTCAAGGAATAAGCAGAAAGTTGTGAGAGTCTGTGAGTTGTGTTAGTTTGAAGGAGAAGATATCGGTTTGTGAAAGAAACCCAATGACAGGATACAAGACACATTTTACATCCCCCCCACGGCAAGCCCCTGTACTGTACAACTAACTTACTCCTAACCAAACTGGTCCGATGGTAGGGTTAGAGGGTACCAACCTGTGTGTGGGTTGACCAGGATACTCCCTGGCGGTATCCCTGTGGCTTCCAGGGGAAGCAAATAGTAGCTAGTGTTAGCTGTATTTGCTGGTGGCGGCGGCACTGGGCCGCTCCTGCCTCCCGCCTCATAAGTCACAGTACTACTAGTGCAGATGGCTGGGTAAGCCACTGGGCAGGGGGGCGCGGCGTGGTTGTGAGGGTGGCCAGCCTGGGTTAGAGCTGGGACGGTGAGGGGCAGCTGGGAGCGAGAGAGCGAACCCGTGGAGGACCCTACACTACTAGAAGACTCTAGGGAACCTAAGGAAGGAAGGAAGGAAGGAAGGAAGGAAGGAAGGAAGGAAGGAAGGAAGGAAAAAGGAAAGCCTTAACCTACAGACACAGCAGAGTTAACACACCATGCTTAGTTGTTATATGGGGATGGATGGGGAGAGTCGTAAGATGCATGCCAAGGGTCAAAGGAGATACTGATGGTATCTATTGGAGAAGAAGCTGCTTGAATTCATTGGGTATTTATATTAGTCTGGCTTAGACAATCACCTATAACTGTATAATGCACCAATGGTTGAGGCCATTGCCATAAATACCTTTAGTTGACCCAAGTCGAAATCTAATGTTTTTCATTAAGAAATGCACTACTTTGAAAGGTCAGTTTTGAAATTCCAAACCTACACAACCAATGATCTATTCTAATTACCTGTGGGACTAATGCGGTCATAAAATAGAAAGAGGATGATGATGTCGTCAGCAGCTCTAAATGACAAGTTAATTAATTTCTTGATTCACGTCTTCATTTAGCTATTCACTTGTGTGTCCAAGCACCACCACCATGTCCATGGTGGGCAGAACAGAACACAACACTTCATGAAATTAATAGATTCTTGAACTGAACATAATTACATCATTAAGACGACTGGAATCGAATCACTGTCTGGTAAACAAAAAACATGATTGACGAAGACATTCTACTACAATTCTAAAAGAATGGCAAACCACTGATAGCATATTTCCATAACATTTGTATAACTATGGTTCAAAGAAAGGAAGAGAAAATGTATAAACGCTAAAATAATGCTTTGTTGAATTGGCTAGCTACTTCCCCTATTAAACTGTCCATTGTATGAGATGGGGCTCTTCTTTTTGTGAGCGTAACAACCAATGAATTCACACTCCAGATACCAAATGGTTGTAGTAAAATGAGAGAGGAGGAGCGGCAAATGTAATCAGAGGAGAAAGTATGCTGGAAAGGCACGCACTGGAAAGCACACTGTCAATATGTGAGTGGTATGTTAAGTGCAAACAAGGTGTGACAATGCACCAAGATCTGCATCCATCTTGTGTTGCCAAATAGAAAAGAAGTGCTCCGTCAATGTCTTGATCAAATAAAATGAAGGGACACACACACACACACACACACACAAAAAGCATCCTATATCAACACAGGGAGACAGGAGATTAAATGGGCATGGTTTGGTTTTCCTCATCCGCCGACATCTGTTTGAGAATACACCTACAGCACAAGACCACACAGTGAAGCACCCATTTCACCTGGCAGGAGTCTTCACAGGGAATTTGTCTCTTTAAAGACTAAAAGGATTCAAACCCGTTGACAGAATGATGGGCATTATTCTAGAATCTGCCTTTGACATGTCACATGGCTTCTCTGATTGGACGCTCTTCTAATGGACAGGCCGTTTTGACAGGTGCTGCACTGCTGATTGGCCAATATAAAAGGTGGAGATTTAGAGTGAAGTGAACTGTGGTTGGTGGTTTGTTTGGTTAAACCAGACTAAACACTGCACTCACCATGGAGCGTGGCATTCAGTCTGGTTTAACCAGGCTAGTTGATAGTGGAAGTGGTGGTTATTAATTTACCAGTCTTAGAGAGGCGACCCATGCTCTTGCTGCTGCCTGAGCTGTCTCCCCTGATGAGGACAGAGATGCCGCTGAAGCTGCTGGCCTTGGTCATGGCTGGCCTCAGGTTACGGTTGGAGCTGTCAGAGTCTGTGCTGCTCCACGGCCGAGGGTCAGAGTACTTGGGTTCGTTCTCAGAGCTGCTCTGGCGACTGTTGGCCGGGCGGCCATCTTTTAACCTGAGGAAGGAGCCATTTTAAACCATTACGGGATTATACATTTATTAGCTATTATAAGAGATAGGAAACGGTTCTGCTATTAATCAGTTTCTAAGCAGAGAGTAAGAGATGGAGAATTTGTCGTGGCTATGTTACGGTGAGAGATAATTACCTAAACATTTGGCGCCTTTGCTGTGTGCTGTTACAAGCATCATCCTCCTGTATCCTTTTTTCAGGAGCAAAGCCATCTGGACCCTGTAATAAAATAAGCTCTGTTCGCTACTTGTATTTATTGACTCAAACTCTCATAATCTGCATTGAAAACCTATTCAATTAATATTAAGGGAATTCTATGGGAGGGTTCTTACATCTTGAGCAAATATCCTTTCTCTGGCCCTCTGGTACTCCTCCTCTCTTTCCTCTATAGACTTACTCCTCCGGTCGTCCTTCAGCCGCATCCGCATCTAGACACGTCAACACAATGCTTTAGCACTAACATCTGACACATACATCAACGGTCTCCTTTAGCGATGGTTTGTTAGTTAACAGTAACAAAGGGCTAGGGGAATATACTCTAGGAAACACTGAACTAATCACCATTAATACCATTTGTCCATTGACTACTGCTTTACTTTGTGCACAGACGAAAAACATTCTGAGCTGAGCTAGTAGTAAAGACACCATTAATACCATTTGGCCATTGACTATGCTTGGCGCATCAAGGAAAACACTTTTCAAAATGGGGTTTTGTCTTTTTAAAACTTTACTGGCTTTCATGGAGAAAAGCAAATGATTTATTTTTTGCATTTTCACTTTCTTTCTTGGAAGCTCATTGATCACAATGAGGTCTAGTATTGGGGAGCCTCACATCAAACAACTATCTTACCATGTTGTCATCTTTGTCTGAGCCGGAGTTGTCCCTTTTGAGAATGTAGCGCTTTTGGAAGTCGTCAGTTTTGTCATCTTTGATGTGTTCTGAAAACTTCTGATCAGGGCTACAGAGAGAAAGAGAGAGATATGGGGGGGCAGAGATTTTTTTTTTTTTTTTTTTTTCTTATAAAACTTGAGTTGTAGTACAGTTTCGTTCCCAGAAACCCGAGATGTTTACACCATCTCCCTTCCGCCTCACACGCTGTTGCTCTCCTCCCAACCTTCATCACCCAATATTGAAAACGCAGATAATTACGTTTCCCCAAAAACTCATTTCGAGGGCTGCAAAGGAAAATCTCTTTTGCCTTGGCAGAACATTTCTGCAGGCTTAGCCATTTGAATTAAGAGTAGGGATGAAAATGTAAATTATTGGTTGTGGCAGAGAGGGACGAGCGAGAGATTACTCACATTCTTGTATTGCTAGTTTTGTTGATGATTACAGATTTCCCGGTTTGGTCGACGTTGTGGTCTAGGCCGAAGTAGGCGGCGACGCGGTGCAGCAGCATTCTGTGGTAAGAGGTCATTGGAGGGAACTTTCTCTTCAGGCTTCTGAGGAGGAGGATGAGGAGAGGACGAGGAGAGGACAGGGAGGAGAGGAGGAGAGAGGAGAGGATGGGGGGCGAGTGGGAGAGGATGGGAAGAGAGTGGGAGAGGACAGGGAGAGAGGAGGATGGAGGACAGGACAGGGAGAAGAGGATGGGGGGCGAGTGGGAGAGGACAGGGAGAGAGGAGGATGGAGGAGAGGACAGGGAGAAGAGGATGGGGGGGCGAGTGGGAGAGGATGGGAAGAGAGTGGGAGAGGACAGGGAGGAGAGGAGGAGAGAGGAGAGGACAGGGAGAAGAGGATGGGGGGCGAGTGGGAGAGGATGGAAAGAGAGTGGGAGAGGACAGGGAGAGAGGAGGATGGAGGAGAGGACAGGGAGAAGAGGATGGGGGGCGAGTGGGAGAGGACAGGGAGGAGAGGAGGAGAGAGGAGAGGACAGGGAGAAGAGGATGGGGGCGAGTGGGAGAGGATGGGAAGAGAGTGGGAGAGGACAGGGAGAGAGGAGGATGGAGGAGAGGACAGGGAGAAGAGGATGGGGGGGTGAGTGGGAGAGGATGGGAAGAGAGTGGGAGAGGACAGGGAGAGAGGAGGATGGAGGAGAGGACAGGGAGAAGAGGATGGGGGGGCGAGTGGGAGAGGATGGGAAGAGAGTGGGAGAGGACAGGGAGGAGAGGAGGATGGAGGAGAGGACAGGGAGAAGAGGATGGGGGGTGAGTACAGGGGACCAAATCAAGAATTCAAAGAGGGACTACAGGACAATTAGGAACAGTCGTTCTGTGCAAAACGGTCCAACATAGCCTGGAGTCAAATCTCATTAGTTCTCCCCAGGCAGAGAGAGACATCACACGAAATTATGCATGAGGCTTAATAAATGAACAGAAACAGCTTATTCTGTTGAAATGAACCCCCAAATCCTCAACAAATCAAGACAAGAGACTCGTAACTCCGTTGAAAAGCACCCCAAAAAAATCTAGACTCAGCTGAACTACTCACTCGTTATTACTGATAAAGTCGAGAATGTCCTGTTCCAACTTCAGCAGCATCATTCTGTCCCTGTGAATATAATGGATTGAACACGGAGAGAATTAGTTTGGAGTCTGTTTAGTCATTTGAGCATCCATCTCATTACCTCAGGGTATGACAAAAACTGCAATTAGTAATCGACTGATGAAGATGCCAAGTGTTCAAACCTTTTAGAGAATGAGTCTTTGCTTAATCACCAGTGAAAGAGAACAACAGCTGGGCTTGTGGGACCAGACAAAATATTTTCAAATGACTGGCATGGCTACACACCTGGGGTTGTTTTTCAATGTGTTTACTAAGAATTCATGGATATCGATCCCGGTAGAGTCTGTGTATTCCTGACTGGAATCTGGAGGGGGAAAATAGGCATTAAAAGAAAAACTTTTCTATTGTGTCTCCTCATTTCACAGAAACTTCGCAAAAGTTAGAGCATTAATAAGCAACATTTTTTTTATGTAGGCTAAACTTGTAGGACATAGACCATCCATTGCTTTTTCACTTAATTTTACAGAAATGTTGAAGGTTCATTGAGTGCTGACTGCGAAAGCTGTTATTTTGTTTATTTTAAATCAACTTTACAACCTCTGAGAAACCTCTGGTTCCAGACAATAGCCAGTGCTTACCCACAAGGATAGCTGTTTCCCAAATGGAAACCTATTTTGTATTTAGTGCACTTCTTTTGACCAGCGCCCATAGGGGATGCAGACAAAGCCTACCTCTGGACAGCATCTTCCTGGGCATCCTCTCAGCCTTTTCTAGCAGCTTCTCCACACCTTTATCCTCCTCATCCTTGATGGGTGGCACCTCCTCCAGGGAGACCTGGATCTCAACTTCATCCTGCAAAATAAAAGACAAGACTGTTGGAGTCACCGTTTATAATGAAACAAAAGGGATAAGGTGATTTCTCTTTAAGGAGCTATCCATCAGGATAATGATGCGGACCCCCCCCAACTTCCCAAATGTACAGATTATGTAGCTAGTGGGGTGGCATGGTAGGAAAGCCCATGTGTACTAAGGGTTATCAGTTTAATGCTATGATCTTGAGTATTCACACCCTACAGAGTAGCTACAAACAAAGTAGGTTTCCCCCCTACTCTTACTCTGAAGCACCCAGAAAGGCTTTCATTTAATCTTTCGGTCAATACAAAAGTAGATAGAAGTGAAAGAAACACACAACGAGGCCGAGGGACAGCAAGTGCTTTATTAAAAAAAATAAAAAAATTAAAAAGAATAATAAGGAAAGCTGCAATGTTTACATTGGAAGAATATTTTTTTGCGCCGCCCCTGTAAAAAGTACTAGCCTAGGGGAGTTGCAGCTTGCTAACACCGCTTTGATTAAGGGTTTTTATACAGTAAACCAGTTAAACGAGACACTATTTCATTCTATGGAATGGGTGGAATGAAAGAAAGTTGGCCTAACACCTAATAAAACAAACGTGTTCTACATTAGCTTGGCTTCAATTAATTCGACAGATTTGAACCCCTGCTGTCGGATTAAAATGAATTATTTTAATAGGCTAATTCTAGTATGACCTTTTGGGTCTTAACATTTTTCTGATTTCATGCCGAAAAAAGGAAAAAAATGAGAATCTAGACCACAGCTAAGACTAAATATGTGTGTGACCTGAATCTAGGTAGGTGCTTCAATAGTCACAAATCCTTTCAAGCAACTGGAAACGTTGTGTTATTCAAACAAATTCCTTTCTGAAGCTTTTGTTGGGGGAAAAATGCTGTTCTGGAGGCTGAAGATAACCAAAGAGGGGAACAGTTGGTGAGGAGTGGAAAACACAGGAATTTCTTGTGAACCTCTTTCTTGACGTTTCACTATTAAAAGAGATGCACTTGTTGGGTATAAATATGCAATGAAATTATGGTTTGACACCAGCTGATGGTTTGGGGAGGGGCAGTGAATTGTCATAGGAGGGGCATGGGGGATTTGTGGTTTACCTTGTGTTCTTGAGGCAGATCAGTGGTAATAGGGGGAGGAGGAGAGGACTCTTCGCAAACAGCCAGGCTCCGAACTAACTTTAACTTTGAGTTAGACTGGGGATTGGAGAGTGGTGAGGGTTAAGAAGAGTCAGGATGGGACAAAGACGGTGCAGGTAGTTTGAAAACACACCACAAACCAAGTGCATGGAGGGAGGGGTTATCAGAAGGAAAATTAAAAGGAACCCAGAATTCCCGTGCAAGCACAGCACACTGGCATTGCAACCCAAGTTCAAGACAACACCATGCACACGGTCACCTAGGTTAGATTGACCATTAACTGGTCAGATCACTCGTCATGATTCTGATGCATTAGAACTTTGAATTTGCACTTGAATAACTGAAAACCACAAGCTTAAATAAAAAAAAATATATATATATTATACACACACACACACACACACACACACACACACACACACACACACACACACACACACACACACACACACACACACACACACACACACACACACACACACACACACACACATACACAAAATGGGGGGAAAAATGCAGGCAGTGTAAATTAAAGGGAAAAACAACTCATTGTCAGGGGGTGGGGTTCATCAAGCAAACACTGTTACAGACATGCCTCTTGCCACTGTACCTTGGGCCTTTTTCCCATCTGTCCCGGTGTTTGCCGCTGTACGATAGGCAATGAGACAAAATGGATCACATGAGACAAGGGTCTCATTGTCTGTAAGCCCTGGGATGAGTCCCCTTAATAACAAAATGACTGAGGACAATTACATAGTAAAGATGGGAATCTGCTCTTGAAACCATTTATTCCATCTCTACAAAAACAGATCCATTAAATGTTTTTGTAATGAAGAAATGTTAAGATGCAACCTTTTCTTTTGCCTAAATATCCAACAGATTCTAACCTTATTTGTAAATGGTTGATGCACAATAACATTTTAATTTTTCACCCTAATGCATCAGGCTAAACTATACCCAAGTCTAAATAAGTCACTGTAGTAGAGGATTTGGAAAGACAGTGTTCCTTGCCCTCCATGCTACTCTGAATTCTAGACTTGGAAGAAAGGCCGCGGGGAATGGTAAAATAACTGTTCTCTCCTGCACACACATCTAAAACAGCACCTTGTGTGCAGTGAGGCGCCTCGATCTGCAAAGTGGAGGAGACAGATGGCGGTAAAGGCATTTGTTCCGCCTCCTCATCCCCCTAGGGGTGATACAGGAGAAGTTTGTGGATAAACTGGTATTTGAGATCGAGATTATCTGCTTTTCCGCTCTTGCATGGACCTCCTCAGCAGACTGACTGGATGGTACCTGGCCTTTCCATTCCCTTACAGGTATACACCCCATAGGCCCTGATCGAAAATAGTGCACTATATAGTAAATAGGGTGCCATTTAAGATGCAGCTCTCTCTTCTGACTGCTGTAATACTATATAACCACCTACCGTTGAAGTCGGAAGTTTACATACACCATACGCCAAATACATTTAAACTCAGTTTTTCACAATTCCTGAAATGTAATCCTAGTAAAAATTCCCTGTCTTAGGTCAGTTAGGATCACCACTTTATTTTAAGAATGTGAAATGTCAGAATAGTAGTGAAAATGATTTATTTCAGCTTTCATTTCATTTAATCTCATTCCCAGTGGGTCAGAAGTTTACATACACTGAATTAGTATTTGGTAGCATTGCCTTAAAATTGTTTAACTTGGGTCAAACATTTTGGGTAGCATTCCACAAGTTTCCCACAATAAGTTGGGTGAATTTTGGCCCATTCCTCCTGACACAGCTGGTGTAACTGAGTCAGGTTTGTAGGTCTCCTTGCTCGCACATGCCTTTTCAGTTCTGCCCACAAATTTTCTATAGGATTGAGGTCAGGGCTTTGTGATGGCCACTCCAATACCTTGACTTTGTTATCCTTAAGCCATTTTGCCACAACTTTGGAAGTATGCTTGTCCTTTTGGAAGACCAATTCACTTTAACTTCCTGACTGATGTCTTGAGATGTTGCTTCAATAAATTCACATATTTTTCCTTCCTCACGATGCCATCTATTTTGTGAAGTGCACCAGTCCCTCCTGCAACAAAGCACAGTTGCAAACCGTAGTCTGGCTTTTTTTATGGCGGTTTTGGAGCAGTGGCTTCTTTCTTGCTGAGCGGCCACTCAGGTTATGTCGATATAGGACTCGTTTTACTGTTGATATAGATACTTTCTACCCGTTTCCTCCAGCATCTTCACAAGGTCCTTTGCTGTTGTTCTGGGATTGATTTTCACTTTTCGCACTAAAGTACGTTCATCTCTAAGACACAGAACGCGTCTCCTTCCTGAGCGGTATGACGGCTGCGTGGTCCCATGGTGTTTATACTTGCGTACTATTGTTTGTACAGATGAACGTGGTACCTTCAGGTGTTTGGAAATTGCTCCCAAGGATGAACCAGACTTGTGGAGGTCTCCATTTTTTTTCTGATGTCTTGGCTGATTTCTTTTGATTTTCCCGTGACGTCAAGAAAAGAGCCACTGAGTTTGAAGGTAGGCCTTGAAATACATCCACAGGTACACCTCCAATTGACTCAAATGATGTAAATTGGCCTATCAGAAGCTTCTAAAGCCATGACATAATTTTCTGGAATTTTCCAAGCTGTCTAAAGGCACAGTCAACTTAGTGTATGTAAACTTCTGACCCACTGGAATTGTGATACAGTGAATTATACGTGAAATAATCGTCTGTAAACAATTGTTGGAAAAAATTACTTGTGTCATGCACAAAGTAGATGTCCTAACCGACTTGCCAAAACTATAGTTTGTTAACAAGAAATTTGTGGAGTGGTTGAAAAACGAGTTTTAATGACTCCAACCTAAGTGTATGCAAACCTCCGACTTCAAATGTATACACATGGAGCCAGGCTGAGAGTAGACTAGTGCTGCTGAGATATGAAAAGGGTTGAGGCTTTTCAGAAAGGGGGATAGCATGAGGGAAATGTTACAGCATGAAGGGAGACTAGCCTAGCTGTTCAAAGCTTTCACGCGCTACCTGTCAGAGGATGGGAGAAAAAACTATATAGGCCGCCTGCCATATAAAACCTCCACAAGGTTAACCTTCAAGCGTATGATAACTGAGTAGTGGTTTTGCGGTACACCGCTTCTGCGGGTTCTCACAACTCAATTATCTGACAATTGATTGGTTGTGCTTTGCCAGGGACTCCCCAGGGCCCCTGAGCCTGTGCTGTATCAGAAAGCAATTATTTCTCCCCACTCTGCTAACCATTACAAAGCCCACCGATACCCCCAACCCTCACACGTCTGTCTCACTAGTCCCCTACCATTTCTCACTGCATATACCTTTAGTGTAGTCATCTGGTACATAACCTAACCCTTTCAACTGACATGCCATACTTTGATACGGAAATTGTGTGGGTAGGGATGGTTGATTTTGTGGGGAGGGGGGGTTGCAGGCGTTGGTAAAAAAAAGAAAAAAAAAGGCTGACTGGTACGGGATGGTGTGGGGCCCAGGGGGTGATGAGATTTACCTGAGTTTCGTTCTTGTCTTGGCAGCAGCTCTCTGGTTGAATCTCGGGTTGGAGCTGGGTTTGAGCTTCGGCCTTTGGCTGGGTCTCTGCCTGCTCCTGCTCCCTGCCGTTTGTCTTGGTCGGGCTTGGTTCTTCTCCCCCTGCTGGTGTTGGTGTGGCACTGGCATGGTGGCTCTCCTCCGTCTCCACACCTCTCATAGTGGCGCTAATCTCCTTTACAGTGACAGTATCAGACATCCTCATTAGAGAAGGCTACTTGGAGCTTCGTCTACCAAGAGCTCGAGACCTAGAGAGCAGAGAGATGGACAACACACGACACGGTTCCTTCGGTCAGCCTCAGCCACTGCCTGTCCTCCCCGCGGCTACTGTTTTTGCAGCAGCTATTTGTATTAACAGATCAATGAAGTTTCCTCAATGATAAATCCCCCAATACTATAGCCAACTGTGTAATAATGCATCATTATAAACCCTTAACCTCTCCCCCTTTCCCTACACCCCTCCCTAGATCTAAATTGATGAAAACCGTGTCCCTGAGAGTGTGAGCAGCACCTGGCCCTCAGGAGAGCCCAGCCAGCTCAAAAGTGCTAATGAGAATCAGTGGCCTCTAAAGCGCTTCCATTAACACTTTAGAGGGTGAGATATGCTCTACTCCTCTGTGTGTGACGCTCCTCTACACACAGTGGTCCTGCCTGACAGTGCGTGCCTGGTGCCAGGGTGGACGTCAGCATGGCCAGATGGTGCAGCGAGCTGTGACTGCTCTGCCTGCCAGGCTGCCTGGATCGCAGGGAGAGAGACAAGGTGGTGGTGACACTCCCATATGCGGGCCTGTAGACGCTGTAGCTAGCAGCACTGAAGCCTCCAGGGATCCCTCTCTTCCTTATCGTGAAAACGGGAGAAGCAATCTCTCTGTGTTTTCTCCTATCTGGCAACCTGTCACCACACTGGCATCCTATTCTCTCCCAGCCAGTCTCTCTGGCTATCACTTCCCGTTCTACCCTGCCTATCCAGTCTGCCATCTCTAGTCTGAAATGGACTGCCCTTTTAATGCCTTGTCCTGAGACATGGGCTGTGACTATTACTGCAGAGGCTGTAATGTCTGTGATGCGAGTGATGTCTGATTGTGTGTGTGTGTGTGTGTGTGTGTGTGTATTTACCAGCTGCGGTGCTTGGCCTGCAGGTCAGTGGTAGCGCCGAGGAGAAGGGCGAGACCCACTGAGGCGGTGTCCCTGTGCGTGCTGCTGCCGTGGGTGTCTGGGTGGTGCTGGACCAGTTGGTGGCTGAGGCTCTGGCTTGTGTGGAGCTGGGTCGTGCTGGAAGCCCTGAGGAAGAGGCCCATGTCCCCGTCACCAGCACTTGGTCCGGCAAGCAACAGCGCTGGCCTCCGACAAGGCTCTCATGCCCCTCAGTGACCTGGGGAGAGAGACAGGTGGAGGGAGGAAGAGAGGGAATGGTTTGTTAGTATGTGTTCACACTGGTGATTTATGCATTTAAATGTAAACTCATCTTTAACATATTTGTTGAACAGGGTGTTTAAGTTATCAGGTGCATACACACTCACACAGAGTAGGAGTGATACTAAAACAATCATTTTGAACCAACTATTTGGCTGACCGAATAGCCACTGTCTAGCTGAGAAGAAGTGGATTCGTTGCTTCTCTGATTCTTTTCTCTCCTGTGGTTGGACTGCAGGGCAGGGCAGGCCAAACTGCAGGGCAGGAGGCTGTCACAGAGAGCTAACGTTTCCATCTCTGAGCTCCCTCAGAGCTTTGCCACACTCTAACCCCGCTAAACTCTGCTCTCTTCTGGGTTAAGAAGCTGTGTGGAGGAAGTCCCAGTCAGAGGGGTCGGCCAGGAGGTCAAGTGGATTTCCAGCTCGCTCCATAATCCAGTTAACAATGGCTCCAACTCACCTCTTAGCTCTACGGAGCCCCAGGTAACCGGGCACTGTGTCACCTCGTAGAGGTTGACATGGGCACCAAGAATGGCATCATGGTAGCTAGTTCCTCCTAAATCTGGTCTCTCTCTTCAGTCCAGTTTACTGACCAGTTATGTGATCTGCTAAAAATGTGAATTGAGAAGCACCAACAGTCATCCTGGCCAGTGTAGAGCAGAATTCAGCGGTGTAAATACCAGTCCAAATAGAGGCCTGAGATCATTGGGACGTGTTGACTTGAGAATGGCAAGCAAACACTTGCTGTGTTCCTGACAGACGTAGCGCATTTATCAGGCTAATGGAGGTGGCGCAGAGCTGAAGCAGGGGCTGCTGCATTATTTAATCCTCTGATGGCCTCGCCTGATTGGGATTCATGAGATCTGTAGCCCAGGGCTGGTGGGGGGCTGTCAGTAGAGGACAGGTGTGTGCGCGTGTCTGGTTGGCTTTTAGTCTCTCACACACTTACAGTCACACAAATGCTTGTCAACACACACACACACACAACCCCGTCTGTCGGTGTGCTGCAGCCTCCTGTCTGTCAACAGGGCGTGTGGTGTCTGTCACAAGTCCCTCTGCTACGTCTCTTTCCCCAGGCTTCCTGCTGTCTGGGCTGCCTGCCCTGTGCTTTTTGGGAGTGACAGCCTGCCATAAGCCCTCCACATCTCAACTATGCGAGCTGAGCTGTGGGGGTCACAGGGACCAGACGTCGGCGAGGGGCTGAACAAGAGACTCTGCATATTTTCCCCACCTCTTCTCTAGGCGGACTCACACTCAAGGACAATTATACTTTTAATGCGACCGGACAAGAGAAGTAGTTCTGGAATTCATGAGACCTCAATAGTTCACCAATCCCCCGGCCCTACCACCCCTCCAGTTTTTTCCCGCAGCACAGCCGGCGTCAGGAGAGCAAGGACGCCCATGCCTGGCCAACCTTTTCCCTTCAACGCCCCGCTCTGGAGTTGCCACAGACGGAAACTCCCCTGGGCAGAGAGAAGGAGAGCAAGGTTGGTTGGTGGTGGAGGGCTGGTGGTAGAGAGGAGAGTACAGTACCATCTCTTCTAGTGGGAGGACCAGTGCTGCCTGACTGAGGCCCCATGAGGATCAACCTCCATTACACAAGGTCGTGGTGCGATGGAACATCTAAGAAGCAGGTCTTTCTTGACCCTGGACATTGAGCCTTGTAGTCACATGACTCTTCAGGGACTTCTGGTCTCAGCTGGAGCACTGATTGGACGTTCAGTAGAATTTTCGGTGTCTGTCCATATGCTTGTGGTTTATGTTTTCTTAGGAATTTAAGAGCACATCATTTCTACGGCAGATGCTCGTTCTACTCACAAGGTGACTTGGTTCACACAAATGCATTTGTGGATGACAGATGGACAATATTAGAGGCAAAGGGCATTTTTATTTTCCTTTGAGACAGAAAAACAACAAAAGGTCCAATTCATGGAGCTCTCGTCTTCCTCCAGGTGCTTTTATTTTGTTACTTTTCCTTCTTTCCTCTTCAATGGGGGGTGGATCAGCGTCCACATTTCGCACTAATTGGCCAGGGTGTTCTAGCAGAGCGGCGAGCCAGACAGAGACAGCACCGGCCGTCTCTTCTCCTCACAGTTGACTCGAGGAATGCTTAGGTGGTTAGGGCTTTACATCGAGCTGCTCAACCAACTGTGGCCGACCAGTGAGCAGAGGGAAAACTAAGAGTGCAAATAAGGGTGGAAGTAGCGAGTTTGTGAGTGATTGTATCGTTTGTGTGTGCGTGCTCGGTGCGTGCCTCTCTCTTTCCGATCGGTCATCCAGTCGGCAACTGGATCTTGGGAGATACAAATGAGATCGGTGTTGGTGTCAACAAGTGACAGCTAAGAGTGGAAAAGGTATTGATTTTGTCAGGCTGGATAAATAAGCTGTTGGCTGCTTCCTCATCCCTGCTGTGTACAAAACAAGAGGCAGGGCAGCATCCCAAATGGCACCTTACTCCTATATAGTGCACTACTTCTGACCAGGGCCTGTCCAAAGTAGTGCACTATATAGGGAACAGGGTGCCATTTGGGACTCATACAGGGAGGTGTCGTATAGACTTAAACAGTGAGTAAGCATGGCATGACCATGGGCAGGAGGAAAGGAAAGCGGGAGCAGTCCGCTCCAGTCGATCTGCAAGTTGACACCGTAATAAACCACAGAGACAAATGGACTGATCGGTCTGTGACAGTCCAATCATGTGTTAACTAACCATGAACATACACAATTTTATTCTCCAGAATATAAACTACGTAAACAGTATTTCCTTCTTATGAAAGCATGTGACTCACCAAAAATAGTTCTACCCTTTATCTGTGGGGAAAGCATTTATGACAATGCAACAAGTAAAAAAAATTGGGGTCAAGAATAAAAAGTCAATTTATGTAATTCTGCAAGATTAGAATCCTTTGTGATATTGAACTAAGAACTGAGGGAGATAAACTTTAATTAAATTCCTTCCTTGCAACCTTTGTTATCTTTTAAGCACATAGAAACTCTCTCCAGGTCTATCTTTTCTTACCACCCACCCACCCACCCACACACACACACACACACAGGGGGATGGCGTCCTTATTAATAATCCCCATCAGCACTGGGTGAACTATTTTTTCATAGCCAATTATATGTACGGATGACTGACAGTTGGCTGGCGTCAGAACGGAATATAAATTGCAAGAGGGGGTGCTCTGAAGCCTGACACTACTGTGCCTTAACTACACACACACATTTAAAACACAAAATGTAAAGAAAAATACCACAGCGATGCCAACTCCGTAACTGCCCCTTTTTGCTCCCACTGTGCCCCATTCCCTTACAGCACCATCTGAAATATGTCATTCCCTGGCTTCAGTTTGGAACTGCGCCAAGAACTACGCTGGTCCATTGACAGACTAAGATTCCGGTGCATTCAACACTGAAGGCTCAAAACACAGTCCCACCTCTAGCCCCAGGGTGCTTTCTTTAATGATGTTCTCTGAGTTAAGGGAGATTTCTTTTTAAAGCCCCCCGAGGCGGGAGGTTCAACTCTCAGACCCCCGGGGCTGTTCATTTCCATCTGCTTAAACACAAAGCCGTGATCAAAAGCAAAGATTATTGCCGGCCAAACGTTTTTATTGAATGCAGGAATATAGAAGTCTATATCTATGTCCGAGCCAGGGCTATCAAAAACGAGATGTGAGAATTCCCAGTAGTGCGGGGCGATATGGACAAAAATCCATAATCACCATAAATGTAATGAAATGATCACGATAACGATACATTGAACGATACGTTTAACATTAATGTGCACCAATTACTTTTATATTACCCTTAAAACTACTTTAAGTGTCTATCATTGTCCAGCAATAGCAATAGCCCATATTAGCAGACATATTTTATTTCAAACTTCACATTCCTCTAGTATAGGCTACTTATCGTTCTTATTGATATCAGTAAAAATGTTCTCGATAAATGGTCGGTATTGATAATTTTTGATTTATCGTCCCAGCTCTAATTCACATTACTACACTAATGACTTTAATAGCAATCACAATATCCACTATCCATCATCTCATCCACCAGAGAGAGGAGACATGGTGAATCTCTCACCTGCTGTGTGAGTTTCCTAACAGATGGGCCAGGTGACTTCAGGGCTGCCGTCAGAAGTGAGGCTACCTCTAGCTTCCTTTCAATTACCAACGGGGAAGAAAGAGGAAAAAGAATGAAACATATAAGGAAAGGAAGGATAAGGATCAAAATCCTGGTGCAGTTTTTTCCTTTGCTGGACGGCAGCAGCCGCCACTCAGCACACAAAAGAGCGCTACTTTCCACTAATGAGGACTTCCTGCGGAGGTTAGAGCGCAGTGCGCTGGGCTCCGCTCCCTCCCCGGCAACATCCATATAGCAATTACACCCCTTAATTGCCTCCATGAGCCAGATATTCCCCTGCCTTTTGCCCCAATCATAATGCAATTACGCCAGGTTTCTGGGCAATGTTAAACGCTATCTCTGGAGTGCATCTCTGGGGCATTGAGGCTTGCAGTAGCACTGGGTCCCGTTATGTTATTAATTTCAACCCCCTCTTAGAGTGAGGCTGGAGGAGACTGAACTGAATCATTAGCCAGACTCTGAAAATGACCCTTGCTCTGGCAGTCTGGGACTGTGATAGGAGCCAATGCTCACTGATGGCAAGTGACATTTGGGCTAGGCATCAAATTAGAATCATTCACTTGGCCCCCTCATTAGATGTACGATTAGTAGACATAAAAGGATATGAGATGAAGACTGTGGGGGAATTGGTGAGAATGGCTGAGGCAGAGTAGCCGTTAGGTGTGCAGTGCCAGTGGTGGTCTGACGGACTCCATTCCCATCGTAACCTTGTCCCACTTTACCAGCACTCTGATTGCCCCATTTAACAGAAATTAGATGCACAGTATTCAGGGAAACTAAATACAATTGGCCACACTCTACCAATTACGACACAGTTCGCACACACTTAGCATAAAAATGATTTGCTAAATGTCCCCTAAGGTATCATATGAGGAAATGGAATAGGCGCAATTACCAGTAAACTATTAGCAAAGAAAGCCAAGCTCGTAACGCTATAGAATAATCTATGACAGGGATAATAAGCAATTCATCAGCCAGCCAGAGGACGATTGTTTCATCAAAAACACCTGGAAACACAGAAATGAGCATGAAAATGCTGACAGAGGCACAAGACAAAAACAGCTAACCTCAACATTTCTAAATGGCTTATGAGCTGATTGCGCACTTATTAGCAGAATTGCAACAATTACATTAGAAAAATAGGAAGCGCACTCCTACCAGACAATGCAATAATATTCAGAGTTGCAAAAGATCTGCATATTCCGCGCCCCATTAGACTCAACAAGTGTGAAAAAAGCCACCGTGTCACAAATTGACAACGCCATTGAAAGAGAGAGATGGAGACTGGCTTACTGTTGCATGCATTTCCCCTCCTGGTCCAAGCATGGCACAGCGAGGAAGGTTTTAGAGAGGGACTGAGCAGCTTGGTCCGAGTGCCGTGGTGCTATTCAGCACACATCAAAAGATCTCAGCAGGGATCAAGCGCACCGCTTCCTTCCCCTCTCTAACCTAACGGAAAAAGCCCTTTGGGAAAGAAACGTCGCAGCAGCGCAAATAACAATATTTTCAAATGGGAAGTTAATGAGACTACGGCCAAAGACAACCTTGGTGCAAAAAAATATCACAAAGCTCCAGACAGCTAATCATATTCCTCATTTTCGAACGCAAAGCATGTGAACTTCTAGAAAAGCCGCAGCATATCCCCGGCAAACTCTGCTCTCGCAATGCAAATTGCTGAATACTACAACCACGCTCACAAAACAGTCTCACGTTTATTTCTCTACGTACAAAGACAAGACCCACTTACACAGGGTGCTCATATATTGGACATTGTTCTGGTAGGTACTTGCACCTCCCGAGCGGAGTGTGCACAGCACATATCACTCACCTGCCACATTGTAGCCACCATTATTTCCATTGGTCAGGAGTTTAGTTTCCATAGTACCAGAGGCTGCATTGGCTGTGAAAGTTGCCGCTCGGAGAAAGGTCCCCGAGACAGCCCCTTCTTCCGCCCTCTCTTTCTTCCTCTCTTCGCAGCGCTAGCTCGCTCTGTCTGTGCCGGGCTGCCTAAGTACCAGAGCCCATGGTTGGGTTGAGACTCTCACTCCGAAGCCTCGGAGACAGAGCCAAATCAACGACTGAGATGTATGATGTCAGAGCCGGGCTCAGCCACTCAGGTGGCTCGGCTAAGCTCGCGGCACGTCACTGGCTAAATTGAGCTCTTTATTAGCGATACAGCCGGAGCCTGCTGCGTTGAGAGGAGCCATGGGATGTTTACCTACCTCACCCATCCCTCCCCCTTCAATAACCAACCATCCCCCCCAATAAAATCACACCCCAACCAGAGTGTGTGTGTGGGTGTGTGTATAGGAGTGAGAGTATGTTGGACCACAGTATATACCTTACAGAGGAATAGTGTAAAGAGGTAGTGCGATGAAAGAAAGCTTGAGAGAATTCTACTGTCTAGGTGTATTTGATTGATTGACTGTAGCAGTCAATTATGGGGGAGAAACATTAATTTGAATAAAGGTTTTGACCTTCTCTTCTTTTCTGTAAGTCTTTTAGTGAACAAAACATGTTTCTAAAGAGATAGTTACTATATTATCAAATACTTGATTATTCATCAGTGATGAAGAATCGTTCATCAATGAATGCTTGGCCTAATCAACCAAATAGGACAACATACAGATGCTCAGGCCTACCCCATGGCTTGGGTAGGCTTACCCTGCCCAGTCATGTGAAATGCAAAGATTAGGGCGAAATTAACTTAAATGGACTTATTTCCTTATATGAACTGTAACGTAGTAAAATCATTGAAATTGTTGCCTATTGCATTTATATTTTTGGTTCAGTATAGTTCTGTACGATGGCGAGTGGTGGGGTCGATAAACCAGGACGATTCTCCAATGTTTAAATCTCCAGTTAGGGAACATTATGACAGCGATGGAAAGAGTGGGTATGTTGCCACTTCTCAACGAGAATAGCCTACGCAGCTGCCAACACCTCAAACATGTTGACACATTTACGCCAACATCACCTACCGGTACCCCCTGTATATAGCCCCGCTATTGTTATTTACTGCTGCTCTTTAATTATTTGTTATTCCTATCTCTTACTTAAAAAAATAATAATTGTATTTTCTTAAAACTGCACTGTTGGTTAAGGGCTTGTAAGTAAACATTTCTGTTGTATTCGGCAGCATGTGACAAATAAAATTTGATTTGAGTATTCCTACCACCCAAGCAAGACAAAGGCAAAAAATAAATAAACTTAGTCTCACCTCTGCATTCAAGCAGCCCTTCGCAGCAGATTCTGGCCAGGCCAAAGAAATAACAAGAGCGATAGTTATGTTTATAGCTGGGGATATACACCCATTCTCGGTGGTTGAGAAGAATAACGGGTTCCAGCACCTCGTGAATGTGCTATAGATATGTTATTAACTTCGCCCTCTCCAACCCATTTGAGAAAACGGTTAGTACCAGCTCTATATAGGGCAGCAGGTAGCCTAGTGGTTAGAGCATTGGACTAGTAACCGAAAGGTTGCAAGATTGAATCCCCGAGCTGACAAGGTAAAAATGTGTTCTTCTGCCCCTGAACAAGGCAGTTAACCCACTGTTCCTAGGCCGTCACTGTAAATAAGAATTTGTTCTTAACTGACTTCCCTAGTTAAATAAAAGGTAAAAAAAAAAATGATAATAATATAAGCAAGCTAAAGCCAAAGTTGTCAATGAACTGGCCTATGCACCCTGTGTTGCAATTACAACAGATGGAAGGACCTCAAGGGCTAGAGAGATAGCCCATCACATTACCTCAGAATGGGGAAGTACCATGCTACAGACATCGGTGCGCATATTTTTCTCTTTGTAAGAAAACATGGCATAGGCCTATACAATGTCTGAGCCATTTTTACATATTGACTTCATACACATAATGCACTGTATTTTAGTGTTGCTGAGTAATTGTGTTTTCATTTCAGAAAATACAAAGTGTTGGTATTCCTGATTGTGCTCTCATCAGGCATTACATGACTCATATATGGAATCAGGAATGCCAACACTTTGTATTTTCTGAAATAAACAAAAATGAACTACAGTACCAAAACCGAACAGTGACCCCAAAACTGCAATACTACCGAACCGTGGGTTTGGTGAACATTTACATACCTACTAAACAAGTAATTCAAATATGGATGGTATTAAAATAAACAATAGCATTTCTCTCAAGGATAGGGCACAGGCAGCGAAATCCTTTCTTCCCCCTCTGCCATTGATCTATGTGGGGTCCTCACAACCCCCTCGGGCAAACACACCAGCACCTAAAAAAACATCCCATAAACAATTACTGCAGACGCGTGCGGCACCCTGCCTCCACTGTAAACAAATGTGATTCTCACACCTTCAGAATTATACAGTTCTAGCAGGGAATGAATGCTTACTTCCTCCATCCTCCCCCAATAATATACTACAGATCCCTGTCAAGCAACCATCAGGAGTCTGTGTTCATTAAATGTGTTTACATTATACTGCAACGACGTGGGGAGTTGAGCGCAAAGAGATGGTGTTTGGCAATAACAGGCGCTTTGAATGCCTCAGTAAGAAGCAGATGAGAAAGTTGGAGACTGAATTGGAGGGAGAGGGAAAGTTAGTAAAAAAAAAAAATTTAACCAAGCGTTTATTTTTGCAAGCATTTCGCTGAAACCTTGTTGTATTATCCCTGGCAGGCTCGAGTCCTATATTAAAACATATCCCTGGGCGTCCCTGACAGTATTCATATTTGATGATAGCTCCTGAAACCATTGCAACTGCAAGTGCACACACCTTCCCTAAGCTGTAGGAAAAATATAATGTGACTATGGCTTAAATTATCTTGAAGGAGAAATTCTACTGAAAGAGAGAAGAGGCTACTCCTGTATATCCAACCAATTAAGACTTTACTCCGTAGTTGAAGAAAAAAGCACCCCTGAAACCTGAAATATATTCACTCATACTAATTAACTGAATGCATTGCAAAGCAAGCTGGGGAGGAAATGGATTCAGATTAGGGCTGGCAATATGACCAAAATATCATATTACAATATTTCTCACATTTTTGACAGTATTTTATGTTTTTGAATAATAAAAGTTCTACATTTGCTTTATGAGTAGTGCATGTCCCTAGGGTGGCAACACATACATTCTAAGTGACTTCAAAATGGGGCTTTCTATTCTGATAGTTTTATCATGTTCAATTAAACTTCAACCCAAAATATTTTTCAGGATTATCAATTTCTTGCACTCATTTCAGACTACACTGCCACGTAGGGCTGTACGGATGGGCAAAAAAATCTAGACCTTATTTTAACTAAATATTGCAATTTGACTTGTGATTTAGATCAAAACAATGAGGTGAACTGTTGGAATCATAGAAATAGAATGATTATTCGAATAAGTGGGCACCACCTAACGTGCGATTAGCACTAGCGGCTTACATTATTTGGCCACAAACTAGCTGTTTACAGACAGTAAGAAACAAACAGTGAAATTATAGAATGTTTGTGGATTTATATTAAGAAGCAAAGTGGAAACAGCATTGTCGTCATCATCTTGTTGCATGTGCTGCATCGACCATGCAGACTGAACGCAAGTGTTCTCGTGGTCGTGTAACAACTACGATCCTTGAGCTTGAGTGACAGGGGACAGGCTAGGTCTGTGTGGAAAGCGGCAGGGAGAGGAGAGAGAAGACTCAAGTAGCAGAGTAAACTACAAAGATGGACGTTACACGCGGCGGAGTAGCGCATCACATTTAAACAAACCAAACATTGAAATAAGGTTACAGAAGGTAAAGTAAAAACCCAAACCGGACCGTGCATCAATACCGGTATATAGTCAAAAATGGTATACCTCCCAGCACTAATTCAGATTAGCATTTATTTATTTCAAACTGACAAGTGAGGTAGTGGTGGTGGAGACACAGTATTTACAAAGAGCAACCAACCCATGAGTGACTAATTCTAGGAGTGCAATATATCCTGCAGTCAATTTAACATGAGGAACATACAGCTAACTGCTAAATTAAAGGAAATACCAACATAAAGTGTCTTAATAGGGCGTTGGGCCACCATGAACCAGAACAGCATCAATGTGCCTTGGCATAAATTCTACAAGTGTCTGCAACTCTATTGGAGGGATGGGACACAATTTTTTCAAACAAGAAATTCCATAATTTTATGTTTTGTTGATGGTGCTGAATGGGGGCATTGTCATCCTATGCGGGGATAGCCATGGGAGCCAAATTAATAGTATTTACAAAATCATCCAACAAGATTCTGGACCAGGCTCAAAGTAAATAATAAACAGAAACTAGTCAAATGAATATAAAGACGGAAGATCAAACAACTCTACAACAACAGTTAAGATACTATAACCTGTACAATACTGAAATTTATATAGAATACTTTTAAAGAGCTGGACTAGAGCAGAAACCCCCCAATTAGTAATGTCCCTTAGTGTCCCTTCTTAATGAGCAGACCATGGCCACCTGCGCCTTTGGTGGCCACGCCAAACATTTGTAGAGACAGATCTCACACACAAAAATGTGTAAGTAATGCTTCAGACTAGCAACATAACTAATAAACTTGATCAAATTTAACTTTATCAAACACATGTCACACACTTAACCAAAACAAATGTTTGGTGAGGTGACCAAGCAATTATGTCACCGTGTATACGGTGAAACGGGACTAGTGAGGAAGCACTACTAGCTTTCTCACACCTGGCCAGCATTTTTATACATGGCTATAAGCATGATGAGATGTTATTGCTTAATAATAATAATCTGTGTTTAAGTAACTGCGTTCAACATACTTTGGATCCCTTATTTACTCAAGGGTTTCCATTATTGAGGCCGTTACCTGTACATGTAGCGGTAGCCTATATGAGCAAAATACGGCCTACAAGGCGACGGCTCCATCATGTATACTCACGCCCTCTCTGGTGCTCGAGGTCATTATTACGCACACCTGTCACCATCGTTACGCACACCAGCGTCTCATCAGACTATCACCTGCCCGATTACCTTCCCATATATATATATATATATATATACACACACACACACATATATATATAAAAACTCCCTTTGGTTCTTTCCCTAGGCGTTATGGTTTCTGTTTCATGTCTGTACGCTACTCGTGTTTCTTGTTTTGTTCCTTGTGTTATTTATTATTAACGTCACTCCCTGTACTTGCTTCCCGACTCCCAGCATACACGTTACAAGCTCCTTCACTTGGGCTGTGTCTGACAAAGTTACTTGAGGTCAAATCCTTGCTTTCGTTCTTGTTTCTCTCAATTCTTTTCAAATCTCATTTTGGGAGTGAAACACAGATGGAAGAAGCAAGGATTTGACGCCGACAAGTCAAGTTTTCAGACACAGCCTTGGAGTTGACCAGAGAGACAATAAGTGGAGTTGACCAGAGAGACAATAAGTGGAGTTGACCAGAGAGACAGTAAGTAGAGTTGACCAGAGAGGCAATAAGTAGAGTTGACCAGACAATAAGTGGAAGAGATAGACAAAACTAACGCCATTTCTTAATCCCGGCTCCGCCATCTAATTGCCCCTCGCCTTCTTTCTCCCAGATGAAAATGATCCCCCTCTCAGTTATTCAATTAGAAAGAACATATGTCACGGGCAACTCAGCGTTGGCAAATTATAACCCTTTGACCATAAATCAGAAGTAGCGTCACTGCACTGCTAATTACAGACACTCCAGAGGTTCGTAGAGTCAACCACACCGTGCCACCCTACTTCAAATTAATTAATGGACGGACACTATGCACACTCACTGGTTCATCAAGATTCTAGAATTCCATGGAAAGAGCAAGAACATTTGGTGGAAATAAATGGCTGGAAAATTGAGTCTCGTTTTTGACAGAGGGTCGCTTATAATGGCCAACAGTAACACAATCACAATGCTTCCTGGACCCCGACCTGTCAACCCATTTCCCAAGATGTCTACAGTGACAACTGGGTGTTTTGAGGTCCAACTAAATAAACTGAATAATATTCAGGCGTGCATGCATGAGCGCACACACAATCAAAGTGACAGAAACCTCATCTCTCAAATGCCAACCCAACACTTAAATAGCAGACGTCTTAACTTTTTGTAGTTAATGAATCCAATGTGAAAACGTGATCACTATAGTATCCTTAACTAGCATGGAAAAAGTTACTCCATTGATCTCCAATTAAAAAGCTCTCCCTAATCTCTGAATCACACCTGTAACATCAGTAGCTTCGGAGGGAAGGGAGGGGCAGGTGGCCTACACACACAGTCAAAGATGTTAGGCTGGTGGTCTCTGGAATAATTTTGAGAGACAGTGAGGGCTTTGTTGCATTTTCTGTGGGACTGAAAAATCCAACAACGTAAAAGATAGTTATTAACTGGTTCCCATGCTTTATAATAGCAGTGCTGTTCCGGAACAGTATAGTCCACTTTTGTTCTCGGTTCTGTTCCTCAAAAAAATATATAATTTTCCAGTTTTTGCTACCGTTCCCTGAACTGGTTCCAACCCCAGTAATTTACATTTTTGGAAATCTGTTCCAAAAAATATTCACATGCATAATAAAAGAGATACTGTATGTGATCATATACAAGTTTAAATTATTGTGTTTTTGTCAAATACATCTGTTTGGGCTTCTTGCAGTCAACAAATTATTTGTATTTATGTTCCGGCCTCCTGACCATGCCCTCAAGAAAAAAAATTGTCCCACAACTTAATCAAGTCGAGATTACCCTGGGTTATTGGTTCAGCGGGATATATAAATTTTTCTTTGATGGTCGTTCCGAGGCAAAATAGCTTGCATTACTTTGCAGTGATTTACAATGTTAAGAAGAGCATACCTCCTGCCAACCAGACAAGAGTCAGATGCCAATGGCAGGGTTTTTCATGCCTATTCATACAGTTATAAAACGCATTGTGTATCATATTACATTGCTCCCCACAGTGATATGCTGCTGGCCATTATTCTGTACACTTTCACAGTGAAAAGCCCAATCAAAAACAGCAGAGGGGTCTCATTGAAGAGATCAAAATCCTCCCAATTGACGTCAATCCAAATTACACAGGGGAGTGAGTCTTCAACATCAAGCCACTTCAAGTATGAGTTTTGGAATGAGGGGGTTCTTCTAAGCAATAAATGCACTTTAAGTGACTTGGCAGAGCTGAACGCGCTGGCTCAGCTTGGGAAAGGAGAAAACGGAGAGGCAGATCTAACAATGTTGTCACACCCACTATTCCCACTGTCTCCTTTTCACAGAGATTTTGAGACTGAGCCATTAACAGATGGTATTCTCAATACAAAGCAGTAAAATCAAACGTTTTATCATTTGACTCCATCCAAAACATTTAATGAGGACAGACCACCAGCCAACTATATTCCTGCCTGCCTTCTGTAGTTTAATAAGCTGTTCTCAGGTCCATTCTTCCCACTGCCCATGCAATGGATCCACCATCAGATGTGGAGGTTTGTGGCTGGCCTGGTCAGGTGCTGAAGGTTTGTGGCTGGCCTGGTCAGGTGCTGAAGGTTTGTGGCTGGTCTGGTCAGGTGCTGGAGGTTTGTGGCTGGCCTGGTGGTGGTGGTTTGTGGGTTTATGAAAAGGAGAGGAACCGGAGAAGGCGTGTCAGGGAGCCCTAATCTCGCTATAAAAAGGGTTTCAATATTAAACGACTGATAACACCTGCAGGCTATTCAGCACCGCAGTTTTCAGGCACATTGCACTCTGGATTTATGAGTATCAATTTCCACGTTTGGCAAAGATAGTTTCCCTGGAAAAGGGCAGAGAGCGAGAGGGTTCCTGAATAACTGAATGCTGAGTAGTCCAATACGCACTCGACAGCCACTACTATGCACCCAAACTGTAACAAAGGATACTAAAGTAGCCCGTCACTCATGTCTTTCCAGCACTATAGCTGGAAAAACTAATCTGTCAAATAATTATAGCTTGTCCTATGATTTCGCAGTGCAGTTGTCTTTTTGATTCTTTCACATGAAAAAATAAAAAACATTCTTCAGCTTGGAAACACCTGGCACGGGGCTTGTGAGACAACACTTCCAAACCGCTCGACCAATTCATTTGCATAATAAAGAAAGCGTAATGGCAGCGTTTACTAATTAAGCCTCAAATTGCAATTTGCTCCCAAGAAAGAGGACGAGGGAGAAAAAAAATAAGAGGGAGGAGATAGAAGTGACAAATGCGTTTATTAAAAAAAATTCCCCAAGGACATACTGATTCCTGAACATTCAAGGAAGGCAAAAAAAAAAAAAAACACTAATAAGGTCCCTTGGCGTGTAGGGAGAGCCTTCCCTCCTCTCTCTCTCTCTCTCTCGTTCCTTCTTTCTCCCCCTCTCTAACGTGACAGAGCTCCTGTGGACACTGTTCTATCCTTAGAGCAGAGGCAGAAACCGAGGCTGCACAGACACTATAGGTTCCGCATATGTCAGACGGTGACAAGTGCCTCACACCGTGACATGCTTGTGCCGAGACGAGAGGACTGGTGGCGGTGGTTGGGGGGGATGGGTGGAGAGGGCAGCAGTACGAGCACGTAATGGACTCTGACATCCCAAACCAGCGTTAGCGTACATTAGATTTCCAGTGCGCTCTAGCCAATAGAATAATATTGGTATAAACTTTGTGATTGGCTGGGTGAATTCAGGCAGCTCACAAATATTGCATGTCAACAACGGCATACAACTGCAGTTGTAAATTGCTTTAAACAATTAAAATTATGTGTTTGCAGAACACAGGTTTGGGATAGTTTGTGGTGGCAAACCTTAATCCTCAAATGACGACCTCTGGTACACATCTATTGATCTGAAGAGCACGGTTTCCTCTGGCCTTTTTATAGGACTCCGTGTTTCTTAGCAACCGTTACATCATTGTTGTTTTTTTCTTTACCCAAGCCGGTGGAGCAAAGCCCTAAAATGATTATGCGACTCCAGACAGTTTCCCCAGCCCAGACTTCATAAACAAACACAGCATATTAATGCAGGAGGCGACAGATCACTGCTCACATTTATTGATTCCCAGAGCGGCAGGCAGGCAGTACGATGCACATATCCAGATTGGCATCTTCACACACCCACACACAGTGGAGAGCATCAGTCTCCTCCAGTTGCTTAAGGTAATAATCTCCATGCAAAATTCCCCCAGTGATTGACCTTTTCTATTGCATAGGTATACAGAGCAGCAGAGAATCCACTCCAGGGAAAGGGCAACAGTGTTTGTAGAGCAATATTAAACCCCTATAAGGACCAGACCGCAACGTTTCTCTACATCGCTCGCGCTCTATCTACAATCTGCAAATATGTGTGAGAAAAATTGCTAGGGGAGAAGAAACTAATTAGAAACACACGGGACAGATCCGTAGCAATTAGAGGGGAGCTCGTCAGCTGTGAACCTCTACTTGCAACAGTGGTTCTGCAGCTCTGCCGTGCATAGATGACAGGGTGAGCTCTCAGCACAACTGACGCTCTGTCTGGCCGCCTGCTCTCCCTCTATCCCCTTCTTCCCCTCTCTCTGGCGGCCCTGAGCGCCGGTGGAAAATATGCAGAATAAGGGGCAGCCGTAGAACATTTCTGTGGGGGGCGCTGAAGAAAGAGTGGATAAGCGGGGTTTCGCCAGGCATATGTACTTCCTAGGTCAACCCTCGTCCTACTAGTCGACCTCTACCTTGATTTTACACAACCTGGTGCTGGTGGACCCCCGCCTGGCTCACAGACTGCAGGGAGAGGGGGAGGGAATAGAGGGAGAAAGAAACATCAAAGGGGAGGGTATCATTCAAGCCCAGGCGAAGGACTACCAGACGGCAAAACAGAAATAGACTACCGTCTGGCGAGAGCAACATTTTAAGAAAACAGGTTCCTCGGGTTTCCACCCTGGCTTTCAGTGCTTTTATCGCTTGTATGTTGCACTTGCAAGCTTGCTTACAGGGAACTGAATGCAATAGAAATACCTGACATTGTCCGAGAGATGTCCTCATGCTGTGTAGAATGATATACATCGCTAGCCAGCCATCACAGGTTATTCCATAATTTTGTGGCAATTTAATTGGCACTGGGACCCTTTTCTGATGACGGATAACTCCGGATTCGTAGAGCATTCATACAATGTGAAAGACTGATCAGGGTCTAACTGCTTAAAAAGAGAGCACTTGGGTCACTGCAAAGGTGGATAGATAAAACTGCTGTCTGCCTGCCTCAAAGGAAAAGCTCCAACAAATCTTGAGTGTCAGGTATTTCACATTGGGGTGTTTTCCAAATAGGACAGTATATGTATTTTTGGGCAGGAGTACCGGCACCTCAAATTTTCTTCTGCTTGCATTACAGCACCGCCTATAGAATATTAGCAAAAAATTATTGAATTCCTGCACACTAAATTTGTACCGGTTCATATTTCAGTCCAAGTCAAGCACTGGCCTAGACACGCATCCACTATCAGCACTGGCCTAGACATGCATACACTATCAGATAGAATTCATAGCAAGCAGTAGGGAGGGAGTGGGACAACGAAAGGTATATACACACTACATGACGAAAAGTATGTGGAAACCTGCTCGTCGAACATTTAATTCAAAATGTATTGGCATTAATATGGAGTTGATCCCCTTTGCTGCTATAACAGCCTCCACTCTTCTGGGAAGGCATTCCACTAGATCAGTGATTCCCAAACTTTTTATAGTCCCGTATCCCATCAAACATTCAACCTCCAGGTGCATACACCCTCTAGCACCAGGGTCAGCGCACTCTCAAATGTTGTTTTTTGCCATCATTGTAAGCCTGCCACACACACACACACACACACAATACAATACATTTATTAAACATAAGAATGAGTGTGAGTTGTCACAACCCGGCTCGTGGGAAGTGACAAAGAGCTCTTATAGGACCAGGACACAAATAATATAATAATAAATAATTTTGCTCTTTATTTAACTAGCTTACATTTAAAACCTTATTTATTCATCGACAATTGTGAATAACTCAACACAAGTTAATGAGAAGGGTGTGCTTGAAAGGATGCACATAACTCTGCAATGTTGGGTTGTATTGGAGAGTCTCAGTATTAAGTCATTTTCAACAAAGTCGCTGCATGCATTTCATTTTCATGCTAGTGAGGGCCTCTGGTTGCAAAGGGCATCAGTGTACTAACATCGCGATTTGCCAAGGCAGGATACGCCACCCAATCCAGAAATCTGGCAGCGGCTTCTGATTAAATTCAATTTTCACAGAACCGCTTATTGCAATTTCGATGAGGCTCTCTTGTTCAGATATCGGTAAGTGGACTGGAGGCAGGGCATGAAAGGGATAACGAGTCCAGTTGCGTCGTCCGTTTCGGGAAAGTACCCTGCGTAATTGGGCACCCAACTCACTCAGGTGCTTCGCTATATCACATTTGACATTGTCCGTAAGCCTTCCTGAAGACAATGTATACAAAACGCTTCAGTCTGGTTTTAGACCCCATCATAGCACTGAGACTGCACTTGTGAAGGTGGTAAATTACCTTTTAAAGGCGTCAGACCGAGGCTCTGCATCTGTCCTCGTGCTCCTAGATCTTAGTGCTGCTTTTGATATCATCGATCACCACATTCTTGTGTAGAGATTGGAAACCCAAATTGGTCTACACAGACAAGTTCTGGCCTGGTTTAGATCTTATCTGTCGGAAAGATCTCAGTTCGTCTCTGTGGATGGTTTGTCCTCTGACAAATCAACTGTAAATGTCGGTGTTCCTCAAGGCTCCGTTTTAGGACCACTATTGTTTTCACTATATATTTTACCTCTTGGTGATGTCATTCGGAAACATAATGTTAACTATCACTGCTATGCGGATGACACACAGCTGTACATTTCGATGAAACATGGTGAAGCCCCAAAATTTCACTCCCTGGAAGCCTGTGTTTCAGGCATAAGGAAGTGGATGGCGGCAAATGTTCTACTATTAAACTCGGACAAAACAGAGATGCTTGTTCTAGGTCCCAAGAAACAAAGAGATCTTTTTCCGATTTGGTCCTGCCGTACACACATACACGTACGCTACGGTCACAAGACGCAGGCCTCCTTACTGTCCCTAGAATTTCTAAGCAAACAGTTAGAGGCAGGGCTTTCTCCTATAGAGCTCCATTTTTATGGAATGGTCTGCCTATCCATGTGAGAGATGCAGACTCGGTCTCAACCTTTAAGTCTTTATTGAAGACTCATCTCTTCAGTAGGTCCTTTGATTGAGTGTAGTCTGGCCCAGGAGTGTGAAGGTGAACGGAAAGGCACTGGAGCAACGAACTGCTCTTGCTGTCTCTGCCTGGTCGGTTCCCCTCTCCACTGGGATTCTCTGCCTCTAACCCTATTACAAGGGCTGAGTCAATGGCCTACTGGTGCTTGAGTGGGTTGAGTCACTGACGTGATCTTCCTGTCCGGGTTGGCGCCTCCCCTTGGGTTGTGCCGTGGCGGAGATCTTTGTGGGCTATACTCGGCCTTGTCTCAGGACAGTAAGTTGGTGGTTGGAGATATCCCTCTAGTGGTGTGGGGGCTGTGCTTCGGCAGAGTGGGTGGGGTTATATCCTGCCTGTTTGGCCCTGTCCGGGGGTATCGTCGGACGGTGCCACAGTGTTTCCCAACCCCTCCTGCCTCAGCCTCCAGTATTTATGCTGCAGTAGTTTTTCTTTCTTTCTTTCTTTCTCTCTGAGGACCTGAGCCTTAGGACCATTCCTCAGGACTACCAGGCCTGATGACTCCTTGCTGTCCCGAGTCCACCTGGCCGTGCTGCTGCTCCAGTTTTAACTGTTCTGCCTGCGGCTATGGAACCCTGACCTGTTCACCAGACATGCTACCTGTCCCAGACCTGCTGTTTTCAACTCTCTAGAGACAGCAGGAGCGGTAGAGATACTCTGAATGATCGGCTATGAAAAGCCAACTGACATTTTCCCCATAGGTGCTGACCTGTTGCACCCTCGACAACCACTGTGAATATTATTTGACCCTGCTGGTCATCTATGAACATTTAAAAATCTTGGCCATGTACTGTTATAATCTGTACCTGGCACAGCCTGGTTCTTCTAAGTTTCTGGCTTTTCTAGGGAGTTTTTCGGGTTCTAGGCTAGGTTTCTGTACAGCACTCTGTGACATCAGCTGACGTAAGAAGGGCTTTATAAATAAATTTGATTGATAGGGGGCAGTGTTCGGAAGTATGGAGAGCCCGACGTGCCCAAAGTAAACTGCCTGTTACTCAGGCCCAGAAGCTAGGATATGCATATAATTGGTAGTATTGGATAGAAAACACTGAAGTTTCTAAAACTGTTAATAAAATAATGTCTGTGAGTATAACAGAACTGATATGGCTGGCAAATACCAGATGAAAATCTATCCAGGAAAATGATTTTTTTTTATGTCACAGTTTTTCCATTGACTTCCTATTCACTATAGAGGGATTTAGCTCCCAGATTGCAGTTCCTATGTCTTCCACTAGATGTTAACTTGTTAGGGAGTGGCAGCTGAGGGGTCGGTTTTGGAGAGCCTAGCGTGCCCAAAGTAAAATACCTCCCATTCAGGCCCAGAAAATAGGATATGCACATATTTGGTACCATTGGATAGGAAACACTCTGAATTTTCCAAAACTGTTAACCATTTGTCTGTGAGTAAAACAGAACGCATATAGCAGGCAAAACCCAGAGGAATCTCTGTCCTGGAAAAAGTGATTTTGACACATTGCTCATTTGGGAACCCCTCCCTCATGAAAATGACAATATAAGGGCATATGAATGCAGTACCCATCGCTTCCTTTAGATGTCAACAGTCTGGAGACAGTGTAAAATTTCATTTTGGATGAATTAGACCAGAGAATAAGAGCAAACCAGGAAGTCTCTTTTTTATGTCAACAGTACCCAGTGCGCGTTCCCGAGAAGGCGCGCAGTGTCTTTTTTACCGTCGTTATCGATCAGTTTATATTCCGGTTGATTTATAATAGTAAATGTACGTAAAAGTGCTCCTAAGGATACATTTAAAACTAATGTTTGATTGTTCTTGGACAAGTTTATAGGTATAAGATGAACGAGTTTGCGTCACGTTTCAATGGAGTAGTGGAGGCTGTCGTTTCTGATTATAACGCGCGAACCAAATGGAGGATTTATGGATAAAATACATTACTTTTTCTAACAAAAGAACCATGGATTGTCTTCGTTGGACACTTAGGATGACCTCAGCAGAAGTTCTTCAACAGGTAATTGATTTGTTTTCGCTGTGAAATGTGTGTGCCATGATGGCTAATCGATTCATGGCTATGGGAAAATATGTGAGGTGCTACCCTCAAACAATCAAATGTGCTGCTTTCGCCGTAAAGCCCTTTTGAAATCTGACAACGCTGTGATATTGCCAAGAAACAGAGCTTTTGATGAGTATGGAACACTTGTATATTGGTGGATGTTTAATAATTCAACTTTGGGATTTTGAATTTGGCGCCTTACATTTCACCTGGTAGTGTCGGGAGCAGCCCGCTAGCGCCCCAGCAATCCCTGAGAGGTTTTAACAGTCTTTAGACATGGTTTCAGGCTTTTTGTTTGAAAAACAAACAAGAAATAGAAGTTCTGGCAAGTGGCTGTTAGAACTGACACTACTCCTTTGCGCGCGTGACTGTTATTGCGCGCTCTTCGAATATTTTTCTTTCTATTGAACAGGCTATTTTCCGTCTGAAATACTATCGTTTATTTACATATAGGGTACCTGAGGATTGATTAGAAACGTTGTTTGACTTGTTTGGACAAAGTTTATCGTTAACTTTTCCAAATGCCTGAAGGTACCACGTTCATCTGTACAAACAATAGTATGAACACCATGGAACCACGCAGCCGTCATACCGCTCAGGAAAGAGACGCGTTCTGTCTTCTAGAGATGAACGTACTTTAGTGCGAAAAGTGCAAATCAACCCCAGAACAACAGCAATGGACCTTGTGAAGATGCTGGAGGAAACAGGTACAGAAGTATCTATATCCACAGTAAAACAAGTCATATCGACATGACCTGAAAGGCTCCAAAACCACCATAAAAAAGCCAGACTACGGTTTGCAACTGCACATGGGGACAAAGATCGTACTTTTTGGAGAAATGTCCTCTGGTCTGATGAAACAAAAATAGAACTGTTTGGCCATAATGACCATCGTTATGTTTGGAGGAAAAAGGGGGAGGCTTGCAAGCACGGTGGTGGGAGCATCATGTTGTGGGGGTGCTTTGCTGCAGGAGGGACTTCACAAAATAGATGGCTGCATGAGGAAGGAAAATTATGTGGATATATTGAAGCAACATATCAAGACATCAGTCAGGAAGTTAAAGCTTGGTCGCAAATGGGTCTTCCAAATGGACAATGACCCCAAGCATACTTCCAGTTGTGGCAAAATGGCTTAAGGACAACAAAGTCAAGGTATTGGAGTGGTCATCACAAAGCCATGACCTCATTCCTATAGAAAATGTGTTGGCAGAACTGAAAAAGCGTGTGCGAGCAAGGAGGCCTACAAACCTGACTCCGTTACACCAGCTCTGTCAGGAGGAATGGGACAAAATTCACCCAACTTATTGTGGGAAGCTTGGGGAAAGCTACCAGAAACATTTTACCCAAGTTAAACAATTTAACCTGTTACGGATCCAATCCCGTGAACGGGATCAATTTTGACAACATCCGGTGAAATGCAGAGCGCCAAATTCAAATTACAAAAATACTAATTTCAAACATTCATGAAAATACAAATGCTGCACACCCTTCAAAAGCTTAGACTCTTGTTAATCTAACAGCATTGACAGATTTCAAAAAGACTTTACGGCAAAAGCAGAACATTTGATTGTCTGAGGACAGCACCCCACTCAAAAATTCAATTTGCATAATAACATAATAACATAACCAACACGAAACTAAAAAATAGCAGAAAATGAATTGCTTAACTTTGATGATCTTCCTCTGAAGACATACCCAAGCGTCCAGGTTACACAATAAAAAGTCCTTTTGTTCGATAAAGTTCTTCTTTATATCCATATAGCTCCGTTTGGTTGGTACGTTTTGTTCAGTAATCCATCTGCCCAAAGGCTTTCATCCATGCAGACAAAAGATATCCCAAACGTACCCGTAAAGTTCGTCGAAAAAGTCAAACAGCATTTGTAATCAATACTCAGATACCCTAAAATGAATATAAACTTTAATATTTCAGACGGAATATAACCTGCTGAATAGAAGAGAAAAATAACTGAGCGTGCATTCCCTGTTACACGCAAAATCCAAAACAGTACACTTGATGTGAACTCAAGTGGTCTTACTCCCTTGATTTTCATGATTGAAGCTTCAAACCTTTTTCTAAAAACTGTTGACATCTAGTGGAAGCCATAGGAACTGCAATCTGGGGGTTAAACTATGAAGCTTTGAATAGCTGGCCTATTGAAAACAGTGTGACATGACTGATTCAGACATCCCGGATGGATTTTGCCTACCATATCAGTTCTATTATACTCACATACATTATTTTAGCAGTTTTAGCAGAAACTTCTGAGCGTGTTCTATCCAAAGCTACTAATTATATGCATATCCTAGCTTCTGGGCCTGAGTTACAAGCAGTTTACTTTGGGCACGTTTTTCATCCGAACGTCAAAATACTGCCCCCTAACCCTAAGAAGTTAAAAGAAAATGCTACCAAATGCTAATTGAGTGTATGTAAACTTCTGACCCACTGGCAATGTGATGAAAGAAATAAAAGCTGAAATAAAATACAGTATATCACAAAAGTGAGTACACCCCTCACATTTTTGTAAATATTTGAGTATATCTTTTCATGTGACAACACTGAAGAAATGACACTTTGCTACAATGTAAAGTAGTGAGTGTACAGCTTGTATAACAGTGTAAAATTGCTGTCCCCTCAAAATAACAACACACAGCCATTAATGTCTAAACCGCTGACAACAAAAGTGAGTACACCCCTAAGTGAAAATGTCCAAATTGGGCCCAAAGTGTCAATATTTTGTGTGGCCACCATCATTTTCCCAGGACTGCCTTAACCCTCTTGGGCATGGAGTTCACCAGAGCTTCACAGGTTGCCACTGGAGTCCTCTTCCACTCCTCCGTGACAACATCACGGAGCTGGTGGATGTTAGAGACCTTGCACTCCTCTAGCTTCCGTTTGAGGATGCCCCACAGATGCTCAATAGGGTTTAGGTCTGGATACATGCTTGGCCAGTCCATCACCTTTACCCTCAGCTTCTTTAGCAAGGCAGTGGTCGTCTTGGAGGTGTGTTTGGGGTGGTTAGGTTGGAATACTGCCCACCATGCTTGACTGTAGGCAAGACACTTGTCTTTGTACTCCTCACCTGGTTGCCGCCACACACGCTTGACACCATCTGAACCAAATAAGTTTCTTGGTCTCATCAGACCACAGGACATGGTTCCAGTAATCCATGTCCTTATAGTCTGCTTGTCTTCAGCAAACTGTTTGCGGGCTTTCTTGTGCATCATCTTTAGAAGAGGCTTCCTTCTGGGATGACAGCCATGCAGACCAATTTGATGCAGTGTACGGCGTATGGTCTGAGCACTGACAGGCTGACCCCCCACCCCTTCAACCTCTGCAGCAATGCTGGCAGCACTCATACGTCTATTTCCCAAAGACAACCTCTGGATATGACGCACGTGCACTCAACTTCTTTGGTCGACCATGGCGAGGCCTGTTCTGAGTGGAACCTGTCCAGTTAAACCGCTGTATGGTCTTGGCCACCGTGCTGCAGCTCAGTTTCAGGGTCTTGGCAATCTTCTTATAGCCCAGGCCATCTTTATGTAGAGCAACAATTTTTTTTTTTTCAGATCCTCAGAGAATTCTTTGCCATGAGGTGCCATGTTGAACTTCCAGTTATCAGTCAGTATGAGGAAGTGTGAGAGCGATGACACCAAATTTAACACACCTGCTCCCCATTCACACCTGAGACCTTGTAACACTAACGAGACACATGACACCGGGAAGGGAAAATGGCTAATTGGGCCCAATTTGGACATTTTCACTTAGGGGTGTACTCACTTTTGTTGCCAGCGGTTTAGACATTAATGGCTGTGTGTTGAGTTATTTTGAAGGGACAGCAAATTTACACTGTTATACAAGCTGTACACTCACTACTTTACATTGTAGCAAAGTGTCATTTCTTCAGTGTTGTCACATGAAAAGATATACTCAAATATTTACAAAAATGTGAGGGGTGTACTCACTTTTGTGATATACTGTAATTCTCTCTATTATTCTGACATTTCACATTCTTAAAATAAAGTGGGATCTTAACTGACCTAAAACAGGGAATTCTTACTAGGATTAAATGTCAGGAATTGTGAAAAACTGACTTTAAATGTATTTGGCTAAGCTGTATGTAAACTTCCGACTTCAACTGTATGTTCCATGTAAAAAAGCTAACGTTTAAGTTCCTTGCTCAGAACATGAGAACATATGAATGCTGGTGGTTCCTTTTAACATGAGTATTCAATATTCCCAGTTAAGAAGTTTTAGGTTGTAGTTATTATAGGAATTATGACCCGTCGACTATTTCTCTCTATACCATTTGTATTTCATATACCTTTGACTATTGGATGTTCTTATTGGCACTTTAGTATTGCCAGCCTAATCTCAGGAGTTGATAGACTTGAAGTCATAAACAGCTCTGTGCTTCAAGCATTGCTAAGAGCTGCTGGCAAATGCAGTAAAAAGCTGTTTGAATGAATGCTTACGAGCCTGCTGCTGCCTACCACCGCTCAGTCAGACTGCTCTATCAAATAATATACTTAATTATAATAAAAACACACAGAAATATGAGCCTTAGGTCATTAATATGGTCAAATCCGAAAACAAAACGTTTATTAGTTCAGTGAAATACGGAACCGTTCCGTAACGAACGGGTGGCAACCCTAAGTCTAAATATTGTTGTTACATTTCACAACCTTCAATGTTATGTCATAATTATGTAAAATACTGGCAAATTAATTACGGTCTTCGTCAGGAAGAAATGGCCTTCCAACAGTTCACAACGAGCCAGGCGGCCCAAACTGCTGCATAAACCCTGTCTCTGCTTGCACTGAACGCAAGAGAAGTGACACAATTTCCCTAGTTAATATTGCCTGCTAACCTGAATTTCTTTTAACTACATATGCAGGTTTAAAAAAATATACTTGTGTACTGATTTTAGGAAAGGCATTGATGTTTATGGTTAGGTACATTATTGCAACAATTGGTGTTTTATTTGCAAAAGCGCTTTTGTTACATCACCCGTTTGGCGAAGTTGAAGTAGGCTGTGATTTGATGATAAATTAACAGGCACTGCATTGATTATATGCAAATCAGAACAAGCTAGTTAACCTAGTAATATCATCAACCATGTGTGGTTAGTGATTATGTGAAGATTGTTTTTCATAAGATAAGTTTAATGCTAGCTAGCAACTTACCTTGGCTCCTTGCAGCCACAAGGTCCTTTTGATGCTGCACTCGCGTAACAGGTGGTCAGCCTGCCACGCAGTCTCGTCGTAGATTGCAATGTAATTGGCCATAATCGGCATCCAAAAAGGCATATTACCGATTGTAATGAACTTAAAATCGGCCCTAATTAATAAAAATCGGTCCACCTCTAGTCTGGAGCAATGAGACATTGATGCTAGGTACGTTTAAGTCCCGCGGTGTAAGCTCGCAACTTTTAAAGGAGGAGCCACTGTATAGTCCCGTTGGAAAATATAAAATGTAGTGTTTTATAATTTTTTTATGTTGATCCCATTTTTATTTGGCACACCCGACGGGATTGCGCGTACCCCAGTATGGGAATACCTGCACTAGATGTTGGAACACTGCTGCCGGCTCATTCAGAAACAAGAGCATTCCAATTCATCCCAAAGGTGTTAAATGGGTTTGACGTCAGGGCTCTGTGCAGACCAGTCAAGTTCTTCCACACCGATCTTTGCAAACCATTTCTGTAGGGACCTTGCTTTGTGCACAGGGGCATCATCATGCTTAAAAAGGAAAGATTTCCCTTCACGCGAACTAAGGGTCCTAGACCGAACCATGATAAACAGACCCAGACCATTATTCCCCAAACTTTGCAGTTGGCACTATGCATTCGGGCAGGTAGCGTTCTCCTGGCATCCGCCAAACCCAGATATTGTCCATCGGACCGCCAGATGGTGAAGCGTGATTCACCACTTCATAAAACGCGTTTCCACTGCTCCATAGCCCAATGGCGGCGAACTTAACACCACTCCAGCCGACCGACGCTTGGCTTTGCGCATGGTGATATTGGGCTTGTGTGCGGCTGCTCGGTAATGGAAACCTATTTCATTAAATAAAAAATCTATTTAATTTAGGCCTAGGCTTATGTAATGAATTTGAATAATGCTTGATTATTTACTAGGGAAGATTTTTATGTAAAAATAAATTATCCACTTATCAATTTCAAAATAATGTTTGGTTTCTGGCTAGGGGTGTGACCGTTTAAATGACATTGGGATCATTAACGTTTGAAAAAATCCTTAAAAAAAAATAAAAAAATAAAAGTGCAGTGCAGTTATCATAAAAGTACCACTAACACACCCCGATCATAATCATAAAGGGTAAAATTAAACAACTACCTAATGCAACAATGCTGCAACGTTAGGAGATATGAATCTTTCAAATTATTTGCCACGGATATATAGTGCATTCAGAAAGTATTCAGACCTTTGACATTTTGTTACGTTACAGCCTTGATTCTTCTTGGGTATGACTCTACAAGCTTGGCACACCTGTACTTGAGGAGTTTCTCCCATTCTGCACATCCTCTCAAGATGTCAGGTTGGATGTGGAGCGTTGCTGCAAAGCTATTTTTAAGTCTCTCCAGAGATGTTCGATCGGGTTCAAGTCCGGGCTCTGGTTGGGCCATTCAGAGACATGTCCGAAAGCCACTACTGCCATCCTGCATTGTCTTGGCTGTGTGCTTAGGGTGGTTGTCCTGTTGAAAGGTGAACCTTCGTCTAAGTCTGAGGCCCTGAGAGCTTTGGAGCAGGTTATCATCATGGATCTCTGTACTTTGCTTTGTTCATCTTTCCCTCGATCCTGACTAGTCTCAGTCCCTGAAAAAAAATTGTTTCTCATGGTCTGAGAGTCCTTTAGGTGCCTTTTGGGCCAACTCCAAGTGGGCTGTCATGTGCCTTTTATTGAGGAGTGGCTTCTGTCTGGCAACTCTACCATAAAGGCCTGATTAGTGAAGAGCTGCAGAGATGGTTGTCCTTCTGGAAGGTTATCCCATCTCCACAGAGGAACTCTGGAGCTCTGTCAGAGTGACCACTGGGTTCTTGGTCACCTCCCTGACCAAGGCCCTTCTCCCCCTGATTGCGCAGTTTGGCTGAGCGGGCCAGCTCTAGGAAAAGTCATGGTTGTTCCAAACGTCTTCTATTTAAGAAAGATGGAGGCCAATGTGTTCTTGGGGACCTTCATTTCTGCAGAAATGTTTTGGTACCCTTCCCCAGATCTGTGCCTCGACACAATCCTGTCTCAGAGCTTTAAGGACAATTCCTTGGACCTCATGGCTTGGTTTTTTCTCTGACATGCTCTCTCCAATGTAGGACCTTATATAGACAGGTGTGTGCCTTTCCAAATCATGTCCAATCAATCAAATCTCTCACAGGTGGACTCCAATCAAGTTACAGAAACATCAAGGATGATCAACATTTGCAAAAGTGTATTAAAACCTGTTTTTGCTTTGTCATTATGGGGTATTTTTGAGGGAAAAAAAATATTTAATACATTTTAGAATAAGGCTGTAACGTAGCCAAATGTGGAAAAAGTCAGGAATGCACAATATAAAAATCGGTGAACATATCGTAATTGGGCCGATGTCTAGTTTAACGCAGATGTTCAAAACCGATGTCCAAGTTACCGTGCATATCTATATAACGTAGGTACATGACGTAATGACGAGGCTCGACAAGACCGGGTTGTGTTGTGAAGCTAGCCACAATAAGGATTAGGCACAATAGTGGAATTTGCTGTTTGTCTTCAAAATAAAAGTTTGTCATTGACAGTGATGCAAATGAATACAAATAGTAGAATAATGCCATACTTTTATTTTGAAGGCTAACCTCTTATTGTGGCTAGCTTCACAGATGGGTCCGACAACCATTAAATCAAATAAGAACAGTCTTAGAAATGAGGGTTATTTTAGATGACACCTAGCTACATAGCTACTGAAACAGATGTCGTTTTGCTATGTTTTGGGGGAAGAACATTGTTTGCATCCATGAGCTAGCTAGCTTCTTTTTTTTTAATGACCAGCACTGTAGGTGCGCGAGACAACTTTACCAGCATCATAGCATGAATCATTGTGACATATGAAATACGAGTGATAGTGTAATAACTACGTAGAAAATGAATGAACACGTTCAATTATTATGTGACATGCAGTCATATTCATGTCCCAATTGGTCAACAAGCTTATTTGACATGCAAAAGATCCAAACAGTGTTCCATAGAAATCCTGAAACAACCGAACAAATGAACAACGAAACAGAACATCAGGTAAGTAGAAGAAATAGGTTTTGATTATCTTCGAATCCACTTCGAATCCCACCGTACCTTCTCCACTATGCAATTTGGTTTCCGAGCTGGTCACGGGTGCACCTCAGCCACGCTCAAGGTACTAAACGATATCATAACCGCCATCGATAAGAGACATTACTGTGCAGCCGTATTCATTGACCTGGCCAAGGCTTTCGACTCTGTCAATCACCACATCCTTATCGGCAGACTCAACAGCCTTGGTTTCTCTAATGATTGCCTCGCCTGGTTCACCAATTACTTTGCAGACAGAGTTCAGTGTGTTAAATCGGAGGGCCTGTTGTCCGGGCCTCTGGCAGTCTCTATGGGGGTGCCACAGGGTTCAATTATTTGGCCGACTCTCTTCTCTGTATACATCAATGATGTCGCTCTTGCTGCTGGTGATTCTCTGATCCACCGCTATGCAGACGACACCATTCTGTATACTTCTGGCCATGGTTTGGACACCGTGTTAACTAACCTCCAAACGAGCTTCAATGCCATACAACACTCCTTCCGTGGCCTCCAACGGCTCTTAAACGCTAGTAAAACCAAATGCATGCTTTTCAACCGTTCGCTGCCTGCACCCGCCTGACTAGCGTCACTAACCTGGACGGCTCTGACCTAGAATACGTGGACAACTACAAATACCTAGGTGTCTGGCTAGACTGTAAACTCTCCTTCCAGACTCACATTAAACATCTCCAATCCAAAATTAAATCTAGAATTGGCTTTCTATTTCGCAACAAAGCCTCCTTCACTCATGCTGCCAAACTTGCACTAGTAAAACTGACTATCCTACCGATCCTCGACTTCGGCGACGTCATCTACAAAACAGCTTCCAATACTGTACTCAGCAAACTGGATGCAGTCTATCACAGTGCCATCCGTTTTGTCACCAAAGCCCCATATACCACCCACCACTGCGACCTGTATGCTCTAGTCAGCTGGCCCTCGCTACATACTCGTCGCCAGACCCACTGGCTCCAGGTCATCTACAAGTCCCTGCTAGGTAAAGCCCCGCCTTATCTCAGCTCGCTGGTAACCATAGCAGCACCCACCCGTAGCACTCACTCCAGCAGGTATATCTCACTTGTCACCCCCAAAGCAAATTCCTCTTTTGGCCACCTTTCCTTCCAGTTCTCTGCTGCCAATGACTGGAACGAACTACAAAAATCGTTGAAACTGGAGACACTTATCTCCCTCACTAGTTTTAAGCACCAGCTGTCAGAGCAGCTCACAGATCACTGCACCTGTACATAGCCCAACCAACTACCTCATCCCCTACCATAGTCATTTATTTATCTTGCTCTTTTGCACCCCAGTATTTTTACTTTGCACATTCATCTACTGCACATTTACCATTCCAGTGTTAAATTGCTATACTGTATTTACTTTTCCACCATGGCCTATTTATTGCCTTATGTTCCTTATCCTACCTCATTTGCACACATCAAATCAAATCAAATCAAATTTTATTTGTCACATACACATGGTTAGCAGATGTTAATGCGAGTGTAGCGAAATGCTTGTGCTTCTAGTTCCGACCATGCAGTAGTATCTAACAAGTAATCTAACAAATTCACAACAACTACCTTATACACACAAGAGTAAAGGAATGAATACGAGTATGTACATATAAATATATGGATGAGCGATGGCTGACCGGCATAGGCAAGATGCAGTAGATGGTATGGAGTACAGTATATACACATATATATGAGATGAGTAATGTAGGATATGTAAACATTATATAAATGGCATTGTTTAAAGTGGCTAGTGATACATTATTTCATCCAATTATAATTATTAAAGTGGCTAGAGATTTGGGTCGATGACCTAACGGCATAGGCAAGATACAGTAGATGGTTTAGAGTACAGTGTATACATTTGATATGAGTATGTCGGATACGTAAACATTATATACAAAATTGTTTAAAGTGGCTAGTGATACATTTGTTACATCCAATTCCTATGTATAAAGTGGCTAGAGATTTAAGTCAGTATGTTGGCAGCAGCCACTCAATGTTAGTGATGGCTGTTTAACAGTCTGATGGCCTTGAGGTAGAAGCTGTTTTTCAGTCTCTCGGTCCCAGCTTTGATGCACCTGTACTGACCTCGCCTTCTGGATGATAGCGGGGTGAACAGGCAGTGGCTCGGGTGGTTGTTGTCCTTGATGATCTTTTTGGCCTTTCTGTGACATCGGGTGGTGTAGGTGTCCTGGAGGGCAGGTAGTTTAACCCGGTGATGCTGTGCAGTCCTCACTACCCTCTGGAGAGCCTTACGGTTGTGGGCGGAGCAGTTGCCGTACCAGGCGGTGATACAGCCCGACAGGATGCTCTCGACAGTGCATCTGTAAAAGTTTGTGAGTGATTTTGGTGACAAGCCAAATTTCTTCAGCCTCCTGAGGTTGAAGAGGCGCTGTTGCGCCTTCTTTACCACGCTGTCTGTGTGGGTGGACCAATTCAGTTTGTCCGTGATGTGTACGCCGAGGAACTTAAAACTTTCCACCTTCTCCACTACTGTCCCCTCGATGTGGATAGGGTGCTCCCTCTCCTGTTTCCTGAAGTCCACGATCATCTCCTTTGTTTTGTTGACATTGAGTGAGAGGTTATTTTCCTGACACCACACTCCGAGGGCCCTCACCTCCTCTCTGTAGGCCGTCTCGTCGTTGTTGGTAATCAAGCCTACCACTGTAGTGTCGTCAGCAAACTTGATGATTGAGTTGGATGCGTGCTTGGCCACGCAGTCATGGGTAAACAGGGAGTACAGGAGAGGGCTGAGAACGCACCCTTGTGGGGCCCCAGTGTTGTATATAGATTATTTTATTTATTTTTTTATTGACAGTGTTTGTTTACTCCAATGTGTAACTATGTGTTGTTGTATGTGTTGAACTGCTTTGCATTATCTTGGTCAGGTCGCAGTTGTAAATGAGAACTTGTTCTCAACTTGCCTACCTGGTTAAATAAATGTGAAATAAATAAAACAATTGTTTTACTGGTAATGGGGACATACGTAAATGCCCCCCAAAAAATGTTTTGGTCAGTGTGGTGTGTAACCTTTATTTAACTAGGCAAGTCAGTTAAGAAGAAATTCTTATTTACAATGGCGGCCCGGACAACGCTGGGCCAATTGTGCACCGCCCTATTGGACTCCCAATCCCGGCAGTACGTGATACAGCCTGGATTCGAACCAGGGACTGTTGTTACGCCTCTTGCACTGAGATGCAGTGCCTTAGACCTCTGCGTCCGTGTGTGTGTTAACTATTTAACTGTAATAGAATGCTTAAAAAGGCAGCTAAAATTTTAAATATCGGTATTGTTTTTCACTAGTCTGAATACTTTCTGAATGCACTGAATATAAAAATAGGCTATTTACATTGACTGCAAATACATTTTCCTATAACTTTTAGGAATTGTATTTCATTGGATATAGAACTTTGCTTCTTTGCCCATGCACTATAGTTGGGCCCTATAGGCTATTGATCATTTAATTGAAATCACACAATACATTCTAGACGCAGTTGAACTCCCGCGCCCAGCAGAGAATGGAACTCCGCTTGCATTTTGACTCAGTAAATTTGACTAAGAAAAGGTTGGTGACCACTGTTCTAGTCTATATAGGCTATGGCTGCCTATTGTGATTTATTACAGTTATATTAGGGCATTATGTCCTAGTCTCAGTCTAATTATAGGCCTATGATTTATTGTGTAGCCCTATGTGAATCACATTTTAAATGCAAGAGTCACAGATTTTATGTAGGCCTACAAGACTATTTGGTCTGTAATGCGAAATCACATTAGATGGTTAGTTGTGTGCGATTGATTACATTAGGTTATAGGGTAGGCTATGCTTTTATAATAATTGAGTGATGATTTGAATACCAACATTTTGGCTTTAACTTTTACACAAGGTATTGAAAATTCAGAATTCTGCCATTCACATAAAAAAAGTAGAAGGGAAAGAAGACAGAGAGAGAGGGATAGGAAAATAAATGGTAAAAAAAATAAGATAAAAACTGAAAAAAGGCAGTTTGCCTGTGGAGGAAAGATTGTGACGAGCTACTGTACTACAAAAAGATCAGAACAAGGTTGTTCTGAAATGTATGTATACACATACTGTGTCATGGCTGTATTTCAGTTTCATGACAACAGAAAGAGAATAAAAAGTTAGGACTTTATGAGCTTAACAAAAATCACTGACGTGTTCCTGTCTAAGTGCAGGTACAAGCTCCATTTATCTTTCCTCTGGGCTTACAGCTCCCTGCAATGCAGCAGTTTCCTTAGGATAATTAAACAACTAGCAATAATCCATGCCAAACATTTGAGCTGTACCATTTCAATAAACCATATCAATAAACCAAAAGGGACAAATTATTCAGCTACTCCATTTTAGTAGTAGTGAACAAGTACAAATTACAAAATATGATTCAATTAGCCAGTCAGTCACACAATGATAGGCTAGGCAAGAGCTCAAAAGCAAGGACACTATTCATCAGTCCCTCTTCCCTACAGTCTCATCCCAGAGGAGATGGGAGTTTTGTCATCCTTCTAAAACCTGGGGCCCTGTTACCTCAGTGCTCCATTCTCATCACATCACGGCAGGTAGCCTAGTGGTTAGAGCGTTGGACTTGTAACCGGAGGGTTGCAAGTTCGAATCCCCGAGCTGACAAGGAAAAAAAAAATCTGTCGTTCTGCCCTGAACAAGGCAGTTAACCCACTGTTCCCAGGCGCCAAGACGTGGAAGTCGATTAAGGCAGCCCCCCGCACCTCTCTGATTCAGAGGGGTTGGGTTAAATGCGGAAGACACATTTCGGTTGAAGGCATTCGGTTGTACAACTGACTAATAATGGTGACTTTGACTTTGACTTTGAAGGAAGTGTAATTTAGCTGCAGCACCCGTGACTCAGACAGCACCATAAACGTGGTAGATAAATTGAACTCAAAACAATGGAAATGCCATGGCAACACCACTCAAGTGTCCCACCGAAGGGGACAAGATTCAGAATATCCACCTTGCCCCCCATCAAAATTAACCAACATTTAGGCTATTGTTTATATGTGTACTTATATTATCTATTATGACTGTATGGAGGACTAAGTTATAAGACTACTCCTGAACTACTATTTTAGTGTGTGTGCGCTTTCTGCTGCCCGTGACTGCCGTAGTATCACCCAAGTGGGTGCTGCATTTTAGAAGTAGTGAACAAGTACAAAATATGATTAAATTAGCCAGTCAGCTACTAATCCATTGGCTAGTATGGAAGTCTAACTTCATCTGACTGAGTCCTACTATGAAGACAGACGGCGTGGATGGCAATAAACAGGGATGACAGCGTGCTGCCTGCTCTCCCCTTTGACCACCTCATCCATCCTCTGACCTCACTCAAGCAATGAACTTTCTCCACCTTCAGTAACTTGACTGTCGATCTACTCATTATGATTAATGTTGTTTATTGTTGTTGCTTTACAGCACAGATTTATTTATGTAATGAATAGCACTACAAAAGTTTAATTACTAATATTTTACACTATTTTGGGGTAAAAATCTGAGTATAATGCTTGTATGGGATGTCAACCCCAATACATGTTCATGTCATTACCAATCAAACGCATTACACTTAAAAACATCTTCAAGAACCACCACCAATTTCTATATATGCTAGCTATGCTACCAGCTTATACAGACGGGAGTTAGAATTTACCGCAAAAAGGCAAATCTGTAAATAATATGCAGCAAAATTAGCCAAATGTATCCAAATCGGATTTTAGTAAGCAAATTGTGGGCCTATTAGAACACAAAAATCATGACTAATTTGATGAATATCCATTTTGTAAGATCATGTTTTTTGTATGTGTGCCAATGACAGTGTCCTTGTTCTTTCCCCCAGGGTCTGTGTTCCATTGATCTCTTTATCGCATGCATAGGGACCCAAAAGGGCAGCCACCAAACAGATGGGCTAACTCTTGACTTGCAACTTGGCAGCGTACCGTATGTGTCGCAGGTAAACTACACCATTCATCACCACAGAGCCTGCTTGCCCTGCCCATAATACCGTTTATTAAGGCTTTTCAGAATAACATGTTTAGAGAATAAGGAAATATAATGTTGTACTATATACACTATAATATATAAAATACATGTTTAGCTTCCAGATGATCAGTGGGGGAAGTGAAATTATGAGGTCATTCACAACACGCAGGTCAATAAAAATGCAGGCTGTATCCCAAAACAACAAGGATAATGCAACCTAAATTGTGTTTGTTTGAAGTTGGGCAACGCTACCTTATTGCTGTGTTTCCAAACACGAGCTGTGCAAAGCCAGGCAGTAACTCAGGTGAGAGCCTCCTGGGGCCTAATGGAGACTGACGTTTGGTTCTGTTTCTCATTCCGCAGGAGCCCATATGGGCTAAGTCGCAAACGGCACCCTATTCCCTACGTAGTGCACTACTTTGGACCAGGCCCTGAAGCAAGCAACTCATGCATCACATACCCTCAGTCCCATTAATATCCCCCTGACAGATACAGGCCAGGGAAAAAAAGAGACCATCGCCAAACAATACTGGGACTGACATTAGCTGTAATGCAATTAGACAGCCTGACAAACCTCGACCGGAGAACATTACAGTCAGGGACGTAGCCTATCTGGAGGAAGGGGAGACTCATCGGGTGGTTCTTTCTCCTTTCAGTGTTTTTTTTTCACCTGACAGATAATCATGTTCTCTCGATAAGGCAAGGCATCGTCCTGACCGCATGGCACACGGCAAAGCAGCTGCTCTGTGCTTTGTCCAGCTTCACTTCAGTTGCCACTAGAGAGGACCGACTTATGATCACACTTGTTTGAACACCTTGTCTTGGTGGAGTGCTTTGCAAATTGGCTTAATGCCCTCAAGTAAATGGATGTCCTGGTGGATTAGCGTGTGACCTAACCCTGAGAAACAGGCAGAAATGGTTCAGCAGTTTGACAGTCAGTGAGTGTAGCATTGCTGAAAACCCCCATGTATCTATTATGAACCACTCAAAAGGCGGACAGGTGTATTAACACCGAGGTGCCGCTGGGCAGCCCTGATTAAAACGAGCCAATAATGTAGTTTGGAAAATTGCAGTAGTTGCAGGACCCGGAGAAGAGAGGAAGATCTTCCCTCAGGTGATCAACTATTTATTGCTTTGGAGCATGTGCCATTTCCCATCATGTGTGATATCATTCAGTAACCACGTTTCCACACACAGTTTTTATGCGAGTAAATTAATATACAGTATAAAAAAATTATAATAATGACAGCTGTGATGGAAACAGAACTTGAATTTTTGGGGGGTAAATCAGCTGTAATATTGCATATAGATTGCGGCTTCCATCAATGTAATTGTCTGAATCATTTCCAATCCCCCAAATACAGTGCATTTGGAAAGTATTCAGACCCCTTGACTTTTTCCACATTTTGTTACATTCCAGCCTTACATATATTTTTTTATCATCAATTTACACACAAGACCCCATAATGAAAAAAAAAACCATCACATTTACATAAGTATTCAGACCCTTTACTTTGTTGAAGCACCTTTGGCAGCGATTTGAGCCTCGAGTCTTCTTGGGTATGACGCTACAAGCTTAGCACAACTGTATTTGGGGAGTTTCTCCCATTCTTCTCTGCAGATCCTATCAAGCTCTGCCAGGTTGGATGGGGAGCGTTGCTGCACAGCTATTTTAAGGTCTCTCCAGAGATGTTTGATCGGGTTCAAGTCCGGGCTCGGCCACTCAAGGACATTCAGAGTTGTCTCAAAGCAAATCCTGTGTTGTTTTGGCTGTGTGCTTAAAGTCGTTGTCCTATTGGAAGGTGAACCTGCGTCTCGTCTGAGGGCGTGAGTGCTCTGGAGCAGGTTTTCACCAAGGATCTCTGTACTTTGCTCCATTCATCTTTCCCTCGATCCTGACTTGTTCTTACCTCTGAAAAACATCCCCACAACATGCTGCTGCCACCATCATGCTCGACCGTAGGGATGGTGCCATGTTTCCTCCAGACGTGACGCTGGCATTCAGGCCAAAGAGTTCAATCTTGGTTTTATCAGACCAGAGAATCATGATTCTCATGGTCAGAGTCTTCAGGTGGCTTTTGGCAAACTCAAAGTGGGATGTCATGTGCCTTTACTGAGGAGTGGTTTCCGTCTGGCCACTCTACCTTAAAGGCATGATTGTTGAGTGCTGCAGAGATGGTTGTCCTCCTGGAAGGTTCTCCCATCTCCAAAAGAACTCTGGAGCTCTGTAAGAGTGACCATCAGGTTCTTGTTCACCTCCCTGACCAAGGCCCTTCTCCCGTGATTGCTCAGTTTGGCCGGGCGGCCAGCTCTAGGAAGAGTCATGGTGGTTCCAAGCTTCTTCCATTTAATAATTATGGAGGCCACAATGTTTTTGGGGACCTTCAACGCTGCAGAAATGTTTTGGTACCCTTCCCAAGATCTGTGCCTCGACAAAGTCTCAGAGCTTTACGGAAAATTCCTTTGAGCTCATGGCTTGGTTTTTGATCTGACATGCACTGTCAACTGTGGGACCTTATATAGACAAGGGTGTGCTTTTCCAATCAATTGAATTTACCACAGGTGGACTCCAATAAAGTTGTAGAAACATCAAGGATGAGCAATGGAAACAGGATGCACCGGAGCTCAAATGAGCTCAATTTGAAGTCTCTTAGCAAACAGTACGTATGTAAAATTGGGAATTTCTGTTTTATACATTTGCAAAAATGTCAAACAAACTTTTAGCTTTGTCATTATGGGGTATTGTGTGTATATTTGTTATTTAATCAATTTTAGAATAAAGCTGTAAAGCTGAAAAAGGGTTAAGAATGCACTATATTTTTTGTAAATATATCTATATTTTTTATATATTTTCCATTATTATTTTCCCCTAACTCTACCACCACTCCCCTTATTGGTGTAAACTAATGGCAAAAAAAAATTAAGGTTCTACTTACAGCTTATACATAATACACATTTTACAGACATAGTATATTTTATAATAGTCATCTTTGATTTTAGTCCCATCGTTCAGCCACCCTCAACCCCTCCCATCTATTTCTGAACACCACCCAGTTGATTTCTATTTTCCATATATCTTGAGACTGCTGTTGTGTTTTATAAAAGTTCTGAACCTTTCTAATCTCGTAGTTTCGACAAAAAATATATTTTGCTTAGAGTATATTATTGATCGCCAGCGGCCCAGCGACATCTGGGTTTGGCCGGGGTAAGTGTCAATGTAAATAAGAATTTGTTCCTAACTTCTTAGGGATCAGTGGTACGCTAGCGCCCCACTCCCGACACTACCAGGTGAAATGCAAGGCGCCAAATTCAAAATCCAAAAGTTGAATTATTAAACATCCACCAATATACAAGTGTTTCATACTCATCAAAAGCTCTGTTTCTTGGCAATATCACAGCGTTGTCAGATTTCAAAAAGGCTTTACGGCGAAAGCAGCACATTTGATTGTTTGAGGGTAGCACCTCACATATTTTTGCCATTACCATGAATTCATTAGCCTTCACGGTTCAAACATAACACATTTCACAGCGAAAACAAATCAATTACCTGCTTTAGAACTTCTGCTGAGGTCTTCCTAAGTGTCCAACGAAGACAATCCATGGTTCTTTTGTTAGAAAAAGTAATGTATTTTATCCATAAATCTCCATTTGGTTCACACGTTATAATCAGAAACGACAGCCTCCACTCCTCCATTGAAACGTGAATAGAACTCGTTCAACTTTTACCTATAAACTTGTCCAAGAACAATCATAGTTTTAAATGTATCCATTGGAACACTTTTACGTAGATTTACTATAATAATTCAAACGGAATATAAACTGAGCTATAAGGACAGAAAAAAAAACACAGAGCGTGCCTTCTCTGGAGCGCGCGTTCCCTTCTGTTGACATTCAAGGGGACACTTCCTGTTTTCTCTTCTTCTCTGCCCTAAAGCATCCAAAACAAAACTGAACACTGTCTCGAGACTGTTGAAATCCAGAGGAAGCGATCGGTACTGCATTCATATGCCCTTTATATGGGCATTTTCATAAGGGAGGGGGTTCCAAATGAGGCACTCTGTCAAAACCACTTTTTCCAGGACAGAAATTCCTCGGGGTTTCGCCTGCCATATCCGTTCTGTTTTACTCACAGACAAATGGTTAACACTTTTAGAAAATTCAGTGTTTCCTATCGAATGGTACCAAATATGTGCATATCCTATTTTCTGGGCCTGAATGGGAGGCATTTTACTTTGGGCACGCCAGGCTCTCCAAAACGGTCACTTTGTGCGCTGATCGCTAAGAAGTTAACTGACTTTCCTAGTTAAATAAAAGGTTAATCAAAAAAAAATTAATATATTATTGATCAAGTTGAAATTCATCAGCCACTCCTGGACCTGCCACCAAAAACAAGTTTTATTGCTTCTTTAAAATCAGGACAACAGTTTTCAACTGTGCGAACATAATTGCAAAAGTGTTTTCTAATGATCAACGTGCTATTGGAACACAGGAGTGATGGCTGCTAATAATGGGCCTCTGTACGCCTATGTAGATATTCCATAAAGAAATCAGCCGTTTCCAGCTACAATAGCCATTTAAACATTAACAATGTCTACACTGTATTTCTGATCAATTTGGTGTCATTTTAAATGGACAAAGAAAATTGCTTTTCTTTCAAAAACAAGGACATTTCTAAGTGACCCCAAACTTTTGAACGGTAGTGTATATTTTAAAAACTAAACATTTTCTAAATTCAAAAACGGACCCCCTGCAACTGGACAAGGACATTTTATATGACTCCTGTTTCCACAAATCAAGGACGAAGACAGTATCGCCCAAGCTATAGTTGGTCGAAAATGTTCTGTGCTACACCAAACAGTACCTAACCTGCAACTCCCAGTATAATGGATACCAAAAATGCTGAAAAAATAATTCCATTATCTGTTGTTACAATCTGTTGCTATAGAATTACCAGATACCCTACATCACGTGTCCAACTCATTCCACGGAGGGTTGAGTGTCGGTGGGTTTTCGCTCCACCCTTGATTGATGAACTAAGGTCACTAATTAATAAGGAACTGCCCTCACCTGGTTGTCTAGGTCCTGCAGACAATTGGCCCTCCGTGGAATGAGTTTGGCAAACCTCCCCAACATTGACCATCAACTACAATTAAAAACTAATACAAATTGTTGAAACAGGTGTTTAGTGCTGGGCTGAAACAACACTGCATGCCCATCAGCAGCTATTAGCAGGGTACGTTTTAGGCTGCGAGTCAGCAAGATGTCAGCCTGAATCTAAGAATTCTATTTCCAAAGTTGGGGGAAACCCACAGAAGTTAAACTATATTGTCATTATGCTAGTGGTGACAAAGGTGTATCTAGCTACTGCACAGGTATATCCAGTTGGGTGATAGCTAGTTCTCACTAAACTGGCACTTGACAAAAAAAAATCTTAAATTCCACCATAATTCCTCTTGGATTACTAAAATTAGGATCTTTAGTTATCCGTTTCATAATTATGTATATTGATCAGAATGCATTTTAAACAATTTCCATGACTACCAGTACAAAAAAATAGCATTACCGCAATAGTTTTGAAAGTCCCAAAAAGTAAAACAAATAAATGTATATTGTTGCTCACCTAATGAAAAGGCCTGAGTTAAACATAACACTGAAAACAAATATTTAAAAATGTAATTAAAATGTGAGATTTCTTATTACCACAACACAACTTTTTCTGAATCTTGTTTGTCATAATTAATAGTGGATACATGTTATTTTTATGTACACAATTGGATAAAGAACAAAAAGGCAATATCAGATAAATCAAAAATAAAGTATACAGTACCAGTCAAAAGTTTGGACACCAACTCATTCAAGTAAATATGTGTAATTTTGAATTTGAGATTTTTGGTTCCAACCGCTGTGTCTTTGTTGGATTCAGAGTAGGTGAATGGATGATCTCTGCATGTGTGGTTCCCACCGTGAAGCATGGAGGTGGTGGTGTGATGGTGCTTCACTGGTGGCACTGTCAGTAATTTATTTAGAATTCAAGGCACACTTAACCAGCATGGATACCACAGCATTCTTCAGCGATACACCATCCCATCTGGTTTGTGCTTTGTGGGAGTATCATTTGTTTTTCAACAGGAAAATGATCCAAAACACCTCCAGGCTGTGTAAGGGCTATTTGACCAAGAGTGATGGAGTGCTGCATCAGATGACCCGGCCTCCACAATCACCCAACCTCAACCCAATTGAGATGGTTTGGAATGAGTTGGACCGCAGAGTGAAAGAAAAGTAGCCAACAAGTGCCCAGCCTATGTGGGAACTCCTTCAAGACTGTTGGAAAATAATTCTAGGTGAAGCTGGTTGAGAGATTGCCAAGTGTGCAAAGCTATCAAGAAAAAGTGTGGCTACTTTGAAGAATCTCAACTATAAAATTTATTTTGATTAAAAACTATTTTGGTTTCTACAGTTGAAGTTGGAAGTTTACATACACCTTACCCAAATACATTTAAACTCAGATATGACAAATCCTGACATTTAATCCTAGAAAGAAATCCCAGTCTTAGGTCAGTTAGGATCACCACTTTATTTTAAGAATGTGAAATGTCAGAATAACAGTAGAGACTTATTTATTTCATTACATTCCCAGTAGGTGAGAAGTTTACATACACTCAATTAGCATTTGGTAGCATTGCTTTTAAGTTGTTTAACTTGGGTCAAACTTTTCGGGTAGCCTTCCGCAAGCTTCTGTAACAGTATAGCTTCCGTCCCTCTCCTCGCCCCTGCCTGGGCTCGAACCAGGGACCCTCTGCACACATCAACAACTGACTCCCACGAAGCATCGTTACCCATTGCTCCACAAAAGCCCAACTACTTCAAGGTCTCAGAGCGTGTGACGTCACCGATTGAAACGCTGTTAGCATTTGCCACAACTTTGGAAGTATGCTTGGGTCATTGTCCATTTGGAATACCCATTTGCGACCAAGCTTCAACTTCCTGACTGATGTCTTGAGATGTTGCTTCAATATATCCACATAATTTTCCTCCCTTATAATGCCATCTATTTTGTGAAGTGCACCAGTCCCTCCTGCAACAAAGCACCCCCACAACATGATGCTGCCACCCGTGCTGTGCTTCACGGTTGGGATGGTGTTCTTCAGCGTGCAAGCCTCCCCCTTTTTCCTCCAAACATAACGACGGTCATTATGGCCAAAAAGTTATATTTTTGTTTCATCAGACCAGAGGACATTTCTCCAAAAAGTATGATCTTTGTCCCAGTGTGCAGTTGCAAACCATAGTCTGGATTTTTTATGGTGGTTTTGGAGCAGTAGCTTCTTCCTTGCTGAGCGGCCTTTCAGGTTATGTCGATATAGGACTCGTTTTACTGTGGATATAGATACTTTGTACCTGTTTTCTTCCAGCATCTTCACAAGGTCCTTTGATGTTGCTCTGGGATTGATTTGCACTTTTCGCACCAAAGTACGTTCATCTCTAGGAGACAGAACGTGTCTCCTTCCTGAGCGGTATGACGGCTGCATGGTCCCATGGTGTTTATACTTGCGTGCTATTGTTTATACAGATGAACATGGTACCTTCAGGCGTTTGGAAATTGCCGCCAAGGATGAACCAGACTTGTCAAGGTCTACAATTATTTTCCCTGAGGTTTTGGCTGATGTCTTTTCATTTTCCCATGATGTCAAGCAAAGAGGCAGTGAGTTTGAAGGTAGGCCTTGAAATACATCCACAGGTACACCTCCAATTGACTCAAATGATGTAAATTGGCCTATCAGAAGCTTCTAACGCCATGACATCCTTTTCTGGAATTTTCCAAGCTGTCTAAAGGCACAGTCAACTTAGTGTATGTAAACTTCTGACCCACTGGAATTGTGATAGTGAATTATAAGTGAAATAATCTGTCTGTAAACAATTGTTGGAAAAATTACTTGTGTCATGCACAAAGCAGATGTCCTAACCGACTTGCCAAAACTATAGTTTGTTAACAAGAAATTTGTGGAGTGGTTGAAAAACAAGTTTTAATGACTCCAACCTAAGTGTATGTAAACTTCCGACTTCAAATGTATATGCTTCCATATGTGTTATTTCATAGTTATGTCTTCGCTATTATTTTACAATGTAGAAAATAGTAAAAAATAATCAAGGAAAACCCTTGAATGAATAGGTGTCCAAACTTTTGACTGGTACAGTATATCCATAAAAAATATGCCAGCTGATACATTATTTCAACTGGTTGAGAAATGCAGCCTGCCTGTCTGGTCCTGACACCTTCATTACTATGGGACAGCTGGAGATGGAATTTGAATATTGAAACAATGTTGCAAATGTCAGACAGACAGCAATGTTTATACAAATATCCTCTGTTGAAAACTAAATGTTAGTCTAAGAGAAATGTGATATAATGTCCAGATGCTTTCTATAGTGGAGATCAAGTTTAGAAAGTGCCTGGTTGGGCTGATGAGACAGTGGACTGCTCAGTCTGATGGAACAGAGTAAATAGGCATTTAAACGTCATAGATTTAGCCGGTGGTAACTTGTTGAATAGACACAGGCTGGAATGCGGTTTTAACCAATCAGCATTAGACCCACCCGTTGTATAATGTGCTTTATAAACTGGTTGGTTTGAGCCCTGAATGCTGATTGGCTGACAGCAGTGGTACATCAGACCATATACCATGGGTATGACAAGGCATTTCTTTTTTATCTCTAATTACGTTGGTAACCAGTTTATAATAGCAATAAGACACCTTGGATACCAAGGCTAAGGGCTGTATCCAGGCACCCTGCCGTGCATAAATGGACATATAATGGCCATATACCACACCCCCATGGGCCTTATTTCTTTAATAAACTAGTCTTCAGAATGATAGTCATGGTTTTCTAACTCAATTGGTTGCCATGATTAATTTCCTGATTTCATGATAATTACCCTGTCAATGTTACATGCGCCGAAACTCGGCTAGCACCGCAAGCGCTCCGCCAAACATTAAAGTTACACTTAGCCATCTTTCAAAGCAATACAAAATCCAACCTCACCGGGTTGCTCGCGCGAGTCAGTTTCAAAGAGCATGAACTTGTTAAAAATGAACTTTGCTAGCAACTCGACCAGGTCACATCTACCTCGACTGTTTTATTCCTAGACAGTATTACTGCACGTAACTAGCTAGCTAGTCAACTAACTTGTAGTTAGGCCATTGTGCACTGACACTAGCAACAAAAGGTGCCAACTGGTGGCTAGCTACCTAACCTAGCCACCTAACGTTACCGCCCCCTTGCCTTAGAGCCGCAGAACGCGATTATGGCAGGCCTCACATGGTTAGCGAGCATATGCTAGCCACATAGCTAGCTAACTACTTCTGTAAAATAACAGTTACGTTAGCTGACTAAGTTAAAAGGTTAGTTACCTATTTAACAAAGTCCATATATATAGATATATATATATATATACACACACACACACACACACACACGTATATATATTTTGGTAAAAAAAAAAATAATAATACGACTACGCTCGCATGACACGTGCTTACAAAGAACTTGTCAGGAAGAATCGCTTGTTTTTATTCGTCAGGTTAGCTAGATAGCTATAATTAGCTAGTCGTTCAGCTAGGCCAAAGCTTCGTCAACGTTGCCTTTCTCGCCATTGGAAGCCGTTTAGCTAGCTAACTTAGCTGCGCTAATTACGTGCATAGAATATTCAAGAAAATAGTTAACACGTTAAATTTATAAACCATTAAATTGTCCTTACCGGCTGCGTTAGGTTGTTATTTAGCGGTGTGTATATTTATGTTTCTATTTCCAGTCAGACGGCAACATGAGGGGGAGGCAGCGCGTCTGCAACTGACTGACAGATAGGGGGAGGTTGCCTAATCAGACAGACTATGATACAAATTATTGTTATAGTAAAAAAAAAACTCTGCCAGAATGTTGAATAACATTTCATTGGAATGTACTCTACCCTACCGGTTGTCTGTGCGGTTGGTATTTCAGCAGGGCAAATTTTGAAACAAAATATCCACAGGAAAGTTTATTTACCCGACTTTTTAGAGCGCCAGTACTGCAAATGAAATTTCACCTGGCACATGCGCAAAACCGTGTGAACACCTGCAAGACTTCGTTATGCATTCATTGCGTGCATATTCTTTTATTAACAAATATCAACAAACAAAAGAGGAATAGTCACATGCAAACAAGCATACATATAAACTATTTACATTGCCAGGAATCCTAAACAAACAAATCAAATTCATTAATAACACAACAAGTTTTAATTGGCTTGTTGTTTTTAATTTTAGTTAAAGTAGTGCCATATTGTTTAACTTCATTTATAAAGTGAAAAAAAGTTAAGTTTCGAAATAGACCATTTGCATTTGTGAATATGAAATTTACCTAGTATTATTAGCAGTTGAATTAAATATACTACATCTTAATCTATGTCAGAATTTCTGAAATAAATCATTATATCAAAACCATTCAATAGTACAACTGGTCCTATTTTTTTTGTAACAAAATTCTGTATGTCAATCCAAACAATTCTACTATAAATACAGGCAAAAAACAAATGTAAAATGGTCTCCTTCTCCATTCCACAGAAATCACATTTATAGTCAATATTCAGCTTGAATCTTTCCAAAACATATTTCACAGGATAAATTCTATGTAACATTTTAAATGAAACTTCCTTTACTTTGTTACTGATACAATATTTGTCAGCAATTTTCCATGCTTTCCACATTGTATATCACCATAGAACCTTGCTGAGGGAATTGAAGTATCACAAACAATATTCCTAATCTGTTTATTACTACATTTATCTTTGATGTTAATATTGCCAATGAATATATTTTCATGTAAATCTATGTTACTTACCTCAACCACAGAGGAATTTAAAAGAGATACAACCCCCCTTGGAATTGCATTAAAAACAATTGCATATTCCTTCGGGGAAATATGAGAGTAGATATCCATCCTCATTCAGTAACTGACCAACCAAAATAATTTTATTCTCAAACCAGTTATGAAAAAAAAGAGTCTTATTTTTTAATCGTATATCTTTGTTGTTCCATATAAAGTATCTGTGAGGGGGGAAATTGTGTTCATACGCTAACATCCAAGATAAAATTGCCTGCTTATGGAATTTGGCCAATTTTACTGGGATTTTATCAACATCAAACTTACATTGTAACAAAAATTCTAAACCACCAACAGAGTCAAATAAATACTTAGGGAAGACATTCCAAATACTGTTCTGATTCTTAATATACTTCAGAATCCAATTTATTTTAAAAGTATTATTTAGAGTATTGAAATCTAAAACCGCAAGACCTCCTTGTTCTTGGGTATTAGTGAGAATATCTTTCCGTAGACAGTGAGGCTTGTTCCTCCAAATAAAATTATAAAGAATCTTATCTCAGTCCTTTACAATTTTAGTGGATAACTCAAGTGATAACGAGACATAAACTGATCTGGATAACCCTTCAGTTTTAGACAATAAAACCCGACCGTATAACGAAATATCTCTCAGCAACCAGAGGTTCAATTTCTTCTTTGTTTTCTCAATAATGGGGTTAAAGTTTAATTCACTCATTTGTTTTTCATCCTTGCATATAACAATTCCAAGAAAAGTAACCTTATCTTTAATTGGGATACCATATATTTCCTGTAAAACACAATCCTTGAGTGGAAATAAGACTAACCCTAACCTGAAACTAAGGAAAAGTCTTCAATACAGGAAACTGCTTTAGAAACCTCATTCCTGTCTCTCAAAAATATGGTGGTATCATCAGCCAGTTGACATAGTTTGGACTAATTGGGCAGCCCTGCCTAATGCCACGGCCAATATCAAATCTTTGGGATGTCCCATGAGCTAATTTTACAGAGCTAGTACAACCACTATCTAAAGTTTGGACTGCTTTCAAAAAAAGTCACCAAACCCCAAAAAACGTATTGCTTTGAACATAAACTCATGTTCTACAGTGTCAAAAGCTTTATAAAAATCAACAAACATAAGAAAACTATCATCAAGGATGAGGTCATTATAGTCAATCATATCTAAGATCAACCTGATGTTATTACTAGCGTGTCGACCGTGCATAAAACCCGATTGTTTTTCATCAATTATATGTTGCAAGCCTTGTTTCAACCTCTTAGCAAATACAAGGGCAAATAGTTTCCCATCATTATTCAACAGGCTAATGGGCCTCCAGTTGTCTATATAAAGACTATCCTTATTAGGTTTGGGAATCAAAGTAATTACACCTTGCTTTAAGGAGGCCGGTAACTCCCCCTTTTCTATTGATTCTTGGAACATAGCAAGAATGAAAGGAATCAATTTATCATTGAATGCTTTATAAAACGCGCTTATTAAACCGTCATTTCCAGGGGACCTATTGTCCTTAAGGCTTTTAATACAGTCTTTTATCTCAATTTCGGATAACTCATCACAAAAATCCCTGAAATCATTATCTATCTTCTTAGCATCATTGCGTGCATGTGCTTCTGTCTTGTAAAAGTACATTAGGTCATGAGCAAACAGATCTTGATTGCCATACACAGAGACCATGTTAAAAAAAAAAATGGTTTAAAAGGTCCAATGTAGCCGTTTTTTTTTCTCAATATCAAATACTTTTTGGGTTACAATTAAGTACCTTGCTGTGATTGTTTTCAATTAAAATGGTCAAAAACTAAATTCTCAAGCAAGGATTTTGCTAAGACTGTCTGGGAGGGGTCTGAGTGGGGAGGGGAAAACTGAAAACTATCTGTTATTGGCAGAGAGGTTTGGAATTCACTTTTTTTATTGGTCTATAAACTAATTTACAGTATGGTGATGTCACCAGGCAGGCCAAAACCATCCCACCAAAAGAGGTTGACATTTCAGGTGGTCTTTTCAAACAGCTCTTACACTATAAGGGCATTATCGTAATTTTCACAATTTCACAGTTTTATTTCAACCTCATAGTCTGGAAATATATATAAAATAGAAGAAATCACATTTCGACTGCGCTAGGCCTGAAGGATCAACCCCATGGAAAATCGGCAAAGTCAGTTAAAAAATAATTGTATTCAACATTCGTGGCGTGCGTGCGTGAGTATGTGTGTGTTTCTATAATTTAAGTTATTTTTTAATTTACAGATAAAATGTCATGTTTTGCATACAGCTAATGAAAAGTGGACAGCAGTTTTTTGACAGGACAGGTGGTGGTAAGCATTTGGACAATTTGAGAACTCATTCTTTAATTTCACATTCTCATATATCCTTATCACCATCCTTATATTACTTCCTTTGTGAAACGCAAAAACTTTTGAAAAACATTCTACATCTGTTCTAGCCAGGGTTGTTTTCAGGGTTACAGTTAAAAGACAAGTTTCTTCAAAGTTAGCCACGGCTGATTCTAATTCCTATGGGGTTGTAAGTCTGCCCAGGGACCCAGTAGGTATCCCAAATGGCACCCTATTCCCTATGCAATAGTTTTGACCAGGGCATTGTTCAAAAGTAAGGTACTATAAAGGGTATAGGGTGCCGTTTAGAAGAAACAGAGTTGGTGGAGTGAAATCAATTCCCAGGGATGTAACAGTCACTGCTCTGGTTAGGTCAGTCAGTCAAATGAGGGAGCAACATGGGACACAAGGTCATGCGTTCCAATGGTCTTGTTTTTTCCCTGCTGGCTTCTCAGTGCGTTAGTAAAGATCAGGTTAGCTAAAGCCTAGCAAGGGGTATCGATTTGAGACTGAGCACTCAGACAATGCCCTTCCTTACAGCAAATATGTTGATGTCCTCTCTGACTTTATCTTTCTGGGCCAATAAAATAGTCCAATGTTTTATTAAGTGCCTGGATACTAGTGATTTCCAAATGTGCAGTATGTTCATGATAAACAAGAGCAAATACATAAATTACCCAGCTTTAGAGCACCACTCATTGCTCTTGCCTGTGACACTTTCCAACCTAAAATGTTCCTCTTCAGACAATGGCACAAGCTCTTCAAACCTCAACATCCCCCCGCCCCCCCAAACACAGCAATACACAAACAAGTGAACTTTAAAGCACCTTGTTACAGTTGAAGTCGGAAGTTTACATACACCTTAGCCAAATACATTTAAACTCAGTTTTTCACAATTCCTGACATTTAATCCTAGTAAAAACTCCCTGTTTTTGGTCAGTTAGGATCACCACTTTATTTTAAGAATGTGAAATGTCAGAATAATAGTAGAGAGAAGTATTTATTTCAGCTTTCATTTCTTTCATTACATTCCCAATGGGTCAGAAGTTCACATACACTCAATTAGTATTTGGTAGCATTGCCTTTAAATTGTTTAACTTAGGTCACACGTTTCAGGTAGCCTTCCACAAGCTTCCCACAATAGGTTGGGTGAATTTTGGCCCATTCCTCCTGACAGAGCTGGTGTAACTGAGTCAGGTTTGTAGGCCTCCTTGCTCGCACACGTTTTTTTAGTTTTGCCCACACATTTTCTATGGGATTGAGGTCAGGGCTTTGCAATGGCCACTCTAATTCCTTGACTTTGTTGTCCTTAAGCCATTTTGCCACAACTTTGGAAGTATGCTTGGAGTCATTATCCATTTGGAAGACCCATTTGCGACCAAGCTTTAACTTCCTGACTGATGTCTTGAGATGTTGCTTCAATATATCCACATCATTTTCCTTTCTCATCTATTTTGTGAAGTGCACCAGTCCCTCCTGCAGCAAAGCACCCCCACAATATGATGCTGCCACCCCTGTGCTTCACGGTTGGGATGGTGCTTGCAAGCCTCCCCCTTTTTCCTCCAAACATAACGACGGTCATTATGGCCAAAAAGTTTTATTTTTGTTTCATCAGACCAGAGGACATTTCTCCCAAAATTACGATCTTTGTCCCCATGTAGAGTTGCAAACCGTAGTCTGGCTTTTTTATGCCGGTTTTGGAGCAGAGGCTTCTTCCTTGCTGAGTGGTCTTTCAGGTTATGTCGATATAGGACTCGTTTTACTGTGGATATAGATACTTTTGTACCTGTTTCCTCCAGCATCTTCACAAGGTCCTTTGCTGTTGTACTGGGATTGATTTGCACTTTTCGCACCAAAGTACATTAATCTCTAAGAGACAGAACGCGTCTCTTTCCTGAGCGGTATGACGGCTGCGTGGTCCCATGGTGTTTATACTTGCGTACTATTGTTTGTACTGATTAACGTGGTACCTTCAGGCGTTTGGAAATTGTTCCCAAGTATGAACCAGACTTCATTTGAAAGCCATGACATCCTTTTCTGGACTTTTCCGAGCTGTTTAAAGGCACAGTCAACTTATTGTATGTTAACTTCTGACCCACTGGAATTGTGATACAGTGAGTTATAAGTGAAATAATCTGTCTGTAAACAATTTTTGGTAAAATTACTTGTGTCATGCACAAAGTAGATGTCCTAACCGACTTGCCAAAACCATAGTTTGTTAACAAGAAATGTGTGGAGTGGTTGAAAAACGAGTTTTCATGACTCCAACCTAAGTGTACTTCTGACTTCAACTGTATGTGCTGAGTACAGTATGCTCATATTCAATCCACCAGTTCTTCCACCTCTCTCTTTTTCTCTTTTTCTCTTTCCCTCTCTCTCTCTCTCTCTCTCTCTCTCTCTCTCTCTCTCTCTCTCTCTCTCTCTCTCTCTCTCTCTCTCTCTCTCTCTCTCTCTCTCTCTCTCTCTCTCTCTTTCCATGTAAAGTGCATTCGGAAAGTATTCAGACCCTTCTACTTTTTCCACATTTTGTTACATTACACTTATTCTAAAATTTAATAAATAGTTTTTCTCCCCTCATTAATCTACACACAATTCCCCACAATATTTGAGAATTGTTTGAAAATGTATAAAAAATAAACAACGGAAATATCATATTTACATACAGTACCAGTCAAAAGTTTGGACAGACCTTCTCATTCCATAAAAAAAAAACTATTTTCTACATTGTAGAATAATAGTGAAGACATCAAAACGATGAAATAACATATGGCATCATGTAGTAACCAAAAAAGTGCTCATGAGGAACTCTGGAGCTCTGTCAGAGTGACCATCGGGTTCTTGATCACATCCCTGACCAAGCCCTTCTCCCCTGATTGCGGCCAGCTCTAGGAAGAGTCTTTGTGGTTCCAAACTTCTTCCATTTAAGGATGATGGAGGCCACTGTGTTCTTGGGGACCTTCAATACTGCAGACATTTTTTGGTATGCTTCCCCAGATCTGCGCATCGACACAATCCAGTCTCGGAGCTCTACGGACAATTCCTTCGACCTCATCACTGTCAACTGTGGGACCTTATATAGACAAGGGTGTGCCTTTCCAAATCATGTCCAATCAATTGAATTTACCACAGGTGGACTCCAATCAAGTTGTAGAAACATTTCAAGGATGATCAATGGAAACAGGGGCGGCAGGTAGCCTAGTGGTTAGAGCGTTGGGCCAGTAACCGAAAGATTGCTGGATCAAATCCCAGAGCTGATCCCAGAGTAAAACTCCATCGTTCTGCTCCTGAACAAGGCAGTTAACTCATTGTTCCCTGGTAGGCTGTCATTGTAAATAATAATTTGTTCTTAACTGACTTGCCTAGTTAAAAAAAACAGGATGCACCTGATTTCGAGTCTCATAACAGTATGAACATTTATGTAAAAAAGATATTTCTGTTTTTATTTTTTATATATTTGTAAACATAAAAATATATATATATTCGCTTTGATGAGGATAAAAAAAATTATATATTTTAGAATAAGGCTGTAAGGTAACAAAATGTGGAAAAAGGGAAGGGGTCTGAATATTTTCCAAATGCACTGTCTTTCTTTACCTGCATAATATCTCTCTGTTTGTCGCTGTCTGATTTGTTTATGTGGGGAATTGCTTGTAAACCTCCATGGCATCAATGCAGCAGAGATTGGCCAGGTTCAGGTAAAGCAAACCCTCTCCCTGTAGCCCCAGACTGATTGATACTTTACAGAAGCCAGTTACTGACGTTCATGTTGCCTACTTCTGTGTTTTCTGATACCCTGTTATCTTTACATAACTGCTGTGTGGGAGGACAGGCAGCGTTGATCAAGAGGAGGGCCAGTGCCACAGCCCTGCATATGCAGCTGAGAAAGGAGAGCTCTGTTTGGAGCTGTCGAGATGTGTAGGCAGGCACCCTCAAACTGGAATCTGGCTCACTGGGGGGAGAACTAAAAATGAAATTATGTAAAACACTCCAATAAACTCATAAGACAAACCGGGAATAGAAATGGACTCTGACTTTGAATAAACAAAGTGGGGTTTAATTTGCAATCAAAAAGGATATTATAGAGTAGTTATGCATTTTCAATCTTTGCTGTATTGGTCATGAAGAACATTCCTGCCAGTAATATACTGTAGCTTTAGCAAACAATCTTATATTTAGGAGATTTAATTAGACTGAGAACATTTATGAATTAAGATTATGAATGAAATAATGCTCGACTGGGGAAAAGTGAGACATAGCCTAGGTCAATAAAGATACCATTTTAAATATTGTCTAATGCTGACATTAATATCAGTAAATATCAATTCATATTTTCCCTTTGAGCTACTATTGTAATTAACCAATCAACAAAGGACAGGATCAGAATTACAATTAAGGTATTGTTGCCTCAATGCAAGATAGCTGAAGATTGTATTCTACGTTGGCCATTCAGTGAGAAATCCCTTTAGTGGCCAGAACAATACAGTCCTCAACAAGACGTGACAGCTTTTGGCTTATCTTCCTGGCCCATGTTGATGGCTGTGCTGGCTGGCTTTACAGCTGCAGACCAATAGACTGACTCCCCAGGTGCATGCGGAGGTTATTTCCCCCTGATCCTCCACTGACAGTGCAAATCCACAGCTGTGTCCCAAATGGCACCCCATTCACTATATAGTGCACTACTTTTGACTAGAGCTCTATGGGCCCTGCTCAAAGTTGTGCACTACATTGGAAATAGGGTGCCATTTGGAATGCACTCTATGTCGAGGCAGCAGGCAGTGTCCCTCGGATCCCACAACAAAACCAGACAGAGCGGATTTCGGATGCTCCATCTACTTAAATATGGCTGCTCCCTGGGGGGGTTTTGTGTCACATTTTGCAGCGTTTTTACTGTGGATAGAGTGTAACCCTCCTCACCACTCTCCGCCATGGTTATTAATCTGTAAATTGATCGCAAACCCTCTTTCCCTGGGAGGTGTTTGTCGCGGTCTCCCTGGTTTAAATTGGGGGGTATAGGCTTTAGCCCTGCTCTTATTTAGCCCAACTTTAGCCTGGTATAATGGAGCAATCTGCTCCCCTCTGAATATCCACCACCAACCCCCAGATGGGCTCTTGCCATAGTATTCATTGCTGTACTGGCTCCCTGAGACTACACTTTACTGGCCAGTTGACCCTGCCTCATTCATATTTATCCCAGGCTCCTATATCATCCCGTATTGCCTGAGTGGTTTCGATTTTATTTTTCTCCAGGGCAGTTAGACCTTAACTTAAATGTTTTTTTTTCTTCCGAATTCAGGAAAATAAGGTGTTTCATTGAAGTATTGAGATTGCATTTATGCTGCGGTTGATGATCCATTTAGTCTGAATGATGCCTGCACATTTGTGTGGGTTTGCTAAGGTTTTGTTGCTCACGCTAATCGGCATCACTCCTGCACATTTTAATCATCATTATTGGAACTAGTTGTATGACGGGTTGTATCTGAAAACACACAGTGGTATTCATGGCAAACCATGTTAAAAGGATTTGCTAGAAAATGCATCAGATGATGATGCCAAGCTGTGTTGGGCCTTTGGGAAAGTCAGATCTGAACAGTGCGTGCGTCATACCATGTGAAGAAAAAGAGCAACAGCCTAGCATTAAGGAGAGGAAAAAACATCCAGAAAGTGTTTTATAATTGTAAGATTGTTTTTTTGAAGACCCCCCATGGGCGAGGAAGAGTTTGAGGAAGAAGAGTGAGGTGGCTCTGTTTTGTGGTAAGTGAGTGGGAGTAAGGGAGTTGAGCGGTGGTGTGCGTGTATGAGCTCCACTTCAAGCCCCGCTCTGACTCACCCCAGTGGGTGAGGGCCAGGAGAACATAGGACACCCACGCCCTCAGCCCACACTCCCCACAGCTCAGCTCTCTACTGCTACTTCCCTGGAAGCTGAAGAACACAGAGGGAGGGGGAGGACAGAGATGAAGAAAATAAGAAATACATATCTCCTTTTAAACTATTAATAGTCCACAGTCATCAATGTTATGTATGTCTTCCTTCGGATGCTGTGGGGATCATAGGTGCGTGGGTAAAGTACCGGACCTAAACTGCAGATTATTAGTGGACACTGACTGAAAGGAGCGGTCTTTGAAATAAACATCAGGGTCTGAAATAGACAAGGGTGTCCTGGCCATGAAAAAACTTTGGCTGATAATGAAGGTCTTTCTTCCTGTCATATCATACAACTGAAGAAAAAAGGCAAACGTAGGCCTAAAGGAAAAGTTATAAGAAAAGTACTTTGTGGCTTGCAAGTGACCTCCACCTCCTAGTCTGCTCGCTTTGCCTGTTCTTCTGCATTGTAATCTGAGGCACAACAGTCAAACAGATGAGATCCACCTTTGTGATTTGTGATCTGTGTTTTGAAACTTGCTGGCTGTCACCATACTCACCCCCCTCATCCCCCTGACAGATCACAATCTCAGCCCCAACTGGATGCAATTCAACTGTGTGGAGAAGCTGTGCCAGGGAATTGGAAATGACATTTTCAGGAATATTGCCTTACCCCAGCCCGCTTTCATCCTACCAGCACACCAGGAACACAAGTAGATGTTGGCTTTCATGTGGCATAGATTTTTCTTTTCCAGAGATAGGCCTGTAGCAAACCAGCTTCCCAGGGGGTCTGTATTGGAAGGCAATTACAGGAGGGAGAGAAGTCCCCAATACTGTGTTATTTGTCCTTTTACCCTACTGTGGGCTACCTGAATGAGACTATAGTTTCTTGTCCCAGGTACAGAGGCGGTGGTACACATTTGTTTCTGCATATACCGACACCACACAAACAAAGTCTACAGAAGCTGCACGTTTCTGACCTTTGGCTTTTGACCCTACCTATATAAGGCTACCTTCTTGTCCCAGGTACAAAGGCAAGGAGGCACACACTCGTTTCTACCTCCTCCAACAAACAGGACCGACAGTAGCTACATGTTTCAGACAACTTTCTCCACAAGATTAACCAGCACAAGCAAAGCTGGTGATAAGACCACTGTAACAAGCATGACATGAGGCGTCATTGAACCTGAAAGGCACATGGAAGTGGAGGCAATGCGCAGCTGTGTTCACAGTAAAGATAAAGTTACATTTGTGAAGGCCAAGGCAGGTGGAAATTGAGACGCGGCAGGCGGCAATTATGGATGAGCATGCAAATGCAAAACTTTGTCTAGCTCCTCACAACACAAGGTAATGAAATGCACACGGAATGCAAATTGGTGCACGCTGCATTCACAAAATCATCTGTGGTTAGTGTGGTAATGCACGCAGATCACGTACCCGGTAGGAGGTGCGAGGGGAGGGGAGGGTCAGTAACAATTAAGGCAGATAATTAACCCAAGTCGCAAGCTGGAGTTGCCGTGGCATTGATGGCTATCTTTGTTACGAGAGCTAATGGATTGTAACATTTACGTTAAGACATCAAGACGGCCCATCCTCATACATCAGACGAAAATGTGTGCGTGATGAATTGTGTGTTTATCTTATTTCCCCTGTCCTTGTTCCCTGTCAGGCCTGTCACAGCGGTGCACCAAATCCTATGTAAAAGGCTAATAAAGAAGCAGGGAAGACTGGCACCAGGGGCGGACCACAGTTGATGCTGGTGCCACTTTTCATTTAGCATCATTACTCAGCAGCCAAATACTAAAGCACTCTGTCTCTTACAGAGCTCTGTATCAGAAGGAATAAGACACACAGTTTAAAGCCATAAATACGCCACTGGAATTCATCATGTATCTTCCCTTCTTCAATAGGGCATGAATCATGATAAAACAAACAGAACCAAGAGCATATACAGAAACTGATTTGTATCATCTGACCAAGGAATACTGCAGAAGAAAATATGAAAAGAAGTAAATATATAATATGAAATATGACATTTTGGACCTGAAAAGAAGCTGGGGAATTAATTATACCCCTTTAATAAATTCTCTATTCAGAGGAGGCACGATTATCTTGTATAGTTCAATTATGTCGTTGTCACCAGATGGGATCCTCTGTCGTCCTTTTGGGGCTGCTTGCGCTCCAGGCCCTTGTGGGTTTGGAAGATAACATTTAGGAGTTCTGCATGTTGCTGTCTGGCAACCTTCACCTAGGATGCCGTGCTGTTTGGAGTGTGAGCCCCTGAGTAGACACAGATGATTAATGCTCGGCGAGGCAGCATGCACCTGACTGAGTCTTATCCATTGTGGTGTGGAGGCAGGCCAAGAGGGAGCCCCAGCAATTAAAAATGGACACCACTGGCTATGATGGCATTACTCAAATAGCTTCAACTAACTTCAAATAAACCCCAGTGTCTGCGATAGATAGGCCTATTCAGGGTAGTTTTCTTATTCACCAAATCAGCACTAATGTCAGTTGTGTCTGGGACTTTTCGGGTTTGTTTATAAAGGCGGCACAATTCTGATATTTTTTTCACTAATTGGTCTTTTGAATAATCAGATCACCTCTGAAAAATATCTGATCTGAAAAGATCTGATGTGATTGGTCAAAAGACCAATTAGTGGAAAAAAAGATCAAAATTGGTCTGCCTGTCTAAACGCAGCCTTAGAGACACAATTGGTGGATAAGAGGATAATAAAATAGACTGTCGTTATGACCTAGACAACAGAAGTCAACAACACCATCAGCGTCGATTTGCACAGCTCTGCCAGATACATAATTGCAGAGCTGTAAGGAGGAAAATATAGGGTTAGGAGCAAATAATGATGAAAATGATCATCTACAGTTTGCAGAGAGATTTTCATGAATGGCAAAGTGTTGATTTTAATTTGATACCCCCGGCCTCAAACTGTTGAAGCCAAGCATCACATTATACATCCATCCGCAGACGGTTCTTTGATGAGCAGTCAGGTCAGATATTTCAATTGACGCACGTATCTCATGGTGTATTCAAAGCGTTAATTGTTACACTGAAGAGGAAGTGATAATTAAGAGATCTCTTGCTTTTCTTAATGGTGTCAGAATGCAACCGAGAGAGGAGGGAAAAAGGGATGGGGGTGTTTCAAAGAAAACAACATCAGTCATTATCATCAGTCATTTGTTTGGAGATGAGTTGAGAACATGCCCAGTAGCTCACTGTTATGTCTGTCTCTGACTGCTGTTTTGGAGTTTGTGTTTGGCAGAGGCATTGTCAGAAGGTTGACTGGACCTCTCTTAAAGCTGAAATATGTCACTTTTTGGGGCGAGCTGACCAAATTCACATAGAAATGTGGGTTATAGATCTGTCATTGTCATTGAAAGCAAGTCTAAGAAATGGTAGATATGTTCTATGTGCGCTATTTCTATGCTTCCATTCTTAAGTTTTGTTTTTGCGTCTTTTACTTTTTTTTTTTTTTTTACTTTTACATTTTGTACACCAGCTTCAAATACCCGAAAATACAATACTTGGTTATGGAAAATATGTTTCACATAGATGGTACAATGATTCTCTGCACTATACTTGTTTGTTTTGTCACATAAACTTAAATCAAGCAAACTATTAGAATTTTAGCAACCAGGAAATGGTGGAGCAATTTCTACATATTGCATCTAGATCACTTCACTTCTCCCTTTTTGTTTACAAAGCTTTTCTGCACAAGCTTCCAACATATCTCACTTCTCCATTAAAAATAAGGGGCACCAAACCCACTCACAGGGTTGGTTAACTCTTGAAGTCCCTGGTCTCTACTACCAACTTAGGTAAATCAGCCTTTAGTTTTAATGCCCTTCCCACCCAATCCCTGGTGCCAATAGGGCAGTTTAGAACACTGATGCGGGTTTATTTGTCACATGCACCAAATACAACAGGTATTCACCTTACAGTTAAATGCCCTTAACCAACAATGCAGTTTTAAGAAAAATACCCCCCTTTTTTTAACAAATAATGTTTAGTTCTTTACTTATTGTTTTATTTTAATAATTCACTGAGGTTTGCAAGTGTTTTGGTTGATTGTGGTGCTTTATTAGGGTTGTTGAGATGTTGTGTGCCTGTATCTGCTGCATCCTGTAGTTAATACAATTCTTTCTGTTTTATTGATTTATTTAATAATCATGTTGTGAGTTGTTTGTAATCAGGGCACCATCAGAGCACCATTGTTTTTGAGGCTGGAGTTGGTAATAAACTTTAACGTCTGCTTCCAGCCCACTTTCCAACTCACACTCTCAAACACATAGATCCCCTCAACGCAGCTCACTCTCCAGATCCCAATCACCTGAATTCTGATCACCTGTCCACACAGCTGTATGTCATTATCACACACTATTTAGTTCAGTTCTTTGCACCCCATCATTGTGAGGTATTGTTTGTTATTGATACACATTTCTATTCGGAGCGCTGTTTATTTCCATATTAGTCCTCCTGTGTATCATAGTTTTGGCCATCCTCACTAACGATGCCTTTTTGCCTATTACCTGCCTGTACTTTTGCCTATTGGATTTCCTGTCATCAACCTCTTGCCTGATCTCCCAGACTACGTTACTAGCCTTTTCCCTGCCTGTGCTGTTGCCTTTTTGGACCCCCTGTGTATGACCTTCTGCTAGCCCCTGGACCCAGCTACCTGCCTATTCCAGTGGTCCTTTACAAATAAACACCTGCTGCTCTGTCTCCCATCGTTTTCTCATTAGGTTCATATGGATTATCGCCAAATTGTATGCCTGCGTCATACAAGTCAGTATTTCTGAGTTAATTTAGTTGTTACTTCCCACACTGTTTCCCTGACCGAATACGTTTCAATTGTTAGAATTATATGTTAAAAATTAAACAAGAAATTCCGTCCCAAATTAGACTTGAAGACACGTCCTCAGCTGTCAACTTTTGTAGCTGATCAATTTATATCAGTTTCTGCAGTCTTTAATGATGAGCAAGTGTCAGTGGAGTTGGCTGTCATATGTTGATAATCATTCCTTCACTGGCCCACATTCTGTAGTTGTCCTGCTGTTGTTTATGTTTGATTAATTTTGGAGGCGTCGCTCGCCTCTGAGGAAAACACAGAAGCACCGCATCCAGAAATAGTTTAACGCAACCCAGGCCTAATCTGTTCTCAATCCAAACTGATTAATCCTCATTTGACAGGTTGCCGTATTCTCTGTAATTAAGTCAAATCATTCATTAATATTCGCTCACCATCAGAGTGTGAGTCTCATGAACGTGGACGTTTTCAGCTGTCAAGCGCTGTCTTCTTCCATTACCTCATAAAGATTACTGAAAAGTACAGCGCCTTGGAAGTTTAAGCGCCATCATGGAAATATTTTGTCGACAATACAGCTCTTACTCCTCCTAACTTTCTTCTTGCAATTTATTGCTCATTGCTTTTCAAAGATTTTGTTCTGACGTTTGGCTTGAAACACTGGCTGGAGACAAGGGGTTCTCTTTCTTGCCTCTTCATTGTGTATCATGTTAATCCCACCACATTGTAGAGGACAAACCATTTGAGAAGACATTTGACTTTGTTCTCATACACTGACTTTATCAATATTGATCAATATACATCTGAACGGTGGTGGAAGGACCCATCTCTTGAAAATTGTCCTGGGGCTCTGTGAGGAATGGGAAACCCAACACGCTTGAACTTATCCTTTGCCGAAAGAACGATCTTTACAGAAAATAAACAGTACTGTATCGAATTCCACAGGAGCGGGAAAGCATAAAGAATCAGAAAGAAACAGCTTCCAAGGGACAGAGTAAGAATTGTCATGTTAGTTTTAAGTAAAGATCAAGAACAAGTGATTCTCGTTAATGAGTAACTGAAATGTCGGGGGATTGGTAGAGGGTACGCGAGCAAGGTGACATTTATTCTCTCCTACTTAATAGCTCTAGTAACAGAGCCATCCTTGACTCCTGTCTCCTCCTCTGTCATTTAATTAACCTTTGCGCAGATTAAAATGTTATCCAGTGTTATCTGAAAGCAGAGGGTGCAAAGAACAGCTTTTTGCTAAGTTTTAAGCCTGTATGAAGTGAGACGTTGGGTTCGACGCAATCTATTCCCTGCACACTAGGGATACCGGTATAATATGTGCTTTGATATTCGGAGGAATTATGATTGGGCGATGAAAAGGAGAGTGAACAGGTTGGCTGGTCTGTCTCTTCAGAAGCCAGCTGATTGGTATGGCTGCCCTGTGACAAATCATTGGGGGTAGATTAAACAACTCAGCTGCTGATTGTAAGGCCACTGCCTGTTGTTTCTGTCCTGCTCCCATCGCGTGGTCTATGCAACACTGGCACATCTGAATGGGCCAATTGTCATCATGTGTGGGGAGAAAGTCCCACAGGATAGGAGGAAAATCAATGCAACAATGCTTGTTTGTCATGCTGTGAACTACACATTCAAATCCAAAACTGATGTAGGCTTATTAAAAGTACTACACGAATGTCCTAATATGCATGAGAATGTTCTGATGAATATTACTATTTCTTCTTAAAGACCTCATGCAGTGATTTTTCTCTTAAGCCGTAATGAAGAAGCATAATCAATGCAGTTAGGTACTATCAGACCTGAACTATGTTATGTTTAATCATTTAGGAATTCATACTGTTTTTCTGAAAAGATCCATCCACATAGTTTAAGTTTTTAATTGTAATTTAGCCTTTATTTAACTAGGCAAGTCAGTTAAGAACAAATTCTTATTTTACAATGATGGCCTACCCAGGCCAAACCCTCCCCTAACCCGGACAATGCTGGGCCAATTGTGCGCCGCCCTATGGGACTCCCGATCACGGCCGGTTGGGATACAGCCCGGGATCGAACCAGGGTCTGTAGTGACGCCTCTAGCACTGAGATGCAGTGCTTAATGACCGCTGTGCAACTTGGGAGCCTACAAATTATAAGTTGACAAGTTGATAAGATGACAGTTATCCAGCCAATTTGCAAACGTACAAGAAAACCCTTTATTACTGTGTCATAACGCATTTGTTACACATCTGTAGTACAATACCCCATATCGGCTTGTGTGTTCAGAGGAGTTTCGATACTGAAGGGTGTAACAAACCCTCATCCAACTGAGTTTTTTTATTAGAACATTTCTGCCATATTTACCACCCATGAGAGAGGATGGCAGAGGCTGCGGTAGAGATGATTCGGCTCCAGGATTCACAGGCCTATAAAGTGGGTTTATTGTGATTTGTGTAGCTCCACATCTCCAGATATCATGATTGCCAGGATGTGCCTGGGAATAGACAGACCAGGTGAATGTGTCGGAAGCAATTTAGGCTAGTGAAACCATACAGCTACTGTAACTGCTTGCATTGTACTAACCATAATTGGCAATAAGGTGAGGGCTGATACCGCACCATCTCTTGTACCTCATCATTGTCCTTCCCTTCCCTGCGACTGATGGCTATAAGCTATAAGCTTGGGTTGTCAGGGAGCAAAAACAGAATCTCTCTGAAACCGCTGACACTCAGGTTTACAAAAGATTGATGTGATGCCTCCCAGCCGTGCACACTTTCTGTGTTGTTTGTCGGCAAGGAAACAACCAGGTACAATCCCCATGTGATATCTGGCATGCTGAATGTTTTATGACTCCGGAGTGCATCGGGACAGAGGTGCAGCAACGTTGGCTACTTCAGGAAATTGTCTTGTGTTGCCCCATGGGACGAAAGGGAATCATGAAAGAGATGCCAGAAAAAGACAAGAGACAGCAGCCACTTCAATTTCTGTGACATAAAAGCTTGCTTGAACATTGACTTGGTACCAGTACCCCCTGTATGTAGCCTCGTTATTGTTATTTTATTGTGTTACTTTTAATTTTTTACTTTAGTTTAACTCTATTTCTTGAACTGAATTTTTGGTTAAGGGCTCATAAGTAAGCACTTCACGGTAAGGTCTACACTTGTTGTATTCGGTGCATGTGACAATTTTTTTTTTTATATGAACAACAGTAGCCTACTGTCTCACACTTATTCATTTTTAAAATGTTAACAATTGGGCCCCTGCTAACAATGAATGATTCATAACTATAACAAATGTTTCATTACATTGACATAGCCCATTCATATAGTTCATGACAGGAATATAACAGAAATAATTGTCATAATGTTTCATTCACAAGTGGGAAAATGCTGTTGGGAAGTTGTTTTGGTTGACTGTCTGTCCTGAAATAACAAAGAACAGTAAATATGTGACAAGTTTCTTTGTTCAAGAGAAGATGAATTTATGTTGCTAAAGATTCTCACAAATTAATGACTTCTTGTTGTTCTGGCAGTAAACCCCTCCCTGAGAATTCCAGCAGCACCAGTCTAGGTGGACCTGTGTTGCTGCCATGGTAACATTTAGAAATACATCTCTGATGTTGCCTGCCAGGCTGTATGCATGCATGTTATTTATATTGCATGTCTCCATACCTTATGTTAAACTATTAGCCTCTTCCAAGAACAGGATGTTTTTCTCCTTCAAGAGAAAATAAAAACATTAAACATGTCAATTACGCACAATGAGATTATAAAGAACCCCCACTGTGCATCGCACACCATCTACATTTGAAGTCGGAAGTCTACATACACTTAGGTTGGAGTCATTAAAACTTGTTTTTCAACCACTCCACAAATTTCTTGTTAACAAACTATCGTTTTGGCAAGTCGGTTAGGACTTGTCAGTTAACTACTTTGTGCATGACACAAGTAATTTTTCCAACAATTGTTTACAGACAGATTATTTCACATATAATTCACTGTATCACAATTCCAGTGGGTCAGAAGTTTACATACACTAAGTTGACTGTGCCTTTAAACAGCTTGGAAAATTAGAAGAAAATTATGTCATGGCTTTAGAAGCGTCTGATAGGCTAATTGACATCATTTGAGTCAATTGGAGGTGTACCTGTGAATGTATTTCAAGGCCTACCTTCAAACTCAGTGCCTCTTTGCTTGACATCATGGGAAAATCAAAAGAAATCAGCCAAGACTTCAGAAAAAAAATTGTAGACCTACACAAGTCTGGCCCAACACCTGAAGGTACCAAGTTCATCTATACAAACAATAGTACTTAAGTATAAACACCATGGGACCACGCAGCCATCATACTGCTCAGGAAGGAGACGTGTTCTGTCTCCTAGAGATGAATGTACTTTGGTGTGAAAAGTGCAAATCAATCCCAGAACAACAGCAAAGGACCTTGTGAAGATGCTGGAGGAAACAGGTACAAAATTAGCTATATCCACAGTAAAATGAGTCCTATATCGACATAACCTGAAAGGCTGCTCAGAAGAAGCCACTACTCCAAAACCGCCATAAAAAAAGCCAGACTACGGTTTGCAACTACGGTTTGCACATGGGGACAAAGATCTTACTTTTTGTAGAAATGTCCTCTGGTCTGGAGGAAAAGGGTGAGGTTTGCAAGCTGAAGAACACCATCTCAACCATGAAGCACGGGGGTGGCAGCATCATGTTGTGGGGGTGCTTTGCTGCAGGAAGGACTGGTGCACTTCACAAAATAGATGGCATCATGAGGTAGGAAAATTATGTGGATATATTGAAGCAACATCTTAAGACATCAGTCATCAGTCATCAGTCAAGACATCAGTATGGGCGGCAGGGTAGCCTAGTGGTTAGAGCGTTGGACTTGTAACCGGAGGGTTGCAAGTTCGAATCCCCGAGCTGACAAGGAAAAAAATCTGTCGTTCTGCCACTGAACAAGGCAGTTAACCCACTGTTCCCCGGGCGCCGGAAGACGTGGATGTCGATTAAGGCAGCCCCCCGCACCTCTCTGATTCAGAGGGGTTGGGTTAAATGCGGAAGACACATTTCGGTTGAAGGCATTCGGTTGTACAACTGACTAATAATGGTGACTTTGACTTTGAGGAAGTTAAAGCTTGGTCGCAAATGGGTCTTCCAAATGGACAATGACTCCAAGCATACTTCCAAAGTTGTGGCAAAATGGCTTAAGGACAACAAAGTCAAGTTATTGAAGTGGCCATCACAAAGCCCTGACCTCAATCCTATAGAAAATGTGTGGGCACAACTGAAAAAGCATGTGCGAGCAAGGAGGCCTACAAACCTGACTCCGTTACACCAGCTCTGTCAGGAGGAATGGGCCAAAATTCACCCAACTTATTGTGGGAAGCTTGTGGAAGGCTAACCAAAACGTTTGATCCAAGTTAAACAATTTAAAGGCAATGCTACCAAATACTAATTGAGTATATGTAAACTTCTGACCCACTGGGAATGTGATGAAAGAAATGAAAGCTGAAAGAAATCTTTTTCTCTACTATTCTTCTGACATTTCACATTCTTAAAATAAAGTGGTGATCCTAACTGACTTAAAACAGGGAGTTTTTACTAGGATTAAATGTCAGGAATTGTGAGAACTGAGTTAAATGTATTTGGCTAAGGTGTATGTAAAATTCCGACTTCAACTGTATGTGCAAAGAAATTATCTTAATCATTGGAAGTAAATTCAACATTTTTGATCATTAACTTTTTGTCATCTGCGTTATGCAGTAATACCAATCTTTTTTTCTAATCAGTTGATTTTAGAGTTGACTTCTACTGACGAGCTGTCACTTTTGGAAACAAACATAGACTCTGGCTTGTTATGAGTTATGACTGCTATCTGTCAGACACCATTCACAGTGTTGTTTTTTCTCACATTTATTGTGATTCTTGCTACATACTCTTTTTTTTCTAATTAACAGTGCATACGTTATAGCTTTAATTACAACAACAAATTCCAAAGTATAATGTTATTTGATTTCCATAAGCTGTGCTATGGTGTGTGGGATACTTCTTGAGTTCTCATTTGGAACGTTCACAATCAAATGATCATGTACAAATTAAAACAATCTCACACCTTAAAAGTGTTCACAGACTGTTTAAATGAACTCCCACACTGAGCTGAGGTGAGAAGAACAGCTCTGAGAATAGCTCTGGCTTCGTCAGATTGCCTTATGTTTGACTTTATTCCCACCAAACTTTAATATTTTATGAGCACATATATTAATTTAACCTTTCCCCTCCTTCTGCAATGTCACATTCCAGAGAGGTGTTCATGGGCTTTTATAGTATGATAATAAAAAAATGCAATGTACTTACATATGGTTTTCAAAATCATTTAAACACGTTGCATGGTAGGATCCTATAGGACCAAAACAAGCCATTTTGTGACCAACTTTTTACTTAGTTTGTCGTTTCTTCAGAAGGGGGTTTACAGGTATGTGTGCACTGAGTAGACAAAACATTAGGAACATGTTCCTAATATTGAGTTGCACCCACTTTTGCCCTCAGAACAGCCTCAATTCACCGTGGTGTGGAGTCTACAAGGTGTCGAAAGAGTGCTGGCCTATGCTGATACCAATGCTTCCCACAGTTGTATCAAGTTGGCTAGATGTCCTTTGGGTGGTGGACCATTCTTGATACACACGGGAAACTGGTTGTCGAACATCTAATTCCAAAATCATGGGCATTAATACGGAATTGGTATCCCCTTTGATGCTATAACAGCCTCCACTCTTCTGGGAAGGCTTTCCAGCATTGTCGCAGGGACTTGGTTCCGTTCAGCCACGAGCATTAGTGTGGTCAGGCACTGATGTTGGGCGATTAGGCTTGGCTTGCAGTCGGCATTCCAATTCATCCTAAAGGTGTTCGATGTAGTTGAGGTCAGGGCTCTGTGCAGGCCAGTCAAGTTCTTCCACACCGATCTCGACAAACCATTTCTGTATGGACCGCGCTTTGTGCACGGGGGCATTGTCATGCTGAAACAGGAAAGGGCCTTCCCCAAACTGTTGCCACAAAGTTGGAAGCACAGAATCATCTAAAATGTCATTGTAAGCTGTAGCGTTAAGATTTCCCTTTACTGGAACTAAGGGGCCTAGCCTGAACCATGAAAAACAGCCCCAGGCTATTATTACTCATCCACCAAACTTTACAGTTGGCACTATGCATTGGGGCAGGTAGCGATCTCCTGGCATCCACCAAACCCAGATGGTGAAGCATGATTCATCACTCCAGAGAATGCGTTTCCACTCATCCAGAGTCTAATGGCGGCGGCTTCACACCACTCCAGCCGACGCTTGGCATTACGCATGGTGATCTTAGGCTGGTGTGTGGTTGTTGGGCCATGGAAACCCATTTCATGAAGCTCCCGATGAACAGTTCTTGTGCTGACGTTGCTTCCAGAGGCAGTTTGGAACTCAGTAGTGAGTGTTGCAACCCGAGGACAGATGATTTTTACGCGCTACACGCTTCAGCACTCAGCGCTCCCGTTCTGTGAGCTTGTGTGGTATACCACTTTGCGGCTGAGCCGTTGTTGCACTTAGACGTTTGCACTTCACATTAACAGCACTTATAGTTGACGGGGGCAGCTCTAGCAGGGCAGAAATTTGACGAACTGACTTGTTGGAAAGGTGGCATCCTATGACGGTGCCACGTTGAAAGTCACTGACTTTTTCAGTAAGGCCATTTTACTGCCATTGTTTGTCTAGGAAGATTGCATTGCTGTGTGCTCGATTTTATACACCTGTCAGCAACGGGTGTGGCTGAAATAGCCAAATCCACTCATTTGAAGGGATGTCCACATACTTTTGTAAATATTGTATATCTCTATAGATGTTGGAATTTCTAACAGCGCTGTAATATTAGTGATAGGCAGTGGGTATGTATGGTGATGCTGGGATCCTTTGATGAGTGCAATCAGGTCTCTCTGTTCTGCACGTGGGCAACACAAAAGTAGCGTCTCAGTAATTGCTAGTTATTAAAGCTGATAATCGGCTCCGGTGTGCAATGAAGTATAATGACCATCGTTGAGGGACCTATCTCTGAGGATGTGAAAAGCCCTCATTGCATACGTACAGTATGGGGGTACATAGGGAGTGCGGTCATGTGAGGATTAAACTTCAAACCGTTTCTCAGAACCACAACGACTGTTGTGATCGACTGTCATTTGCTCAACAAGTGGGGACTTCAGTGGGGTCTTTAGAGATGGAGTGCTGCAATAGGGAAATTACCTCTATCTTGTTATTCCAAATTATATTCCATATGGCAATTCTAGTGCTGTAAGACATACAGGGCCTTCGGAAAGTATTCAGATCACTTGACTTTTTCCACATTTTGTTAGGTTACAACCTTATTCTAAATTTGATTCAATCGGTTTTTTTCTCATCAATCTACACACAATACCCCATAATGACAAATCAAAAACAGGTTTTTAGGAATGTCTGCTAATATATAAAATACAAATGATAATATTAAAAAAATACAAATAACAAATAATGAAATATGACATTTGCATAAGTATTCAGACCCTTTACTCAGTACATTGATGAAACACATTTTGCAGCGATTACAGCCTTGAGTCTTCTTGGGTATGTCGTGACTTTACTTTCATTCATCTGATGACTGTTATTTATTGAATCAACTAACTATGTTTAATTGTTACCCGATTTCAATGAATCATGTAACAATTAACTCATTAGGAATTTGGGGCACCACGAGAGGGGTTGTTTAAAGAGTTACCATCTCCTGTAATAAACTCCAAAGGTCTTTACCTATCACATCCATAAAACTGTCAAAGCATTAATCATAACTTCTTATCATATCATCATTTTGAACAGTCGTAACCTCTTGCAACTGCAAAATCCGCCTTACTGATGATGCAGACCTACACAAATTGGTTTAATTATTTATTTACTAGCTAACTAAATGATAACACAGGATAACATACACACTTAAGACATTAGGAAAAGGTGCCAAGCGCACTGACACAAAATGGTGGCGTTTTACACAACGACATGGAGAGAAAAAGAGAGAGCGACACTCATTGTTGATACATTTTATAAACTATTCTCACAGTAATCATATACTTTGCACATGAACCACTGCCCGTTTGGAGTAAGAAATCATTAATGTGTTTACTTGTGAATGCCTTCGTTCACCGCTTATCTCTGTCGGAACCAGCCCTCCTTAGGAAGGGTGATGGGCCTTTTAGCGGCATGCTTGTAAGGCTCGGATTGTCCGAAAGGGTCCAGACCCGTCTCTTCTACTGTTGTTCACTCTGGACGATGCTCCTGTCGTGGAAATTCTTACACAGGGACACTCAAAATCAATCTTAAATTAATCATTGTCAGCGCTGGAGGGGTTCCAACCAACTCAATGCACCACAGTACAGATGTTAATCAGGAGCTCTTCCATGCATTCCCAGCAGTTGTCTTATATACGACTATACACAGACAAGTAATATTTACATAATTTAGCATCATTAATTAATCATTACTGTTTTGTTTCATTCTTGTGACAGACCAATACTGGTTCATAACATGTGACAGACCAATACTTCACGGGCTTCTTCTCTCTAAGCTGAGACCTTGAAACTGAGATATCTTTCGTTCGTTCTCAAAACAAGGTCTGAGCATACTGCCAAATTGCAGCTACACTACTGATAGTGAGGATTTGTACAGTCAACCACTTGCATGAACACAGAAATTGGTTTATAGAACAGCACAGGAATAGAACACAGACGTAAGTTATAAGAAAAACACAAACATTAAAATTCCCATTAACTAATTTGAAGATAGGCTAGCCAGCCGTGCCGATGATTCCCATGGGGTGATGAGAGTAGCGTACTACGGTGATTTGAGAAGAGTAGTACAGTGGTCCCACTTAAATTTGTTTTTCCACATACTTTTCTTAGGACAGCTAATCAGCTGTACCAGTGATTGTCTGAGATGTGAGTTTTCTTCTACAAATTGTGTTGGTATTCAGGGTTCAAACCTCTTTGTACGTGAGCTACAGGTCGACGCCTTTCTGGTCTATGAGATTCAGAGTTCAAACCAATTTGGACGTGGGCTGCAACTCCCCATCTTTCCTGGTCTAAATGTTAATTTATTTACAAATCCTTTTATGCACTCTGGTAGAAGGGGACGGTCTCTGACCTCACTCGGGAAACAAAGCACATTCCCCTGAACAGGGTGTGAACTGTCAACCCCCCAGCAGCTCCCTTCTCCCCTCTGTGGGTGAGAGAGGGTATTTTTACTGTCATCCATTGCCAAGATGATCTGACCCATTCGAATCCTCACAGGACAGTCATGACAGGTATGACACTTCAAGCTTGGCACACTTGTATTTGGGGAGTTTCTCCCATTCTTCTCTGCAGATCCTCTCAAGCTCTGTCAGGTTGGATGGGGAGCGTTGCTGCACAGCTATGTTCAGGTCTCTCCAGAGATGTTCGAGCTGGTTCAAATCCGGGCTCTGGCTGGGCCTCATAAGGGCATTCAGAGACTTGTCCTGAAGCCACTCCTGCGTTATCTTGGCTGTGTGCTTAGGGTCATTGTCCTGTTGAAAGGTGAACCGTCGCCCCAGTCTGAGGATCTCTCTGTACTTTGCTCCGTTCATCTTTGCCTCGATCCTGATTAGTCTCCCAGTCCCTGCTGCTGAAAAACATCCCCACAGCATGATCCCCACAGCATGCTTCACCGTAGGGATGGTGCCAGGTTTTCTCCAGACGTGACGCTTGGCATTCAGGCCAAAGAGTTTGATATTGGTTTCATCAGACCAGAGAATCTTGTTTCTCATGGTCTGAGAGTCTTTAGGTGCTATTTGGCAAACTCCATGTGTGTTGTCATGTGCCTTTTACTGAGGAGTGGCTTCCATCTGATCGCTCTACCATAAAGGCCTGATTGGTGGAGTGCTGCAGAGATGGTTGTCCTTCTGGAAGGTTCTCCCAGCTCCACAGAGGAACTCTAGAGCTCTGTCAGAGTGACCATCGGGTTCTTGGTCACCTCCCTGACCAAGGCCCTTCTCCCCCGATTGCTCAGTTTGGCCAGGCGGCCAGCTCTAGGAAGAGTCATGGTGGTTCCAAACTTCTTCCGTTTAAACATGATGGACTGGGGGCCTCCAGAGTGGCACAGAGGTCTAAGGCACTGCATCACAGTGCTTGAGGCGTCACTACAGACCTGGGTTCGATCCCAGGCTGTGTCACAGCCAGCCATGACTGGGAGACCCATGAGGAGGCACAAAATTGTCCCAGCGTGGTCCGGGTTAGGTAAGCGTTTGGCCGGCCGGGATTTCCTTGTCCCATCTCGCTCAAGCGTGTCGGGTGCCTTCCAGCTGACTTCGGTCGCCAGCTGAATGGTGTTTCCTCCGACACATTGGTGCAGCTGGCTTCTGGGTTTAGTGGGCAGTGTGTCAAGAAGCAGTGCGGCTTGGCAGGGTCATGTTTCAGAGGACACATTGCGCTCGACCTTCGCCTCTCCTGAGTCCGTAGGGGAGTTGCAGTGATGGGACAAGACTTTAACTTACAATTGGGGAGAAAAATGGGTAAAAGTACAAAAAAAATGAATGATGGAGGCCACTGTGTTCTTGGGGACCTTCAATGCTTCAGAATTCTGTTGGTACCCTTCACCAGATCTGTGCCTCGACATAATCTTGTCTCGGAGCTCCACGGACAATTCCTTCGACTTCATGGTTGGTTTTTGCTCTGACATGCACTGTCAACTGTGGGACCTTTTATAGACCGGTGTGTGCCTTTCCAAATCATGTCCAATCAAGTGAATTTACCACAGGTGGACTCCAGTCAAATTGTAGAAACGTCTCAAGGATGATCAATGGAAAGAGGATGCGCCTGAGCTCAATTTCAAGTGTCTTAGCAAAGGTTCTGAATACTTATGTATATAAGGTATTTCATTTTTTTCTCAAACATTTCTAAAGACTTGTTTTCGCTTTGTCATTATGTGGTATTGTGTGTAGATTGCTGAGGATTTGTATTGGTTTAATCCATTTAAGATTAAGGCTGTAACAAAACAAATTGTGGAAAAAGGAAAGGAGTCTGAATACTTTCTAAAGGCACTGTATATGTAGACACCCACGTACAGATAAAGCTGAAAATGCTTATCTGTCTCTAGGAATGGTATGTGTTATTCCTTTCATAAAGGAGAGAAAAATAACCAGTCTGATTGATTGGAGTTTGGACACACCAACTCATTCAAGGGATTTGAATAGTATGTACATTCAATTCAGTTTGAAAGATGTACATTGTATGCTGTCACCTGTACTAGGGATTGAGACAATCTCACCAGGGATGTCAGTAGGCCTATGGATAAACATTCAGAACATTAAAACTTCACTCACCAAAACCGGTATTATTCTGTTTCAGTGTGTGGCCTTGTAGAGAACCTTGCCCATCACTACAGAATATTTATGTTTGCAACATTTCAGGGCATTTTCTGCAACATTCCCTCTGATATACAGTCAGGTCCAAAGTTATTGGCACCCTTGAGAAAGGAGCAAAAAATACTGTATAAAATAAACAATACAAATACTACATTGTTCTCCACAAAATTAGAAAATTATATTATTTTATACTAGTACCATTTCTCAGAGAAAGAGTGCCAATAATATGTTAATAATGTTTTTTTGTTGTTGTTATATTCGACTGTTACAATACAGATTAAAATGCTTTAGTTCCATTGCATTTATTAGGCTTTCTAATGGCCATACAACATCACACACTGATGCCTTTCTGTTCATTATTGATTTATAATTAATTATCAAATAAGTTACACTCATTTCATTTCCAATTTGGAATTCCAGCTAGGATAATTGAGTTGGTACTGTTGTCTTTATGAAGTGTTTAATTGATAGATCCCATTTTCTTCTGTGGTTGGGTCTCTCCTTTTTATATGAATGATTAAAGAGAGAGTTATTTAATCAGTCTCAGAGCCCTGCAGTAGATTTGCATACAGTACTTCCATCTGACTAACCAAGTGGAGCGAGTGACGGCATCCCAATGGCCCCATATTCCATACACAGTTCACTACTTTTTACCAGAGCCCTATGGGGAATAGGGTGCCATTTGGGACACAGCCAGTGTCTTTGACCAAATAGCCAACTAATCGCCTCCCTCCCTTCTCCCTGTTCCAGATGACCCAATTGACATATCACACTCGGCACCTCGCAGTATTAATGAACGTGTTTCATCATCTGTGATTAAATTGGATGCTTTATGATTCATCAGCACGTTTTTTGTGTGAATTAGAGTCCCTCCGAGGGGATCGACCATTTTAATTGCAGGTATGTGCAAGGCACAACAGAAAAGAGAATGCGGGAGTTGCCTGCTGCCCACAGAAATTCACCTGTGCATCAGCATTTTCACCAAAACCTGCTAGCAGAGGTGATACTACTTTAGCAAAAAACATTATTTTCAACATTACCAGCACTTCAATATCAGCATAATTTTGAACCCACGTATGATGGCTCCCTCCTTCAAAGCAGTTGTTGAGTGTGGCTGCATGGAGAGAGACAATCTGTTTTGTTCTTCTAAGTACTTCATTGGCTCTTCAACAAGCACACATGCTTCCTAATTCAATCTCTATGGAAATGGAGAATCACATTTTAATTTATGTAATACTCAACTGCCTTGCTAACATGCACAGCAATTTATGGAAATCAGACCCTTCTATTGAGCCAAAATTAAGAAATGATTATCCTCATCTCCAAAGTGTGTTTTTCTAATAACCCGGTGTGGATTACACATTAGTAATCCATGTTAGTGTCATTTAGAAAACGATAGGCAGCTGAGCTTTTTATATTTCTCTACATATTTATGGAACGTCACTACGATGAGTGCTGCTGACATCAGGGTTTCCGAATCAAAATATAGCTGTTACTTTGTGAAAGAACAAAATGTTCTCAGTCCATACAAATTCTTTTGATGTGATAATATGGCTTTGGGGTAAAAAAAAAATGTAAATGAGGCGTGGATTTCCTTTTAGAACGAGATCTGAGGCAGCAGCCCTGTCTGTCACACACACAGAAGGCGGTAGTACTGCCGCTCTGGCCTTTTCCTGTGCCGCCCGAGCCTGGCTATGGGATGACAGGTGACTGGCATTGCCTCCTCTCCCTTTGCCTCCCCTCATAAAAGTTTTGAGCTGCACCTGAATGAAATAATAAAATCCTTCTCTAGCTAGATATGAGGAAAGAGTCTGATTGACCCACAGCTTAAAGGCAGTTCTGCAAACCTCTTCTTTATTCTTTGAATCCGCCCGTGGTTCGCCTGAGAGGTACTGGCACGGCAAAATCCTTCTCCGGTACTGAGGGTGGGGGCAGAGGGAGAGACGGAGGAGATAAAAATAGAGCCTCATTACTCCATTATTGCAGCCCATTGTCTGTTGCTAGGCAATGGTATCAGATTAACACTAATTATCATTTTATCACACTTTTCTTTCCCCTGTCGTTTTTTCTTCTTTTTACGCGCTCTCTCTCTGTTGTAAAGTCGAAAACTGTAATTTCGATAATTTGCACTGAGGAGTTACTTTAGGAATTCACATTAAGATATTTACTTTCGGAAGCATTTCATTTTCTGATATTACGAGAAAATAATAAATTAGAGGGATCCAATATTGTTAAAGGGCTGATATAACGTTAGTCCCTTTCAGAAATACCAGTCCTTAGGCACATCACATTAAAAACCACTGATATATCTACTTTGGGAAGTGCAGGACACGAGCAGAATCCAGAGTGTAATAAAATTGTCTTAATCTGTTCATCTGGAAAGCCTCAATTCAAGGTAACCCACTGGGCAAAAACTGGTTGAATCAACGTTGTTTCCACATCATTTCAACACAAAGAATCTATGTGATGACGTTGAATTAACATAGACAATTGATTGGACTGGCAAAAAGTTGTGAACGTGAAATCAAGGGTGTTTAAAAAAAAAATTCACACAACTGTTAACCTAAATCCAATGACATGGTGACATTTGTTGTTGATTTCATGTTGAATGCACGTTTGTTGACAACTAAACCAAATGTACAGTACCAGTCAAAAGTTTGAACATTGTAGAATAATAGCGAAAACATGAAAATGATGAAATAACACGGAATCATGTAGTAACCAAAAAAGTGTTTAACTAATCTAAATATATTTTACATTTTTGATTCTTCAAAGTAGTCACCCTTTGCCTTGTTGACAGCTTTGTACACTCTTGGCATTCTCTCAACCAGCTTCACATGGAATGCTTTTCCAACAGTCTTGAAGGAGTTCCCACATATGCTGAGCACTTGGCTGCTTTTCTTTCGCTCTGCGGTCCAACTCATCCCAAACCATCTCAATTGGGTTGAGGTCGGGTGATTGTGGAGGCCAGATCATCTGATGCAGAACTCCATCACTCTCCTTCTTGGTCAAATAGCCATTGCACAGCCTGGAGGTGTGTTGGGTCATTGTCCTGTTGCAAAACAAATGATAGTCCCACTAAGCGCCAACCAGATGGGATGGCGTATCGTTGCAGAATTCTGTGGTAGCCATGCTGGTTAAGTGTGCCTTGAATTCTAAATAAATCACGACAGTGTCACCAGCAAAGCACACCCACCCCATCACACCTCATCCTTCATGCTTCACGGTGTGAACCACACATCCGGAGATCATCCGTTCACCTACTCTGTGTCTCACAAAGACACGGTGGTTGGAACCAAAAATCTAAAATTTGGACTCATCACACCAAAGGACAGATTTCCACAGGTCTAATGTCCATTGCTCATGTTTCTTAGGCCAAGCAAGTCTCTTCTTATTATTGGTGTCTTTTAGTAGTGGTTTCTTTGCAGCAATTCGACCATGAATGCCTGATTCACGCAGTCTCCTCTGAACAGTTGATGTTGAGATGTCTGTTACTTGAACTCTGTGAAGCATTTATTTGGGCTCCAATTTCTGAGGCTGGTAACTCTAATGAACTCTGCAGCAGAGGTAACTCTGGGTCTTCATTTCCTGTGGCAGGCCTCATGAGAGCCAATTTCATCATAGCGCTTGATGGTTTTTGCGACTGCACTTGAAGAAGCTTTTCAAAGTTCTTGAAATTTTCCGGATTGACTGACCTTCATGTCTTAAAGTAATGATGGACTGTCATTTCTCTTTGCTTATTTGAGCTGTTCTTACCATAATATGGACTTGGTCTTTTACCAAATAGAGCTATCTTCTGTATACCACCCCTACCTTGTCACAACACACCTGATTGGCTCAAATGCATTGAAATCCATTCCAAAGTCAAAGTCACCATTATTAGTCAGTTGTACAACCAAATGCCTTCAACTGAAATGTGTCTTTCACATTTAACCCAACCCCTCTGAATCAGAGAGGTGCAGGGGGCTGCCTTAATCGACATCCACAGCGCCCGGGGAACAGTGGGTTAACTGCCTTGTTCAGGGGAAGAACGACAGATTTTTACCTTGTCAGCTCGAGGATTCGATCAATGCAAAGTGTTGACTTTGAAGACTCTCAAATGTATCATACAGTGAGGGAAAAAACGATTTGATCCCCTGCTGATTTTGTAAGTTTTCCCACTGACAAAGAAATGATCAGTCTATAATTTTAATGGTAGGTTTATTTGAACAGTGAGAGACAGAATAACAACAAAAAAATCCAGAAAAACGCATGTGAAAAATGTTATAAATGGAATTGCATTTTAATGAGGGAAATAAGTATTTGACCCCCTCTCAATCAGAAAGATTTCTGTCTCCCAGGTGTCTTTTATACAGGTAAGGAGCTGAGATTAGGAGCACACTCTTAAAGGGAGTGCTCCTAATCTCAGTTTGTTACCTGTATAAAAGACACCTGTCCACAGAAGCAATCAATCAATCAGATTCCAAACTCTCCACCATGGCCAAGACCAAAGAGCTCTCCAAGGATGTCAGGGACAAGATTGTAGACCTACACAAGGCTGGAATGGGCTACAAGACCATCGCCAAGCAGCTTGGTGAGAAGGTGACAAAAGTTGGTAGGATTATTCGCAAATGGAAGAAACACAAAAGAACTGTCAATCTCCCTCGGCCTGGGGCTCCATGAAAGATCTCACCTCGTGGAGTTGCAATGATCATGAGAACGGTGAGGAATCAGCCCAGAACTACACGGGAGGATCTTGTCAATGATCACAAGGCAGCTGGGACCATAGTCACCAAGTAAACAATTGGTAACACACTACGCCGTGAAGGACTGAAATCCTGCAGCGCCCGCAAGGTCCCCCTGCTCAAGAAAGCACATATACATGCTGGTCTGAAGTTTGCCAATGAACATCTGAATGATTCAGAGGACAACTGGGTGAAAGTGTTGTGGTCAGATGAGACCAAAATGGAGCTCTTTGGCATCAACTCAACTCGTCGTGTTTGGAGGACAAGGAATGCTGCCTATGACCCCAAGAACACCATCACCACCGTCAAACATGGAGGTGGAAACATTATGCTTTGGGGGTGTTTTTCTGCTAAGGGGACAGGACAACTTCACCGATGGACAGGGCCATGTACCGTCAAATCTTGGGTGAGAACCTCCTTCCCTCAGCCAGGGCATTGAAAATGGGTCGTGGATGGGTATTCCAGCATGACAATGACCCAAAACACACGGCCAAGGCAACAAAGGAGTGGCTCAAGAAGAAGCACATTAAGGTCCTGGAGTGGCCTAGCCAGTCTTCAGACCTTAATCCCATAGAAAATCTGTGGAGGGAGCTGAAGGTTCGAGTTGCCAAACGTCAGCCTCGAAACCTTAATGACTTGGAGAAGATCTGCAAAGAGGAGTGGGACAAAATCCCTCCTGAGATGTCTGCCAACCTGGTGGCCAACTACAATAAACGTCTGACCTCTGTGATTGCCAACAAGGGTTTTGCCACCAAGTACTAAGTCATGTTTTGCAGAGGGGTCAAATACTTATTTCCCTCATTAAAATGCAAATCTATATATAACATTTTTCAAAAGCGTTTTTCTGGATTTTTTTGTTGATATTCTGTCTCTCACTGTTCAAATAAACCTACCATTAAAATTATAGACTGATAATTTCTTTGTCAGTTGGCAAACGTACAAAATCAGCAGGGGATCAAATACTTTTTTCCCTCACTGTATATTTTGATGTAGTAACTTTTTGGGTTACTACATGATTCCATATGTGTTATTTCATAGTTTTGATGTCTTCACTATTATTCTACAATGTAGAACATAGTAAAAATAAAGAAAAACCCTTGAATAAGTAGGTGTGTCCAAACTTTTGTCTGGTACTGTAAATCAAAACTAAACGTTGGACTGGCATTTGTGCCCAGTGTGAAGGCACCAATTTTCAGATTAACACCCCAGAACCTACAGTAAGCTAATAGTGTATTCTGACTGCAGGTTTTTCTCTGAGACTGAACCCATCCAGAGGAGTGAAGAAAAACAACAACTTTCCCTCTGCACACTGAGTTCCTCCTCTGCTCTTTGAAAATGAGTTTTCCCGCTTAGGAACTAGAATGGGAGGTGTATGTAATGTAAGCTGTGTTTTTGTGTTAAAAAGAGAATCCTGCTGCTCGCCCTAGTCATAGTGATTTATTCCTGTGGATCTCTGGCACCCGTGTAGGCCACAGCTCGGGGGCACACAGCATTCTTCCAGACCTGCCCATTGTTTCTCTATGCTGGCAGTAATGAGAGCTTCCATAGGAACAGAGCCCATCTTTCCTGTCAGGGTGAAGAATGCAGGCAGTGTGCTGTGTGCAAAAAGCCCACACACAGATGCGCACAAACACATGCACGAGCACACACAAATACACTACAGAGAGGCAAACAAGAAACACATGCACATACATACACACAACAACACAAAGACAGATTTGCCGGAAAATGTAGACACGCGCACGCATGCACGCACGTACACACATACACACCTTCCAGCAACACAGACACTGTTCACACACCTCAACAGCCCATAAATCAGAGTGTCATTTCACACTAGCCTCCTGCAGTTAAGGCAATTAGGAGGAGGAAAATGCATTTATTTCCCCCTAAATTTAACATGCAAGAACATAATAAATATAAGATTATGCATATGTAAGGTCTACATTTCCTGAAATATAATGTGGCTATCTGTATATGTACAGTACCAATCAAAAGTTTAGAAACGCCTACTCATTCAAGGGTTTTTCTTTATTTGTACTTATGTATTTTATATTTTATATTTTTTCATACAAATATATTTTATATTTGAGATTCTTCAAAGTAGCCACCCTTTGCCTTGATGACAGCTTTGCACACTCTTGGCATTCTCTCAACCAGCTTCATGAGGTAGTCACCTGGAATGCATTTCAATTAACAGGTGTGCCTTGTTAATTTGTGGAATTTCTTTCCTTCTTGATGCGTTTCAGCCAATCAGTTGTGCTGTCACAAGATAGGGGTGGTATACAGAAGATAGCCCTATTAGCCCTAAGTCCATATTATGGCAAGAACAGCTCAAATAAACAAACAGAAACGACAGTCCATCATTACTTTAAGACATGAAGGTCAGTCAATGCGGAACATTTCAAGAACTTTGAAAGTTTCTTCAAGTGCAGTCGCAAAAACCATCAAGAGCTGTGATGAAATTGGCTCTCATGAGGACCGCCACAGGAAAGGAAGACCCACAGTTACCTCTGCTGCAGGAGATAAGTTCACTAGAGTTACCAGTCTCAGAAATTGGAGCCCAAATAAATGCCTCTCATAGTTTAAGTAACAGACACTTCTCAACATCAACTGTTCAGAGGAGACTGTGTGAATCAGGCCTTCATGGTTGAATTGCTGCAAAGAAACCACTACTAAAGGACACCAATAAGAAGAAGAGACTTGCTTGGACCAGCAAACACAAGCAATGGAGATTAGACCGGTAAAAACATGTCCTTTAGTGTGATGAGTCCAAATTTTAGGTTTTTGGTTCCAACCACCGTGACTGTGAAAGCGAATGTGTGGTTCCCACCGTGAAGCATGGAGGAGGAGGTGTGAGGATGTGGGGGTGCTTTGCTGGTGACATTGTTGTGATTTATTCAGAATTCAAGGCACACTTAACCAGCATGGCTACCACAGCATTATGCAGCGATACACCATCCCATCTGGTTTGCGTTTAGTGGGACAATCATTTGTTTTTCAACAGGACAATGACCCAACACACCTCCAGGCTGTGTAAGGGCTATTTGACCAAGAAGGACCGCAGAGTGAAGGAAAAGCAGCCAACAAGTGCTCAGCATATGTGGGAACTCCTTCAAGACTGTTGGAAAAGCATTCCAGGTGTAGCTGGTTGAGAGAATGCCAAGAGTGTGCAAAGCTGTCATCAAGGCAAAGAGTGGCTACTTTGAAGAATCACACTTTTTTTGGTTACAACATATGTGTTATTTCATAATTTTGATGTCTTCAGTATTATTCTACAATGTCGAAAACAGTGAAAATAAAGAAAAACCCTTGAATTAGTCGTTTTTTTTCTAAACTTCTGACTTGTATATTAATTGAGAACAAGCTGGATTTGGGGCAGAATGAGAGTAGAAATAATAAGAAAAATAATAATAATTTGTGGCACAAACTGTTCAGGACAAAATGATGGGAACTTACACCATGCAATTATTCAAGTCATCCATATTCTACAGTAGGTGTTTTCTTTTCACTGTAAGAGTTTCACTGTACGTGAGACGTGTAACGGTCAATAAACTCTCATCCATTCATTGATTTCAGAACTTCTGTTTTTCCTTCTCTCTCCAACGCTCTAGAAATCCCTGGTTCTCCTTCCGTAATGTAATTGTCTGACTTTCCAACTTCCCTAAATGTGGATGGCTCTTCACCTTAAGAGGAGCCATCCGTCTATGATTTATTATGGTGAAGCGCTGAGTTTCCATCTTCGCCCCTGGGTTGTCACTGCTGTTCTATAATTGGGCGAGCCGCATGACCAACCTAGCCAGTGTTGATGCTTCAGCCACGCGATAGCTAGCGCCAACACCGACGCTGTCTTTCTTTGGGAGATTACCTCCCTTTCTCCCTCCCTTGTCTTCTTTCGTTTTCTTTTTCACCAACAGAGAGTGAAAGTAGGACGCCATTTGCGTCTCCTTCATTAATTGCTCTGCCCTTTCTAGCTCAACCACAAAACAACCCCCTATAAAAGTTACACGATGAGGTTGGAAGGATGGAAGGAGGAGTGGATGGTTGGAGGATGCAAGAGACGTAACAGGGTCACAAGGGCAAATTAGGAAAGCAACAAACAAACGAAAAAAGAAATAAAGAACCGCAGCCAGTGCTGGACCCAGCTTTGAGGAATGGGTCAAATTAATGAGGCGGTTGTGCCCTGTGAGCTGGAGGGAGGTGGATGCAGCTCGCTCCTGCTCGCCCTTTGAGAAAGTCATAATGATGGTGCTCTGTCTCCCTCACTGTTCCCAGTTCAATGGGGGATGCTGCTACAGGCTCTGGAATTGACCTGACCCCTATGACTGGCCTCAAAATGTAATTTGCCCTTGTGACCCTGTTACGTCTCCTGCATCCTCCAACCATCCTCTCCTCCTTCCATCCTTCCAACCTCATCGTGTAATCCCTTCCTTTCTTTACCTGGCTGAGAGGACCTCTAGGAAGCTTGGATGGAAACCATCAATCTCTCCCCTCTACCTCTCCCATCTCTCCCCCTTTCCTCCCATAGCTGTGTATGTCTCTCTCAGGGGAGGAAGTCTGCTTCCAGGAAGGCAGGCCAGTTTGTTTCTCACCAACTCCACCCCTCATTTCCTTTCACTATAGACAGTCAACTCATAGAGCTTTTGTAAAGCAATATTTACTTTTATAGGCTGTCTGTTTTGGGCATCACTTATTAATGCATGGATCTCAATGGATATGGAGAGGCATCCCGGGTCATGGGTGAGTATCTATGTATCCCAGGGGAAGAACAGACCAATTAGCCAGGAAGACAACAATGTATTTCTGCTAATTACTCATGCTTATTTTATGTCGTAACAAGAGGATCAACAATAAACAAAAAAAGGTGGGGGGGTAGCTGAACAAAACAACACTGACACAGAAAAATAGTTTAAAGTCCCTGTATGTTATAGGACTGGGAAGTACTGTAAAGTTGTTTTGAAAGAGGACTGTGTGCTTATAAGACTAGGATTTCTCCTAGGGGCCAGTATCTCTATGTTGTCACGACTTCCGCCGAAGTCGGTTCCTCTCCTTGTTCGGGCGGCGTTCGGCGGTCGACGTCACCGGTCTTCTAGCCATCGCCGATCCACTTTTTCCATTTGTTTTGTCTTGTTTTCCATCACACCTGGTTTTAATTTGCCCTCATTACTGTTGTTTATTTAACCCTCTGTTTCCCCCATGTCTGTGTGGGGAATTGTTTGTTCGGCATGCCGGTTTACGCCGGGTTTGTATGTTTTCACCCGTGCTTTGTGCAGCCGGTATTTGTAAGTGTACTTTGTACTTTGTGCTGCCTTGGTTTTGGGCATTTGTTTTTGTGACGCGGTAGCGTTCTGTTTGTACTTTTGCCTTAGTAAAATACTTAGTACACTCATCTCTGCTCTCCTGCGCCTGACTTCCTACACCAGCTACACCCGCCGCATGACAGTTGTAGTGTCAGTGTTTCATCTTTGAGGAAATGTGTTGCATATAACAGGAACATGGTTGATTAGCATCTCCTTGATTATCTGTTAATAAAAGGTGTGTAGCTACCGGTATTAAAGGTGTGGACCAACCAACAGTAAAGATGTGGACAGGCTCTGTCGACCCACTGCCATTTGGGCTTTACACCTCCCTTTCCTCAACTCCTCTCCACTCCTCTCTGTTCCTGGTACCACCCTGGAGCCCGAGCTGCAGAAACCAACCTTCCTCTTCCAGCCCTCCTCTCTGAAGCAGTGGTTTCCATGACAACCTCTGGAGCTCAGCTCACAGGAAAGTTTCTATCTTCACTTCTAGAAAATCGGGTGCTACGGGAGTCACAGAGGTGCTTTAGCTACAGGTGACATGAAGAGGAGCACTAAATATGCAGAAAAGCAAAGCAGGGAGGGAGCGGCTTGGAGACAGATGGTATTATTACGATCCGTTCACCAGCTCCCAACCCTTCTCTCTCTTTGCCACGAGGAGTCATGAAGTGGTCTCTAATGAGTGGAAAGTGATAGGCGTCAGGCACGAAGACATTGTCTATTGTGATAAGACACCCCCAATAAGAGAGTGGCTGCCATGGCAAGGCTTACTAGACTCCTACCAGAAAATGTGCTTTCTTAATCTGTCGTTTTCAGATTCGAAGTCACCAGGCGGTTGATGAATTTCACTGCAGTTTGCCTTATCCTCTTTAAGTCCTATTCTCCCCACTGCTGTTCACCAATACAGATACCAACCGTGTTTCATTCCCTCTCCACTTTCTTAACATTAACTACACTGCCAGTTAACCAGATGGGTGAAATAGGACATTGTGAGGAGCACATCTGCAATTCCCCTCCACACACACATACACGCCGGACGCACACACACAAACACGCGATTATATTTACTGGCTCTTTGCAACTGAGAGAACCCAGTGAACGTGTGATGTAGCTAACATATTTTACCTGACTCTTTACGGTGGTTCTGTTCTACAAGGCAGACATTTTGCAAGGAACAGATTTGGAGCTCAACGCTCCAATTAAGGATCGGAGCAAGTACAAAAGCAGGTGGTGGTAAGAGCTCCTGTATTGCACATCACGAAAGACTTCAAGTTTGTGTGTGTGTACCTTTGTTCCCCCCACCCAAACTCAAACCCTTTGATATTTAGTGGCTCTGCACTTTTGCAGCAGCCACCTGCGAGAGGAAGCCTGAGCCAGATGATGTGTGTATATTGACAGGCAGCTTCACAGCAGGTAGCTAGCGCATCAGCTTGTTACAAAGGGAATTTCAGGTCTGTGCAGTGTGACACTTGGGCAATGTAAGGTGCTCAAAAGCACTCACACACACATGCAGCACGCACACAGACACACACATACATGCACAGACACACACCCCCCCACACACACACACACACACCAAACTACAGTTTTTCGGACTTCACCTGTCATCCCAGCACAGCTGAGGCGTTCGTTCACCTGTGCCAGGAGCAATCAATGCTACCTGCAATTATACTGCCACCTTACCCTCCCCATCACGTTGGCTGTCATAGGTTCTGTTGTCTGCTTATTAAACCAGAGACAGGGGCGGGGTGGGGGAGCAGTGGAAGGGGAGGGGAAGCAGGTCCATCCCCAACCCCTTCATGAGGCATAACACAGATGTGTAGCATGGGCATCACCTGTCAGAGCCATCATCACATGACCTCCCCACCTGCCTCTCTCTCTCTCGCCATGCAATTACTGTTCTCATCACATGCTCGAGCCTTCTGCTCAGAAAATCCCATTGTCTTAAATTTGCAAGACCTTTCTGACCTGTCGTGAGGAAGAGGAGTGAAAGGGAGAGAGAGACCAGGAGTAATGGGGTGAGAGAAAGAATGAAAAGTACACTGCATGACCAAAGTATGTGGACACCTGCTTGTCGAACATCTCATTTCAAAATCATGGGCATTAATATGGATTTGTTACCCCCTTTGCTGCTATAACCGCCTCCACTCTTCTGGGAAGGCTTTCCACTAGATGTTGGAACATTGCTGCAGGGACTTGCTTCCATTCAGCCACAAGAGCATTCGTGAGGTTGGGCACTGATGTTGGGCGATTAGGCCTGGCTCGCTGTCGGCGTTCCAATTCATCCCAAAGGTGTTCAATGGGGTTGAGGTCAGAGCTCTGTGCAGGCCAGTCAAGTTCTTCCACACCGATCTCGACAAACCATTTCTGTATGGACCTTGTTTTGTGCACGGGGGGATTGTCATGCTTAAACAAGAAAGGGCTTTCCCCAAACTGTTGCCACAAAGTTGGAAGCACAGAATTGTCTAGAATGCCATTGTATTCTGTATCGTTAAGATTTCCCATCACTGTAACTCAGGGGCCTGAATCATGAAAAACAGCCCCACACCATCATTCCTCCTCCGCCAAACTTTACATTTGACACTATGGATTTGGGCACGTAGCATTCTCCTGGCATCCGCCAAACCCAGATTCATCCGTTGGACTGCTAGATGGTGGAGCGTGATTCATCACTCCAGAGAACAAGTTTCCACTGCTCCAGAGTCCAATGGCGGTGAGCTTTACATCACTCCAGCCGACGCTTGGCATTGCGCATGGTGATCTTAGGCTTGTGTGTGGCTGCTCGGCCATTGAAACCCATTTCTTGAAGCTCCCGATTAACAGTTTTTGTGCTGAAATTGCTTCCAGAGGCCGTTTGGAACTCAGTAGTGAGTGTTGAAACCGAGGACAGATGATTTTTACGACCTACGTACTTCAGCACTCAGTAGTCCTGTTCTGTGAGCTTGTGTGGCCTACCACTTTGCTGCTGAGACATTCTTGCTCCTAGACGTTTGCATGTCACAATAACAGCACTTATAGTCGACCGAGGCAGCTCTAGCAGGGCAGATATTTGACGAACGGACTTGTTGGAAAGGTGGCAACCTATGATGGTGCCACGTTGAAAGTCACTGAGCTCTTGAGTAAAGCCATTCTACTGCTAATATTTGTCTATGAAGATTGCATGGCTGTGTGCGCCATTTTATACACCTGTCAGCAACGGGTGTGGCTGAAATAGCCAAATCCACTAATTTGAAGGGGTGTCCACATACTTTTGTATATATAGTGTATGTCTGGGGTGCTTTGTGGGTTTGTGGCTGGAAACACATTGGAAGTTGAGAATCCTTGTCATTCTTAGCTGTCCATTCAGCGCCACTAGAGGGCTTGAGAGTTTTAGCACCATGGAAAGCGTCTATACTTTCCCTGCTTTGTTGAGAAAGTTTCTGTCAGTGCTCTGTTGTGCAGTTGGATGACCTGTGCAGTTGGATGACCTGTGTAGTTGGATGACCTGTGCATTTGGATGACCTGTGCATTTGGATGAAGTTAGCATTGTAAGGTAATACAGGATATTATAATTTTATGACCAACTAGAGCATAGGAAAAGCATTTGTTAAAGCATACTATAACATAGCACCTTTGTATTTCTGCCCCTTGCCAGGGTACAATAGACAGCAATTACCATTAAACAAGAGTAGTATATCTCTTAAACAAGCTTCAGTTTAACGAAGGTTGTTTTGATTTCTTACTTTACTTTCAGCTTGGCTATTATGAACTTTGGCCTGAATGTCTCTGCGTTGTCAAGGGACTGTGAAAAGCTAGTCTTAAAATAAGGAAGAAAATTAGATGTTTTATTGCTGTTGTGTTGCGCCGTGCTCCTCTGAGAGTACGCTCTCCGCAACTCAGGAAACTAATCTTCTCCACACGCTCTCAATAGCACGCCAGGAAAAGGTGCGAAGAAGAAAAAGGAGAAGACGAGAGGAGAAGACGACAGCAGGAAACAAAACGTCTACCGCAAAGTACGCAATTTCACCTCCCCATGCGAACATTTTCACACATTCAGATTCCTCGCCTCCAATAAGCAAGGAAATGGAGGCTGAATTTAGATCTCCCAGAACACACTCAATCTGATCACAACACATGGTTGGTAGGAGACCCCAAGAGCAAATCTGCATCACAAATGGCACCCTATTGCCTATATAGTGCAATAGTTTTGACCAGAGTCTGAACTATGTAGGGAATAGGTTGCCATTTGGGACACCTCTCAAATAAACGTGATTACAGTTAGCTGACGGAATGAAGCCCTGGTGAAAAGGAGGTAAAGGTAGTTAGCTGAATAGCTGGGTTGCTGGATGACTGGCACCCTTTGGTGTGGCCAGCAGTGCCTTCCACCATCAGCAACTCATGGTGGGAGACAATCAAAGAGGGATTTGGAGAACTTTGTGTTCTTGAATTGTAGAATGAAGGAAATTATTAACTATTGTGCTGTTGACAATCTGGCTTAGGGTGTGGCATGGGTTGAGTGCTATGCGTGGCAGTGTCTGTCCGCCATACAGTGGGTGATATTATTGTCCCGTTTCAATCAGGTTCTTTAGTAATGCCTTTTCCTAATGACGACAATGTATCACACTGTGAATGGAATGTAGCACTTGAATACACTGGTATGACATGATAAGACAATAGTAGCCCAGTAAGACAGCCATATTTATCTTGTCACAAAAGGAGTGGCCTTCGACTGAAATCGCTTTACTGTTTCAACTATGTGTAAAGGTATCCGCATGCTTCCCATCCAAAACAGTTCTTAACAGTTTGTGCATATATTATGATGACATTTTGCGACATTTTTGTTAGTTTTGGTCTTCGGCAAGTTTTCTTTCAGCTGTTTGTGCACATAAAAATGTTTCTCGAGGCAAGCCGAAGTCTCGGCCGAAGTTTTCACCCCTTTGTTGGTGATTGGTCAATAGTAGGGATTCTTTAATGAAGTGTTTGTTGTAATTCAACAAGGGACTACTTGTTTTCATTTCAATTGAGTAATGCTGTACCAAAAAACGTCAAAATGAATGACCGATATCTTGAGTTATCTTATATTAATTCTGACTATTTTGAGGAGGGTGTATACTGGCTACAGTGTCTCAAGATGTACGAACAGTACTACTGCCACTTTCTCATTTTTCAAGCGAAGGTATTTTAAGAGAGTATGCGAGCACACTCGCTCAGTTTTCCTAGCCGAGTTCGGAGCATGCTAATGCCTTAAGAGTTCAGTGTCTGCAGCTTAGTGTCTGCATGCAAGCCCTCAGAGTAAAGGTCAATTCGAAAGCTAGTGAGCCATCTCATTGGACTCTCGCCTCAGGATAGGGATGGAGCATCCATTGGCATGCACAGCTACACAGCTAGTTGGCTACACCCCCCTGGGCCCTGTTGTTGTCTATGGAACAGGGGTTAATCCATGACGATGGAAGCGTTCTGTCCGGTCCTGCCTCCACTGGCCGTGGCATATCCACTGCAAAAATCTGCTGCAGGCCTTTTCACATATCATCATTATGGTGGACGAAAGGGGCCAATGTTCCATAATGGCCCTAGTAATAAAGTCCTGAACCAACCCCACTGGCCCACTACTGGGGGTCATACAGCTCAATCTAAAAGCACTATCCTCCAGGCCTATAGCCCTAGCCCAGTGAGCAACCTCATTTTCTTACCACTTACAAGCAGCAAGTCCCAATCACGTTCTTCTATTGGTTTGAGGCCAAATCCGTCATTCCCCACTTCTCCCACAACTCTCTAATTTCTACCAGTCCCTCACACCTCTCTCCTGTTCCCCACATTTCTCCTCTTTCAATCTTCCCCATTCCCCAATCTCTCCCATCCCCCCATCTCTCCCATTCTCCCCATCTCTCCCATTCCCCCAATCTCTCCCATCCCCCAATCTCTCCCAGTCCCCCTATCTTTCCCAGTTCCCCCATCTCTCCCAGTCCCATCCCAACAGTGGGAGTGTGTCAGTAATTAAGAGGTGGACTCACACCCAGAGGCCCCAGGGTGCAGGAGAAGGGGCCTCTGCAACTCTTGTCAGAGAAATCAAATGGTTGTTTTATTTCAACTGAATATAATATTCTGTTAACTACTGTGCGTGTGTTCTACTGAGGATGGGGCCTCTGGGAGATAACACTGACAGGAGATGTGTGATAAGTTTGTCTCTCCTCATTTGATAGTAAAGAAATTAACCACCACACTCTCTCTCCACCCAACCGTTAACTGGCCAATGACAGAAGAGGAGAGCCAGGAGGAGAGGACGTCCTTCTCCTTCCGCCTCACATCCCCACAGCAGCCCCACTCAAGGTGACAAATCCAGGTTGGCCCTCAGAGGGATTGGCATCACATGGAGATGGGGTTGGTGTAGGGGGATGGGGGGGTGATTGAAAACAGATAAAATTGTGTAAATTAGGTTGTGTAGAGAATGGGCACAAGGGGTATTATGTATTCTATTGTATGTAATAAAATAGCGCAAAATACACTTTGTGGTTGATATGAGACAATAACTTTTTTGGACACAATGCTGCATTCTCATAGTGATGTAGTACGACTATTATGGATGACATGCTGTTGCAAAACGGACAAGTCTTTCTTGTGTCAAAGTGCTAAATTTGACCTTGTGTTATATTAAATCAATCAACTCAATGTGGTTCTTTCCACCGTGTTGGGGCGGTATTCTGTGTACAGTAATTACATCTCACTTCTAAGGCCTGTATGCCACTGAGCTGTGTGTGTTTGTGTTTGTTTGTGTGAGTGTGTGTGTGAACTATGTCAGAAGATGACACACACGCACCTTGTCCTCGGCCACTGTCCCTCACCCCAGTGACCCTGCCAGCACCCCAGCCGGGTGAAGCGGATGAGGAGGCAGGTGATCTCAGTTAGACCCCCGTGCCACTGGTGAGAGGACATCTGTCTGCCCTACCAGTCTCTCCACACAGACAAACACATACAGTACACACCAAACACACGCAAACACATGCGCACAGACACACGACCACACAGTGCACAACAGAGAATGCCATGCCACGTATATGTAACAGAGTCCGGTGGGTGAGATCCCCAAAAAATAACAGAGAGAAAGAAAAGCAAGAGTGAGTTCCTTCTCTCTGTGTTGTAACAGAAATGTGTATGATCTGAATAGGGTTAGAAATTAACTTTACCTTGATGTATAAGGTTAAGAAAACCCTTACCATCTTACCCAACCAGTTTATAGTCTTTTCTTTTTTTTTGTGCTTTCAGATTTTTTATTGTTGGTTTTCTTTCTACGTCCTCTAGTTGTTATATTTGACCCCAAGTCAGTCTTTGAACAAAGAATTGAAGTGCTCACAACAACATACAACAGAAACCTGCTGCCAGCCATACGTTTCATCAATCACAGCATACCCACAAATCCTCCGGAAACCTAGCAACAGCAGGAGCCAGGCTCCACAGATTTAACGATTCCATTCCATTGGTGTGTCTTCTTAATTGGCGGTGTTTCCAAATATCTCTGTGTTATTTCAGATTACAGGGTGTATTCTGACAGATCTCACTTTATTGGTATCATGAAAATCATGCTGCTTTCATCTACCTTTCATCCCCTTATTTTCAGACAAACGGTATGGCGGGGTGAAAATGACAAAACTATCAGTAGGAATTATTGTGTAGGCAGAGAGTGATCATTAGAAGAGAAAGCTGATGTTTCCGCCATCAGATACCTTTCTGACTTACCATTGGAGACAGCACACTGGCTATAATGTTAGAAAATGCAGATTCGGACATTCTGTGACGTCTCCTGTTTGAGATCTGAGTACACAGATGTTAATAGGCCCATTTCTTGCTCTCTCTCGCTCTCTCGCTCTCTCATCCTCAATGCAATTAACACAAGCTAGCTGGCCTGTTTTATCTCTAATAAAAGAGCTATCAAATTGAATATGTCTAGCTGTCTACCAAGTTATGTCCTAATCTTAGGCTTCATATTGATATCTTTTTTGGGTGCTCAGTAAAAGTAAGATAACAATTTGAAAGTCAGACAGAAATTATGCCCACCAGCCATCTGGTTGTCACTTATATTCATATCAGTCTTGAATCACACTATAATTTTGTATCAATATTATCCCATTATAACAGAATTTCTTATTTTGGTATATTAAGAATTAACCGTACAATGACAACACCATAACAGAAAAGCATCAAAATATAGAAAGTGCATACAATAAGTGAAAGGACATTCTTTATGTTTTTGCTTGGTGGATTGACCCTGCCAGTGCCATGACTCTTGATACAGAGACATTTTCAGTTTGTCAGTATTTATGGCCAGGCACCTCTTTGTACCTCTCCTCCCAGGAGAGGAGTACGGTAAGTCAGCCTCTCCGTTGGAAGATTAGATTAAACAGAGGAAAGGTCAGTTCCATCACTTTCCCCTCACATTAAGGACCTCCGTCACCTGTGCTGCTCAGAATAGCACCACCGCCATTCTATTCTATCTCTCCACCACCATATGGCATGATGAATGTGGAGTGTAGAGAGGAAAGAGGAGAGGAGACTGACTAGAACACGTTAACTAACGGGAGGGAATGACATTAATTCAGCTGTGGCAGAGCTGAGTAGCTGGAAAGATGTGTTGACCTCTCTACCCTTGTCTTAATGAATCTACCGACCGCCACGCTGAAAACAAAGAGAACACACACGAGTGTCTGTTGTGTCTCTCCTTTTTCAATTATGGTTATGTGATTGAACCGATGCAGCAGGCGTTTTGTTTCATAACTTATATAAAGGGAGTACATTACTAAAAGAGGCCCATTAGCGGTGGTATTTGCGTTGCTGGCTCTCCTAGTGTGTGGTTTCCCATTGTTCCTCCTCTGAAACATATGCTGTTTGATTGGCTCAAACAGATGCATTCAATGTCCTACATCCTGCTCGTGTTCAGTGAGACAAAAATGGGCTACACCAACATGATGATTTAATACGTCGACTTTCCTGGTTGGTTTATTGTCAGAATCATAAATGTTTTAGCAGGAAATATTAGTCAGAAACGTTGTACTTTCTATATTTACATTTGAGTCATTTAGCAGACACACTTATCCAGAGTCACTTAAAATTAGTGCATTCATCTTAAGATAATCCACATATCACAGTCAAATCAAGTACATTTTCTCTCAATAAAGTAGTTATCAGCAACGTCAGTGCTAGTAGGAAGAAACAATTTTTCTGGGATTAATTTAATATACTCGTTGGGTTTCAGACGTTTTCGGAAGATAGGCAGGGACTCTACTGTCCTAGCTTCAGGCGGAAGCTGGTTCCACCATAGGGAAACTTTCTCAATTTGAGCTAGTATATATAATCACTACAGCGTTAGAATTTTTAGAACTAAGCAATTTTTTACACGTTGGAGTGCAGACATACTGTATTTCATTTTCATATCGGCGATATAGCTAATATGTCGGCCAAAGTGACATATAACTACATATAACTATTAAATGTCACTATTTTGACATATTCTAAGAGACATAAAGCGTACTTTCTCCCTATAGAGTCACATTCATGATGATATGCCCATGGCAGCGTTATATAAAGTACGTTATAAAGCCCTTCAAGTTTTTCTTCATCTGTTCCTTCACAACCTGGCAGCTGAGAGACATCTGATTGGACAGTCCTTATCGCTATGGTGACACTGCAGCTGTGGTATATTTTTCCCTACCTGCGCGGTTTTGAGACCACGAAAGAAACCCACGTGTGTGTCAATCCCCCTGTAGAGGTGTGATGAGGCTCCAACATTGTCTCTCTGTCACACCAGCAGCCCTGTCATGACACACCCTAATGAGCAACACTTTACTGTCTGCCATTGATGAAGGCTACCCTTCTTCTCTCTCACACAAGGGCACAGAAGTGAGACCAACACCTAAAGTCAACCCTTATGATTAGGACCTGAAGTTTTTCCATGCAATGTGACCTGACAAAAAGAAATCGAAGCCACCACTACACCTTGACACGTATACTACAACATGACAGTGAGGCCCAAAGTTGAGGCCCAATGTAGCGAAAAGTTTCAATTAAACTTCCACTTCAAGACATCCCTGTGCTGAACTATTCTCCCACCTTTAATACAAACCAGCTTGGAAAGGCCCCAAGGCATGTCTGCCAACAGAAAATGACAAGATGAATTTAGACACTGTATAAAGTGAGTGAGGGGCGATGCCATGCACGTCTACCTCCCAGAAGCTTACTCAAACAGCTGTAAGAGAGGGCTATAGTAGTACTAAAATGAAGAGATGTAAGTCACCTTGGCTTAGGCGAATGAATAATGGAATGGAAAGCGGGCCTGGCCTAGTTGAAACGTTATCTGCGGGTGTGTCCGAAATGGCACCCTTTTCCCTATTTAGTGGTGGCTCTGGTCAAAAGTAGTGCGCTATCAGGGAATAGAGAGCCATTTGGGCAGCAGGCTATGTGTGAGGCTGAACATGGGGAGGACGTCTCCAGTTTAAAGACAGACCTCCTGGGTGCTTCCATCTGAAACAGGATCTCACACATGGCTATCCCCTACGTGAACTTACATATCTTATTAACATTCGGTGAACACCTATCTGTGGTGTTAATACAAGTATTACTTATATATCCCCATGTTCTGATATCTGTGGTGTTAATACAAGTATTACTTATATATCCCCATGTTCTGATATCTGTGGTGTTAATACAAGTATTACTTATATATCCCCATGTTCTGATATCTGTGGTGTTAATACAAGTATTACTTATATATCCCCATGTTCTGATATCTGTGGTGTTAATACAAGTATTACTTATATATCCCCATGTTCTGATATCTGTGGTGTTAATACAAGTATTACTTATATATCCCCATGTTCTGATATCTGTGGTGTTAATACAAGTATTACTTATATATCCCCATGTTCTGATATCTGTGGTGTCAATACAAGTATTACTTATATATCCCCATGTTCTGATATCTGTAAAATACGGCTGGCTATCTATCTCATTAGACTGTTGTAGACTGGGGAATGCAAGGTTTTCAAGTATGGATTGTACATATGTAGAATAGAATAGAACACAACAGAATAGAATAGATTAGAATAGAACAGAATAGAATAGACTAGAATATAATAGATTAGAATATAATACAACAGAATAGATTAGAATAGAATAGAATTGATACTGCCGTCAGCTGGTCCGCCTTTTTAAACTCTAAATAAAGCTTCAAAAATACGTTAAAATGGGTCTACAAACTAAACTGGTCACTTAATGGCAATGTCAAAAACCCATTACAGAGATTAAAGTCTCTGAATTCTAATGGAATGTTAGGCCCACAGGCCTAAACATAGAAAAAAATATAACTAAGGGAATTGTTTTAATTATTCTAATCAATAAAACATAGAAAATATTAATGCATCATTTACATTGATGTAATTTACATGAGCAATAGTGACAATATGGATAAATGTTGTATTGTTTCTTATTATATGAATAAATTACCAAATGAATAATTCATTGATAACTGGTGGCTTAAGTATCATAAATATGCTGCTTCTACAACACAATGAGTTAAGCTATAATGAGGGAGATTCTGATTGCTTCAGACATTTACAGTTAAGTAAACAGATTGCTGTCAATTATAAAAAAATATTGAAATTAGAGCAAATTATCTCCAAATAGTATACTGATAAACAGGTAGCAGTCATCCTATTATTGTACTGTTTATAACTAAAACATGTTTTTTCTTATTTTCTATTTCATTGTATCTTTGTTTTACCAGGTAAGACTGAGAACACGTTCTAATTTACTCTGTTTCTTCCCAACACTCCATCAGAATGTGTTTCATGCTAGATTGGTTCTGAGGACAAGCATCCGTTCACACACTCTCAACACATGTCGGTGTTGCCGCGGCAGCAAGCGCTATCAGATGTAACGCTAGGAGGGGAAGCTGCCTTCATGTTGCTGAAGAAGAAGACACAGCGGTACAGCAGAGCCGGCAGCCAGCTGTTACACTCCACAGACACAGCTCTCAACGGCAAGGCTCTTCTTAACTACACCGTGTGTGTGGGTCAGGGGCTGAGAGGATGTCACGTCTCAAATGGCACCCTATTCCCTATATAGTGCACTACTTTTGACCAGAGCCCTATGCACCCTGGTCAAAAGTAGTGCACTAAATATGGAATAGGGTGCCATTTGGGACACACTTAGGCCTACTGTACACCCCAGCTCAACGTGATCACAAAACACACATCACCCATGATTCACAGGTCTGATGTGCATTGGCACGACGATAGAGAGAAATGAAAGACGCCAGATGGCTCATAGAGGTAGGCATCATCACTTTGTGTAAATAATCAGGTGTTAACCAAATGATATGCTTATTTTCATAGATGCAAGAGGACGTGGTATTGTTCACAAAAGGTGGTGTTTAGATTCATCATCACTAATCATCAATCAAGCTGTTCATATCTCCTAGATTTCCACCTGCCTTGAATTAATTAGTAGAGTCGCAGGCTACGTGTCTCCAGTTTCTCACAACAATAGACAATAGATTAGCACTACACATCCCAGGCATTAGCCTTTAGTAATACATTAGCAATCATACAGCCAGTACCTATACATCCACAGATATGAGAAGTATTATTGTTGAAAATAGAACCATTTGATATACTGCATGAATAAGTAATGTAGTGTTGTCTCAAGAATATGAAGCTTAGATTTCAATGTGTTGTTAAAAAGGCATGTCTTTGGAGATTCTGGCTGGCACTCTGGAATAGAGGGGAATTTAGTGGGGGTGGGACCCAAAACTCAGATGACATTTCATAAAATCCATAAGAGTCCCTGGCCTTTTGAGAGATGCCAAGAAACAGCTTCTTGGGGTGGAAAAAACAATTAGCAGCCTTTCTGAGCGCAGCAGAGGAAAAAGGCACGACATGCGTCTTTTGTTTTCACATCGACCTGTGGGGGAAAGTGTCTACAGCCACTTAAAAGGGGTACTGGCAGCAGTTAAAGCATGTTACACATTACACGGGTTGTTGTCGGTCATGCAGGCCTGCTTTTCCAGAAACACCTGCCATGAAAACTCCCCACTTAAGGCCTATATTGTAAAATCGTGAAAGCTATATATTTTTTATATTTATACATATTTGCACATAAAGCATTTAACTTCCTTTTTTTTACCTGGGTTATGTCATGATCTCAATCCTCCATGTATTGAAAAGGTCTATGACAGCCAAATCTACTGTTGGTTTGTCTTTCTGAGTATGTTACATAAAGCTTGCATATGCATGTGTAAAAACCTGTTGTGGGCATGTTTTATCCATCCATGGTGAATTCTAACATTGCTGTCACTCCTCAATGAGGATAACCGTCAATATTCCACTACACTCTTGATCTTTATCTTCCGAAGGATATCGCCGATTCCTCATATCGCTCTCCCTGCAGACCAAAAAAGTACATATATCTTAAAATATGGATTTCCACAGGCCCCTTCTCTTATTTACAGACGTAGGATCTTAATTTAATCTATTTTGTTGCTGAGAATTTTCAAACTTTTAAAAAGGCTTCTAAAGTTTGCAACTTCCACTTTAAAATGGCACACTTGATTTGCCCTAACAAAAAAGGTACCAACCCCTACAAGAAATGTCCATTAATTACAAACCACATAATAATTCACATTTCCTGTTGCTGCAGGATAATTTTCCTGCTGTAGCAAACTGGCTCAAATGAAGATCTTACATCTGTAGCCTGAGTATTCCATCCCTTCTCTTTCATTTAATCTGAAGGTTACTGCAGGGTTTAATCACTACTTGCTAATAAAATGGGATATCTAGAATGTTCAGAGCATACATCTATTTTCATGCATTCCATCCATGCATCCAGTTTCTGTCTGTGTCCCAAATGTTCCCCTATTCCTTACACGGTGCATTACTTTTGACCAGGGCCCATGGGCTCTGGTCAAAAGTAATACACGATATAGGGAATAGGGTGCCATTTAGGACACAGTGCCTGACTGGTCTGGAACCATGACGTCAGCTGTTTTATTTTATCATTTGATGCCATTGACCAGAGAGATATCCTGATGGGTTTATGGATTGGCCAGGCTAGTGTTTAATTCACAATCACACCTTCTGAGGCACATTTCACTCGTTGATCACTGATCCCTACTACTACTCTATGTGGAGCAACACGCTTATTTTCCATTTTGAGGAGGGCTTATTCTCCATTCATTTGTACATATATTAAAAATGGTACCAACATATCCATCAAACTACTCATCAATACCATAATTCAATTTCTAAGTGAACACAGTAAACAATACAGTACAAAATAAATTATGGTGCATTAGTAATTTACTCCACATCTACATGGTAACTAAAATTGGATGCAAATGAAGGAGAAAAAAGGGGATGGGAACCATATGCTGCTCACTACATCACAGCAGCTAGAGGTCAGGGAAGGTTGAGGAAAACGAGTTGGCAGTGAACCATCAAGTCAGCCTCATACATACACCAACCACCATCAAAGACCCAGTGTCAACCAGGGGACCAGGGTTCCGGTCTGGAAGCACCCTTTTCACTGTCTTCAGAAGGCACATTCGGTACTGCAGTTAAGCTAAAATTCCTAGACACTTTCTATGTCTCTTTAGCACCAGAAATGTCCATTGAATTTTTCCAGTAATTGTCTTCGAGGCCGCATTATTTTCCATCACTCATAGCTGAAGATATTAACGTATAATATTCATCCAATGTCTGCCATATTTCTGGATGACGTGATGATGTCATCGCTGCTTGCTCCAGTGCGCACTGAGTGCTAGCGCAGCGTTATCGGCTCTGTAAAGCAGAAGACAGGGGCCACGAAATGGTGTATGCAAACGTGGGTAGATTACGTTGAGAACAAGGGGCGTCCATCTTGGAAGCAGAGAGAGAGAGTGAGAGAGAGGCGGTCTAACACACCAATCAACACCCCCTCAACCCCTCTTCATCTGGATGCCCTCTGAAACCTGTCCAAGGATTCTTTTCTGGATGTTTTAGATCCTTGAAAGGATAAAAAAAAACTGCCAAGAATCACAGAGATCATTGAAATGGCAAAGGCTTGTTTATTTCTTTCATTTTTCCGCCCGCCTCCACTCCGTCTCGCTGGAGAAAGATGTTGCCATGACCCCTGAGAGCAGCTCTTAATGGCTGTTAATGGGGCTGTGTAATTACTGAGGCAGTGCCGGCGCTGTGTTCCTATAGGCTACCTCTGCTCTCTTGTACCAATGCTTCATTCTCATAGATTGCCAGTACCAATGCTACGTTCTCATTGGCTGAGTCTTTGCTCGCCAGTGGTGGCATGTCAGGGGGTTACATTTCGGGGCACAGTGGTGGGTCAGTTAGGCTGGACCTGCATGGATCTGATGCTCAGCACCAAGTGAAATGCTGGCTTGTTCACTCATTCGACCAGGGACACAAAAAACGCTCTCCGTGAAAAAAAGGAGCGTTAGCAACACGTCTTCCTTTTTTAGCAACCTAGCAACGCCAACATGGCATGGCAGATTGCTGGATGCTTTCTCAAGGTGCTGATTGGTCCTAATGGTTCCTCACCCGTTGTGTCTGTTCCTTCCATACCTATTTCCTATGTGGCGAACTGCTTTTGGACCAGGGCCTATAGGGCTTAGGTCAAAAGTAGTGCAATCTATAAGGAATAGGGTGCAATTTGAAAACAAACCATTACATTTCTTCCTGCATTCAAAAACTGCTCCGTTCTATTATTCAAGAGTCAATGGCTTGTATAACCAGGTTATAATCACATTCACTCAGTACAGTCTCATTGATGGCTGAAAGTTAACAGGAGCTATAGACAGACAGCACTGGTGGTGGGTGAAGGACGCAGCAACATGACCAAACTACAGTAGAGAGAAAGAGAGTGATCTTCACAGCTTTCTCTGTCACCTGCTGGCCTTTTCTCTCACAGCTCCTGGTGTTATTATTTTGAGGCTCTGTGACAGACATTAATGAACACCACCCCCATTCCATCAGCACTACTTTCCTCTGCCGCGTTGACAGGGAGCGGGTGGCAGGAGACGGGTGGCAGGTAGTGGTGCGATTCTGCTGATGCCACCCTTCCTTCCCTCATTCGCCACAGGCTCTTATGCCAGCAGAAAACCTGACAGGATCTGTCTTCAGAATAGCAAGGTGGTGACGAACGAGATGGTGGATAGGTCTGTGTGTGTGTGTGTATGTGTGTGTGTGTGTGTGTGTGTGTGTGTGTGTGTGTGTGTGTGTGTGTGTGTGTGTGTGTGTGTGTGTGTGTGCTGACACACACAGGCATGAGCACACATGCAAGAACACTCACTCCCCCACTGCAATCACCAGTTTACCTACAGTACACACACATGCAGTGAGCATACACATACACATGCAGGTGCTGACATAAACACGTTGCGTACTCTCTCTCAACACACGCCTACACAAAGCCATCATCAAGTGCGTTGTTGAAAAGACGGAAAGATGCAGTAAGAAGAGTTATTTACAATGTCTTGCATCCAATCAACTTCATTTAAAACTGCGTTCGTCCTTTTCTGACGCCCTGCAGATAGAAGAGAAGAACATAGCTGAAACTGAAACAAGCCAACTCGGCTCAACTCAGAGAAGAGGAGACCTGATTTACACTGTGTCAGATCATTTTAAACCCGGAGGTATTGTTCAAGCCCCTCTCCCTCTCAGTCAGGGTTTATGTTTTCAGAGGGGATCTGTTTAAATCTGTAATGAGATTAGGGCTGCTGAATGGAAAGGAAGATTATGCCGGGATGGGGTCTGGCGAAGGAGAAGAGAAAGAGAGAAGTGTATCAATGTCTGTCCTATTCCCCCAGTCAATCATGTCAACTGCCATCACTTGGCTGAAATCGATCGCCAACAAGCCGCCATGCGTTCTCATCCTGATTCCTGTCTCTAGTCAAAATGCCTGCTCCTGCTCTCTCTGTTTCTTTCAGTTTCAACCGACTTGAGTTAAGATTTCTAAAAAGCGTAAAAACCTGGTGGGTGGATAACCCCAGTGAGTCAGTGACATCCATCCATCGATTGGCCATTTGTAAGTGATAGAATGGAGAATAGCTTTTATTCCTGTCAGGATGGAATTGGTTTTGGCTTCTGTGTGGGAGTGTGTGTGTCATTAGAGGGCTCACTCTTTCTCCTCGCCCGCCCACACGCTGAAGGGGAGAGCGGAGCGTCTGAGCAGAGCTTTCATCCCTATGGATGAGCCAGTAGATGCATGGTGGGAGGAGAGAGAAAGGATGGAGTGCATAGTGGAGAGAGAAAAAAGAGAGAGGAACCAGGCTGCTGTGAACAAGAAGGCAAAAGCACTGTGGTGTTTGAAGCACGCAGAGAGAGAGATGACTCCGACATGCACATGAAGTGGAGAATGAGAGTTCATAGTGGTGCAGTGTGTGTGTGTGTGTGTGTGTGTGTGTGTGTGTGTGTGTGTGTGTGTGTGTGTGTGTGTGTGTGTGTGTGTGTGATTTGTGTGTGTGTAAAGCTTGGGCTGCGATAGAGTGCGCTCACAACTTGCACGAGGAGGACAGAGGCCACAGTTACACCCAAGGCTGTAAAGTGTTATGCAACACAATGGCTCCAGTTTCCACATTGGACCTCTTTCAGTTTTGGCTTAATACAAAAACAACTGCAGAAAATAACGGTGAACCTTACAATAAATTAGGGAAGACTGTTAGAAAGACCTCTGAAGTTTACACTCTTTTCAGTTGCTAAGTAGACTCAAATATAACTTTTATACACTTGTACCGTACATTATGTTTCTGTATTTTAAATACGTTCTTAAGCAGTTGAGTGACTTTAGCTGTCTTTAGTCACACCCCAATAAATGTATTTCCTGTTACAAAGTCATTTACGGTTTCTATTCCTTTAGTTTTCCATGTGGACCAATTTATTGGTGAATTCTGAAAAGCTATCTAAGGATTGTTCCATGGGGTTGTGTTTTCAGGGAGTGATATTGGTTCTTGTAGAATACGTTTCATCTTCTTCCATGTTTTTATAGTGTTCTTAACTATGAGGTTGTTAATGTTGTTATGTTTATCCTTTGAAAATCGACACAAAAATATTCTGGGGATGAGCATCATCAATATGTACCCATTGTTCAATGTTAGTGCATTTAACTATACAGTATGTTGCAAGTAAAAGCCTTGGGTAGCAAGTTGATACAATTCCACTTCTGGAAGGTTAAAACCACCCTCAGATTTAGGGTGGTTATTCTATTCATTTTATTTTCCCATATAAAGTCTGTTATGACCAAGTATACTTTTTAAAAGAATGTCTTCGGTGGGGTAATTGGTATTACCGAAAATAAATATAAAACTTTGGGAGCTAAGCCATTCTAGTTTTATTCTACCTGTGAGATTTATGGGAATACTGTTCCATTCCATTAGTTCTGCTTTCATATTGTTGAGTAATGGAATAAAGTTATCTTTATATATTTGTTGTTTTTTGTCACTTATTATGTATCTAATATTTTTTATGGTCCACTTAAAGGATTGCTGTAATCTGCAAATAAATGTAGTATATATTCATGTTTATCAACACTTTTAAAGACTTTTTATAAAAAATGCTATCTGAGGTTAACTGTTTCGAATTCCAAGCACAGATAGGTCACATGGAAATGGATTTGGTTAGGCATTAAGCATAAAAAAAAAAATATATATATATTGTGGCATGGCATCAGTGAGATTAGAAACTTGGATCTTTTGATCAATATGCATGGTTTTAGTCCACCGAGCCACCAGGATGAAGCTAGCATAGCATTGTTTTTTACTCATACGAAGCTGCTCATTTTTGTCTATTCAAACAGACCTCATTACAACGGCTAGATCAGGTGTGGCCAATGAATGGGTGCGGCCAACACACCTGAACACATTTAACAAGATAAAGGATAAAAATCGTGTTTTTTTACGCTGAGAACAGAATGCATATAATAACATTCTTAGATCATTGACTCGGTAACGGTAGTCCTTGTATATATTCTCTTTACTGTACATTTTTGTATTCATATTTCTTTTTTCGCACATTTTTATTACTTTTTACCTCTGCATTGTTGGGAAAGGGCTCGTAAGTAAGCATTTCACGGTAAAGTCTACACCTGTTGTATTCGGCACGTGACAAATAACATTTTATTTGATTCTTTGAACATTACTAATGTTTTCTTGTGGTTTTTATGGAAAGTTTTCTTAATGTTCTGAGAACATGACTTTAAATAGAACCACCAGGAAACCTGTAGGAAAGTATTGAAATTCCCACAGAAGAACCTTTCCTTCACATTTTCTGATCAATTTGAGAACATTCCTAATGTCAAAGCAGTTGGAGAACATTCCTAGGACATTTACCCAAAAATTGATTAAAAGTAACAGTGTCTGGACTTTTAGGAAAAACATTCTGTTAAAGTAATGAAATACCAAGAAAATTGTATTTTGTAAAGTTCCTTAAATGTGCTGAGAATGTTCCAGCGCCAAGCAACTATCCTGCACCAGAACTTTGTGGGAAGGTTGTATGCAAAATAACCATAGGACCACAACACTCACACCAAGCTCTAAGAAACATATGGTTCTGAGAACATTATGTGTCAACTGGGACAACCCTATGATTGGTTTCACACTATTTCTGTTAGGTACAGTACTGTAACTCCTTCCAGGTAGAAGACAATAAAAGGAGGCACCAGTGTTTCTTCACTCCATTGGCGGCAGCATTGAGGGAGAAAACATGGCAATTAAAAGGTGAGAATCCTATGGAGGAACCAGTTCCATATACAAACCTCCAGTGAGATCACCCCTCAGCCCACTACTGTCCCTGTGCACAGACACACTCGCCCGCATGCAAGCACACCTACTCCTACGACCCGATCCGAACCCTGTCAGGATGGGATGCACCTTTTCATTCCCCCTCCACTCCTCCATCCCTAATTTCTACTGCTCTCCGCTGCTATTTGCCACACACACACACACACACACACACACACACACACACACACACACACACACACACACACACACACACACACACACACACACACACACACACACACACACACACACTTTTCAGATAATACACAATCTTCCAGGAAAACTTTAAAGTTCGTTTTACCGGTCAGGAAATGTATGGCTTCGTTCCCACAGCCAATGTGAAACCAAAAACGTACATTCCCACAACTTCCAAGGAACCAAATGTGCTAGCTGGGATAGGACTGAAAGAGAGGAATAATGGAGTAAAATCTGCCTAATGTCCAAAGTCAACCCACTTGCTTTAAGATCCACGACTCAGAGGAGTTAAACAAAATATTGACTCTCTAAACAGGGGGGACGTGACGTGGAGATGGAGTTGACGTATTAGTGTCACTGCGGCACGGGAAGATCAAAAATAGAAATCATTGGGCTGTAACGTACGCTGAAGTTAACTGTTATCATCAAGGAATGGAGAGGTTTGTCACATGTCTGTCTACGTGAGCTTTGATTTCACTGAAGCCAACAACGTAACTGTGATTTATCTGTGTTTGGCATCAAGTCACATCACAGATCTTAACATGGCATCACTGAGGTAGCCTGGTTAAACAAGACTGAAGTGAAACAACCAGAGTGAAGGGTGTATACATGGTTTAACCAAGTTATTACTGAGGCGGAGCACAGATAATATCTAACCGAAGAGGGTGGTCAGCAGAGATACGTGGGAAGGGCTGAGGGAAGCTGAGGGTTGGGATGTGGAATTGGAGACAAGTGGGAGTAGAGTTGCTGGGTGGGGGATAGAATGACGGTCAAAGATAAAAGTATAAAAAATAATTCAAAATAAAACATAACACAAAGTATGTTTGAATGACACTGAGTGGCAGTGTTTTTACAGCTAATGCTGGTTTGCCTGAGGCTGATGCCGTGCAGGTGTTTGTACACATGCATATACCCACACTCTCATTCAAATGCACACATGTGCACATACACAGACACACACATGTAAATAGTGCCATAAATGCACTCCAACATGTTCAGTTGGCCTTGCTGTTATGATTTCTGTTGTCCTTGATGTTTTTTGCATTGTTGTTTTCTGTTTTCCTTTGTCTTTGTCTTTTTTCTCTTTTGTTCATTTTCTTGGTTATGGGGGGGGGGTGGAATGGAATGGGTTTAGCCATGGTTTAACCAAACTATTACTGAGGCAGAGCACAGAGAATATCTAACCTTTAGAGATATTAACGCACAATATATGCTAACCGTGTTCTCGACATAACATGAGCTACGGAGGATCAACAGAAATCAAATAACATACAGTATCTTTACAGAGAACAATCATTGAAGACAACAAATCAAGTACCTGCCCTACCAGAGCCCACATTTCTATCCTGTGGCGCTCAAGGTACTCCCTAATAATGGAAGGTAAACACTGGTGGTCATGGAGACAGTAGTAGTGGTCAGATGGCACCAATATGCAGAGAACTAAGAATAGACCTGATGAAGAGAGAGCGATGACCCCATCTGGGATCTGCACACATAGAGTGGCTCTGCTGTCAAATCAAAACAAAATCAACCCCCTCCAATATCACCACCAGAGAATAGATATATTGTAATAATAATGAAATGTGAAACCAACGCTCCCTCCTCCAATATCACAGTGTTTGCTGAAGCGATTCCCCCCTCCTCTCCCCCTGGCTCCCTCTCTCAGGGGCCTGTTCAGATGGGGCTCGATATGAGGTTAGGACTCAAAGCAGAGGATGAGATATCGCCCACAGACTGTTTGCTCTGCTGAGCCCGGCGGCGTCTACAAAAACAACGTCGGGCGGCTCCTGGAAGAGGAGCGAGTGAATGTTTGGCTATGGGGGGGAACTTAATCCATTGTCTAAGACCTGAGGCAGGTGGAGCTGGAACCCCATTGGCTGGTTGGTGTGGACGTTGCCTTGGGAACAGCGGTGGGCTTTATGTCGAGCGAAGAAGGTCTCTGTGAAAGCTGGGGCTTCTGGATAGAGCAGGAACCCTCAGCGGGCGAGGCACGGGTCAACAGACTCTCACTGGTGCACCATGGGATATGTTCACCCCTCCACAGAGAAATAAAGCAGAGAGAGCCATGCAGATAAATCTACATTATGTCGGCTTCAACGTCAACATCTGAACTCTGTGTAGTTTTGATGAGGTCTGTTAGGCTGGAGGAGCATGGAGTTAGTGTGTGTTTTGAAAGAGGTGGAGGAGAGGATAACCTTCAAACAGAACATGAACCCTGGGGCAGTGCTCAGATAGAGAGGAGAGCAGTGTGTTTCTGTCTCTGTTTCCCAATGATCTGCTTGCAAAGCTGAAAGCCTCCTTCAGATCCATTTGACTGGATAATTATGAAAATGTGATTCTACTGAAACAAGACGTTAGAAATGCTCACAAGATCATTGAAAATCCATAATTTGCTTTTAATGATGATTTTGGTACTTGATCATGTTTAGTCACAGTATTGAATTTCTTAGCTGTTGTGTTATTAGTAGATCGCAGTAAATGCATGCATTACTGCAAGTTGCTTTGGATAAACGCGTCTGTTAAATTGCATATATATTTTATAATTTACTAGAAATCTCTAACATTATCCAAACTACTGTCTGACAAAATCATATATGAGCTTCTGAAGTAGTGTACAAAAAAAGAAAAAACGTTCTGTTGTACAACCGATGAAAACTCAGGTTTACATAAGTATTACGCAAAATACTGTATATTCATACTGGACAGAATATCCATCGCCACTCCAAGACTGTGGACGTTATGGAACAGCTAGTGTGAATCATTGTGGACTACTAGGGATAAATGTTTCAGAGTGAACTACATAAAGCTACAGCACTTTTCTTTCGTTCCACTAAAGCCTCTACAATACCCTACAAGAACTGGGGTGAAAGGGTAAGAACATGTTCCAACCCCTTAGTTCTCCTGTAGCTTCTCTGTCCATGGCTCCCGCTACCTCATAAAGCTCCGGGAGAAAGAGAGAGGCGTCTCTGAAGCTGTCAAACAGTGCCATGGGGAGGCAGGGGGGGGGAGGAGAGAAGGCGAGAGAGAGGGAGGGAAGGAAAGGGGGACGGAACACCAACACATTCTCTCTCTCTTTCTTCCCCTATGATCTGCGGCTTTGTGCCGGGAGAAGATAAACGATTTGGAGCTGCGTGGGATGCCCTCCCCCTGGAAGAGAGCAACAATGCCAAGATGCCGACAGAGGGATGGTGGTGGGGGAGCGAGGGAGGGAGTTTGAGGGAAGGAGGGAGACGGGGGGAAGTAGAGAGAGTGAGATGAGGTTGGAGGAGAGGGGTTGTGAGGGAGGGTGGGTGTTTAAGGGATGTGCAGATGCTTGTGGGCCTGTGAGACGCTTACAGGAAATAGAATCCGGCGTCCGGTGGAACAGGCATTGATTCCCCCCTGCAGCTCAGCACCAGCCACCGGTCCCCAGCCCAACGGCCCTCTGATACTGTTTTCCATTTTCCCACAAGAGCCCCCAAAGACTGCTTCTCACAAATCAATGGTAGGCTTTTTGGCTGGCTAGACCTCTGCCGTGTCAAAGAGGAAATAGCCAGGACAATAAATACTATCAGCAGTGAACATGATTAGTCCAATACAGTGGAGGTTCAGACCTCTTCTCCCTATAGAGGGGTGTACAGGGAGGGGAATGCCCAGATGTGGTAGTATTGGTCTGTGTTTCGGGGGAGGGTGTGTGTGAGTGTGTGTGTGCGCGCGTGCATGTCCTACGTGCAAGTGTGTGTTTGAGTGCGATTGTGAATTTTTGTATGTTTTTAGGTGGTTTGTCACTCCCACTAAGAGCTCCTTTAAGGTCCTCTGGTGGTTCTCTAGTGCTGCTCAGCCCAGATCAAGCTTCTTACACACTCTGAAACGGGGATCGATTTCTGGGGCTGGACTCCTCCTGTGGGTGTCTCCGCCTAAAGAGCCCTCTAGGTAAAGTCTGTGATTTGGGCCTCTCTCTCTCTCCATTATGCAACTGCGGTTTCATTTCGTACCCTCCCTCACTGACATTTTATATGGCATTTTATTGAATTCATTATTAGTGTGCTGGGAACATTATTTGTTTAGCCAAGTCAACGCTGCCCTTCGGAAAAGAAAGAAAATAGATCTTCACTTTAGACCAGACAACATCTGCAATGCATAATAAACAATCAAGGCAGTCATCACTAATGGGTTAGCCCTTAGACAGATCTCCAACAGCTCTGAAATAGAATGTCGGATTAGAATGTCGCCTCAAACAGAGAGAAGGAAGACAGGTTAGCTAAGGACACTACAGTTTTGTGTACGCACAGACAGAGAGACAAAAGTTGAGGTCCAAAAGGCTTCTACCCCCAAGCCATAAGACTCCTGAACAGCTAATCTAAGCGCTACCCAGACCCCACTTTTACACTTCTGCTACTCTCTGTTATAATCTATGCATAGTTACTTTAACTCTACCTAAATTTAACTTAAATTGTATATTTAACCTTTATTTAACTAGGCAAGCCAGTTAAGCACAAATTCTTATTTACAATGATGGCCTAGGAACAGTGGGTTAACTGCCTTGTTCAGGGGGCAGAACAACATATTTTTACCTTGTCAGCTCGGGGATTTGATCTAGCAACCTTTCGGTTACTGGCCCAACGCTCTAATCACTAGGCTACCTGTCGCCCCTAATTACCTCAATTACATTGACTCTGTACCGGTACCCCCTGTACATAGCTTCACTTGTTATTTTACTGCTGCTGTTTAATTATTTGTTACTTTATTTTCTATTTTCAATTTTTTTACTTATCTGTTTTTAACACGTTTCTTCTTAACTTCTTAAAGCATTGTTGGTTAAGGGCTTGTAAGTAAGCATTTCACTGTTGTATTTGGCGCATGTGACAAATACAATTTGATTTGATTTGAAAAGCTCCTTGCATCGATTTCTTCTCTGAAATAACAGATTACAAAGGCAGGCCAGACCGACAACCCTCTGCACCTGGTCTGAGGCCTTATCCTCACAACTGAAGACATCTCTGATAGGTGGACAGAATATCAAGACTCAGAAGTAGTTAACACATAGAGGATGGGCAGCACTTGTCAAAGATGAGTGGCTTCAAGAATCATGTGGGCTGAGTGAGTACATAAAGAAACACTATCCAAGTTTCCATTGGCTTGACATAGAATTTCAAGCAAGCTTCACAGAGAAATACAATAAGATTCCATTAAAGTGGCCTTCTGTTGAACAAACAAGATAACATATTTCATCACACATTAGGATTTTCTTCACATTGAAACTGTTTTGATGGATTGATCAGCAAACTTTGGCAAGACAAAAAAAAAAAGTGCTTGAGGAGCCCAACACACCATCCTCTCATAGAGGGGTTGTATAATAGTTTCATTTTTACAGCAGTTGTATAACGAAGCATTTTGCTCCTCAGTTCGACACAATCCTATTTCGCTGGAGGTGTTGTAGCAAAATCCATAGCATTGCTTGCTTTCCCTGTGCAGAAGGAGCATCCACCACCCACTCTGTCCTATCTCTCCCCATTCAGGAATCACTTTAATCCTGATCAGCCAGCCACACAGCACAGAGACACTAATCTGGCTGTCTGCTTTTCACTGTGACCGGCAGTCAAGCTGCAGTCTCTTAAACACAGTTGATCTAAACAAAGGCGCTAGGCAGCTGTAAATACAGAATACCAGTTCTAGCTACATGCCCTCCGCCATAGAGAGGTAATATCAAGAAAGAGAAGCAAGTTCCCCAAAAGTACTGCATCATGGGTGTGGACTGGAGTAATCTACAGTTATCCGCCATGTATTTAAGTTCTCCCAGAACTGTAGCCTATGCAGCGGATTCGTGTCAGGTTTGATTTATGACAAGCTTATCTGGCTCAAGGGGGAGAGAGGGGAGGGGGTTGCGAGGGAAGGAGGGGAGTGAGACAGGTGGGAAAGGAGGGTATGGTTAAAAGTGTCACAGCTATTTTAAGTGGTGAAAAACTTAATGAAAAATAGCATATGCGATGCCTTCTCGCTGCATATTCCAGTGTGTTTTCAGGTTTTCACAAGAACGTTCTCCTAACATCATGTCTGTTAGGTTTTGTCACATTTGTGTGGAGGGAAGGAAAGGGAAGCAGCCCTCGCTTTTAACATACCCAAAAGTTCCTCGTCTTCTCTTCTGCGCTCCAGACAACTCTTTTATCGGTGCTAATTGAGCTTCTGAACTTCACAACATACAGAATTCATACCAGTGATATGTGCTTCATCGAGCTGCCATTGACACACAACAAAGGAGCATCGGAATTCTCCGGCCTTAGTAAAATATGTTGTTCCATTCTCGAAGAGACAGAAGTGTGTGTGGTGTGTACGCATGCGTCCCTGTGCGTGTGTGTGTTTGCGTATTGCTGCCCACATAACAACCCATCCAACTGTACTTCTATGTTTGTGGCTGTACTACAAGAGGAGTCAGGCGAAGTTGGGGGCGGAGGGGCCGGAACCAAAGTGATGTCGCCATGGAAACAGAGGCTGGGTGATAAGCCGCACTTAGAGTGTTAAAGCTCTTTACAGCCATATTTCTGTTTATGGAAACGCTACGGGACCAGCTAGCAGCCATTGATCAAGCTGTGAACTGCTCTACCACTGAACTCATCACATTGTGCCAGGAGAACCATATCTCAAGCTGTCTCACATGCTCACACATTTGGCCGAGCAATAATGAGACGATAAACTTGATTGATAAACTGCTGAGAAAGAAAGTTGTGTGGCTTTTATTTCAGTCCGTCATTGAAGAGGCTAATGAACAATTGACAAGCTAAAAGTTCACAGAAAGGAGATGTCATTATCCTGAATATGTGAAGAAAAATGGAACTCCCTGAAACAGTTATAAACGGCATACCAATAAATGGCATAGTTGGAATGTCCTTTGTGGTTGCTCATAGTATTCCTTATCTTTTAACCCATAAGAGTCTAAGCCCTGTCTAAACTGGGGGGATGGGTTCTACTAAGCTATATGGAATTGTTTTAAGAAGGTCATACTGTCACGATTATCTCCTCTTGGGACAGACCAATGCGCAGCGAAGTAACCAGAATACATATTTTATTAACAGACGGGACGAGACGGAACAAAACAAAGAACGATGAACATGACGTGAACACTAACGCTAAATCCTAAACTGGACACTGACCTAAACACGAATGGCATGAACCTAACTAGACACGATGGCATGAACCTACCTAGACACGATGGCATGAACCTACCTAGACACGATGGCATGAACCTACCTAGACACGATGGCATGAACCTACCTAGACACGATGGCATGAACCTACCTAGACACGATGGCATGAACCTACCTAGACACGATGGCATGAACCTACCTAGACACGATGGCATGAACCTACCTAGACACCATAACATTAGCAATAACCCACAAAACTAAAGTGCAAACCCCTAACATATATATGGTTCCCAATTAGAGGTAACGAGACTCAGCTGCCTCTAATTGGGAACCATTACCCCAACATAGAAATACACACCATAGAACAAAAGAAACCCTACACCAAAACGAAACTAAACACTCCAGCCTGTACACTCAGGCCTGGACGTTACACATACCACGGATCATTTTGCTATTTTATTTTGAATTTCAAGACCCCTTGAAGTATCCCAAAAATATATATAAAAAAATATTTGATAAAAATGTTATTTGGCCTTACTTTTATTAGCCCATAAAAACGCATTGAATAACAGATTCACTACATGGAACAACAGATAGTCCCACAAAAAAAAATCTAAAGGAAGTTTGTTCTGAAGTGTATGTCCTATATCTGAGAGATATAACAAAGATCAGGATATATATATATATCTTTTTTTACATGTACTTAACCCCTTATTTTTGGCACTAAACAGTCTCCATATACAGGGCCTTAGGAAAGTATTCAGATCCCTTGACTTTTTCCACATTTTGTTATGTTACAGACTTTTTCAAAAAATCATGAAATTGTTTTTTTCTACAAACAAAACCTCATAATGACAAAGCAAAAACAGTTACTTAGAAATGTTTGCTAATATATATATATACCCTTACCCTTTACTTTGTTGAAGCACCCTTTGCAGCGATTACAGCCTCGAGCCTTCTTGGGTATGATGCTACAAGCTTGGCACATCTGTATTTGCGGAGTTTCTCCAATTCTTCTCTGCAGATCCTCTCAAGCTCTGTCAGGTTGGATGGGGAGCGTTGCTGCACAGCCATTTTCCGATCTCTCCAGAGATGTTAGATCGGGTTTAAGTCCGGGCTCTGGCTGGGCCACTCAAGGACATTCAGAGACTTGTCCCGAAGCCACTCCTGCGTTGTCTTGGCTGTGTGCTTTGAGTCATTGTCTTGCTGGAAGGTGAACAGAAGGCACTGAGAGCTCTGAAGCAGGTTTTCATCAAGGATCTCCGTTCATCTTTGCCTCGATCCTGACTAGTCTCACAGTCCCTGCCGCTGAAAAACATCCCCACAGCATGATGCTGCCACCACCATGCTTCACCGTAGGGATGGTGCCAGGTGTCCTCCAGACGTGACAACATTAAACTTAGGCCAAAGAGTTTAATGTTGGTTTCATCAGACCAGAGAATCTTGTTTCTCATGGTCTGAGAGTCTTTAGGTGCCTTTTGGCAAACGCCAAGCGGGCTGTCATATGCCTTTTACTGAGGAGGGGCTTCCTTCTGGCCACTCTACCATAAAGGCCTGATTGGTGGGGTGCTGCAGAGATGGTTGTCCTTCTGGAAGGTTCTCCCATCTCCACAGAGGAACTCTAGAGCTCTGTCAGAGTGACCATCAGGTTCTTGGTGAGTGACCATCGGGTTCTTGGTCACCTCCCTGATCAAAGTCCTTTTTCCCCCGATTGGTCAGTTTGGACTGGCGGCCAGCTCTAGGAAGATTTTTGGTTCCAAACCTTTTCAGTCTAAGAATGATGGAGGCCACTGTGTTCTTGGGGACCTTCAATGCTGCAGACATTTGTTGGTACCCAGATCTTTGTGCCTTGACACAATCCTGTCTCAGAGCTCTATGGACAATTCCTTCGACCTCATGGCTTGGCTTGCAAACATAAAAAAACTGTTTTGTCATCATGGGTTATTGTGTGTAGATTGCTGAGGGTAATTTTTAAAATCCATTTTAGATTAAGGCTGTAACGTAACAAAATGTGGAAAAAGTCAAGGGGTCTGAATACTTTCCGAAGGCACTGTATACTTCCATTCAACTAGAGCAAAACAACCAACACTGTACTTTACATGTTCGTGAGAGTTTCATCTCTCCATAGAGGGATCATAATAGTTTGCAGGCAAAACCGTTTGGACGTTACAGACGAGCTACAGATGATTTTGTGTGAAGACTGACTTTTGGGATGTCTCATGGTCTGACAAACACTGCTCTAGCTCTGTCACCTTTCACCGCAGATGCGTAAGTGCGACATAGGTGGATGCGGTGCATCCAAAGAAAAAAACTGATTTCTCTAGTTTAAACTAACAGATTTTTAATGGGGATTTTTTGTATTATGCTAATTTGATTTCCGCAGGTGCGAGGACATTGATCTATTCAAGTTATTCAATGAATCGCAATTCCACAAGAAAGAATCTTTCATATATTTTTTCTTCATAGCCCAGAATTTCTTCAAAGTAAAAGTTTTTTTTTTGTTCAGTGTAACAGCTACAAATAGAGCATGGACTGTCATTAATGTAGAGGAAGTCATGTTGCCTGGAATAATAACATATTAATAGGGAAACACTTTAGTTGGATAAAGGACATTAGGCATACTAAAGAGACAGAACGGAAGCCATTACAGAGGGGCTAGAGTAACTAAACTGAATGTGTCACCAGCAGTGCTTTGATGTGATAATGATGTTCTCTCTGTAACAGTTTTACATACGGTATGCTATTTACCTGGTGTACTTAGAAACCGCATGGCAAAATTGTTACTAAATAAATACAGTTGGTTTCTTTGAGATTCATTAACCAACAGTGCAGTTCAAGAAGAGTTAAGAAAATATATACCAAATAAACTAAAGTAAAACATTTAAAAAAGTAACACAATAACATAACAATAACGAGGCTATATACAGGGGATACCTGTAGCTAACCCTTGTCCCTTGTTGCAATATGCCATGGAAATAGCCTCGACAATCCAGTGGGATAGGCGCTGCTTAGAGAGCATTCTACGTCAAGCCGGGTTAGTAAAACCGACAGAAAACTTGTGACCCAAAAGGCAATCATGGGTCCGCTCAATGTATGTGTGTAAACAGAGGAGATGAAAAGGGGAGTAGCTCAAAAACTAAAGATCTGTAGGACATAACCATGACTTTCGGGCGAAGGCCGCATTAGGACACAACATCACCTTAGATTACAGTGAGTACTGTGAGGGAAAAAAGTATTTGATCCCCTGCTGATTTTGTACGTTTGCCCACTGACAAAGAAATTATCAGTCTATAATTTTAATGGTAGGTTTTTTTGAACAGTGAGAGACAGAATAACAACAAAAAAATCCAGAAAAAAGCATGTGGAAATTTTTATAAATGGAATTTCATTTTAATGAGGGAAATAAGTATTTGACCACCTCTCAATCAGAAAGATTTCTGGCTCCCAGGGGTCTTTTATACAGGTAACGAGCTGAGACTAGGAGCACACTCTTAAAGGGAGTGCTCCTAATCTCAGTTTGTTACCTGTATAAAAGACACCTGTCCACAGAAGCAATCAATCAGATTCCAAACTCTCCACCATGGCCAAGACCAAAGAGCTCTCCAAGGATGTCAGGGACAAGATTGTAGACCTACACAAGGCTGGAATGGGCTACAAGACCATCGCCAAGCAGCTTGGTGAGAAGGTGACAACAGTTGGTGCGATTATTCGCAAATGGAAGAAACACAAAAGAACTGTCAATCTCCCTTGGCCTGGGGCTCCATGCAAGATCTCACCTTGTGGAGTTGCAATGATCATGAGAACGGTGAGGAATCAGCCCAGAACTACATGGGAGGATCTTGTCAATGATCTCAAGGCAGCTGGGATCATAGTCACCAAGAAAACAATTGGTAACACATTACGTCGTGAAGGACTGAAATCCTGCAGCGTCCGCAAGGTCCCCCTGCTCAAGAGAGCACATATACATGCCCGTCTGATGTTTGCCAATGAACATCTGAATGATTCAGAGGACATCTGGGTGAAAGTGTTGTGGTCAGATGAGACCAAAATGGAGCTCTTTGGCATCAACTCAACTCGCCGTGTTTGGAGGAGGAGGAATGCTGCCTATGACCCCAAGAACACCATCCCCACGTCAAACATGGAGGTGGAAACATTATGCTTTGGGGGTGTTTTTCTGCTAAGGGGACAGGACAATTTCACCGCATCAAAGGGACGATGAACAGGGCCATGTACCGTCAAATCTTGGGTGAGAACCTCCTTCCCTCAGCCAGGGCATTGAAAATGGGTCGTGGATGGGTATTCCAGCATGACAATGATCCAAAACACACGGCCAAGGCAACAAAGAAGTGGCTCAAGAAGACGCACATTAAGTTCCTGGAGTGGCCTAGCCAGTCTCCAGACCTTAATACCATAGACAATCTGTGGAGGGAGCTGAAGGTTCGAGTTGCCAAACGTCAGCCTCGAAACCTTAATGACTTGGAGAAGATCTGCAAAAAGGAGTGGGACAAAATCCCTCCTGAGATGTGTGCTAACCTGGTGGCCAACTACAAGAAACGTCTGACCTCTGTGATTGCCAACAAGGGTTTTGCCACCAAGTACTAAATCATGTTTTGCAGAGGGGTCAAATACTTATTTCCCTCATTAAAATGCAATTCCATTTATAACATTTTTCACATGCGTTTTTCTGGATTCTTTTGTTGTTATTCTGTCTCTTACTGTTCAAATAAACCTACCATTAAAATTATAGACTGATCATTTCTTTGTCAGTGGGCAAACGTACAAAATCAGCAGGGGATCAAATACTTTATTCCCTCACTGTATATGAAGGGTGCACAGATAGCGCATGGAGATCACCCACGCGCTTATCTGAACCTAAAGCTTTATAAGAGAGGATTTACAAATCCACCAACTCCAAGGCTTCAATGGGGGTCTCATACAGAGCCTCCAAAACCCATGCAACACCCCAAGTGGGCGTAATGGAAACCGGTTGAAGCCGGCGCACACCCTTAAGGAAGCGCACAACACATACAAACGACAACATACCATGCCCCCTTCATAGTCGAGAATGAACAACACTGTTTGAAAAACTCCTTTATAAACATCAAACATGTCTACCCTAGAACTTTGAAAAATAATAACTCCTTTGCCTCCCCAAGAGTGGCAAACCATGGTTTCCTGGGCTATCCGGGAACCACAAGAATCAAAAGACCTCCAGATGCCCTCCTTCCAGAGTGGGCTGAACCAGCCACACAGGAGTAAATGTGTAAAGAAGATTTTGTGGCCACTGGTGTGCCAGTGCCTCCATTTCCAACGAAGAATAAAAGACGACAATGTACATTTTCTTGCAATGTGAATAGATCTACATGGGTCTTGCCAAACATTTCCCATACCTTGGAGCACAGTAATGTAGCCTCCACTCCTGAAGTAGAGGACCCTCCTTAGCCAAAAGATCTGTACCGGAGACATGCAAGTGCACACTGCTCCACAACACGAAGGGCCCGTGGACATGAAAGGGATACCTAAAGCACTTGGTTTAGGTGGAACGCCACATCCAGGTGACTGACTAGCCACCAGCGCTGAAACTTACGCTTTTGAAAAGACTGGGTACTGGGGGCCCCGGCAACCAGTAATGTAGGCTGATTGGCTGTGTCACAACAAGCCTCACTGGCTTAGGTGGTGAGATGCATCCCGGTAACTGTCTGGCACCCAGCGCTGGAACGCACGCAGGGGGATCCCGCAACGCAACTCCCGTTTGGCCATAACCAAAATGGGGGCACTGTTGTCACCGTAATGTTTTTATGTAGGGGAACACAGGCGACTCAGACCTGTGCCACAAGTCCCTTAAACCAGGGGTTACCCAAGCTAGATAACCGGGTGCTGTGTCCTCACCAGAGGTGCGCGCACATGGCCCACTTCCTCCACTCTAGGAATTGGAAATAGGTGTGTGGTTGCCATAACACAAGGGGAATTTGCCTTTAGTTATGATTTTTACATTTACATTTTAGTCATTTAGCAGATGCTCTTATCCAGAGCAATTTACAGAAGCAATTGGGGTTAAGTGCCTTGCTCAAGGGCACATCAACAGATTTTTCACCTAATCGGCTCTGGGATTCGATCCAGCAACCTTTCAGTTACTGGCCCAAAGCTCTTAACCACTGGTTAGCCATGAGGACTTTAGCCATGAGGACGTTAGCCATGAGGCTTTAGTCTAAGCTAAACTAGTAGAAAGCTAGCTGGCGTTCGCCCAGTGGACTAGTAGCCAAGCCTGAGCTAGCACAGAGCGAGCCAAAGAAAGCCTATTGGCGCCTTCCTCTGATCTTGAAAATCTCTTTGATCGTAGCATCAGGTGGGACTGGTCAGTTTAGAATAACCAAGCGACTGTAGACTATGTACACTAAACAAGAGAGCTACACCAGCCATTCCACCATGGGGAAGCAGGCATAGCCACTGTGGGGGCCGAAATTATTGACACCCTCGATAAAGATGAGCAAAAATGACTGTATAAAATAAATTATTCAAATACTGAGCTATATTGTATGCTCAAAGAAAGTGGGGAAATTATATTATTTTATATTGTTTTATATTTGTTTAACAAGTAATACTTTTTTTTCTCAAAAAGGTAGGCGTCAAAATTATTGACACCCCTATATTCAAATCCTTTCAATACCTTACCTTGCAAGCCTTTTTCTAAAATGTTGGAGAACACATTGGTAGGGATCTTAGACCATTCCGCCAAACAGAATGCTTCCAGATCCTTGATATCCTTCATCTGCCCTTATGGACTGTGGAAACAAAATGGCCCCATAATATCAAAGATCCACCACCGTATTTTGCACACATTGTACACAGGTATGGGGTTATTTTGTGCTTATGCATTCTCATTGACGCCAAACCCACCTCTGGTGTGCGTGGCCAAAGAGCTCTATTTTTGTCATCCAACAAATGTAAAGGCCTGGAGTTTTCTAAATGGCATTGGCACATGGATTGGAACCGGTGTATTGGTCAGATGACATGAAAATAGAGCTCTTTGGCCAGCACACCAGTTGTGGGTTTGACTTTGAAATGAGAATGAGAATGTAATATATAGTGGTGGATCTTTGATGTTATGGGGCTGTCACAAGTGTAGAGAGGAGTCGGCAGGAGGCAGGCAGTTGCAGGTTTAGAACTATTGAGTTTATTAAAGCACTATATGGGACGAAGCCCAAAGTGCAAATTAATAAAGTACTCAGGAATTCCTCTCAGGAAAACAAGCAACATTTACAATGACCGACAAAGACAAATGACAGAGGGGGTATATATTTACAGTGAGGTGTGTGTAATGATGACGAGACAAGTTCAGGGTTGATGAGTGAAAGGCGTTTGCCAGCAGCAGGTTCGGCAGCAGCTAGAAGGCCGGCGACGCGGAACGCCTGAGCTGGATAGGAGGGGGAGCCAAAGCGAAGGCTGGTGTGATGGGCTATTGTGCTTCCACTGGCCCTTGTTAAGGTCAACGGTATCATGAACTTTACCCAGTACCAGGACATTGTAGACAAAAACCTGATTGACAGGGGGCTGAAACTTGCCTGCAATGTAGGGGAGTAGTGAACTACGTGTAGTTCAACTAATAATTAAACTACAGCACATTTTGCCAGGGGTGCAACTTAGGTTTAAGAAGTCGGGGGTACATTTCTTTATTTATTTAAGTGCCTTGCTCAAGGGTGTTTGTGTTTAATAGGCTAAATTACACATTTTGTTAACATCTGACTCCGGAGTGTTCTGTTCTTGCAATTAGTAGTCAATGAAATTTCAAATTTAGATATGATAATTTTTCACTAAGTATTTTGGATGTAGTGAACTACTTTTTTAAAGTAGCTTAAGTTAAAAGCTATATTTTTCTTAATGATAACTTTAGTGTAGCTTGACTTCTTCCAGTGTAAAGTAATTACGCCATAGTTTGTACATCTCAATTGTCAGTAGAAACAAGTCAGCCATATCAACTATGTTTTTTTTTAAAGGCAGTAAATTAGGCTCCACTGATAGTAGCAGTGGTAAGGTGTTGGGACTGCTGTATGTAGGCCCTAACAGTTTGTGGGCACCGTTTGCCACCGTTATAGTTCAATGAATGCATTGTTTAGTGTTGTGTTGTGGCTTTGCTGGCATGCATCCCACATTTATTTATTTTTGCCCCACCAAAATGTACATGCTGAAATCGCCACTGATTCTGACCCCTGCCCTTTTCCACATTTTGTTACATTACAGCCTTATTCTAAAATTGATTAATGTTACCTTTTTTCCTCATCAATCTACACACAATACCCCATATTGACAAAGTGAAAACAGGTTTTTAGAATTTTTGCAAATTTATAATAATAAAAAACAGAAATGTCTTATTTACATTAGTATTCACATCCTTTGCTATGAGACTCGAATTTGAGCTCAGGGGGATCCTGTTTCCATTAATCATCCTTGAGATGTTTCCACAACAGTCCACTTGTGGTAAATTCAATTGATTGGACATGATTTGGAAAGGCACACACCTGTCTATATAAGAACCTACAGTTTACAGTGCATGCCAGAGCAAAAACCAAACCATGAATTCAAAGGAATTGTCCGTAGAGCTCCGTGACAGGATTGTGTTGAGGCACAGATCTGGGGAAGGATCTGCGAGGCTGTAATTGCTGCCAAAAGTGCTTTCAACTAAGTACTGAGTAAAGGGTCTCAATACTTATGTAAGTGTGATATTTTAATTATAAAATAACGTTTTTTCTTTGTCATTATGGGGTATTGTGCGCAGACTGATGTGGAGAAAACAATTATTGAATCCATTTTAGAATAAGGCTGTAATGTAACAAAATGTGTATTTTTAGAGTAGCTTCCCCAACACTGCTTGGCTACAAGTAGCAGTCAGATGTCTTTTTGCCTTGTCCCGTCCCATGTATATATCGTTTTCTTCGTATATATTTTTTATATTTCTAATCTCAATTTCCATCTACGGACTGAACGTACTCTCCTGCAACCCGCCTCACCCAATGTGGTACGGATCTGCTATTTTTTACACTTTAGAACCGGAACCCCCATCAGAAACTATCCAGCTAACTAGCTACTAGCTAGTAGTCAGTTAGCCACTGCTAGCCGCCATCACCGTTAACTCGGACATCAGGCAGCATCAGCCCGGTCAATTCCTGCCAGTCTGCACAGCGCAATATCAATGCAGAGCATATCGAACTGCTTTCTCTACCACATCTCCGGATTCCTACCGCAAGCTCTGAACCTTTACACCGGATCATCGCAGCTAGCTAGCTGCTATCCGAGTGGCTACTCCTGGCTAGCGTCTCTGTCCTGAAGCAAGCACCAGTTAGCCTGGAGCTAGCCTCGAGCTAGGTCCATCTCCCGGCTAGCCGAAGAGGTTCTTCAGCCAATTCTTGGGCTACAATACCTATTTTGTCAATTGGCCTGGACCCTTTTACTGCCGACACGGATCCCCGCCGATCCATCACAACTGGTCTACCGACGTAACCATCCAAGGGGGTCTCAACAGGCTATTCTGTTACGATGTCGCCGAAGAACCATCTACTAGCCCCGACAGCTAGCTTTTCTGAACGCTGTGTCCCCTGCTCGCCTAGCGTAGTATTGACTACTGAACGCCACCCTGACTCACCCTTTTGACCCTATGATCGCTCGACTACACAGCTGATGCCCCCTGGACTGTTTCAATAACATGGTACCTCATTTTGTTTACCTGTCGGCCCCAGCCTCGAACTCAGGTCCTGCATGTACCTAACTAAACCCCTCTGCCCATTCACTGCCATTTACCCATTGTTGTTTTAGCTCTCCTAATCAACAACTGTGTTTGCTTTATGCCTATCTCTAATGTCAAAATGCCTTGTCTACTTCTGTCTTGGCTAGTTCTTACTGTTTTATTTCACTGTAAAGCCCTCAGTCCTGATCAAAACGCCTTAGATAGCTCTTTTGTCCCACCCCACACACATGCAGAGACCTCACCTGGCTAAACTGGTATCTCCAGAGACTAAACCTCTCATCGTCACTCAACACCTAGGTTTACCTCCACTGTACTCACATCCTACCATACCATTGTCTGTACATTATGCCCTGAATCTATTCTACCACGCCCAGAAATCTGCTCCTTATATTCTCTGTCCCCAACGCACTAGATGACCAGTTCTTATAGCCTTTAGCAGTACCCTTATACTACACCTCCTCTGTTCCTCTGGTGATGTAGAGGTTAACCCAGGCCCTGTAGCCCCCAGTTCCACTCCATTTCCCCAGGCGATATCTTTTGTTGACTTCTGTAACCGTAATAGCCTTGGTTTCTTGCATGTTAACATCAGAAGCCTCCTCCCTAAATTTGTTTGATTCACTGCTTTAGCACACTCCACCAACCCTAGTGTCCTAGCCGTGTCTGAATCCTGGCTTAATTTCCATCCCCAACTACAACATTTAACGCCAAGATAGAACTGCCAAAGGGGGTGGAGTTGCAATCTATTGCAGAGATAGCCTGCAGAGTTCTGTCATACAAACCAGGTCTGTGCCCAAACAGCTTGAGCTTCTACTTTTAAAAATCCACCTTTCCAGAAATAAGTCTCTCACTGTTGCCGCCTGTTATAGACCCCCCAAACCCCAGCTGTGCCCTGGACACCATATGTGAATGAATTGCCCCCTATTTATCTTCAGAGTTTGTACTGTTAGGTGACGTAAACTGGAATATGCTTAACACCCCGGCCGTCCTACAATCTAAGCTAGACGCCCTCAATCTCACACAATTTATCAAACCTACCAGGTACAACCCTAAATCCGTTAAACACGGGCATCCTCATAGATATCATCCTGACCAACCTGCCCTCTCAATACACCTCTGCTGTCTTCAACCAGGATCTCAGCGATCACTGCCTCATTGCCTGAATCCGTAATGGGTTCGCGGTCAAACGACCACCTCTCATCACTGTCAAACGCTCCCTGAAACACTTCAGCGAGCAGACCTTTCTAATCGACCTGGCCCGGCTATCCTGGAAGGATATTGACCTCATTCCGTCAGTAGAGGATGCCTGGTTATTCTTAAAAAGTGCTTTCCTCACCATCTTAAATAAGCATGCCCCATTCAAAAAATGTAGAACTAAGAACAGATATAGCCCTTGGTTCACTCCAGACTTGACTGCCCTTGACCAGCACAAAAACATAATTTGGCATACTGCATTAGCATCGAATAGCCCCCGCGATATGCAACTTTTCAGGGAAGTTAGGAACCAATATACACAGGCAGTTAGGAAAGCAAAGGCTAGCTTTTTCAAACAGAAATTTGCATCCTTTAACACAAACTCCAAAAAGTTCTGGGACACTGTAAAGTCCATGGAGGCTAGGAAACACTGTCACCACCAATAAATCTCGAAGAATTTCAATCAGCATTTTTCTACGGCTGGCCATGCTTTCCACCTGGCTACCCCTACCCTGGTCAACAGCTCTGCATCCCCCACAGCAACTTGCCCAAGCCTCGCCCATTTCTCCTTCACCCAAATCCAGATAGCCGATATTCTGAAAGAGCTGCAAAATCTGGACCCTTACAAATAAGCTGGGCTAGACAATCTGGACCCTCTCTTTCTAAAATTATCCGCCGCAATTGTTGCAACCCCTATTACTAGCCTGTTCAACCTCCCTTTTGTATCGCCTGAGATCCCTAAATATTGGAAAGCTGCCGCGGTCATACCCCTCTTCAAAGGGGGAGACACTCTAGACCAAAACTGTTACAGACCTATATCTATCCTACCCTGCCTTTCTAAAGTCTTCGAAAGCAAAGTTAACAAACAGATCACCGACCATTTCGAATCCCACTGTACCTTCTCTGCTATGCAATCTGGTTTCCGAGAGGGTCATGGGTGCACCTCAGCCACGCTCAAGGTCCTAAACGATATCATAACTGCCGTCTTCATCGATCTGGCCAAGGCTTTCGACTCTGTCAGTCACCGCATTCTTATCGGCAGACTCAACAGCCTTGGTTTCTCAAATAACTGTCTCGCCTGGTTCACCAACTACTTCTCAAATAGAGTTCAGTGTGTTAAATCGGAGGGCCTGTTGTCCGGACCTCTGGCAGTCTTTATGTGGGTGCCACAGGGTTCAATTCTCGGGCTGACTCTTTTCTCTGTATACATCAATGATATCGCTCTTGCTACTGGTGATTCTCTGATCCACTTCTACGCAGACGACACCATATTCGTCGCAAAACCTACTGGCTCCAGGTCATCTATAAGTCTTTGCTAGGTAAAGCCCCGCCTTATCTCAGCTCACTGGTCACCATAGCAGCACCCACCCGTAGCACGCGCTCCAGCAGATATATTTCACTGGTCATCCCCAAAGCCAACTCCTCCTTTGGCCGCTAATTCTTCCAGTTCTCTATTGCCAATGACTACAACGAATTGCAAAAATCACTGAAGCTGGAGTCATATCTCCCTCGCTAACTTTAAGCATTGGTTGTCAGAGCAGCATACTGATCATTGCACCTGTACACAGTCCATCTGTAAATAGCCCACCCAACTACCTCATCCCCATATTGTTATATATTCTTTTCTCTTTTGCACCCCAGTATCTCTACTTGCACATTCATCTTCTACACTATCACTCCAGTGTTAAATTGCTAAATTGTAATTATTTCACCACTATGGCCTATTTATTGCCTTACCTTCCTAATCTTACTACATTTGCACACACTGTATATTTTTCTATTGTGTTATTGACTGTACGTTTGTTTATCCCATGCGTAACTCTGTGTTGTTTGTGTCGCACTGCTTTGCTTTATCTTGGCCAGATCGCAGCTGTAAATGAAAACTTGTTCTCAACTGGCCTACCTGGTCAAATTTTTTATAAACATCCACAAATAAATGGGTAATTGGCCACAAAATCAACATTTTGCAATGGCTCTCTCTGTCTCCAGACTTGTTACCCATTGAAAATCTGTGGTTTGAATTGAAGAGGGCAGTCCATAAGCGCAACAAAGGATATCAAGGATCTGGAATGATTCTGTATGGAGGAATGGTCTAAGATCACAAAAAAAACTGCAATATGTATTTAACCTTTATTTTATCAGGGAGTCATACTGAGATCAAGGTCTCTTTTACAGGTGAGCCCTGAACTACAGAAACTACAGAAAATACACACATCAAAATATAAATACAAAATGCAAGCAGAAAGAAAACATGGCCATGAAAACAAACACATTCATCAGTAATTAGGTCCTCAATCAGCTTTCTGAATTGCCCTAGAGGCACCAAAACATCAAAAGTAAGAACATTTTGAAGATTGTTTCACAAATAAGGTGCAAGAAAACGGATTTACCTAACCCAGTCGTGAGACCAAAAGACTTTCCGGAGTTAGCCATCCCTGAGAACGGGTGTGGTAACTCTTGTCTAAAGTTTAGTAATGATGTTAAGTACAGTTGGAGTTTTTATAAAGTTGGCTTTAGAAATTAAAACATAGCAACGTATTAACCTACATGACATCAAAGAGGGCCAACAAACTTTCTGGTAGAGAATGCAGTGATGAGTACTAAAACTGTTGCCCTTAATAAAGCTCAGTGTGCTATGATAAACTGTTTCTAATAATGGCTTTAATGACTTAGCAGCTGCGTTCATATGTACTAAAGAAAAATATAAACGCAACATGTAAAGTGTTGGTCACATGTTTCATGAGCTGAAATAAAAGATCCCAGAAATGTTCCATATGAACAAAAAAGCTTATTTCTCAAAAATGTTGTTCACACATTTGTTTACATCCCTGTTAGTGAGCATTTCTCATTTGCCAAGATAATCTATCCACCTGACAGGTGTGATATATCAAAAAGCTAATTAAACAGCATGATCATTTCACAGGTGCACCTTGTGCTGGGGGCAATAAAAGGCCACACTAAAATGTGCAGTTTTGTCACACAACACAATGCCACAGAGTTTTGAGGGAGCGTGCAATTGGCATGCAGACTGCAGGAATGTCCACCAAGGTCAACTCAAGGTCAGGAATACAAGAGACAGTGGCTAAATCAGAGTAGAACATGTCATATAAAAACCTTTTGAGGAGAAAACATTTAAAAATGTATCTTCTTAATTAAACGAGGATTAGTATTTTGCTGTTTGGTATCTCTAATATATACTATAGGACAATGATCACAGATAATTTTCAAATACGCCACTCGACAAATATTTATGGGGTTATTAGTAAGAATTAAATCAATCAATGAGGAGTTAACAGGGTTTTTCAAATTTAATATAGCCGTATGACTGGAGGCATTGTCGCAAACCCAAACCCGGCTTGTCAGGCTTTCGTCGTCTGTCAAATATTTTGCCATCTTATTTATTGCCAGGCTAAGAAACCCGAAGAATAAGTAATTGTACACGCAACCACAATGGGACAGCTTAGTTGTGGCAAGGTTGGACAGTCTAACATTCCAAATGTTTGTTTTAAAGGTCATGAACAGTAAAAGTCATGTTTTTCATGACATTGGATGATATTTGGATGAAACCAGATCATAGTATGATGACCAAAGTATGTTGCTTCTACATTGATCAAGTTTGATCATAATGTTACTGGTCCCGTTCCTCATGTCAAACACTTGGATGCAGGAGGTGGGATTATTAAGGGGATAGGGTGACATCACCCTAACGTCTTATTTTAATACACCAACGGTAACATTATATTCTCCTACGTAAATTAAATAAGTACTTTCTTGTAGCAAACATAGGAGAAGGCGTGTTAGCGGAGGGGCGTGGTTTATATAGCCATCCCTTTTTCCACATTTTGTTACGTTACAGCCTTATTAAAAAATTGTTTTAAAAAAATACCTCATCAGTCTACACACAATACCGCATAATTACAAAGCAAAATCAGGTTTTTAGAAATCTTTGCAAATATACTAAAAATTCAAAACCTTATACCTTATTTACATAAGTATTCCGACCCTTTGCAATGAGACTCGAAATTCAGCTCAGGTGGATCCTGTTTCCATTGATCATCCTTGAGATGTTTCTACAGCTTGATTGGAGTCCACCTGTGGCACATACCTGTCTATATAAGGTCCCACAGTTGACAGTGCATGTCAGAGCAAAAACCAAGCAATGAGGTCGAAGGAATTGTCTATAGAGCTCCTAGACAGGATTGTGTCGAGGCACAGATCTGGGGAATGGTACCAAAAAATGTCTGCAGCATTGAAGGTCCCCAAGAACACAGTGGCCTCCATCATTCTTAAATGGAAGAAGTTTGGAACCACCAAGACCTCTTCTAGGGCTGGCTACCCAGCCAAACTAAGCAATCGGTGGAGAAGGGCCTTGGTCAGGGAGGTGACCAAGAACCGATGGTCACCCTTACAGAGCTCCAGAGTTCCTCTGTGGCGATGGGATAACCTTCCAGAAGGACAACCATCTCTGCAGCACTCCACCAATCAGGCCTTTATGGTAGATTGGCCAGAAGAAAGCCACTCCTCAGTAAAAGGCACATGACAGCCCGCTTGGAGTTTGCCAAAAGGCACCTAAAGGATTCTCAAACCATGAGAAACAAGATTCTCTGGTCTGATGAAACAAAGATGGAACTATTTGGCCAGAATGCCAAGCGTCACGTCTAGAGGAAACCTGGCACCAATCCCTACGGTGAAGCATGGTGGTGGCAGCATCATGCTGTTGCGATGTTTTTCAGCGGTAGGGACTGTGAGACTACTCCGGATCGAGGGAAAGATGAACAGAGCAAAGTACAGAGAGATCCTTGATGAAAACCTGCTCAGGGCCGATAGTTCACCTTCCAACAGGACAACAACCCGAAGCACACAGCCAAGACAATGCAGGAGTGACTTTGGGACTCTCTGAATGTCCTTGAGTGGCACAGCCAGAGCCCGGACTTGAACCCGATCGAACATCTCTGAGACCTGAAAATAGCTGTGCAGCAACGCTCCCCATCCAACCTGACAGAGCTTGAGAGGATCTGCAGAAATGAATAGGAGAAACTTCCCAAATACAGGTGTGCCAAGCTTGTAGCGTCATACCCAAGAAGACTCAAGGCTGTAATCTCTGCCAAAGGTGCTTCAACAAAGTACCTTTGGGTAAAGGGTCTGAATACTTGCGTGAATGTGATATTTCCCTTTTTTTTTATTTTATACATTAGCATACATTTCTTAACCTGATTTTTTTTTATTATGGGGTATCATGTGTAGATTGATTAGGGGGAAAAAAATGTTAAATACATTTTAGAATAAGGCTGTAACGTAACAAAATGTGGAAAAGTCAAGGGGTCTGAATACTTTCCGAATGCACTGTAGATAGCTAATCTACTGGTGCCAAAAAAACACTTTACTTGACACCCAGCGTCATAACACAACCATTTTATATATCATAACAGCTGACATAAGTTCTCAGGAAACCATGCAGTATTTTGTTTTTTTATGTATTACTTCTTACATTATTACCCCGGGAAATATTAAGTTTTATTACATACAACCGGGAGGAACTATTGGATATAAGAGCAACGCGTCAATTTACCAACATTACGACCAGGAATACGACTTTCCCAAAGAGGATTCTCGGTTTGCTAACCCAAACACAACAATAGACTGGATAGCACCCGGCTACTCAAAGCAACGGCGGCGCCGGAGAAGAGGGAAACGCGCCGGTCTTTTGGTCAAGCTACGTCGACGGGCGCATCGTGCACCTCTCCCGAGTATTTTAATCGCCAATGTACAGTCTCTTGACAACAAAGTAGACGAAATCCGATCGAGGGTTGCCTTTCAGAGAGACATCCGAGACTGCAACGTTCTTTGCTTCACGGAAACATGGCTCACTCAGGACCACGTTATCTGAGTCGGTACAGCCACCGGGTTTCTCCACGCATCGCTACCGACAGAAACAAACTTCTATCTGGTAAGAAGAAGGGTGGGGTGTGTGTCTTATGATTAACGAGTCGTGGTGTGATCATAACAACATACAGGAACTCAAGTCCTTTTGTTCACCTGACATAGAATTCATTACAATCAAATGCAGACCGCATTATCTACCAAGAGAATTCTCCTCGATTATAATCACAGCCGTGTACATCCCCCCTCAAGCTGATACATCGACGGCACTGAAAGAAATTCATCGTACTCTATGTAAACTGGAAACCACATATCCTGAGGCTGCATTTATTGTGGCTGGGGATTTGAATAAGGCTAATTTAAGAACAAGGCTCCCGAAATTTTACCAGCATATCGAATGTGCCACCCGGGCTGGTAAAATCCTGGACCACTGTTATTCCAACTTCCGTGATGCATACAAGGCTATTCTCCGCCCTCCTTTCGCAAGTCTGACCATGACTCCATTTTGTTGCTCCCAGCCTACAAACAGAAACTAAAACAGGAAACGCCCGTTCTCAGGTCTGTTCAACGCTGGTCCGACCAATCTGATTCCATGCTGCAAGATTGCTTCGAGCACGTGGACTGGGATATGTTCCGGATAGCATCTGACAACAACATTGATGTATATGCTGATTCGGTGAGCGAGTTTATTAGCAAGTGCATTGGTGATGTTGTACCCATAGCAAATATTAAAACCTTCCCCAACCAGAAACCGTGGATTGATGGCAGCATTCACAAGAAACTGAAAGCGCGAACCACTGCTTTAACCAGGGTAAGGCTACCGGAAACATGACTGAATACAAACAGTGTAGCTATTCCCTCCGCAAGGCAATCAAACAAGCTAGCGTCAATATAGAGACAAAGTAGAGTCACAATTCAACGGCTCAGACACAAGAGGAATGTGGCAGGGTCTACAGTCAATCACGGACTACAAAAAGAAAACCAGCCCCGTCGCGGACCATGACGTCCTGCTCCCAGACCAACTAAACAACTTCTTTGCTCGCTTTGAGGACAATGCAGTGCCTCCGATACGGCCCGCTACCAAAACCTGCGGGCTCACCTTCACCGCAGCCAATGTGAGAAAAACATTTAAATGTGTTAACCCTCGCAAGGCTGCCGGCCCAGATGGCATCCCTGGCCGTGTCCTCAGAGCATGCGCAGACCAGCTGGCTGGTGTGTTCATGGACATATTCAATCAGCCCCTATCCCAGTCTGCTGTTCCCACATGCTTCAAGAGGGCCACCATTGTTCCTGTTCCCAAGAAAGCTAAGGTGACTGAGCTAAATGACTATCGCCCCGTAGCACTCACTTCTGTCATCATGAAGTGCTTTGAGAGATTAGTCAAGGATCATATCACCTCCATCCTGCCAGACACCCTGGACCCACTCCAATTTGCTTACCGTCCCAATAGGTCCACAGACGACGCAATCGCAATCACACTGCATACTGCCCTAACCCATCTGGACAAGAGGAATACTTATGTAAGAATGCTGTTCATCGACTACAGCTCAGCATTTAACACCATAGTTCCCTCCAAGCTCGTCATTAAGCTCGAGACCCTGGGTCTCGACCCAGCCCTGTGCAACTGTGTCCTGGACTTCCTGATGGGCCGGTCCATTTTAGAATAAGGCTGTAACGTAACAAAATGTGGAAAAGTCAAGGGGTCTGAATACTTTCCGAATGCACTGTAGATAGCTAATCTACTGGTGCCAAAAAAACACTTTACTTGACACCCAGCGTCATAACACAACCATTTTATATATCATAACAGCTGACATAAGTTCTCAGGAAACCATGCAGTATTTTGTTTTTTTATGTATTACTTCTTACATTATTACCCCGGGAAATATTAAGTTTTATTACATACAACCGGGAGGAACTATTGGATATAAGAGCAACGTCAATTTACCAACATTACGACCAGGAATACGACTTTCCCAAAGAGGATTCTCGGTTTGCTAACCCAAACACAACAATAGACTGGATAGCACCCGGCTACTCAAAGCAACGGCGGCGCCGGAGAAGAGGGAAACGCGCCGGTCTTTTGGTCAAGCTACGTCGACGGGCGCATCGTGCACCTCTCCCGAGTATTTTAATCGCCAATGTACAGTCTCTTGACAACAAAGTAGACGAAATCCGATCGAGGGTTGCCTTTCAGAGAGACATCCGAGACTGCAACGTTCTTTGCTTCACGGAAACATGGCTCACTCAGGACACGTTATCTGAGTCGGTACAGCCACCGGGTTTCTCCACGCATCGCGCCGACAGAAACAAACTTCTATCTGGTAAGAAGAAGGGTGGGGGTGTGTGTCTTATGATTAACGAGTCGTGGTGTGATCATAACAACATACAGGAACTCAAGTCCTTTTGTTCACCTGACATAGAATTCATTACAATCAAATGCAGACCGCATTATCTACCAAGAGAATTCTCCTCGATTATAATCACAGCCGTGTACATCCCCCCTCAAGCTGATACATCGACGGCACTGAAAGAAATTCATCGTACTCTATGTAAACTGGAAACCACATATCCTGAGGCTGCATTTATTGTGGCTGGGGATTTGAATAAGGCTAATTTAAGAACAAGGCTCCCGAAATTTTACCAGCATATCGAATGTGCCACCCGGCTGGTAAAATCCTGGACCACTGTTATTCCAACTTCCGTGATGCATACAAGGCTATTCTCCGCCCTCCTTTCGCAAGTCTGACCATGACTCCATTTTGTTGCTCCCAGCCTACAAACAGAAACTAAAACAGGAAACGCCCGTTCTCAGGTCTGTTCAACGCTGGTCCGACCAATCTGATTCCATGCTGCAAGATTGCTTGAGCACGTGGACTGGGATATGTTCCGGATAGCATCTGACAACAACATTGATGTATATGCTGATTCGGTGAGCGAGTTTATTAGCAAGTGCATTGGTGATGTTGTACCCATAGCAAATATTAAAACCTTCCCCAACCAGAAACCGTGGATTGATGGCAGCATTCGCAAGAAACTGAAAGCGAACCACTGCTTTTAACCAGGGTAAGGCTACCGGAAACATGACTGAATACAAACAGTGTAGCTATTCCCTCCGCAAGGCAATCAAACAAGCTAAGCGTCAATATAGAGACAAAGTAGAGTCACAATTCAACGGCTCCAGACACAAGAGGAATGTGGCAGGGTCTACAGTCAATCACGGACTACAAAGAAAACCAGCCCCGTCGCGGACCATGACGCCCTGCTCCCAGACCAACTAAACAACTTCTTTGCTCGCTTTGAGGACAATGCAGTGCCTCCGATATCGCCCGCTACCAAAACCTGCGGGCTCACCTTCACCGCAGCCAATGTGAGAAAAACATTTAAATGTGTTAACCCTCGCAAGGCTGCCGCCCAGATGGCATCCCTGGCCGTGTCCTCAGAGCATGCGCAGACCAGCTGGCTGGTGTGTTCATGGACATATTCAATCAGCCCCTATCCCAGTCTGCTGTTCCCACATGCTTCAAGAGGGCCACCATTGTTCCTGTTCCCAAGAAAGCTAAGGTGACTGAGCTAAATGACTATCGCCCGTAGCACTCACTTCTGTCATCATGAAGTGCTTTGAGAGATTAGTCAAGGATCATATCACCTCCATCCTGCCAGACACCCTGGACCCACTCCAATTTGCTTACCGTCCCAATAGGTCCACAGACGACGCAATCGCAATCACACTGCATACTGCCCTAACCCATCTGGACAAGAGGAATACTTATGTAAGAATGCTGTTCATCGACTACAGCTCAGCATTTAACACCATAGTTCCCTCCAAGCTCGTCATTAAGCTCGAGACCCTGGGTCTCGACCCAGCCCTGTGCAACTGTGTCCTGGACTTCCTGATGGGCCGGTCCCAGGTGGTGAGGGTAGGAAACAACATCTCCACTCCGCTGATCCTCAACACTGGGGCCCCACAAGGGTGCGTTCTCAGCCCTCTCCTGTACTCCCTGTTTACCCATGACTGCGTGGCCAAGCACGCATCCAACTCAATCATCAAGTTTGCTGACGACACTACAGTGGTAGGCTTGATTACCAACAACGACGAGACGGCCTACAGAGAGGAGGTGAGGGCCCTCGGAGTGTGGTGTCAGGAAAATAACCTCTCACTCAATGTCAGCAAAACAAAGGAGATGATCGTGGACTTCAGGAAACAGGAGAGGGAGCACCCCCCTATCCACATCGAGGGGACAGTAGTGGAGAGGGTGGAAAGTTTTAAGTTCCTCGGTGTACACATCACGGACAAACTGAATTGGTCCACCCACACAGACAGCGTGGTGAAGAAGGCGCAACAGCGCCTCTTCAACCTCAGGAGGCTGAAGAAATTCGGCTTGTCACCAAAATCACTCACAAACCTTTACAGATGCACTATCGAGAGCATCCTGTCGGGCTGTATCACCGCCTGGTACGGCAACTGCTCCGCCCACAACCGTAAGGCTCTCCAGAGGGTAGTGAGGACTGCACAGCGCATCACCGGGGGAAACCTACCTGCCCTCCAGGACACCTACACCACCCGATGTCACAGGAAGGCCAAAAAGATCATCAAGGACAACAACCACCCGACAACCAACCACCCCGCTATCATCCAGAAGGCGAGGTCAGTACAGGTGCATCAAAGCTGGGACCGAGAGACTGAAAAACAGCTTCTATCTCAAGGCCATCAGACTGTTAAACAGCCATCACTAACATTGAGTGGCTGCTGCCAACATACTGACTTAAATCTCTAGCCACTTTAAACATAGGAATTGGATGTAACAAATGTATCACTAGCCACTTTAAACAATTTTGTATATAATGTTTACGTATCCGACATACTCTTATCAAATGTATACACTGTACTCTAAACCATCTACTGTATCTTGCCTATGCCGTTCGGCCATCGACCCAAATCTCTAGCCACTTTAATAATTATAACTGGATGAAATAATGTATCACTAGCCACTTTAAACAATGCCATTTATATAATGTTTACATATCCTACATTACTCATCTCATATATATATGTGTATATACTGTACTCCATACCATCTACTGCATCTTGCCTATGCCGGTCAGCCATCGCTCATCCATATATTTATATGTACATACTCGTATTCATTCCTTTACTCTTGTGTGTATAAGGTAGTTGTTGTGAATTTGTTAGATTACTTGTTAGATACTACTGCATGGTCGGAACTAGAAGCACAAGCATTTCGCTACACTCACATTAACATCTGCTAACCATGTGTATGTGACAAATAACATTTGATTTGATTAGATTTATATGGTCATAACACTGTCATGACACATATACTGTATTTAAACCTGTTGTGACATATATTGCGTTATTTTATGGCTGGTAATGACACCTAAATACAAGTGTAAAAACCCACAAAACCTGCCACAGGACTTATTTTATGGCTGGTAATGACACCTACGTAATTGTCAAAACCCACAAAACCGACCTCAAGGCAAAACATTCCATTAAAACATAAACATACTGTTGACACGTAGCCTATGCTATATATATTTTTATTTTATTTACCATATTAAATGGTAATTGTAGTTGCGCACATATTGATGTCAGACATGCACCTACCCAATGATCTTTTGTTGATGACTGGGATGAATGCAGGAGCAGATTTCAGGAGCAGGACAAGACACCCTCTTTTTGATTGATGACTGATATAAGGGCATGTACTGTACGTGATAGGCCTATCTGGCTTACATTATTATGATAGTCATAATGCTTCCTGACAGTGTCAAAGTGTATTTTCCCAGTCCAAGTAAAGTGACAAAGGAGGGTCATAATGCTTCATGACTGTCATAAAGTGTATTTTCTACAAGTGATTTAAAATATGAAGAAAACATAAATATCAAGAATTAATTAAAACTAAGGATTTAAACGAAACTATAGGAAACTTGTGTTTTGACACTTACAGTTGAAGTCAGAAGTTTACATACACTTAGGTTGGAGTCATTAAAACTTTTTCAACCACTCCACAAAACGTTCTTAAAATAAAGTGGTGATCCTAACTGACCTAAAACAGGGAATTTTTACTAGGATTAAATGTCAGGAATTGTGAAAAACTGAGTTTAAATGTATTTGGCTAAGGTGTATGTAAACTCCTGACTTAAACCGTATGTAGGTGTCATAACCAGCCATAAAATAATGCAATATATGTCACAACAGGTGTAAATATATGGGTCATGACAGTCTTATGACCATATGACAGGTGATGACAAGTTACATCAGCTGTTACGTCATATGACATGGTTATGACCGTGTCATAACGTGTTGACACTGGGAGTCAAGTAAAGTGTTACCCAAAAATTTGACTGTAGGGTGACAGCACTAGTCTATGGCAAAGATACTTTTAAGTCTCCCCTTTCAACTGTGTCTAGTGTTAGCTAGTTACTGGCTAGCTAGGTCTTCAGCAAGCATGAAACAAAAAGGGGGGAGGTTCATTCAATAGTCTGATGCAGTTGTCATGTGCTGCTGTGAATTGCATCACAAGCGACATGCCAAACGGGAGATGTAAACAGAAAAAGTACATCATTCCTGCCATTTCAATGTTGTTTGAGTTGCTTTGTTTGCTACAACACTGCATCCAAGTTTCTAGACATAGGTGTTTTATGAATATAAACTCCCCACCAACTCAGCCTGTCTTTTCAAACTCCTAGTAGTTAGCCATGAGAGAAAAAGTACTTTCTCAATTTCTTTGCATTTCTATCCCACAAAAAAGTATTGTGATATTTTTGTCACTCAAAAGCCGACTTTACATGGGACTCAGAATGACTGTTCGGGACCTTTAAGATAGTAGCGTGAATCGTTATGTTCTGCTCAGCTTGAGTTGAAGAGCGGAAGAATTGAAGTAATGAATCTGAGCCTCAGTGTTATCAGCTGTGAAAGGCGCCGTTTCCAGCAAGGCGCGGTTTTCATTGGCCTTGTCATGCGTGAGTCTAAGTTCTTCAGTTCAGCTTCCCATAGTGATGTGTTGTACCGAGAGTACTGACTGAAAGGTAACTAGAGCTGCCAAAAGACTTGCTGTGATTAATTGCAAATTCTGAATTTGCACGTATTTAGCTGTAATTTTAAGGGTAGGAAATATGAGTATTTACTCACCAATGTAACAACACAGTGTGGTCAAATTTATTGTAGTCACAATATGGCTACTTCGAAGTAAAACATAAATATGTAATAACCCAAAAACATAACTATTAACTTATTTTCAGATATCTTCTAAACTACCCACAATGCGCTATGTCTCAACGTCATATGGAGGATCTACTCAGTGCTACCAAGTTTGTATGATAGCTCGATAGCTAGCTCAAGCTCTTCAGACTTTGTGGCTGTGTTAACTAATGGGAACCCGTTAGCATAGCAGGCTCTGGTGCCTTTTTTCAGTGGGCTCAAAACGAAAAATCCTACCTGCTTGCTCTAATTGTGTAGTACCTCGTCTGTTTTGCTTTTTGTTTTGTCATGTTCGATGTGAAATTGGCTAAGGGAGTTTTCTAACTTTTTCCACCTTGGCATAGTGCTAGAACGCTAGCTGTCTTGATGTCTGGAATCTATCTATTTTGGATTTTTCTCGCTATATAGCTATTGGATTTCCCTGATTCTCCCTCAGTCCGGTGAAGCGCCCACCTCCCCCTCGCTTTGGTAGCTCTCAGCTTGCACTCTTTTAAAAGGATGGGCCTGCACTCTACCATCGGATGGGCCCCTGTCATCAATCTGTAAGTCTCTGCTTGCGCTTTGCTTTTATTTGAGGTTATGTTCTAGCTGGTCTCCAGTAGTTGTGCTCTAGCTTGCTGACCATAACCTTGGTGGTTAGCTAGGCTAGGCTAATAGCAAGTTGGCTAAATAGCTAACTTTAGCGGGCTGGCTAAGATAACTGCATATATCTAACATTCTTTGATAACTGGTTAAATGGTGTAATGTATTTCCAAAACGTTGGTTCACTTTAATGTAGCTATAAAGATAGGTGTTGATAGCAACTGGCTGACTTATTCAGTGCTCACTTTACTCTGTTGGAGATAACATTATCGGGAATAGGCTGGCTTGCCGGGTCCTCCATATTACACCACAACCCGGAAAAACATTTTCTGACATGACATTCGGAATGCTGATTGGTTTTATGTAATAAAAACTTTAACAAAGTGATGTGTAACTTTGCATTGGGACTTTTGTTGTGTACACTAATGCAAATCCATACCGTATGTTACGTTTATGCTACCTACCCTTTAAGATGGATACAAAAAGCATTACAAGAATATTGACATCTTGATTTTGCCCAAAGTAACAGTAAACAAAATGTGGTAAATTGATGAAGCACACTTTCTTTAACCTCAATATCAACCTGTTTTGACGACATATTGTTGTTTTTAGCTGGATACAGTAGATGATGTATTTTGAACGCTTTCAGACAATGTGATTAATCACAATTAAGAAAATAAGTGCAGAATTTTTAAAAATAGTTATATCAATAACAGATATCAATATTATACATTTTAGTTTCGAATTAAATTTTTTATTTTTTTACCAATGTAACAGGACTAAATTAGGAGACATTTACAACCAACACTCACTTGACATGTACATACTTTGGCTAGCTCCAGTTTGAATCCACCCCCTCAGTCAATTACTGACAAAGTAGAAAAGTTGTTTGCATTGACTTAAGTAAAATTACTCAGCAATTTAACAATTAATAGCACTTAACATCCTTCTTCATAGAAACAGCACTAACAACATTAACTAGGACACCTTTCTCTCTGCTGCAATATGTAAGGCTACGTCTTTACAATATAGATTATGTAATTGCACTTTCAACTAGGATTCAATACATTTAGGTGACATGGGAAAACCTACGACGATTGCATGTATATCAATAAGCATTATTATAGTGAGCAATGCTTTAAGAGGTGGTAACTAATTACTGCATACAGTACGAGTGCGATGGGCAGCGTGAGAGTGTCTGGGGCTACAGAACAGACAGAGCATTGTGAGCGCCTAAGAGATGGTGGTCTTCAACCAATGACTGATTGGGCAACACTGGAAAGCCACAAACGATCACAATCAAGTGGCAGGGAAAAATACATGATATGGTATTTAGTGTCCTAATATATTACCACTCAGGGAGATAGGTCAAAAGGAATATTCTTATTCCCCCCCCAATTTTTCTTTCTAAATTCACACAAGGATACATTTATTTTCCCCTAGTATATTTTTTGTCAGAGCTATGCAACAAAAAAGGATGAGATTTATTTTACTACACATAGTAAGCTCAGTTCCAAGTTGAGTACAGTCTATTTGGCATTTAAACCCCAAATAACTGAATAGTCTAAATCAACAAATAGTCGTTGAAAGCCCTCCGGGAACAAACAAACAGTCTGATATGAGTCGTTGCACAGTGCGATGATTTCATAAGTAAGCGCTGCCTGCCAGCCCACCGTTCTGTTTCTCCGATCCTCCCAGGAGACACTTGAGATGGTGCCAGAGCCCCGAGATGTGTGGAGCTTTCCGTCATGTGGCTTTGGAACAAACCATAGACTCGCCCATAGCTCCACCCATGATGGGATGCACACAGCCTTGCTTGAGTCACTGACCAGAGATCCAAAATGCCCTCCTGACCTCCCAACAACACTCCCTGGTTCATCTTCCAGACTAGTCAGTCTCTCTCTCTCTCTCTCTCTCTCTCTCTCTCTCTCTCTCTCTCTCTCTCTCTCTCTCTCTCTCTCTCTCTCTCTCTCTCTCTCTCTCTCTCTCTCTCTCTCTCTCTCTCTCTCTCTCTCTCTCTCTCTCTCTCTCTCTCTCTCTCTCTCTCTCTCTCTCTCTCTCTCTCTCTCTCTCTCTCTCTCTCTCTCTCTCTCTCTCTCTCTCTCTCTCTCCCTCTTTCTCTCCCTCCCTCTCTCTCAGAAGAAGGAGGTGTCGGATGAGAAGGCCCCAGCCAGCCTGAAGTCTTCTCTCATCAGGACACAGAAGAGACGCTGGGGGAGGGCCTTGGAGTAGGGCGCGGGCCGCGGGACACACGTACGCAGCAGGATCTCACGCCCTGCAGGGGGAGGGAAGTCTGGCACACTGGCACCTCCCATAGGCTTTTTGTCATCAGCTCCACCCCCACGTCCTGTGTCTTCATCCAATGGAGCCAATAGGGCAGCCTGTGGGGGGTGAGGCAGGCAGATGCGTTTAGACAGACAGTCCAATTCTAATACCACTAATTGGTATTTTGACCAATCAGATCAGCTCTGAAAATTATCTGATGGGATTGGTCAAAAGACCAATTAGTGGAAAAAAACCCAGAATTAGGCTGCCTGTCTAAATGCAACCAAAGTGGCTAAAATTCAGGTTGGCACAAAATGGAGAATGCAGGGCCCAACACACAGTAGACTTTCTATAAAAGCCCAATAAAATGTGGAAGCTGGAAACAATATATTTTTAGGCAGTCTAAGCACAACCCTAACACATACTACACTTTTAAAATGTGAGTATAACAGAGTGTGACACGCGAGACTGAGAAAAACATATATACAACTCATTCTATCGCCTCATATTCTAAGTCGTTGGGGGAATGAAACAACCTTGACAGTGATCAGACCTGGCGCAAGTGAAAGCGGCTGGACTGGAAAAACGACAGCAGCATGTTAACACAATCAATTTTTACTGAGCAGGAACAAATTACATAAATTAGAAAGCTGATTACAAATTAACAAATGCCTTCCCACATCTCCCAAACTATTGTCTAAGGCGAGGAAAGGAGAACACATTTAATGGATTGGAGCGATTCGGTGTGTGCTTCCAGATCAATGTATGCATTTGTTTTCAGTGAGGCACAGCATAGCCCTAGAGGGATGGCAACACAAGAAAGCTACGTGACGCTAAGATCTGAAGCCAAAAGGGATCAAACACACCACAGCAACCTCCAATACGTACATAGTAAACTAGCAGGCTAAAACTAGTATATAACTAACCAGACAGTAAAGAGCAACATATCACTCCTGAGTGTACATACTAAACAGCAGGGCACCGCTAACCTACTGTAATGTATACACTGAGTGTATAAAACATTAGGAACAAATTGCACCCCATTTTGCCCTCCGAACAGCCTCAATTAGTCAGGGCATGGACTCTACAAGGTGTCGAAGGCGTTCCACAGGGATGCTGGCCCATGTTGACAGCAACACTTCCCCCCAGTTGTGTCAAATTGGCTGGATGTCCTTTGGGTGGTGGACCATTCAACATCAAATCTTATTGGTCGCATACACATATTTAGTAGATGTTATTGTGGGTGTAGCGAAATGCTTGTGTTACTATCTCCAACAGCGCAGTAATATCAAACAACACACACAAATCTAAAAGTAAAAGAATGGAATTAAGAAATATAGAAATATTAGGACGTGCAATGTTGGAGTCCGGGAGTATAATTATATATGTATGTGATGGGATGTTCAGACATTATGTGGATAGAATATTTACTATATCTGAAGAATACGTAGGATTCTTGATTACACATGAAACTGTTGAGCATGAAAAACCCAGCAGCGTTGTAGTTCTTGACAAATCGGTGCGCAAAGCACCTACTATCAAAGCATGTTCAAAAGGCACTTAAATCTTTTGTCTTGCCCATTCACCCTCTGAATGGCACACATACACAATCCATGTCTCAACTGGCTCAAGGCATGAAAATCCTTCTTTAACCTGTCTCCGCCCCTTCATCTACATGGATTGAAGCGGATTTAACAAGTGACATCAATAAGGGATCATAGCTTTGAGCTGGATTCACTTGATCAGTCTGTCATGGAAAGAGCAGGTGTTCCTAATGTTTTGTGCACTCAGTGTATAGAGACATACCACTCCTTAGTATAGATACTAAACCAGCAGGCTAAAACTAGTCTATTATAAACCAACCTCCACATCCACCAGAAAACACTTGTTTATCAACGCAGACCCATCAGAGAATGAGAGCAAATGGACATAACAAAAATAATTGATTAGAGCTACACTAACAGAAAGGTGGTTAGAAGAAGAGATGGACGGGAGGAGGAGAAGAAGAGGGGGAAGGTGGATAGGTAAAAGGTCAGGGACAGGTTAAAAACACAGTAAGTGGCATCACTTTAGGAACCCTGTGCTTCTCCTTTGTGCTATGGAGGTCTGGAAATTTGCAGCGGTTCACTCTTCCAAACCATTACCAGAGAAATAACTGTAATCTTTGTCTGTATCCCTCCCTCAGCTAGCCTGAAGCTCATTGGCAGCACTGCTTTGCAGGTAGAAAGAGGGAGAAGACAACGTGGAGGGGGGCATAGGGGGTGGATGAACTAGGGGTGTAAAAGGGGATTGGGAGGGTTGCTAGTGGTTACCTCATCACTGCTGTAGTCAGCGAGCTTGACATGGGTGAGAGGCAAGCAGCGTAAGGGGAGACAAAAAAAACATAATACGATGAAGAGAACGAAAAAAATAACAAATAACAGAAAATAACAGAAGAACAAACAACAAAACGACACAGTCAGGTGATTAACAAGAAGATTAGGTTCTGCTTGAGAAGACATGGCATTCATCCCACCGAATGCATCACATGCACACTCAAGCCAGAGCAAGCGGCATTGCAATCAGACAACAATCAATCAAACTAGTACTCTAGTCTTGTACTGCTAACATGGGTCAGATGAGGGGCAGGACATCTCTCCTCCCTTCTATTCTTCTCTGTCTCTCTTTCCCAAGAAACTCACCTCATTTGATTGGCTGATGATTTCATCTGATTTACATGTGCTTGGGATAATTACTAGCTTTCTTTTGAGAGCTTGGCAAAACACAGGCTGTAATTTAACACTCCGACATCTTGCTGGGTAAAAAAAAAAAAAAGATTGAGGGAGTGAGAGTTTGCTGAAATCTAACAATTGTTTCGCACCGTTTCATCCTCCAACACAAGGCACAGGGGAAAGAGCCAAGACAAGCATTCATTCCCTGTTTGCATTTTTCTAGCAATTATTCTAAGGAACAGATCTGTGGCCAGGGACTGCATCTGTTGATGAACTCCGGAAGAAGACACATTTATTGGCTTTAACTAACTTTCACGTTGAACAAGCAAATGTATGCGTCGTTGGATGTGCCAAGACCAAACCAGGCATTGTATTTCAATGTGTTACAGCCAAGCATACACTTACTTTTATAACCAATACAGGTGCAACTGTACAGCACAATGCAAGAGGTAATCGATCGTTGCAAGTGCCTTTTAACTGATCATCTCAGACTATTCAGTCGGAGTATACTCAGAAAGACATGCAGCACAGAATAGACAGTCATTTGGTCCAGGTGTCTCTCTCCTTGCTTGTCAAATCATATCAGACTGAATAAAACATCTGTTTAATTGTCCTTCTGCTAATCATATCAGAGGGAACTACAGAGCCTGGACCTTTGTCTGTTAGATTGCACAAAGCCATTTTTTGACAGAAGGTTTTATCCTACTTGGTATGAGTTGCATTATGCAATACAAGAAGAGTGACAAGTAAAACCGCTTAATAAAGCGGCAAGAAGAAAGTATTGATAAGTGAACACATTAGAACACAGTCCAGCAGCAGCATGCTTTTTTTTTTTACTCAGGCAGCATGCCCAGGAGCCCCTCAGGGCCTGGAAGAAGGGTGGGGTTGTAGGAGGGGAATCAGTCAGGGGGGAACATAACATGGGCCGTTGGACAGACAGCAGGTGAGCCGATAGTGGTGGCGGGATATCCTGTGATGCCAGGATTTAGGAAAGGCCCCAGTGGGAGACGGTGTGTATGTTTGTACAAGTGTGTGTGTCCTGGATGGTGGTGACAGTGTGAGACGGTGTGCTTTACCCTCTGAGCGCTGACAAACAGCTTGTGGATGATGCTGCCGGCTGGGCCGCGCCCTGCTCCGATCACAGACACCTCAGGCTCCTCCAGCAGAGAGCTCACAAACCTGAGAGCGAGAAAAAGAAGAGATGCTGGAAGAGGCTCATTTCAGGGGCGCATAGTCAGAAAACAATTATACTTTTACCAACGGAATAAGGAGAAAGGGTTGTAAAACTAGCTACAGTACAGTACACAACATGTGAAAACTACATCCTTTTGGAACACATCCTTCTCCCCTGACACAGCATCTCGGATACAAGACAGGACAGGCCGTTCATTGTTCAAGAGAAAAGGGACAGGTTAGTGGCTGCATGGTGTTCCAGGCCAGCTCTGAGTGTCTGGCTCTGCCTGGTTCTACTGCCTGACTGGCTGGGCCATCAGAGGCCCATGGGACAAATGAACACTGGGGGCCTCCCTAATGTAACCCTGTTTGTCTGTATATCTATGTCTCTCTCTCTCTCTCAATGCACCTGACCCTCTGACACTGTACGCAAACAGCTACACAGACCGACAAACACACACACTCACTTATTCACTCCCAAGAAAGGAACACGTGCACAAACACACCCACTATGCTCCCTTATTACAATCTGAGCAGAGTGTGTGCCTGGGGAGAGGGTGGAGGAGTTTTAATATAGCACACAACACAGTACGTGTGTTTGCCCAACATTTATTAGCATTTCTACTCATGCCCCGAGCAGGGTTTATGATGAAATAAGAGCCGGCTTGTGATATTAATAAAGCGAGAAGGATGGGATGGAAGGTACACAAGAGGTACCCACTCCAATTCACATCCCGCCTCAACAGAGCCACAGATGACACAATCTCTATTGCACTCCACACCGCCCTCTCCCATCTGGACAAGAGGAACACCTATGTGAGAATGCTGTTCATCGACTACAGCTCATCGTTTAACACCATAGTGCCCTCCAAGTTCATCACTAAGCTAAGGACTCTGGGACTGAACACTTCCCTCTGCAACTGGATCCTGGACATCCTGACAGTCCACCTCCAGCTGGTGAGGGTAGGCAATGGGGATTCATATTTTCAAAAAAATCAACAGAGTTTCAATACCGGGAATAAATCATATTTAACCAGAGTCCTGGGAAATACAGCAAAAATCAGAAGTGCCCATTTAAAGCGTTCAAAACCAAGATATGGTGACTATGTGATATGGGTTCTCCGCATATAAGAGGGGCCCTGTGCCACCTTGCCAGCGCCACTATGTAAAGATTTCACAGAAAGTGAAACTGATATTTAGTAATGATAGAATACATTTGATTGGCAATTAATTGTTGTGAATTGAGAAACAGGCTGTTCATAAATTCAGAGCGTTATCATGTTCCTCAATTAATTCAGCGCATTTCAGCAGTTGGCCTAAGCTACAGTATCTTGACACAGAGGGCACCACGAGTAGGCTTTAGCGTTGTCGGATCATACAAACTTTGATCATTTTACTTTTGTTTGACTGCCGTTACAAAGTTGAAAGCTTGCTAGATAACCTCCAACGAATGACAGAATACCTCCTGTTTGGCAGAGTCGAGTTGCTGATTATACAGACAGCAGATCAGCTCATGAATAACGGGGAGATGATGAGAGGGAACTGTTTAAATATCAAGGTATCTTAACGGGACCAACTCTATTTATAAAAACAATTATCCATATCTACTCTCATACCGTTTGATGGTCACACATTCTCTACCGAAGCTCTCATATGGGCAGCAATACGAGACAGGGCAGACAAGCGGGGGGAATCTTATAGCGGTATTTTGACATGCATAGGCGAGACATGCTTAGATAATGCAACCTATGGATTACGGAATAGGGTTAGGAATTTTCATGAGACAGGAGTCAGGATTTGGGGTTTCAGTGGGATTGGGACAATAAGTAAATAACCTGGGTCTATATAAAGGTTACTGCGTGAGTCAACAGATAAATAATACACTTTATTTAGGCTACCTTATTGCATGCTAAATGTTTCTGATCAGTGGTAGATGAGCAAATTAATAAATAAGCTACCACTTCCACTTGGCCAGCCAGAGATCAATTAACCAAATATATAGACAGAGATTCAGTGAAACAAAAGCACATTGATTGATTATCTGACAAGTCAGAGGTTTTTGGTCAAGAGTAGGCCAGATTACTACACGAGTGAAGGTCAAGGAGACCAGCATGTATAACACGCTAGCAAAATGTTCTCATCAGATAATATACAGTGGATTCGGGAAGTATTCAAAACCCTTAACTTTTACATGTTTTTTCCCCTCAATCTCCACCCAATAATGCATAACGACAAAGCAAAAACAGGTTTTTAGACATTTTTGCAAAAAACTGAAATAATCACAATTTCATAAGTATTCAGACCCTTTACTCAGTACGTTGTTGAAGCCCCTTCGGCAGCGATTACAGCATCGAGCCTTCTTGACTATGACCCTACAAGCTTGGCACACCTGTATTTGGGGAGTTTCTCACATACTTCTCTGCAGATCCTCTCAAGCTCTGTCAGGTTGGATGGGTAGCGTTGCTGCACAGCTATTTTAAAGTCTCTCTCTTAAATCGTTCGATCAGGTTCAAGTCAGGGCACTGGCTGGGCGACTCATGGACATTCAGAGACTTGTCCCTAAGTCACTCCTGTTTTTTTTGGTTGTGAGCTTAGGATCATTGTCCTGTTGGAAGGTGAACCATCGCCCCAGTCTGATGTCCTGAGCGCTCTCCATTCATCTTTCCCTCGATCCTGACTAGTCTCCCAGTCCTTTCCGCTGAAATACATCCCCACAGCATGATGCTGCCACCACCATGCTTCACAGTAGGGATGGTGCCAGGTTTCTTTCAGACGTGATGCTTGGAATTCAGGCCAAAGAGTTCAATTTTGGTTTCATCAGACCAGAGAATCTTGTTTCTCATGGTCTGAGAGTCCTTTATGTGCCTTTTGGCAAACTCCAAGCGGGCTGTCATGTGCCTTTACTAAGGAGTGACTTCCGTCTGGCCACTCTACCATAAAGGCCTGGTTGGTGTAGTGCTGCAGAGATGGTTGTCCTTCTGGAAGGTTCTTTCATCTCCACAGAGGATCTCTGGAGCTCTGTCAGAGTGACCATCGGTTCTTGGTCACCTCCCTGGCCAAGGCCCTTCTCCACCGATTGCTCAGTTTGGCTGGGCAGCCAGCTCTAGGAAGAGTCTTGGTGGCTACAAACTTCTTCCATTTAAGAATGATGGAGGCCACTGTGTTCTTGGGGACCTTCAATGCTGCAGACATTTTTTGGTACCATTCCCCAGATCTGTGCCTCAACACAATCCTGTCTCGGAGCTCTACAGACAATTCCTTTGACATCATGGCTTGGTTTTTGCTCTGACGTGCACTGTCAACTGTGGGACCTTATATAGACAGGTGTGTGCCTTTCCAAATCATGTCCAATCAAATCAATTTACCACAGGTGGACTCCAATCGAATTGTAGAAACATCAAGGATGATAATTGGAGTCTGAATACTTATGTAAATAAGGTATTTCTGTTTTTGTTTTTTAAACATTTCCAAAAACTGTTTTCGCTTTGTCATTGTTGGGGTATTGTGTGTAGATTAAGGAAACAAATTAATTTAATCAATTTTAGAATAAGGCTGTAACGTAACAAAATGTTGAAAAAGTCAAGGGGTCTGAATACTTTTCGAATGCACTGTAAGCTACCAGCTCTCATAGGTCTCATGTCAGAATTAGACGTTCATCCATGTTTGTCAAACGTCAAATTTAGAAATTGTTCCAAATGTAAAATTTGGAAGTGTTTAAGGGCATTAACTCTGGTTAATGTAAGGGTTAAGGTTTGGGATTGGCCCCAAAAAATGTACACACAACCTTTGGAATCAGAGGCAGATGCTTACGCTCATCCGCCATTCCCTAACACACTTGAAAAACCGAAACAAACTTAAAAAGGTAACAGCGCTCACAGTTTATCCTAGTGGCAGGTTCCACTTCATCTCCCGACATGGATGGACGTTGAATACTGACTTGTATCACGAGTGACCTCAACAGCTAGCATTTCCCTCAGACTAATTGTTACCAAATATCCAAACTCAACACGCGGTCCCCATCAGGGGTGCGTGCTCAGTCTCCTCCTGTACTCACTGTTCACACAGGAGTGTGTGGACTCCAACACAATTATTATGTTTGCTGACAACTCGACGGTGGTAGGCCTGATCACAATGAGACAGCCTATAGCAGCGGTTCCCAAACTAGGGGTCGTGACCCCATGTGGGGTCACCTGATATGAAAACGGGGTTGCGGAGAATTTCCAAAATCCGGAGAAAAATATATATATACCCTCCCAAAATGATCATAATATCGTCTTTGTATCTCAAAATCATTGCAATGTGGTTAACCTTAACAATCTAAATTATTCAAATCTAAAAAGATACAACTCTACCAGAGTGCCCTTAGATCATGTGAAAAGGTTACACTTCACTGTTGCACTTGAATCATTCCCACGGTGAATGGCTAGGCCCGCTATGCTATGAAACCACACACTAATGCAGAGACTTTGATATTACCGGCCGCAATTGATATGGTGAAAACAATGTGTGGGGTGGGAGAAGCACAGAAACTCACACCAATACCTTTGTCAGATAACACTGTTAAATGAAGAAATTATGCTATTGCTAGCAATCAAGAGAAAACTCTGACTGAATGACTCAAACTCCCCAGCTTATGCTCTCCAAACGTATGTTAGCTGTGAGGGCCGAGATGCCCATGCATTGAATTTTGTTCGCTATACATGTCGGGGGATGATATTCACGAGGACATATTGTTCCGTCTTGCGATTCCCGAGCATGAAACGGCACAGGGGATGTTCAGTGTGCTGTGTGGCTACATCGACGAAAAACAGATTCCATGGGATCGAATGGTGGGCTTTTGCACAGATGGGGCTCCATCTATGGCGGGACGGCAGGCAGGCCTCTGCACTCTAGTTATGAATGTGTCTCCCTGTGCCATATGGAAGCAATGTATGATACACCGGCAGCAAAAGAGCTCAGCACAGAACCAAGATATACTGCAGCAGGTAACCTCAATTGTAAACTACATCAAACCACATCCACTGCATGCAGGCCTGTTCACAAAACTATGTGATATGGGATCAGAGCATGACAATGTTCTATTTCACACTGAGGATTGGTGGTTAGCAAGGGGGATGGTTGGAAAGATTTTCGCATTGACAGAGGAACTTCTGTCATTCACAATGGATGTAAAAAGGAAAAAGACAACTTTCTGTGTAAAGTAAAAGAAACTGTCTCCTTGCCTATGCAATAGACATCTTTGGGAAACTGAACGCAAGCATGCTGGGGAAATACAAAAACATTCTACAGATGCGTAACCGCATCAGTGGATTCGGAGGAAATCATTTTTATTGGAGAGTCTTACAAAAGTCTTACATATTGGAGAGTGTTACTTATTGGAGAGTCTTACAAAAGTCTTACATATTGGAGAGTGTTACTTATTGGAGAGTCTTACAAAAGTCTTACATATTGGAGAGTGTTACTTATTGGAGAGTCTTACAAAAGTCTTACATATTGGAGAGTGTTACTTATGGGAGAGTCTTACAAAAGCGAACCACGCCCCCTTCCCTCAGCTGAGCATGTTCCTAACAGAAAACAGCATCAGTAAGTGAACTGGGAACTCAGCAATCTCAGACTTATGACTTTAGTGCATTAAGGACATCTGGGAACTTGGGGAAAAAAATGAGCTCTGATGGGGAAAAATCCTTTTGAACTCAGAAATCCAAATCGGGCTTCTTTCTAGAGCTCCGACTTTCGAACCTGAAGATCACTGACGTCATGATTTGATCTAAATTTTTTCTGAGTTCCCAGTTGTCTTGAAAGCACCATAAAACTCATAGTACCCTTCGCCAGCTCATATCTGGGGTTCCCAAACTTTTTTAGCCCATGACCCCATTTTGATATCTGACAAATTCTCACGACCCCAACCATGTGAAAATAAATTGTCATTAACAGCCTATGGTTGGGGTCGCGCGACCTGGCAGGGTGGTGCGAGGACAATAACCTCTCCCTCAACATTAGCTAGACAAAGGAAATGGAAAACTATAGGAAATGGAGGGCCGAGCACACCCCCATTCACATCGACAGGGCAGCAGTGGAGCGGGTCGAGAGCTTTAAGTTCCTCGTGTCCACATCACTAAGGATCTATCATGGTCCACACACATCAACACAGTCGTGAAGAGGGCACGACAACGCCTCTTCCCCATCAGGAGGCTGAAAAGATTGGGCATGGCCCCTCAGATCCTCAAAAACTTCTACAGTTACGCTATTGAGAGCATCTTGACTGGCTACATCACCGCTTGGTATGACAACTGCTCGGCATCTGACCGCAAGGCGCTAGAGGGTTGCGCGTACGGCACAGTACATCACTAGGGCCGAGCTCCCTGCCATCCAGGACCTCTATACAAGGCGGTGTCCGAAGGAGTCCCTAAAACCTTTCAACGACTCCAGCCATCCAAGTCATAGATTGTTCTCTCTGCTACCGCATGTCAAGCGCTACCGATGCACCAAGTCTGGAACCAACAGGACCCTGAACAGCTTCTACCCCCAAGCCATAAGACTGCTAAATAGTTAACCAATAGCTAACTGGACTATTTGCACAGAACATTTTAGGTAAAAAAAAATGTACTCGTCACTTACACTGCTGCTACTATACTATCTGACGTGTTATTCCTTTTCTATTCTTTTCTTTCTCTCTGCATTGTTGGGAAGGGCCCTTAAGGAAGCATTTCACTGTTAGCCTACGTCTGTTGTTTATGAAGCAGGTGATGAATGAAATGTTATTTGATTTGAGAGGACAGAAGAACAGAGGGGAAGGAGGAGTAGTGGCATGGAGGGTTCGTTAAAATGTGCCTGCTGGTTTCATCAGGAGTAGGGCTGGAGAGAATCTACAGGGAAGTTAAGAGCACTGTCTGAAAACCAAATCGATAACACTTAAGCTATTCATGGTTTCGATTGGTCTCACTTGCAAAAGAGATTTTATCTCAATAGAAATAGACCTGCTTAGAAATAGATAGGTTTGAAGCAGTTGGATTTATTTCATTTAACTCCATAGGTATTTTTGTATCTCTGCAGATCTATCTGGCCCTACTGGTTGACATTAAATTAGTTCTGGTAGAGCACGGCGCTTGCAATGCCAGGAATGTATGCACGCCTAAGTCGCTTTGGATAAAAGTGTCTGCTAAATGGAATATATTTGTATTATTTCAGGGCGTGCTGCTTTTGCCCTACTGCACCTCTCCAGATCCTCTGCGTCGTCACCCTGCTCTGCCTTCCCGATGCCAAACTTGGCCTTCAGAGAGCGGGAGCGGGCAATGACCGTCTCCACCGCTATCAGCTGGGTAATCACGTCCTGTTGGAGGAGACAGACACATAGACACTTAGTACTAGGCTGGACGAATTGGTGGTAGAAAAAAGTATACTGTGGCTACCTTGAGGTCCAACCAATGGGTTAGAGGTAAAGGTTAGGGATTAGAGACTGGTGGGGAGAGATCGTCAATCTTGCCAGGTCTCCCTTGAAAAACTGGATTTATCCTGGTTAGATAAAGGCTAAATGAAAAAAAAAGTTGTTTCCAGTCACCTCTAGTTTCTTGTAGTCTGGGTTGGGGTGACGCAGCAGCTTGCTGGCATGAGAGGTGGCCTGCTGGATGGCCTTTCTAACAGACAGGATGTCCTCTACTGACTCTGTATGGGAGAGAAGAGAGGAGGTTGGTGAGATATGAGAGAGGGATAGATAAAGAGAGAGACCGACAGAGACAGAGCGAAGAAGAGAGATTTTCAGCGGGGGTCACTAACCCTCCTCCTTCTCCTTGAGGATGGCGGCATGGAGGATGCAGGGCAGGAGATGACGGGTCAGGTCTGCTGGCTTCTGTACCGCCAAGTAGTGCAGCACCTGGGGGAAGGGAAGAATATCAAAAGCAAATTCTCTCTCTCCATCTCGCTCTCTCTTACAGCAATTATGATTGCAGAGGTTGTCAGGGACCCGGCAAGGTACTTGACATTTCCAAAGGCATTGTTCTTTTACAAAACTGGTTCATCGGCTTCTTTTGACTTATGGAGGCTGTCTGCTGCATAAACGCAATTGTGTTGGCGAGAGGCAGCGCTGCATTTTAATGACCCTCCTCTTTATACAACACAGGGTCATTCGTTATGTTGAGTGAGTCGGTGATGAGATTCCAGGAGCTCAATCTGATTTGGTATCCCCTAATAACACACAACCCTTCAGGCTCTCGTGCACAGGGAGAGAACAGGGATAGAAGGAAGGGCACAGTACAGCGTTCTTAAGTTGTCGAAGGGTGACCTTGTGGCGATGATCTTGACTGCAATCAGAGGACTGTGGAATATAGAAGCACACCTGTTATCTACCTACTTAAAGAGGACAACTTACTGGAGCAGGAAGAAAAAAGGAAAAAATATATAATCAGCAGTAAATTAATTCCAAACTAAATCGTGCACCTGGAATTTCCCCAAAAGAGCCGGCTGGCTGGTGGCAGCCATACGGATGAAGGACGCAGCGCTATAGGCTAGATGACCGACCTTCAAGGCCCGGCAAGGTTCCCCTGAACTCAGTTTAAACTCTCAGGGAGGGGACCCATGGCAGGGAGGGGAGGGACACCTTGTGTGTGTGCGTCTCGTAGCAGGGACACCTTGTGTTCTGACCTACTTCCTATTTCTAGCTGCGCTGCATGGTGATTGGCTGAAACAGGGACAAACAGAGAGAGGCAGAGTGTGTAGTGCACCTGGCAGTGTTTAGTTCTCTGGGCTGGCAGCAATGAGCTGCAGAACAGGTGGAGAGTCAATCACTGAGTCTCAATCTAGCAGTTCAAATGGGAGGTCTTTTGAACTGCTAGTTATATTAAATCAGTCAGTGAATCACAATGCAAATCCTAACCTTGAGTGGAAAACCCCAAACTGAGCTAATCCCCCCTTTTAGTTTTTCCTGGTCTGGTAACCCAAAACTCTGGAACTAATACGGTATGATGTGATTAATCAGTTGTAAAAAGGTTTAATAAGGGCTCTGATGGGACCAGAGTTTTTCTAAATCAGGTCACATGGTTTTAAAAACTCCTGGAAAAACTCCTGGCCTTTGGGAGGATGAAAACCCTGTCAAACTGCAGCAACCTTTACATTTTAAAGCTAGACTAAAAGGGGGGGGGTTCATCTACACACAACTAAATTGGATCCCATTCAGATTTTTTCAAAAACAAAAAATGAGCTATAAATACACAACATTACCTCTTCGTTTACCCTGGCCAGAGGGATAGGGCGTAGTACTGTATGCAGCTGTTGTTAGAATCCTACAGTTGACCAGACTAAAGAATTAACAATTATGGTGGCCCTGCAATGCACAATACAATTCTTAAAGCTCAGTACCTTCTCAGCCTCCTTGGTGTCGTCAAACAGGCGTCTCTGTCTGCGAGCGGGGGTAGTCTTGGCTGTGGCCCACGCCTCCATCCACATGTTTCCAGGGATCTTCATCCTGGCACTCAAGTCACCTCTGACCACTGAGTCCCCGTTCTCGTCCACCACCTCCTCCTCAACGTAGTCCCTGGGTGAGTACCACCTCACAAAGTCCTCCAGGGTACAGCCAGGGTTCGCTGCCTAATATGGACACGGACAGACACAGGCTTGTTACTGTCACTGTCATAGCCAATTATGTTCTCAAACCCCACAGAGGTTCAAGGTTATCAACTATATCTAATCTTCCAATGCATATATATGCACACAGTCAAAGTCTTCTGAAAAACCCTGGCGATAGTAGCCGAAAACACACATACATCACCACCTCCAGTGTGTGCAATGACGTTCTAGTGCTCCAGCTCCACTCCAGAGCAGTGCTCGCTGTCTGTGAGCTCATGACTCAGAGACAGGTGATGATTCAGGTGTAGCAGACAGCATCAGTCTGTTAATGGCCCTCAGAGGGAATGAGTCTGAATCAGAGTACCTGCTGCTGTGAAATAAATCAATGTCTCACTGTTTCCCTGCTTCCTTTGGAAACCAACCGACTGACCAATTGAACAAGTAGAACTTTTGTGTGACCTTTCGCTGATGTGTGTTAGTGAGTTTCAACACAGTAATTTCTCTCCTTCATTCACACTCCATAATTAATTAGAAGCATGCCTTACTTCAAATCCTCCATTTTTTTCAGTGGTAAGTTTCGTAGTGAGGAGACAGCTCCATTTCAGTGCTGCGGCAGTAGATGGATTGATGACAAAGAGGATAAAGCGTGAATAACTGAGACAGGAACTCCTTCGTAGCCTGGGGGTCCAGGGCAGGACAGGAGGCTTCTCCTCTACTGCAGTCCCCCTAAAGAAGAAGTGTGTGTGTCTGTGTGTATTTGTGTGTGTGTGCATGCCGGCATTCGTGCGTGTGACATATTCAGTTGAGGAGGGGGCTGGTTACGTAGTGCTTGGCTGTCATATTCCTAAGTCCCCACCATTCATCAGTGGTCCATCCTTGGCATTGCACCCGCAGGGACCGGGATAATTAAAGCTAAAATGCCAGATTATGCTTGGCTAAGCACAATTACATACAGAGCAGGTCGGCCCTGGCCATGAACATTTTTTAGGCCATTCTAACTCAACTAAGGGCCCCATTTACCGCTCTGGCTGAATACACAACATTCTTCTTCCTCTAGTTTTCTAACCCATCTCCCTCCTCCTCACGTCAGCTGTTGTCGGAGCTCAGAAAGAACAGAAGAAGAAGAGGTCGAGAAGAGAACATACTACCTCCAAAGTGGAGCATTTAGTGGGCCAGCTAAAAACAGACCGGGGTAATGCGACAAAAAGTTGCAACTGTGCCCGCTGAAAGAACACTATTTGTCAACGTTTGTTACTGTTGGGAACAAAGGGGTCGAGCCTGAAGTCCCATCAGAGAAGTTTAAAGATAATGACCTGAAGTTCTGAACCTCCTGAATCCAACAGCTTGGAGTTGGCAGGTGTGGCTGCATTCTACTCACAGAAAAATCAAATCAAAACAAATGTTATTTGTCACATACACATGGTTAGCAGATGTTAATGCGAGTGTAGCGAAATGCCTGTGCTTCTAGTTCCGACTATGCAGTAGTATCTTGGGTACATTTCACTGTATTCATTGCACAATAAGGTGAAGCTTTCTTTAGCCTGAGTCCATTCTTTTTTTTAAAGGGACAACTATTAAATGTAACTTGATTAAATTAATTTGAGACACATAGTGGGATTGTAAAGAGCGGCTTTATAGATTTTTCTGCATGACGAAGGAAATTTACATGAATCATCTAAAGCATGTGTGTGTTCAATCTTCTATCAAATCTAATACTTTTACTGGCATTACATCCACGACTAGTATTCAATAATTCAACACGATGGAGGTTTATTTTCTAAATGGAAATGATTTGAAGCACTAAAACAGAAATCTATTCAGTATATCATCTCTCTAAGACCTCTTCCAAATGTCCAAATCCACACCCCTCACACTTTCTAATAGGAAAGAAGCCTTTCATTGATATTAATAACACAATTAGCATGCCCTCCACTATGCCACCGTGTGAGACGAGGGAGACAGAGAGACTGTGAGAATCAAATCAAAACGCCCCCCCAGTCTGACACATTGACTGACTGAGAGGACGGAGACCACTAATAGGCTCCTGTGCCACTCACCCAGTCTGGGTGTCAGTGAGAGTGAGAGTGAGAGTGTGTGTGCCTCTCTCTGTGTGTGTTTCTCTGTGTTTGTGTGTGTGCCAGCGTTAATTTCAGGGCGTGTGTTTGTGTTTCTGTGTGTGTGTGTATATACAGTTCAAGTCGGAAGTTTACATACACTTAGGTTGGAGTCATTAAAACTCGTTTTTCAACCACTCCACAAATGTCATGTTAACAAACTATAGTTTTGGCAAGTCGGTTAGGACATCTACTTTGTGCATGACAATTTTGTGCGTGGTCATTTTTCCAACAATAGATTACTTCACTCATTATTCACTGTATCACAATTCCAGTGGGTCAGAAGTTGACGTGCATGTAAGTTGACTGTGCCTTTAAAACAGCTTGGAAAATTCCAGAAAATTATGTCATGGCTTTAGAAGCTTCTGATAGGCTAATTGACATAATTTGAATCAATTGGAGGTGTACCTGTGGATGTATTTCAAGGCCTACCTGCAACTCAGTGCCTCTTTGCTTGACATCATGGGAAAATTAAAAGAAATCAGCCAAGACCTCATCCTTGGGAGCAATTTCCAAACACCTGAAGGTACCACGTTCATCTGTACAAACAATAGTAAACAAGTTTAAACACCATGGGACCACGCAGACATCATACCATTCAGGAAGGAGACGCGTTCTGTCTCCTAGAGATGAACGTACTTTGGTACGAAAAGTGCAAATCAATCCCAGAACAACAGCAAAGGACCTTGTGAAGATGCTGGATGAAACGGAAACAAAAGTATCTATATCCACAGTAAAACAAGTCATATCGACATAACCTGAAAGGCTGCTCAGCAAGGAAGAAGCCACTGCTCCAAAACCACCATAAAAAAGCCAGACTATGGTTTGCAACTGCACATGGGGCAAAGATCATACTTTTTGGAGAAATGTCCTCTGGTCCGATGAAACAAAAATAGAACTGTTTGGCCATAATGACCATCATTATGTTTGGAGGAAAAAGGGGGATGCTTGCAAGCCGAAGAACACCATCCCAACCATGAAGCACGGGGGTGGCAGCATCATGTTGTGGGGGTGCTTTGCTGCAGGAGGGACTGGTGCACTTCACAAAATAGATGGCATCATGAGGATGGAAAATTATGTGGATATATTGAAGCAACATCTCAAGACATCAGTCAGGAAGTTAAAGCTTGGTCGCAAATGGGTCTTCCAAATGGACAATGACCCCAAGCATACTTCCACATTTGTGGCAAAATGGCTTAAGGACAACAAAGTCAAGGTATTGGAGTGGCCATCACAAAGCCCTGACCTCAATCCTATAGAAAATGCGTGGGCAGAGGCCTACAAACCTGACTCAGTTACACCAGCTCTGTCAGGAGGAATGGGACAAAATTCGCCCAACCAATTGTGGGACGCTTACAGAAGGCTACCCGAAACGTTTGACCCAAGTTAAACAATTTAAAGGCAATGCTACCAAATACTAATTGAGTGTATGTAAACTTCTGACCCACTGGGAATGTGATGAAAGAAATAAAAGCTGAAATAAATCATTCTCTCTACTATTATTCTGACATTTCACATTCTTAAAATAAAGTGGTGATCCTAACTGACAGGGCATTTTTACTAGGATTAAATGTCGTGAATTGTGAAAAACTGAGTTTAAATGTATTTGGCTAAGGTGTATGTAAACTTCCGACTTCAAATGTATGTCAGGGTGGGGTGTGTATCCTCACCTTAAAAGACTCCATGTCTGAGAGCAGACAGGCACTCTGCATGCGGGCGCGGAGGTGGGCACCCTCGGCTGACGTGCCCAATTTGGCCAATACCTCCGACTGCTCCTCTAGAAGGTCTTCTGTCATGGGCGCTGGCTCCTGGGGAGAGGGGAGGAGGACACTCAGGGTTTCTGTGTTTTAGGGGGTTTTAGTGTGTGCATGAAGAAGCTTGTGTGTGGGTTGGTTTCCAACACACACGGAAGCCAGAAACTGACCCCTAAATTTTATCCATAAGTTCTGGATGTTACAGTACTTATTAGTGTGTGAGAGACATGCAGCAGTGACACAAGGTTTGGCCTGGTCATTCTCTCTGAGCAGAACAGAGGAGAGAGCTCGTCATGTTCATTAGGGACCTGTGGAACAATGGAACACCTACAACCCATGCCAAAACACCCACAACGCCCTGCCAATCTCCCATCAGCCCCAGCTAATGAACACTGGTTCTGTCTTGTACAGCAATGTCCACAGTCCACAGTCCTGTCTAGTGTCCAAGTTGCTGAAGGGCAACTGAACACTGCATAATGTTCGCTAAGGTCGGACTCAGTTCCACAACTGGCAAAGTCAATCATGATCACTGGCCAATCAGGTGCATAACTAAAATGGTTATGCACCTATTTGAATGAGCAAGAAAGACTGATTACATGTAGAGGTAGGTGGTGGTTGGCCAAACTCTGCTTTCTTGATGAGTAACCTTGGGGGAGACTCTGGAACTTGAGTTAGCCAGGGCTTTAGCTCAGAGGACTAACATTGTCTTGAGTCAGACAGATTACCAAGTTTTAATACCCAGTAGGTTTATTATGTACCAAATAATCACTATTGTTCAGATAAAGCTGCTAAAGAAAAGTCCCTAATTTCATAGAATCCTGATTCTGCTCCCTGGCTTGTAATAACTCTCTAATAGCCATTACGTATACATTCTATAACCTGCTTCAATTGGCCATTCGTGCCTATTTCATTGCTGCCATTATGCAACTGTTTTCCAGCACAAAGCAGTCTTATATAACAATGGGCTCAATACAACACCCAAAGGATTTCTGAACGGAAGTAGCCCAATGTAAGGCTGCTGTACCTACCTTTTTAAACAACGACCGCATACCTCTAAATGCAAAAGGCCACACCATGCAATCATGAATGGAAAACGGGGTGGGGGGGCAGAACCCAACTGTGCCTTTCTTCCTTTACCATCACAGCCTCTAATGCATTCTACCCAGTGGGCTCAGACTGACTAATGCACAGTCGGCTCTGGGAGAAAGAAAAGACTAAAAGCCTGTCCCCTCCTGAGCAAGTTTCTAATGAAATAAAGAAAGACCGGAGTCAGAGGGGCCCATTAGCTGCGGCTCTTGAGAGATCCGCATCCTAAATTGCACCCCATTCCCATATATAGTGCACAACTTTTGACCAGAGCCCTATGGGCCTTGCCCCTTGTCAAAAGTGCACCATTTACAGTATAGTATGCTATTTAGGACGCAGACAGAGTGTGGAGAATACAAACAGGGCAGAGAGGAGCGGCGATCAAAAAACACTTTAACCAGACTAATTAAAACTAGGGAAGGAAGGTGAGGACGCCGAGCAGAGCGTGAGTAGTAGTGGAGCAGAGGCATCCACCTCATTACAAATAGTGGCAAAGCCATGAATCTAAAGCACCCATCTCTGCCTAACCATGTCCCCCCCTTCTACCCTGCCCCTGCTGTTTAAAAGTCCAACAGAGCGGGAGAAAGAGAAAAGAGGGAGTGCGGGAGAGAAAGAGAGAGCGCGAGAGAGAGAGAGAGAGCGCGAGAGAGATTGACAGGGGTGTCAGAGAGGAAATGGTTGAAAGGTAATAGAAAGAAAAAAACAGACAGGCGAGTAGAGATGGAGACAACAGATCCAGACAGAGACAGAGCAGCACAGATGAGCAAACAGACGTACAGATAATCGATGGATGTAGGAAGAGAAAGAGAACATGTCATTGAGAGGACAGACAGCGAGAGAAAGAGAAAAGAGAGAGGAAATGGAAAAGGACTGAGGGGTAGTGGGAGTGATATATGAGAGACAGAAGTTTGGAGAATTGTGTGTGGATAAAGAGGGAGAGATAGAAAAAGGCAGACAGAGAAAAGACAAGTGCAAAAATCCCTGCATGATACACCGAGACAGCCGGAGACTGAGGCCGTGTCTAGACTTGACAGTTAATGAATGCAGTTTTTGTATTCTGATCATGGAATTACAGAGACACATCATGCGTCTACAACTACATTTAAATGTATCCACCATGTCCACAGTCAGTGTTACCAATTTAGCGACTTTGTCGATATATTTAGCAAGTTTTCAGACCCCCTCCAGTGGCTTTATTGGTAAAAGTGGATAGCGCCAAATTCAGCTACTTTTCAGGCTGCTTTTGTGGAGTTTCGACACCAAGGATTTCTCAGATTTTCTGCCGCAAACGAGAGTGGGAGAAGCTGTCTGTGCAACAGACGTCACTGCAACGGTTCAGAGACAGGCAGAGAAGCACAAGGCAAATTAGTACACATTTTGTCAGGATTTTCCGCGCTATATTCAAATGCCAGTATGTAGTCTGCAAACGGTGGAATAGGCTAAATATTATAACACAACAACTTAATGGCAGTAGCAAACTACTGTAGCTAAGAAGCCAGGTAACATCTGTTGCTAGCCAGCAAGCAAAGCTAAAGGGATTGCAAACGGGTTAGAATAACTCTAGAAATAGTTGCTAGCTGGCTAGCATTCATGAGGCCAGAAAACACGTTCCTCACACGCTAGGAATGTATTTCCGCAAAATGTTATAATGAAAAGGTGCCTCTCTTTCCCAAAACACAAGTTTTCTGGACTCTGTATATACCAGGGATCATCATTGAGATTCAGCCGCGGGACAATTTCTTCTTGAGCGGATGGTCGGGGGCCGGAAAATGAATACAAATAATTTGTAGACTGCAAATTGACCGCAAGCAGCCCAAACAGATATGTTTAACTGAATCATAATAATTTCAAACCTTGCTTACATTTGTATACGATCACGTGTTGTCTCTATTATGCATGGGAATACTTGGGAACAGATTTCTTCAATTAAAATCCCTTGGAGCGGATTTCCTGGTGACTTTTACAATCTTTTATGTCCAACAATGAAAATTCCACACCCAATTATTATTCCAAACCTCCTGGGGGAAAATGGCTCGATAAAGTGGTCAGACAGATCAGACCACAATCAGACCACAATGCAACTTTAGTGCGTCTAGACCTGATGTTCGATCTTCGTATTCTGATAGCAGAAGTCAAATGTAAGTGTCAACTGTAGACACGGCCTGAGACTGTGTGTGTGTTAGATGGAGATTGCACACAGCAGACACAAGCTGTGTGAAAACGTCGGGCCCATCTAGAAGTGCTGACACTAGTTTATTTTACACTCACACACTCCATCCATCTCTCCCTCCACGCAGCACACGGTTGTTCCGCTCCCCTTAACACGGCAAGGCGTCCGTCCTCGCCCACCATCTGCAGCGTGTGCGGTGTGTGTGTCTGTGTACTGGGTCTGTGTGTCGTCTTTGTGTGTGTGTACCGTGTATATGTCCGTGTACTATGTGTGTGTGTGTGTGTCGTCTTTGTGTGCGTTATGTATTTGTGGATAGATAGCAGCTTCAGACAGCCCGGGCCACCATCTCCCTTCCTGCGTCTCACCTCCTAGTGTTAATCATTGAACAGTGTCAGCCTCAGCCTTGTGCATTAATTAACTCTACTATTCATCCCAGGCTATAATTGATGAGGGGGTAGAGGAGCTACAAATCTCTCCAGGCTAGCTCTGGGCTCACACACATAGCAGGGAGGGTGGGAGGTAGCACTACCAGAGAGACTCATAGCATAAACTCGTTCCACGGAAGGCCAACGGTCTGCGGTTTTCGCTCATCCCTTGTACTTTATTGATGATTTAAGGTCACTAATTAGTAAGGAGTGCCCCTTCCCTGGTTCACTAGGGCTTCATTGAAAGGAAAAACCAAAAACCAGCAGACACCAGGCCCCCCATGGAATGAGTTTGACACCCCTGGCATAGAGGCTGATCACCAAATGGAAGAGGATATAGCCAATTATAACAAGATTATAGTATCTACCTGCCCCCCAAATGCCTTCTACAATAAGAGGCCGACGCACAGCCTATTTTGAGTTGACTCTGTCAGGCTAAGTTTCACATCATGCTGCTGCACATAATTATGGGATTTTTGGTACAACAATTACAACAAAGTCTGTGATTATGAATTAGGCACTGTGTGCATGTACTGTATTGGTCAGGGCAACTGTGTTATAGTGATTTATGGTACCATAGTAACAATGAGTCACAGTATCACTACAATGTAGTAATGAATAGTTCAATGAGTTAGTGGTGCATATTGTACAGTACATCTGCCATGGCTGTCTATCTGTCTGACCTGTGGCATTGTTAATGACATGGTCAGTATGTGGACATATTGGTCCTAGGAATCATTTTACAATGATATGCAATGAGTATCCCAAACACTAGGAAACAATTAAAGGGTGCTTGAAACCACCAGTCAATCACATGAAGATTGAAATGGCTGTGTGTGTTTGTGTGTCTGACCTGAGTAACAGGGATGTACAAGGGTTCCTGGGAGTTGAGCAGGGTCAACTTCCCGTGGGGGTGGAGCCGACCCTCTGGCTTGGCCACCTTGGCCCCGCCCTTCTCTCCGTCTGTGGACACAGCCTCTTTCATCTCCTCTGTGTCGCTGAGGCACTCAAAGAACTCGTCCTCGCTGTCACTCCACGAGTCCCATGACTTCCCAGGAGACACCTCTCTGCCCATCTCTGCACTCTCCGGCCCCAGGCGCCCATTCTCAGTCCCGGTCGACCCTGACACCTTCCTCTCCCTCCCTCTCTCCCGCTCTTTCCCTCCCTCAGCAGTCTTCCTCCCGTCATCCCTCGCTCTCTTCCTCTCGATGCAGCAGTTGAGCATCTGGGGGGCAGAGACGGACAAAGAGTGATGAGTGCAGGGAGTCAGGGAAACAGCAGCAGATGGCAAGCTTTTGGGCGGTGTGTGTGTGTGTGTAATTCTTTCCGGTATAACCCCATCCCTTTGCCCCTTATCGAGCCATTTCTCATCATCATGTCCCTGTGTGCCCACACTAAAGTCTTCTCTTCCTCCTACACTGAGCTCCAAACGTCTACCTAGTGCAGGCTGCATCACTTTATTACTATGAATAGAGTCACTTCCTGCTCTAATACTGATGCATGCCTAGCCTAGCCTAGCCTAGCCTAGGTGAGAGAGAGAGAGAGAGAGAGAGAGAGAGAGAGAGAGAGAGAGAACAGAGAGAGAACAGAGAGAGAACAGAGAGCGAGAGAGAGAACAGAGAGCGAGAGAGAGAGAGAACAGAGAGAGAGGGGGGAAAGAGAGCAGAGAGGTAGGTAGGTAAGGGAGAGAGCGAGCGAGAGATACAGAGACAGACTCAGCTTATGAGTCAGGAGCTCTCTGCCCAGTGCAGCCTGGGCACCTCTTCCTCTTATTAAAGTGATTGCAGATAAAGTGGCTCTCTCCGCCTTTCCAGAAAGATATTACCTCTCCTCCCTTCCCTCTCATCCTCGCTCACACTCTCTCTGGACATCTTTATTACCACCTCTCCCTACTTCCTTTTATCGCTTCCTCTCACTCTCCTCAATCCCTCCCTCCCCCAGGTGAGGTGTGGGCAGCTGAATAACAACACTGTTTATGGGTCTGGTTCTGGTTCTGTCTGGGGCCTCTGCAGACATCTGGCTGGGCCGTGGGGAGTAGGGCTGGCACAAAAGTTGACTGGATGACCACAATGCAGCAGCAGGACACGTAGAAATATAATTAATAGAACAGGCCTGGAACCGCTGCCTGGTATTAAAATAATTTCCAAGGTAATGTAGATTGTTCATTCAAATTATGTTAACTGATTTTTTTTGGGGGGGGGCACCTGTTCTATTCATTCTATTTCTATGGCAGCACATGCAGTCAGGAGCGGCGGAGAGGAGAAAATGTGTCTAAAACAACCACAACAATTATAATATACAGTACCAGTCAAAAGTTTGGACACACCTACTCAATTCCAGGGTTTTTCTTTATTTTTTACTATTTTCTATATTGTAAAACAATAGCGAAGACATCAAAACTATGAAATAACAAATATGGAATAATGTAGCAACCAAAAAAAGGGTTAAAACGTAGCTACCCTTTGCCTTGATGACAGCTTTGATGACAGCTTGGCATTCTCTCAACCAGCTTCATGAGGTAGGTCACCTGGAATGCATTTCAATTAACAGGTGTGCCTTGTTAAAAGTTCAATTTGTGGAATTTCTTTCCTAATTAATGCATTTGAGCCAATCAATCCATCATTCCTTTAAGACATTAAGGTCAGTCAATCCAGAAAATGTCAAGAACTTTGTGCAGTTGCAAAAACCATCAAGCGCTATGATGAAACTGGCTCTCACAAGGACCGCCACAGGAAAGGAAAACCCTCTGTTACCTCTGCTGCAGAGGATAAGTTCATTATAGTTACCAGCCTCAGATTGCAGCCCAAATAAATGCTTCACAGAGTTTAAGTAACAGACACATATCAACGTCAACTGTTCAGAGGAGACTGTGTGAATCTGGCCTTCATGGTCGAATTGCTGCAAAGAAACCATTACTAAAGGACACCAATAATAAGAAGAGACTTGCTTGGGCCAAGAAACACGAGCAATGGAAATCTGACTTTTGGTCTGTTGAGTCCAAATTTGAGATTTTTGGTTCCAACCCCCGTGTCTTTGTGAGACGCAGAGTAGGTGAACGGATGATCTCTGCATATGTGGTTCCCACCGTGAAGCATGGAGGAGGTGGTGTGATGGTTCTTTGCTGGTGACACTGTCTGTGATTTAATTAGAATTCAAGGCACACTTAACCGGCATGGCTACCACAGCAATCTGCAGCAATATGCCATCCCATCTGGTTTGTGCTTAGTGGGACTATAATTTGTTTCTCAACAGGACAATGACTGAAAACACACCTCCAGGCTGTGTAAGGAGAGGGATGGAGTGCTGCATCAGATGACCTGGCCTCCACAATCACCCAACCTCAAACCAATTGAGATGGTTTGGGATGAGTTGGACCGCAGTGAAGGAAAAGCAGCCAACAAGTGCTCAGCATATGTGGGAACTCCTTCAAGACTGTTGGAAAAACATTCCAGGTGAAGCTGGTTGAGAGAATGCCAAGAATGTGCAAAGCTGTCATCAAGGCAAAGGGTGGCTGCTTTGAAGAATATCAAATCTCAAATATATTTTGATTTGTTGAACACTTTTTTGGTTACTACATGATTCCATGTGTTATTTCACAGTTTTGATGTCTTCACTATTATTCTACAATGTAAAAAAATATATAAAAAAATAAGAAAAACCCTTGAATGAGTAGGTGTGTCAACTTTTGACTGGTACTATAAGAATATTTTGAAAATAAATATGCAAAGGATGAGAGGACGAGAGTACTAAAAACTAAATTGAGTACTAATGGTCAATAGGGAATTGTTAATGGAAATAGTTAGGTCTCAGTTCAACAGCTGTTTAGAATCTGTGGAATGTCAGTCCTGAACTCAGAGCTACGTTTCCATTGGTCTGTACCTGTCTGCTCACTCACACTATCCTACCTGTTGGCTCACTCACTCTTTCCTACTTGTCGGCTCACTCACTCTCTCCTACCTGTCGGCTCATTCCCTCTCTCTCGCCTACCTGTCGTCTCGCTCGCTCCCGCTATCTCTCTTACCTGTCGGCACGCTCCCTCACTCACTCTTTCCTACTTGTCGGCTCACTCACTCTCTCCTACCTGTCGGCTCACTCACTCACTCACTATATCCTACCTGTCGGTTCGCTCACTCACTCTCTCTCTCTCTCCTACCCGTCGGCTCGCTCGCTCTCCCTCTCTCTCCTACCCGTCGGCTCACTCACTCACTCACTCACTCGCTCGCTCTCTCCTACCTGTCGGCTCACTCTCTATATCCTACCCGTCGGCTCGCTCGCTCTCCCTCTCTCCTACCCGTCGGCTCACTCACTCACTCTCTCCTACCTGTCGGCTCACTCACTCACTATATCCTACCCGTCGGTTCGCTCACTCACTCACTATATCCTACCCGTCGGATCGCTCACTCGCTCTCTCTCTCTCTCTCTCTCTCTCCTACCCGTCAGCTCGCTCACTCTCTCCTACCCGCCGGCTCGCTTCACTGCAGACCGCCTGCTCGCCTCAATCGCTCACTCGCTCTCTCCTACTCGCCGGCTCGCTCACTCGCTCTCTCCTACCCGTCGGCTCATTCCCTCTCTCTCGCCTACCTGTCGCCTCGCTCGCTCCCGCCATCTCTCTTACCTGTCGGCTCGCTCTCTCACTCACTCACTCACACCTGTCGGCTCGCTCCCTCACTTACTCACTCCTACCTGTCGGCACGCTCCCTCACTCACTCTTTCCTACTTCTCGGCTCACTCACTCTCTCCTACCTGTCGGCTCACTCACTCACTATATCCTACCCGTCGGCTCGCTCGCTCTCCCTCTCTCTCCTACCCGTCGGCTCGCTCGCTCTCCCTCTCTCTCCTACCCGTCGGCTCGCTCGCTCTCCCTCTCTCTCCTACCCGTCGGCTCGCTCGCTCTCCCTCTCTCCTACCCGTCGGCTCGCTCGCTCTCCCCGAGTGAGTGAGTGAGCAAGCCGACGGGTAGGAGAGAGCGAGCGACCCGTCGGCTCACTCACTCACTCGCTCGCTCTCTCTTACCCGTCGGCTCACTCGCTCGCTCTCTCCTACCCGTCGGCTCACTCACTATATCCTACCCGTCGGTTCGCTCGCTCGCTCTCTCCTACCCGTCGGCCCGCACGCTCTCTCTTACCCGTCGGTTCGCTCGCTCGCTCTCTCCTACCCGTCGCCCGCCGCTTCTCCTACCCGTCGGCCCGCTCGCTCTCTCCTACCCGTCTGCCCGCTCGCTCTCTCCTACCCGTCGGCCCGCTCGCTCTCTCCTACCCGTCGGCCCGCTCGCTCTCTCTCCTACCCGTCGGCCCGCTCGCTCTCTCCTACCCGTCGGCTCGCTCGCACGCTCCTACCCGTCGGCTCGCTCGCACGCCGCTCTCTCCTACCCGTCGGCTGGCTGGCTGGCTCGCACTCTCCTACCCGTCGGCTGGCTCGCTCGCACTCTCCTACCCGTCGGCTAGCTCGCTCGCACTCTCCTACCCGTCGGCTCGCTCCCTCCCTCCCTCCTACCCGTCGGCTCGCTCGCTCGCTCTCTCCCTCCCTCCCTCCCTCCCTCCCTCCTACCCGTCGGCTCGCTCGCTCGCTCCCTCCCTCCCTCCCTCCTACCCGCCGGCTCACTCGCTCCCTCCCTCCCTCCTACCCGCCGGCTCGCCGCTACCTCCCTCCCTCCCACCCGCCGGCTCGCTCGCTACCTCCCTCCCTCCCTCCTACCCGTCGGCTCGCTTCGCTCCCTCCCTCCCTCCTACCCGTCGGCTCGCCGCTCCCTCCCTCTCCTACCCGTCGGCTCGCTCACTCGCTCCCTCCCTCCCTCCTACCCGTCGGCTCGCTCGCTCGCTCCCTCCCTCCTACCCGTCGGCTCGCTTGCTGCTGCTGCTACCACCATCTTAATCCATCATTCCTAAACAATTAATTTCTGCAGATAGTTTGCTTTGTGCTGGATTAATGATTTCATGTAGCCATTGTTTATGTTGGTGTGTGGGGCTTATAGTGGTCTTTATCAGACTTTACAGAGAGCTTTGTTGTTGTTGCAGGCCTTAAAGAGGGAAAACGTACAAAGCTTTTTTAATTAGGACTGAGTAAACAGTCTTAGTAAAAATCATAGTGAGGTCTGTATGTATACAGTTGATAGCCTGGGCTAGTCACCTGGAGTTTCTGGTGCAGGAGACAGCAGCGAAGGTCTGGAGGACCACTGGCCAGTCTGAAAGAAAAGACAGGGAAGGGGATAATTCAGTATACAGTAACAGTGTATACCCTCAACATCATTATTGAGGGATTCTGGTTTGGGTTCAATCCAATTTGATGAGGGTTCAATCCAATTTCTATTTCTATTCCCTCTGTAATCAAGTGCAGTGTTTCCCCTAGGATTTTTTTCAACAGCTGTGGGAAAGGTAGCGGGAGGGGTGGGGGGGTTCTTTGCTGCGGGGGTCCGGGTGCCCCCTGGAGATTCTTTTGTAGAACGACTGTGAGAAGGTTACAAAAAAAAAAAACATTTGACACCAAAATGCATGAAAATTAAATGATGTTGACACCATATTAAATATAACTGATGGGAGCCAGTGCACTGTAGGGAGATGATGAGCAAGCAGTGGCTGTGCGCTCGTGGCTCTGAATCGCGCCACTGCTCGCTCTGTTTGCTACAAATATATGATGTAACTTGTTTCTCTGATCTTACAGGGATAGTGTGAGATTTTGGGAATTACCATTTTTAATGTCTCTGCATGCAGTTTGAATGAAGTTGAAGGTAGTTTCACGAGCCATTGCTGACTAGCACAATGACTTGAAGGCTAGGGGAACAGCTAGCACGCTGGAAGTCTACAGGAACAGTCTCTCTCGCTCTCCCCTACCCGTCGGCTCACTCACTCACTCTCCCCTACCCGTCGGCTCACTCACTCTCTCTCCCCTACCCGTCGGCTCACTCACTCTCTCTCCCCTACCCGTCGGCTCACTCACTCACTCTCCCCTACCCGTCGGCTCACTCACTCACTCTCCCCTACCCGTCGGCTCACTCACTCTCTCTCCCCTACCCGTCGGCTCACTCACTCACTCACTCTCCCCTACCCGTCGGCTCACTCACTCACTCACTCTCCCCCACCCGTCGGCTCACTCACTCACTCACTCTCCCCACCCGCCGGCTCACTCACTCTCTCTCCCTACCCGTCGGCTCACTCACTCTCTCTCCCCTACCCCGTCACTCACTCCTCACTCTCCCCTACCCGTGGCTCACTCACTCTCTCTCTCCCTACCCGTCGGCTCACTCACTCTCTCTCCCCTACCCGTCGGCTCACTCACTCACTCTCTCCTACCCGTCGGCTCACTCACTCACCACTCTCCCCTACCCGCCGGCTCACTCACTCTCTCTCCCCACCCGTCGGCTCACTCACTCTCTCTCCCTACCCGGCCGGCTCACTCCACTCACTCTCCCCTACCCGTCGGCTCACTCCACTCTCTCCCCTACCCGTCGGCTCACTCACTCTCTCTCCCCTACCCGTCGGCTCACTCACTCTCTCTCCCCTACCCGTCGGCTCACTCACTCTCTCTCCCCTACCCGTCGGCTCACTCACTCACTCTCCCCTACCCGTCGGCTCACTCACTCACTCTCCCCTACCCGTCGGCTCACTCACTCTCTCCTACCCGTCGGCTCACTCACTCTCTCCTACCCGTCGGCTCACTCACTCACTCTCTCCTACCCGTCGGCACACTCACTCAGTGAGCCGACGGGTAGGAGAGAGCTGTTCCCATTGACATCCAGTGACAGTCAGTCATTGCGCTAACGATAGTTAGCAACTTCCTTCAAACTGCATGCAGAGACATAAAAATGGTATCCATGAGTTCATCTGACTCTGGATAAGTAAAAAAAAAATCTTAGCTGCCAAAATGTCACACTTTCACTTAAAAAAATGTAAAAGCACACCGCTGCTAAATTAATATATGAACTCAGCAAAAAAAGAAACATCCCTTTTTCAGGACCCTGTCTTTCAAAGATAATTCGTAAAAATCCAAATAACTTCAAAGATCTTCATTGTAAAGGGTTTAAACACTGTTTCCCATGCTTGTTCAATGAACCATAAACAATTAATGAACATGCACCTGTGGAACGGTTGTAAAGACACTAACAGCTTACAGACGGTAGGCAACTATGGTCACAGTTATGAAAACTTAAGACACTAAAGAAGCATTTCTACGGACTCTGAAAAACACCAAAAGAAAGACGCCCAGGGTCCCTGCTCATCTGCGTGAACGTGCCTTAGGCATGTTGCAAGGAGGCATGAGGACTGCAGATGTGGCCATGTCCGTACTGTGAGACGCCTAAGACAGCGCTACAGGGAGACAGGACGGACAGCTGATCGTCCTCGCAGTGTCAGACCACATGTAACAATACCTGCACAGGATCGGTACATCCGAACAGGATGGCAACAACAACTGCCCGTGTTACACCAGGAACGCACAATCCCTCAATTAGTGCTCAGACTGTCCTCAATAGGCTGAGAGAGGCTGGACTGAGGGCTTGTAGGGCTGTTGTAAGGCAGGTCCTCACCAGACATCACCGGCAACAACGTCGCCTATGAGCACAAACCCACCGTCACTGGACCAGACAGGACTCTTCACTGACGAGTCGCGGTTTTGTCTCACCAGGGGCGATGGTTGGATTCGCGTTTATCGCCGAAGGAATGAGCGTTACACCGAGGCCTGTACTTTGGAGCGGGGAGGATTTGGAGGTGGAGGGTCTGTCATGGTCTGGGGGCGGTGTGTCGCAGCATCATCGGACTGAGCTTGTTGTCATTGCAGGCAATCTCAACGCTGTGCGTTACAGGGAAGACATCCTCCTCCCTCATGTGGTGCCCTTCCTGCAGGCTCATCCTGACATGACCCTACAGCATGACAATGCCACCAATTATACTGCTTGTTCTGTGAGTGATTTCCTGCAAGACAGGAATGTCAGTGTTCTGCCATGGCCAGCAAAGAGCCCGGATCTCAATCCCATTGAGCACGTATTGGACCTGTTGGATCGGAGGGTGAAGGCTAGGGCCATTCCCCCCAGAAATGTCTTGGAACTTGCAGGTGCCTTGGTGGAAGAGCGGGGTAACGTCTCACAGCAAGAACTAGCAAATCTGGTGCAGTCCATGAGGAGGAGACACACTGCAGTACTTAATGCAGCTGGTGGCCACACCAGATACTGACTGTTACTTTTGATTTTGACCCCCCCTTTGTTAGAGGGACACATTATTCCATTTCTGTTAGTCACATGTCTGTGGAACTTGTTCAGTTTATGTCTCAGTTGTTGAATCTTGTTATGTTCATACAAATATTTACACATGTTAAGTTTGCTGAAAATAAACACAGTTGACAGTGAGAGGATGGTTCTTTTTTTGCTGAGATAGTTTGTTGTGTAATAAATGCGATAATGTTCTCACCCGTAGACGAGGTAGTTGTTCTCCCAGCGGTATCTCATCTCCAGGACAAACTCCTGCCAGAGGTGAGCCACCGCCCTGACCCCTCCATGGTAGAAGTTAACCAGACACACACACAGAGCCAGGCGGTACGTCAGACTGTCACTAGGAGCAGACTTCAGCTGGTTGTACAGGTTCTGGATGGAGAGGGTTGACAAAGAGAATGCAATCAGGATGCAGTACTACAGAAAATTACACTAATCAATCATGGATTTTCTGAATGTGTAAGTTTGACAATTGAAAATTGTATTTGTGAGTTTTGTTCAGTAAGGAACAATCTCGTTCACACTGAAAAAAAGACGAGTGCTTTTATCAGACAAGTTCAGGTTTTTAAATGTTTTTCTTGAATGTCATGCCTACTGAACACACCCCTGATGTACAATGTCTGTCTGTGAGAATGAGAGTGAGATAGAGATAGAGGCCAGACATACATAGTCGTCAGACTCCTTCTCTTCTGGTTTCCCATCAGTATTCAAAAGAGAAGCCTTGCTCTCGCTGTTCTCTGATGATGACCTGTCTATGGCGGCGTCTGGGAAGAGATACTGAGACACACACACACACACACAAATATGAGCTTAACCATTCTCTTACATTAGGGAACATCCATTCCATCTTACCCTTTGGACAAAATTCTGCTACTAACTGAGAGTCTGGTTTAAATGTTTTATTCACCTCACTGACTCACCACTGAGCCTCTTGGCCAATGGCAGTGTGTGTATCCCAAAATGGCACCCTAATCCCTATTTAGTCCACTACTTTTGACCAGGGCCCATAAAGGCCCTTAGTGACTTGCCAATTGAGACTCAAAGTGTCTTCACGGCTGATTAAGAAACTGTTCCACACAGAGGTGCCAGTGGAGCCTGGCTGCAGACTCAGCTCCCTTTCTCTACTCTCAGTGAATGGCTGGAGCTCTCTCTCTCTCACAGCCACTGAGGCAGAGCCACTTGTGTAGTATGTCAGCCAGACTAAATCCCCATAAGCCTTCAGAGGGCTGCAGTAGACATCTGATCAGGCCAAACACATGGCCTAGTGAACCCATCAGAAAGGATGCATTGTTTATATGGGGTTTCACTGTGTGTGTGTGTGTCTATGCATTGCCCCTCTCACCAGCAGTATGGAGTTGAGCACATCGTTGCTGAGCGGTGATTCGTCGACGCGGCGGTGGCGGCGGATGCGTTTGCGGGCGCTGTGCACCATGTTAGAGACAGACAGCTTGGGGATGGGCACGGCTGTGGGCTCTGTCAACTTAGACAGGGCATGGCTGATGTCATCTGTAACGACAGGGGAGGGGAGGGAGGAGGGAGGAGGAGGGGAGGAGGAGGGAGGAGAGAGAGAGAGAAATTATACACAGGGAGGGAATTAGGGTGGGCTCTGACAGAGAGAGCATATGCTTCCTTCTCATGCACCAGCAAACAAACAAAAATGAAAAGACACAAGCCAAGGGTGCATCTCAATAGTCCAAAGTGGCTTCATGTTCTACTCTTTCTTTTCTTCCATCAGCACTGAGCTCTGCACAAATCCCCTTTGGGCATATAACATATTGGAAAACGAGAGGGAGTGATGTTCGACTATTGAGACACCCCCCAGTAGCCATAGCACACACTAATAGAGGGAGTCCTATTACCTTTGCCTTCCTCCTCAACTGGACCCCGTCCCAGGATCTCCTCTGTTGACTCCTTCTTAGAGCACAGCTTGAAGAACTCCGTCAGGAAGTCACCTGGGATGGGCAACATGAGGGTTTTATTACATTCATTTCAAAGTCAAATAGCTTCAAAGTCAAATAGCAATGGCAACCTTTGTCGTATCGTGCTTAGGTACCCATAAACCATTGTGATATACGATGCTCTCTCTTTGGCCACCAAAAAATGTAATCAGCTAAAACAGTTGCGCTATAGCGTGAAATCACATGCAACTGGAAGAACCATGACAAAAGATCCTGTTGCTGAAAGCCTGGCCAGATGCTAAGTGCAGGCAATAGCAAACATTTTTTTATTTTCCTTTCTGGTGGAGGAGCAGAACAGGTTTGTGTGTGTGTGGCTGTCTGTGTGGCGCGTACATGCTGGAGCAGTGACTGTCTGATGAGGAACGGGCTTTCTTACTGTAGTGAGCTAAGTTATAGGCCTACATCACGGGCTGGATAGAAGCAGTCTACAGTCTTTAAAACTGGACAATAATAGCTTTATTTGCATCATAAAATAATAGAACAAACAATATTATTTATTTTTCGCTCTCTCATAAAGCTGTGATTGAGAATAGCCTATGCCTAGACCATAGACTTCCATTCTGGTTATTTTTGAAAGCCACAACAACTTTAGGACAACACCTTCGTAGGCTAAATACTTGGGAAATAAGCTACTGTTCATAACTTTAACTTGTCTTAAAGCTTTTATGATAGGCCTAGTAGGAGGATAGGTTATTGGCCATTTGATTTTCCCGGACAGCATGGTTTCCCCAGCCAGCATGGGTCATTTCTTTCTTAATAAGCTTAAACTTGATTTAACTTGTCATTCTATTTTTCTATTGATATTGTTTGTTCTCTCTAATTATTAATACTCTGGCTACCTTAAGTTTTTAGACTATTCAAATAACTTTTTGAGATGGAACTCTGTTACATCCGTTGTTTAATCGGAGACAAAGCCATGAATAGCAATGAAGAGTAGCCTTCAATCATATTCATAGCCTATCGAATGTAGAGAGAAAGGAATATAGGACATATTTTTTTTAAACAGCTAGACACAAGATAGTTAAATCAGTGTCCGATATAAAATAGGCCATAACAAATAGGAATAGGCAAATTACTCGGAATGTCACTTGTGTGCTGCCCTGCGACACTCAGTTTTTAACTGCGCGGTGCCAGTCATGATCAAATAGGCTAAATTATCATCGGTCACATGATTTAGTCACCATCGACCTAACCCTACTTTATTGTCCAACAAATCTTACAAAAGACATCTTTTGCATGTAGCCCCCCCTAACCCCCACTATACACAAATCTGGTAGCTGAAGGACAATGGAAATGCACACTACTACATGGGGTATCCATAGGATTGTATAATGTTTCTTTAAGGTCAGTAAGTCTTTTTGTGAAGGTCTTACCGAGCAAACACGTGGGGCTGTCTGCTTTCCTGACTCGGACTGACCAATGAGGGGCCTGGAGCGGGTCCAGGTCACTGTGAGGTCACAGAGAGCACGGTCAGACAATACAGGGGAGGAAGGTAAACTGGCCCTGGATCGTTTCAGTGGTTCACGTTTACCATTATAGTCAAGGTTAGGACTGAACAATGGCTATTAAAACATGGTGCTCTGAAAGGAGGAAAGGTTCCTTGTTAATGTGGTTTATTTTACAGCATGGAATTTCCTGGTGTTAATATAGGGATTATATACTGGAAAGAGTAATTACCTGATGATCATCTATTGACTTTTTGGCTTATTTGAGATCCATGAAATAAGAACGACTAAATATCACTTTCCATATAATCTACACTGAGTGTACAAAACATTAAGAACACCTGCTCTTTCCATGACACAGAGTGACCAGGTGAAAGCTATGATGTCACGTGATAAATCCACTTCCATCAGTGTAGATGAAGGGGAGGAAACAGGTTAAAGAAGGATTTTTAAGCCTCGAGACATGGATTGTGTATGTGTGCCATTCAGAGGGTGAATGGGCAAAACAAAATATTTAAGTGCCCTTGAACGGGGTATGGTAGTAGGTGCCAGGCTCACCAGTTTGTGTCAAGAACTGCAACGCTGCTGGGTTTTTCACGCACAACAGTTTACTGTGTGTATCAAGACTGATCCACCACCCAAAGGACATCCAGCCAACTAGATACAACTGTGGGAAGCATTGGAGTCAACATGGGCCAGAATCCCTGTGGAACGCTTTCACCTTGTAGAGTCCATGCAACAACGAACTGAGGCAGTTCTGAGGGAAAAGGGGTTCTTACCCAGGTATATTAACCATTCAGTCAGGGAAGGTAGAATTTCAATTTCAAGTTGACACGAGGCAAGTCATATCTTTTTTTAAAAGCCAAAATACCACGTATAACAATTCTATCCCAGAATGCCCTAAGGGGATTCAACAATAAATACAACCATCAAAATAAAACCCAAAACATATTTGGAGGAGGACCATCTTAGGCTGGGCTAATCTCGGTCTTCGATTCTCTTCAGAGGGCTGAGATAAGTCTCTATGTCTTTATACAGGGAATGTCATGAACATTTAGGATGAAGGGCCTCGAAGAAAAACACAAACACTGTTAATAAGAAGCGCTGGCTCACTGAGCACCACTTTATCACTAAACTGAAAAGCGTAAAATCATTCAGCATTAATGCAGTTGAACAAGCGAGTGGTGCTGCTAGGGCTGAAGTACTTGTTATATCAACTCCCACACAACTCCTCCACATCCGCCCTCAACACCTACACTGTCTGGCACACAGGAAATGATTATGGGCAACAACCTTTCCCAATGTTTCAAAGGGAACTTCTTTCACTGTTGGCGTCACCTACCTGGAGGTTCCCTCTCTCTGTGCTCAATGCTCACTTACTTGATGAGTTTAAGCTGGCTACGGATTCTATTTATTGAAGACGGCACCTCCATCTTCCCTGTCTAAAAACCTGTCATTCTGTGGGGGGACAAACAATGTTGTTGATAGATCGTAGCTCAAGGTGATGAGATGTATTTTAAGTGTGTGTCAACCAGCAGGGCAGAAGAGAGAGGGAGGGTGGTGGTGGATACTTACGAGTACACATCGTTATCCACCACGATGCCTTCTGTCAGGTGGGGCCAGGTGGTCGCTAGGTGAAGCTCACTAAACAACAATTAAATTAAATACAGATATGTTTGTTTTGCATAATCAACTTCACATTATGAGATTCATTAATTACATAAAACATTTAATTAACTAAAGGCTCATACTAAAAGACACTAATAATACACATGACCAATGATGTAAATTGCTAAATCAAGCATGAATTGTTTTCTCGTCATGGCTACGGTACCATCGGTCCTACCTGATTGGATCCTCACATGCTCCGAACGGCAGCTTCCCGAACTCCACCCCTCCCACCTCACCTCCGAGGAGAGCGTCGAAGTCTGGAGGCGGCAAAATAAACACACAAAAAAAACACACTTTTACCTTCATTGATCAAACATGACTTTGATTCAGCACACAATACAGCACACAACACTTAGAAGTAGCAAGAAGAACCCAAACTGTAAACAGTTTTTACGCTTTATCATCTTCAATGCCTTGAAGGCAGGCAAATTCCTCCCATGAAAACTAAAGGTCCAAATATACTCTGGTCTCTCAAATTAGAGCTCTCAAATTAGGTCCCATTCAAGAGGAGCAGAAATAGTGACTGTGTGTAAGCCATTTAAAAAGCACTCGGAGCTCTTACCTTTTACCGCCTTCCCTGCACCACTCAAAGAGTTGAGCATCTCTTTGCAGCACTAAAATGTACCCCGGAGAGCAGCACTTAACATGACCGTGGGAAGAATCATCCACTATTGAATTTGGAGCTTGAGTGGATTATATCAGTTTCCTAAAAAAGTTAGTAATGCGCGTGGAGGCGTTGAAAGACCAATTCCAATACACTATGGGCTAACCTTTATAGGCCTATCACCATTTTTAAGTTGCTGCCACCACCATGCTTCACAGTAGGGATGGTGCCAGGTTTCCTCCAGACGTGACGCTTGGCATTCAGGCCAAAGAGTTTAATCTTGGTTTCATCAGACCAGAGAATCTTGCTTCTCATTGTCTGAGGTGCCTTTTTGGCAAACTCCAAGCGAGCTGTCATGTGCCTTTTACTGAGAAGTGGCTTCCGTCTGGTCATTTGACCATAAAGGCCTGATTGGTGGAGTGCTGCAGAGATGGTTGTCCTTCTGGAAGGTTCTCCCATCGCCACAGAGGAACTCTAGAGCTCTGTCAGAGTGACCATCGGGTTCTTGGTCACCTCCCTGACCAAGGCCCTTCTCCCCCGATTGCTCAGTCTGGCCGGGCGGCCAGCTCTAGGAAGAGTCTTGGTGGTTCTAAACTTCTTCCATTTAAGAATGATGGAGACCACGGTGTTCTTGGGGAGCTTCAATGCTGCAGAAATTTTTTGGTACCATTCCCCAGATCTGTGCCTCGACACAATCCTGTCTCGGAGCTCTACGGACAATTCCTTTGACCTCATGGCTTGGTTTTTGCACGGGCATGCACTGTCAACTGTGGGACCTTATATAGACAGGTGTGTGCCTTTCCAAATCACATCCAATCAAGTTGTAAAAACATCTCAAGGATGATCAATGGAAACAGGGTGCACCGGAGCTCAATTTCGAGTCTCATAGAAAAAAGGTCTGAATACTTATGTAAATAAGGTATCAGTTAGTTTTTTTTAATACATTTGCAAAAAAAAATCTAAAAACCTGTTTTCGCTTTGTCATCGTGGGGTAGTGTGTAGATTGCTGAGGATGTATTTATTTATTTAATCCATTTTAAAATAAGGCTGCAACGTAACAAAAGGTGGAAAACGTCAAGGGGTCTGAATACTTTCCGAAGGAACTGTATATGTGCTGGGGTCAGCGGCTCTAATAACTAGATACATTTTTTCCAGTTTAGTAGGCTGTATGGTTGTGTTATTGGTGGTACTTACCAGGGGGCTGCTGAGGCCAGGAGTACTGCTGCCAGTCTTGCAGGACATACGTGAAGCGGATAGCGATGTTGATAGGAGGAAGAGGAGTCAGGGGACAACCCTGGAGAACAACATAAGACAGAGAAGAGAAAAGGGGAGAAGGGCAGAGACAGAAAGAGTCAAGATGATGTAATATCTTGTTCTATCCATCATATGCATGATAGAATTTAATTGTAAGGACCGAGTGCCCGGACCAAGATTAACCCTAGTCATGGCTGAACAAGCATGCTCAATGGAGATTGACCATTGAAAGTACATCCTAGTCCACTACGCTTACTCTTATTCCAGGAAACCAGTCTTACAATTATTTATGGGTGACCCATGTACTCATAAAAGCCCATGTAAGGCAATAAGTAGCCCTGGTCGTTCCATACTCACTATTTTGGACTTGAAGATGTCCAGTAGGCCTGAGAGATGGTTGTATTGGCTGGGCACTTTGCGGAGGTGGACCATCTCAAAGTCGGTACGCACCCCCAGGCCCTGGCACTCTCCATGGTACATCCTCCTCCACTTCTGCTGGATCTGAACAAACATGGGTACCTGGCTGCATGGCATCCACAGGGATAGAGGACGTTAAAGGGGATAGGTCACTTCTAACTAATTTATTCAGATGTTTTGTGGGAAGGTAGCCACACATTGAAATCCTGTTGCTACTGTAACTACACCTGTTCTTGTGTCAAGATGAGGTAATGTCCTATGCCATCAGTTGTAAAGACATAGCTATATGCATCAACTCCAAATTAATGAGAAATATAAACACCGTCTAGTTGAATCAGTTTAGATTTTGCTCATCTTTCCCATTAGTTTGGGATTGAGGCATACAGTTGGAGCTAAACAACAGACGAATCATGATGTTTGAAAATTTTTGATTTTGAAGTGATCCCTTTAGAGACATGCCAGGCATCTCTGGTATCAATGTGGAAGAGCAGCCACACACAACTACCTCAGCATCCCTGATATACCACAGCTACACAGCAGCACCTGGTGCACAATAGAGAAATTACAGTCAAAACATCCACCACCTAGTGGATTGAACAAGTATGGAATTTAAATAATAAGCCCTGTTATAACTGTTGAATACTCAGTATTCAGACCCCTTCCCTTTTTCCACATTTTGTTACGTTAGAGCCTTATTCTAAAACGGATTAAAAATAAAAAATAATCCTCAGCAATCAACACACAACACCCCATAATGACAAATCAAAAAAATAAATTACTTAGTCACATAAGTATTCAGACCCTTTTGCTATGAGACTCGAAATTGAGCTCAGGTGGATCCTGTTTCCATTGATCATCCTCAAGATGTTTCTACAACTTGATTGGAGTCCACCTGTGGCACATACCTGTCTATATAATGTCCCACAGTTGACAGTGCATGTCAGAGCAAAAACCAAGCCTTGAGGTCGAAGGAATTGTCCGTAGATCTCCAAGACTGGATTGTGTCGAGGCACAGATCTGGGGAATGGTACCAAAAAATGTCTGCAGCATTGAAGCTCCCCAAGAACACCGTGGTCTCCATCATTCTTAAATGGAAGAAGTTTAGAACCACCAAGACTCTTCCTAGAGCTGGCCGCCCGGCCAGACTGAGCAATCGGGGGAGAAGGGCCTTGGTCAGGGAGGTGACCAAGAACCCGATGGTCACTCTGACAGAGCTCTAAAGTTCCTCTGTGAAGATGGGAGAATCTTCCAGAAGGATAACTATCTCTGCAGCACTCCGCCAATCAGGCCTTAATGGTAGAGTGGCCAGACGGAAGCCACTCCTCAGTAAAAGGCACGTGCCAGCCCGCTCGGAGTTTGCCAAAAAGGCACCTAAAGACTCTCAGACCACGAGAAACAAGACTTTGGTCTGATGAAACCAATATTGAACGTCTGGAGGAAACCTGGCACCATCCCTACGGTGAAGCGTGGTGGTGGCAGCATCATGCTGTGGGGATGTTTTTCAGCGGCATAGACTGGAAGGCTAGTCCGGATCGAGGCAAAGATGAACGGCGCAAAGACAGAGAGATCCTTGATGAAATTGAATAAGGCTGTAACGCAACAAAATGTGGAAAAAGTCAAGGGGTCTGCATACTTTCTGAAGGTACTGTATATTTTGATGGTCTGCTACATGCTTACTCCTCTTATAGCCGTGTTATTAGTGTCACTCTGCCTCACAGTAAACTCCCAGAGACACAGTGGGGGGCCAGGTGACCTTGCTGCTACCACAGAGCAGAGCTGCAGAGCCACAGCACTTGGAGCAGCTACAATGGTACCATCTCCCATTTAGCCCAGTGTTGCCATGGATACCAGCTGATCTACCGCAATACGATGCCACAGAGAGCTGTACTCACCGCCCACAGTGTTGCTATTTTAAAACATGCTTGTGTCATCAAACAGAAACACACACAAAGGGCTTGCTGCCACTAGATGTGTGAATGTGTAAGAACTAACATTGTTTTCTCTTAGCGTAGACTCATGAATATGAATAGAACACATTGGCAGTATCAGCCCTTTTCTTTGTCAAAGCAAATTCTGTTACCAATTTTAACTTGATTTTCCATAAGAAAATAAAGTGATGTTGTGGCAAACTAATGTAACTGAATTATAACAATTATACTGTTCCCAAAGAGTATTAGTTAATATAGTATTCACTGTTGCTCTGAGTTACTGTCACCTACCAGCCTGTGTTGGCCAGAGAGATGGAGATGGAGCTAAGTAGCAGGTTGCACTTGGATTCACTGATGACCGCCTCACAGTTGGCCCCGGGGGAGATGACCACAAACTCACGCATGCCATACCTGCAAACACAGACGGAATACTTTAATGAGAGCAGACAGCTACCATCTATCTATCCATCAAGTTGAGTCTTATTAAAACCAAACTCTATAATATATTTCTCAATAAGATCAGACATCAGCTGGATTTGGTGTTAAGAAATATCAATAGAAGTTGTGAATGTCTATCTTCCATCATTTTAATTCCCATCTTAAAATAGATGTAAGAGGTAAAGGTTAGAGGTTGGAGGTTAGGAGACCTGGAGTACTGTACTCACCATCTGACGAGGCAGTGTGCCCTGGGAGGGAAGTCATTGTTCATACAGAGCAGGTCCTGCATGGCTGTGGGGAAGGCATCTGGGGAGAGAGCAGAGTGGGAAACTTCACTTATATTCTCTAACATCCACTAAGATTCTCTCTGTTGCTGGAGAGCAGAGCAGTGGTCCAGACAAAACTGTAGAGTTCATCCATATAGTCTCATCATATAGTTTCTGTGTTGGAATGGTGTGGGAATACCCTAACAGAATGGTGTGGGAATACCCTAACAGAATGGTGTGGGCGTATACCGGTCATTACAAATATTAATTTGAGTAGTTGCTGATTGGCCAGCTCATTCTCCTCTAGACCACTGATTTGCTAGCTCATCCTTCTCAGAGTATGACATCATACTCTGTGAGGAAATAGAAAGCATTTTTAAATGGTCTGTTTGAGATACAAATTTGAGGTGGGTTTTTTTAAGTGTTTTTTTGTCCAATTTATGCTTTGGTCACAAATACATGTATAGGACGAGTCACCGACATTATTTGGGTATGAGTTTACAGAATAATTACTTTTAAAAGTGAAATTATCTGCAGCCAAGAAGGGGACCTCTAAAATGTTGTGTTGGAGACCGCACAATTGGTCACACCCACTACACTAAGTTTGTTACCACTGCTGAAATAAATCCTAGGGGAAACACTGAGTGACAATTCCTATGAGACAGATATGATAACAGGGATTATAAATAAAAACGGCAGCAGCAATGTACCCTCCTCAGGTTCCTCCTTCCCCTCGCCCTCTTCAGACTCCTGCTTCAGGCAGTGGTGCGTTACGGAGAATTTAAAATCAGCAAAGTTGATATCCTGGGTCTTCTCCTCCCAGGTACCACTGGTGTATTCACCCTGGATCAAGACGACAATCAGGGCATCCATGAATGAATTCAACAAGCTTACCAGATCACTGCTTATTAATGCGTGGTGCTTGTTACATAACATTAAAGTCTGATTGAATGAGGGTTTATTGTTACCTTCTCTGGTGGTTTGCTTGAATTGTTCCCAATCAACTTCCAGTCATTCAGAACCTCTTCTACTCTGGACACAAACCTATCAAACAACATGGGGATCATAACAAATACCAGCAGAAGTCAGAGAGCAGTGTTCACACAAGCAGGCGTGCACGCACGCACACACCCACACAATCTCGAAATAAATGGCCCTGGGAAATACTGTTGATAAGGAAGGACAAGCTACACTACAAGATCAAAAGTATGTGGACACCTGCTCATCGAACATCTCATTCCAAAATCAAGATCATTAATATGGAGTTGGTCCCACTTTGCTGCTATAACAGCCTCCACTATTCTGGGAAGGCTTTCCATTGCTGCGGGAACTTGCTTCCATTCAGCCACAAAAGCATTAGTGAGGTCAGGCACTGATGTTGGGCAATTAAGCCTAGCTTGCAGTCGGCGTTCCAATTAATCCCAAAGGTGTTCGATGGGTTGAGGTCAGGGCTCTGTGCAGACCATTATTCCCCAGCCCCAGACCATTATTCCCCAACCACCAAAGTTCACAGTTGGCACTATGCATCCTGGCATCCGCCAAACCTAGATTCGTCCGTCGGCGCTTGGCATTGAGCATGGTGATCTTAGGCTTGTGTGCGGCTGCTCGGCCATGGAAACTCAATTCATGAAGCTCCCGACTAACAGTTCTTGTGCTGAAGTTGCTTCCAGAGTCAGTTTAGTGTTGCAACCAAGGACAGACAATCGCTTCAGCGGTCCCGTTCTGTGAGATTGTGTGGCCTACAACTTTGCGGTTGAGCAGTTGTTGCTCATAGACATTTCCACTTCACAATAACAGCACTTACAGTTGACCGGGACAGCTATAGGAGGGCAGAAATTTCACGAACTGACTTTTTGGAAAGGTGGCATCCTATAATCGTGAGGGAATGCAATGCAAACCAGCATAGCTAGCCAATCGAGCAATGTGATTGACAGCACAAGACAGGAGACAAGAACGTTGCCTGCCATATACTATTTGGAACAGGCTAACTATATTTTGCCAGCCATGAATAGCTCCTAATCCAATTCTTCTATATAGTCTGAGTCTGATGATGATTCACAACCAACGTTACTGTTGTTGTTAGCTAAAGCTAACTTATCTAGCCAGAGATCTCCAGTATCCACCTACCTCTCCCACTCCGACGCGGTGGTAAAATCCGTGATCTCGAAGACCTCCGACTCGGGCTGTAAAGGAAATAAGGTTCAAATCAAATATTTTCTAAACATTGTTAATATGATGCAATGTTGACTTTCTAAACTGTACACCAGTACTGTACTCACGTCACTGTCAGCCGCCATCATGAATTCCTGTTTATGATTTTTGCTGTCCGTTGCATTATGGGATTCTTGTCGACGGAGTCTCTTCCGCAATTAAGCAATGACGTCACCGAATTTCCCCCGACAAAGAAAGGCTCGCGCTTTGAGCCACTCGTAATGAAAATGGACAATTTACCTTCATTTACCTTTTAAATTCCTTTCTTTAATGCAGTTTAATTTGTTCATCTAGTAGTAACAGTGGTAGAAAAATATATCTTACTTTTACAACTTAGTCTTGGAATTAATATCAGTCTGCGTATTGTCAAACACTCAAATCAGATGTTATTTGTCACATGCGCAGAATACAACAGGTGTAGCCTTTAAACTGAAATGCTTACTTACAAGCCCTTAACCAACAATGCAGTTTTTGCAGATACAATTATTGCTTTGATACATGTTGTAATATATTTGTTACTGAAGGTGATATGATGACATAATAATAAGCCTTATTGGAGACATGAAATGCCTTCATGGACACATGTTGCCAGCAGATGGCAGCAAATAGTGACACATGTGACATTACACAAGGTATTACCGAACACACAATGCCAGTTCCGTAAGTGCCCGTGACTCGTCAGTTCTTCCAATTTATTCGAACCGAGGAGGTAAGCAATCTACACACTTAAAGAAACACATATTAACTGTCCTCAAAACTAATGATGATGTAAGGTAGTCAATGTCTTTTACTGGAATTTTCATTCGGCATTTTACCAGAAGTGAAAGAGTGCTGTGTGTTTTTGGTGCATGGAAGTTGCTGCTAAAGAAGGTACCGTAACAACTTGGACTGCAATGTAATTAATGAAGTAGAGCAATGCTTCTGCATGCATAATAACACAATGTCATGTTCTTATTGTTCTAGGTTCCACTGTAATTCAGAGGGAGATTACATCATGAAGTCAGTTGTCAGCATTTCTTCCTCCGTTAGGGCTGTGTGTCAGTATTCTCCCAACTATTTCATGACTAGTAGTCGGGGGTTAATACGTCATTCAAATTCACTTGGAAGAATATTGAAATCTGACGTTTCTTGTAAAGCCAGAATGGCACAACCATGTGTAAAAAGTAGTTTAGGCTGCTTCCATAACACACGTGAGATGGGGGCGGTGGCGCTACAGTTAAGTAACCTCCCATTTGCAGAAGAGAAAGACTACGAATTAAGGGTTCACCTGGAGAAAGACCTTTTGCCTAAAACAGCTGGACAGCCTTCCATTGACACCCAATTAGGAACCAGTGCTTCACCAACAAAACTAGGGCACTTAAAAGTGGAGCCACTTTCTGTCAAATCCCTTTTTGAGGTTGAGGTTCTACCTGAGTTGTTAATACGTTTGAAAGAAGCTCCCAGCAATGAGAGAACTGAGGGTCTGGCAACCTTACTGGGAGTATGTGTTGAGTTTGGTGTGGACTATCAAAGTTCAGTTGTCTCCAGATTGAAAGAGGAGTGGAAGACACACCTCTCCAAAACAGACATTGGGGTCATGCACCTGTGCCATATTGGAGAAGTAGCCTATAACCTGGAGGGGAAGAGGTCAGAGATTGTCGAGCAGGTTCTCGACTCCGTGAGCATCAGCATTGATGAGGCTGAGGCTCTCACCCAAAATGAAACCGCTTGTGTGTACTCCTTCCTTGCACTACTCGAGGACCCACACCGTTGCCAAGATCTCATGTCAAGACTGCACAGACACACAGAGAAATTGATACACAGGCTACAAGCCATCAGCATCAGTGACATCTTCCACTCCCTGGTGGCATTACAACAGAGGCAGGCCTTTGCACTGATTGTGAAGCTGAGCAGACGGGCCTCTAGGGTATTCAGATCGTTCCAAGATGAAGAGCTCATCAAAGTTCTAGGTGCCTTAATGTATTTTGGTCAGCACGATGAGGAGTTCATAACAGCCATGGAAAAGCACCTTCCAGGCAAAATATTAGACGCAGACCCCGAACTCACAAGTGTGGTGATGGAGTTTTGCCTTCAGATGAGGTGTCGCTCAGAGCCCATATTCGAAGCTGTGGCTGAGAGCTTTATTTGCAACTCAGAGAAGTATACCACACGCCAGATAGCCCGGCAGATCATTGCCATGGGGAGACTGAGCTACCTGCCCCAGTGCTCCAGTCAGATGTTTAAGAAGCTGGAGAGTGTCCTGTCCTCTCGCTTCTCCCAGTTCCAGCCCAGGGCTCTGATTGAGGTGCTCCACTCCTGTATTCACCTGGAGAGGTTTCCACTCAACTTTGTGTCCAAAGTCTTCAGCCCCTACTTCCTACAGAGGTTGCAAGGTAGGCTAGTCAGTTGTGTGTGTGTGTGTGTGTGTGTGTGTGTGTGTGTGTGTGTGTGTGTGTGTGTGTGTGTGTGTGTGTGTGTGTGTGTGTGTAAAAAGAAAGTGAGTGAGAGCAAATGTAAACGGGCTACATGTGAGTATGTGTGCACAATCTCATGTCACGTGTGTGTATATCTATGTAACAGGGTCAGTTTTGTCCTTTCCATTCAGTTGCAAATTAAATTCCTCCAGATGATGGTCAGAAATACTCATACATCATACTAGCAGCACAGTTCTGTCACTGTCCACAGCTAAGCTAGCCAGTGTCATGTTATGTATGTGTCTGATGAAGGCTGCTATTCTTTCACAGCACAAGGGGAGCCCCTGGACAAGCATGTCTTAGGCCAGCTAACCCAACTCAACCTCTCTATCTCACTAGAGTGCACCCACTACCGGGTGAGTACCTCCCTTAAAACATTGTAAATATACAAATAAATCATACAATAATTATGCAAAATTGTCTGTCAAATTAAATCCCTCTGACTCTTACAATGGGCCTTTACGTGTCACACTGAATGAAAAATATTATTTTGAAGTAGTTGGATTGAACACTAAGTTCATTCTGATGTATATACTGAATTCCGTACAGGGCCCGAGATTACCTTACCAACTCCATGTGAAGAAGTTTTCCTCCATGGACCACTCCTTTGAGAGCCCTGTAGAGAGCTACCTGTACAACCAGGTGAAGGGCCCTCTTAACAAGCTGCTAGAGGGAAAGACCTACTACTCTACCAGGGTCTTCACACAGCCTGGATACACCATAGACATGGAGATCTGTCTGGATGAGGAGGGGTTTGTCCTGCCTCTCTCACAGTGGGACCACACTCATAGGAGGTTAGAGCCATTGGAACTGGAGCCAGAGGATCAGTCTGAAAGGGCGCTGCACAGACTCATTCCCTGATCTACCAATCACCCTGTTTTCCAAAGTGCCCAATAAGTGGTCCTTACTTCCAAAGATTCAATTTAATTGAAATACAACAATTTATTCCAATGAGCAAATCTTCACAGCACCTTGCTTAGGCAGATTCTCTCGAACACAGACTCTCGGACACAGAATGATAATTATTGCATTTCACGACTTATCACCCATTGAATAAAATGGCCAGTCAGATAACAGGTGATGTTTTTTCCTCTATGTAGAATTGCCTTGTGCCTGGATGCTCAGGACCGCTTCTGCAGCAACACCCATCACCTTCTGGGAAAGGAGGCCACAAAGAGACGCCACCTCTGCAGAATGGGCTACGAAGTGGTTCAGGTAGGGGAACTCCGCTCCTGGTTACAGGCTAGAATAGACACACAATGTGAGGTGTGTGGAATGTATGTGCTTTGAATTCATCTCTATAATCAATGTAATGTGTCATTTTCTGAGTCATTCTGTGACTGAGTTACATTTTTCTAGGGGTATTTTTTGTATTCTGACATTGGTCTTTGTCTCTATGTTCCCCACCAGATCCCTTACTTTGAATTTGAGAAATTGAGAACACAAGAGGAACGGGTACAATACCTTCATAAGAAGATATTCCCCACAATCTTCAGGTTTTACCGGTGACTTCTCAGATAGGATAGGATAGGAGGACGTTGTGACATCACATCCAAGCTCTGTGACCTCTGACCTGACAACATGGCCTTCAACAAGATGAACTAGGATGTTTCTTAAACTGTCTACTAATCATCACAGAAAACATTGGATTGGATTAGGCATGAACCTTCCGTTTATAAAGTCTTCATAATACTATTGTTATGACAGTGTTGGGCTTGTGACAGAGTGGTCTAGAAAAGTGTTAACAGTCATTGTACATAATGTATATATGTGATGGCATTTTTCACAAAATATGGACTATTGCTATGGTAGGTAAACTATCAACTGTATGCTTCCATATAGGAGCTTTCTGCACTTTGTTAGTTATACACTGACTCTATTCATAAATAAAACAGGTAAGCTTGAAGGTATATTTTGTACAATGTACTGTATTTTCCAATACAGATTATTCTATATTGCAAAAAAAGTGTAAAACCAGTTTTCAAACTACTATAGGGGAAAGTTCTATCGCTGTTGTGTTTTTGGAAACAATAAACATGATTTGTATGAAGCCTCAGCTCTCTTTAAGTTGAAGGGGAACGTAAAGCAATAGATTAAAGGGTACTTAAATGCTGACAGGCATATGGACCAAAGCATGTACAAGGGGTGCACTGCGTAACAGGCTTTATTTTGAAGACAAAGCTATACCCTATACATGTCATGTGAAATATGAGCGTAATTCTGATTAACTACAGAGCTGCGTGTCAGGACTGAACCAACACATTTTTGGTGTAATTTATGATTACTAATTCAGTGGTGTAAAGTACTTAAGTAAAAATACTTTAAAGTACTACTTAAGTAGTTTTGGGGGTTCTGTACTTTACTTTACTTTATTTATATTTTTGACAACTTATACTTTTACTCCACTACATTCCAAAACAACATAAAGTACTTTTTACACCTTACATTTTCCCTGACACTCAAAAGTACTAGTTACATTTTAAATTCTTAGCAGGACAGGAAAATTGTCTAATTCATGCACTTATCAAGAGAACATCCCGGTCATCCCTACTGCCTCTGATTTGGCACTCACTAAACACAAATGCTTCATTTGTAAATGATGTCTGAGTGAATTAAAAAATCAAGATAATAGTGTCATCTGGTTTGCTTAATATAAGGAATTTCAAATTATTTATACTTTTGATACTTAAGTATATTTAAAACCAAATACTTTTACTCAAGTATTATTTTACTGGGTGACTTCCACTTTTGAGTCATTTTATTTTAAGGCATCTTTACTTTTACTCAAGTATGACAATTGAGTACTTTTTCCACCACTGCTAATTCATACTGGGAAAAAGGAATATTTGACAGATCTCACTTCTAGTTGTAGGCATGCACTCAGTATTGCCTTTATTTGTTTGAGAGGCCCATTCAGACTGGCAATTAATCTACTGTTGGCCTGCCTGGCTGGCTGACTATCTCCTTAGTAACAGAATGTAAACATTCGAGCTACTTAGGAGGGGAGGCATGCACACTGCATAGGGAAGGAGAGCAGACACACACTGAAGAAGCTGTTTAAACTAGAAGGAAGTTTACTTCTAAAACAGCTGCTATTAAAATGCAGAACACTATATTTGTTTGTCAAAGAACATTGGAGTAAATGTGAAGCATGAAAATTGGGCAAAGGATTGAGGAAGATATTTCAAAGTCGGAGACCAAGAATACTCAAGGTGAGTAAAGTTGTTCATTTCACTCAACTACTGCTTTTCTTTTTCAAGACTTCTTGCTTTAACTATGTCCATTCTGACTGACACGTTTAGTACTATTCCATTAGTTGGTTCTAGAATGCTAATCTGTAAAGAAAATGGTTTAAATGACTAGTTGTCAGTCATGAATCCACTAGGATGCTGGTTAATGTTCCAGAGATGAATAGTTGTTGTTATTATGATGCCAGTCAGGCCTGTGGTTTGAATTAGTTCTAGTACTCTCTCAGTAACTCGTTGTCATTGTCTAAGTCCCTAATGGCACCCTATCCCTTATATCTGTGTTTCCCAACTCCAGTCCTTGAGTACCCCGAACAGCACACATATTTGTTGTTTCACCAGACAAACTCACCCAATTCAACTCATTGAGGGCTTGATGGTTAGTTGACAAGTTGAATCAGGTGTGCTTGCCTGGGGCTACAACAACAATGTGTACTGTTGAGGGTACTATATACAGTGCCTTCAGAAAGTATTCATACCCCTTGACTTATTCCACATTTTGTTGTGTTATAGCCTGAATTCCAAATTGATTAAATATCAATTTTTCTCATCCATCTACCCACTATACCAAATAATGACAGTTAAAACATGCTTTTAGAAATGTTAGCAAATTTATTGAAAATGAAATATAGAAATATCTCATTTACATAAGTATTCACACCCCTGAGTCAATACATGTCAGAATCACCTTTGGCAATGATTACAGCTGTGAGTCTTTCTGGGAAAGTCTCTAAAGCCTTGTTCACATTGGCAGGTTGAAGTGACTAAAGTCAAATTTGTTTGCATATCTGTTCTTTTTCCTGAAGTCTGAACAGCCAAACAGCATATGGAATTGGATATTTCAAGCCTACAAAGGTGGTCTGAAGTCAGATACAAATCAGATTCCTGGCCATGCGATTTGTGTCTGAATGTGTTTTTTAGACTGTTATTTACGCTAAATAACAGTCTAAAAACCAAGTATTTTTGCTTGCTATCTACTCTGTTGACAGGTTGACAAGAACATGAGGTAGCTAAATAGCTTGTTAATTGTTTACAAACAAATTAGTGAATGTGCTAAAAAGCTAATTATAAACTGGGTGGTTCAAGCCCTGAATGCTGATTGGCTGACTGCCGTGATATATCACACCGTACACCACGTGTATGACAAAACATTTTTTTTTACTGCCCTAATTACTTTGGTAAAGAGTTTATAATAGCAATAAGGCATCTCTGGTGTTTTTGTTGTTTTTGGTATATGGCCAATATACCACGGCTAAGGGCTGCGTTGTGCCTAAGAACAAAGCCCTTAGCTGTGGTATATTGGCCATATACCAAACCCTCACGTGCCTTATTGCTTAAACAGCTACCAAACTACCTAGTTGACTGCTGTGGCTAGCCAAAAAGGACTCATTTTGAAAGTTAGATAATCTTGTCATTTGAGGATTCAAAAGTGTTCTTACACTATAATTTTGAACAACTGGGAAACGTCCATGGAAGGCCTTATTGTCACCTTAGCTTGCTACATAACTTCTGAGTGATAGGAAGCAAGAGCACCACCACCAATCAGCTTACACCACTGCACATACACCTGTCATTACTATGACAGCTAGCGTAGCCATGTCACCAAATTACTATTGTCTGAACTATTGCTGTTTGAACAGTAATTATTCCAAAACGGATTTGAAACACAGAACTGATTTGAGCATTAAGGCCTGTATTGTGAACAAGGCAAGAGTTTTGCACATCTGGATTGAGCAACATTTGCTCATTATTCTTTTCAAAATTCTTTAATCTCTGTCAAATTGGTTGTTGATTATTGAAAGACCATTTTCAGGTCTTGCCTAAGATTTTAATGCAGATTTAAGTCAAAACTGTAACTCGTCCACTCAGGAACATGCACTGTCTTCTTTGTAAGCAACTCCAGTGTAGATTTTGCCTTGTGTTAAGTTATTGTCCTGCTGAAAGGTGAATTCATCTCCCAGTGTCTGGTGGAAAGCAGACTGAACCAGGTTTTTCTCTAGGATTTTGCCTGTGCTTGGCTCTATTCCGTAAAAAATGTATCGTGAAAAACTCCCCAGTCCTTAACGATTACAAGCATACCCATAACATGATGCAGCCACCACTTGAACATATGTGGAGTGGTATTAAGTAATGTGTTGTTTTGGATTTGAAAAACATAACACTTTGTATTGAGGACATAAAGTTAATTTCTTTGCCACATGTTTTGCATTTTTACTTCAGTGGTTTATTGCAAACAATGCATGTTTTGGAATATTTGTATTCTGTACAGGCTTCTTTCTTTTCACTCTGTCATTTAGGTTAGTATTGTGGAGTAACTACAATGTTGATCCATCCTCAGTTTTCTCCAATCACAGCCATTAAACTCTTAACTGTTTTAAAGTCACCATTGGCCTCATGGTGAAATCCCTGAGCGGTTTCCTTCCTCTCTGGCAACTGAGTTAGGAAGGATGCCTGTATTTATGTAGTGACTGGGTGTATTGATACACCATCCAAAGTGTAATTAATAACTTCACCATGCTCAGACAGATATTCAATTATTGCTTTTTATTTATACCCATCTATCAATAGGTTCCCTTCTTTGTGAGGCAGATAAAGACATTTCAGCTTTTAGTTTTTTATTATTTTGTAAAAAGGTCTAACAAAATAATTCAACACTATGGGGTATTATGTGTAGGCACTGTAGTGCATTACTTTTGACCAGGGGCCCTGCATCAAAAGCAGTACACTGTATAGGACCCTCAAACACAACTCTGGACATCGAAGCCAGTTCCACTGCTTTTTTTTTATTGTTCCCCTCTAATTTAGAGGGGACTCCAGGTGTGTGCAATTAATGCTCAGGTAGAACAGGAAACCAGCAGGCTCCAGACCTTGTAGGGTAGGCGTTTAATACCCCTGGTATAGGGGATATAGGATGCCATGTGAGAGGCAGTCATTCTCTGATACACATGATACAGTAACGAGAGGAAATGTCCTCAACTCCACTGTCCCTCTCCTACTGGGACTTATTATATTATAGCAATTATTATAAGCAGGTGCGCTAGATTAGGGTTGTATTGAAAACCTACTGGACGGTATCTCTAAAGGAACAGGAATGGAGAGCCCTAGAGGCTTGCATCAACATTCAACACAAACATGCTAAAGCCCCACACCATACGTGGAGGGACCAGTTCTTGAAAGAGGAGAGTAACACGTACCAAGTGTCCACAGCAAACAAACCAAGCTTGAAGGCAGCAAGCTACAGAGCAACAAAACAACCTTCACTGTTATCTCTTACATTCATCCTTTTGGCTTCTATTCACGCCAACTTGTCAACAGGACCCTGGATGATGGAGAGTAGTGAGAGAAGGGGACTGAGGGCTGGTATTGAGGTGCTGAGGGCAGAGCTGGAGGTGGTAGGCCTGGGGTTGGAGGAGCTGGGAGATTGTCCCTGGGAGGAGGTGGATGTTCCCCGCATGGAGGGGGGCTGTACTCCCCTTATCACTGCCTGCCAGAGAGGCTTGACTGAGGTAAGCACCATTGGGGGAGGGGAATTTGGTTCAGGGGGAGGTCTGTCTGGTATGTTTGTCTGCTTCAGAGACCCTTTGACTGAACTGATAAGATGTGATTAGTATTTTTATTGTTAGTGAATAAGCCTATATATTTGAATGGAAACACAACATGGCTGATATGCTTTATACAGACTTTGTTCTGCTTATGTGGTTGCATGTTTAGTCTTGCACATTGTAATCTATATTCAACAAAAGCATCACTGTGTGAATGAATTGAAGGAATATTTAAATCCAAAACAGTTTAACATACTGTGAGGATGTGAACAATTTATTCCTCTCAGCGTTACAGTGACATTACTCATCAGTTGTATTTTTCCCAAAACATGGTGTCATGTGACATTGACGGGAGGGGGGAAGGGATTAAGACCCATGAACATTCTCTGGAGATACACTATCAAAACAACCACATGACTTTGTTAGTAGTGTGTCCAATTGACTGCATGTGTCCCAGGAGTTGTGTCTTTTCGTCGTTTTGACTCTGTATGAAATAACAGATTTCACTGTTGCCAAAGCAAAATATGGCATTGTACTTTGTACACTGAGAAAACATGCAATAAACCTCATACTATTATGCTGGCTATCATTTACCTGACCTTTGCCATTTTGAAATAGGGGACCAAAGCATGTCATTAACCCTACCCTACCCATAAAACATAGGAGGGGGTATTTTAATGTCGATTTTGTTGTCAGGTTGTACACTTCCTTCTGAAAAGAGGAGCCGATGTGACTCTGTGCAACCATAGCAACCAGACACCACTGCATGTGAGTCTTCCAGTCCTCCAGGAGGTGCTGTTATCAGCCATGTTCAGGGCTCTGCCCCACCAGACCCAGCTCCTCCAGGCTGCCTGGCAGGGAGACCTCCACTCCCTGCAGCACCTCCTGGTAAGTCTGCCTCCCCCAAAACTCCTTTACAACGCCTCACCATAGACCACACACACACGCGCACAAGCACACACAAAGCACCCACACAGTCACTGCCACCGCCACTGATATCACTCCCAACGCCCTTAACATTGTATAACTGGAAATGTGATACACAACATCAGGTGCTTGTCTAACAACGGGGTAGGCTAGAGTTTAGATTAGCACAAAGGGCAGCATTGTGTGGATGCAGCCGAAGCATGAGCATTCCATCTGTAATCATCTCCAGGACATTTCTCATTTGACCTATCTTTGTTCGTAATGTGTAACTCTCAGGCACCAGTGCTTAGCCTATATCTCTATGTCTGTGTGTGTTGCAGGCCCAGACTGACCTAGTAGACGTGAACACTCAGAACCGCGACGGGCTGACCCCTCTGATGCTGGCTGTGAGGGACGTCGACCTGTTTGAGGTGCTGGACGTCCGGTTGCCATGGGAATACAGACCTGTGGAGGTGGTCAGGGAACTGCTGGCTCTCTCAGCGTAAGGAAACCTGCAGCAATGACAATATCGCTTTGGTTTTGTTATTACAACAGCCTACAACATTACATTGTTACAACAGCCTAATTGCAAAATGACCTTATTATTACTGCAATACAATTTTATTACAACCTTACAACATAATGTATTCCACCTCCCAAGCAAACAACTTCCTTGTTCCATAACAGCACCCACAAATACTATTTCACATTGCCCCTGCATATTTATTGGTCTATACGCTGCCTTCCGCTCTATAAATTATGCTAATTATTCTCCCTCTTTCCAAACAGTGACCTGGGGGTGTGTGATGCCAACGGCTGTTCTGCTCTTCACTATGCTGCTCAGATAGAGAGCACCCTGAAAGACCAACTCATCCACATGATGGTTGAGTCCCTCAGACAGCCAGGTATAACATGACTTTCAACCAAGATGGTCAGACAATGTTGTTACTACAGTTATTGCTGTGTAATTACGTGACATGACTTTCAACCATGATGTTCAGACAAATCCAGCATAACACAATCCAGATTTTTGGTGTGGTTTGATATATTCTCTGTTTACTGTTGAGGATATTCCAGGGAAATACTTCTCTATCCAAGTACAAACCATGTGATCTGTTTGTTATACACATACTAGTACCACACCAAATCTGCTTGTTTGTGGCAGTTAGTTCTTATGACATCACAGCACTCAGGTCATGTACAACATGAGGCCTTTAAAGTTTTCCTCTAAAGTAGATTTTTTCAGAAATGCAATACACTGACTCCACTAACTCCACACCTCCGTCTCATTCTGCCCTGGTCAACAAACAGCGCCCACGCCCCTGGACCTGCAGTGCTTCCACCCTGATGAGCTGAGAGTAAACTCCCCCAGCCCCTCTCCCTCTCTGATCGATGAGCTGAGAGCAACAAACTCCCCAAGTTCCTCGCCCTATCTGACCCAAAATGTCCTCATTCAGACTGCTGCCAGCATAGAGGTAAGTGAACGTTCGGTCGTACAGTTATGTAAGAAGTGCACAAGTCTGTAATTTTGTGGAGACCTACTTCATAATGTGATTTTGTTCACTATCTGTTAACACATTTTAAGATCATCAAATATATTATTACGAGACAAGTTAGTTGTATTGCATCAACAACAAAAAAGTACTACACCATAGCTTCTGTCTCAATTGCATTATTTATTACTTAACCAAACAATGCCCAAATATCCTTAATCAATTAACAGGCTTAATTCATAGTGGCTCTTCCCCTAAAGCAATGGGGCCCAATTCACCATAGACCTGAGTTAGATCAGTGTAATTGGCTGGTGGGGAGTCCGTGTTCTGACTAGCTGACTATAGCTATATCCTGACTTTGCTTTGAAGTGGCCTTAACAGGTGAGACAAGGGCAGGGACGCAGCTGGCTACTGTCTGGTGTCTAATGTCCCAGCCCACTTATTGAATAGAGGAAAAGCAGATGGTTGAAAGAGGCTATCCCAGGGGCACACAAACATAGCAGACTGGGCACTAATGTGAAGCTATATAATATTTTAATATTTTAGGCCCCCCCCAGGGAAATTAAATGGGGTGGAGTTGTTAATCAGATGTTTACCAATTTAATTTGTACATAACAACCACTAGCTACAACAACAACAGTCACCATCGTCCTCCTAACTACACTTAGGACAGTGATATCATAGCTATTTTTGTGGATTCATGCCAAATGCCACAATTATTTAGGCTACTTATGATCTTTCTTATTTTCCCATTGTAGGATATGCTGGAGTCTCCAGAGTGTGTTCCTTTATCCGACCATCATAAAGCCATCAATCAAGGTAAGCTTTATTTCCCTATTGTGCACTGTCCCCTACAGTAGGTAGGGTCTTGGACAGTGACTCCTTGTGTCTCTGGTCTGTGTGCCCTGTTGGCTCTACACAAGACCACCCCCTCCTCCCAAACACACCCTTCCCCTCTCCTCACACACTGGGCCTATCCCACAAAGAGACAGCCACAAAGGCCAGCCCTGCCATGGCCAAAGCTGATTGGGTCAGTGTGCTAAATCACTCCCCCTCAGGGAGACACAATACAGACTCCCAGCTGGAAACTTTCCTGACTCCTGTCAGACACACAGAACAGAGTAGCTCAGAGACTGAAAACGAGAGCGAGCGAGCGAGAGGTGTACAGCCCCTCTCAATCTCATTCTGTCATATAATCTGAGTAGGCTGAGATGAGGGTAGATTGGACTAACTGGCTCTGAAAAAGGTAACGTCTATTGTTTCTTATGTTGTTCTCCGACCACTCTGTTTGGAAAGTACTGTGAATGCTAAATGTCATTTGTAGATTTCAGGCACACAGGCTGTGTATAGAAACAGTTGTGTGTAAAAACAACGTGTAAATAGTGTAAAATGTTTGATATTATGCAGTGATAATAAATTGTATTATTGGTTAATTTTGATCTTGGTGAAATTCTACTGAGTTGATCATAAACAGTGTCATGGTGGTGCATCTGTGCTCCAGAGTGGCGCAGCGGTCTAAGGCACTACAGTCCCTGGTTCGAATCCAGGCTGTATCACATCCGGCTGTGATTGGGAGTCCCATAGGGCGGCGCACAATTGGCCCAGCGTCGCCGGGGTAGGCCGTCATTGTAAATAAGAATTTGTTCTGTACTGACTTGCCTAGTTAAATAAAGGTTAAATGGAAGAAAAAATCTGATTTGTCAGTGGACTGTTGTGATACTGAATGCTATCCTATGTGTAACAAAGGAACCATTCACTGTTGGCCTGGGACTTTTGCTGTTGACACACAGTAGCAGTAATGCCCCTGCTGTGTGTGAGAGGTACATCAACCCCTACTGACCTCAGGCTGTGTTGGGTCCTGTAGATAAGGGGCTCTCCCTTTCCTTCAAGAGCGCCATGGATACCCTGATGGACATGAGGCAAGACTACCAAGATCTGGGGAAGGGTAGCAGGTGGGCACGCACACACGCTCCATGTTAATTAGAACGGCTATAAATGAATACAACGATACAGTAACCACAGAGCAAATTGACAGTCAGGAACACACCCAAACACCAACACCGGTTCATAGACACACACAAACACTTATGCACACATCCTTGCAATTAACAAGCACTCACACACATGAACAAACAAATGCACCGTATGCTAGTCCCTCCTCCTTGTGTGTACTTCACCCCCCCTTCCACACCTCCCTCTCACTGACATAAACACAGAATAAGAAGTGTCCAGTTACACGGTCAGGCCAGCAGTCATCATGTCAAGGGCATGCCAATCTCCCCAAACAGAGAACAGAGGGAGACAGAGAGAAACAGAGGGAGGGAGGGAGAGTCTACTTTGCTTTCTGAAACCAATCATTGTCCGTAGGGCTCTTACTGCTGAAAGAGGTCCAAAGGGATCCTGGGAGAATAAACCCCTTTGAAAAGTTCTTACTTTACAGCATCAGCCCCTGGCCAGCGTCCTTCTGCTGTGCCCTCTGTCCTGCATCCACACAGAACAGAGAAAGTGCAATTGAAAGGGAGGGACAGTGTTCATTATTAGATAATTATATAAGATTCACCTACATCTCAGCTCCAGGTTTTGTTAATTATAGATGATTTTAAGGAACCAAATTATTTTACCAAGATTGCCTCAGAGCATTGTGAGGTGCAAAAGATTGATTCTCAAATCTAATTTGTTCTCTTCAGTCGGGGTTCATCTCTACCCAGTCTGTGGTTCAGAGCCAGACACTTAGACAAACGGGAATCTACACCGGTGCTATTGAAGACCACAGGAAGCTCCTCCTGCCTGCCTGTTCCCCCCAGGTTCAGACGTGAGGCTGTGGCCCCCAGCCCGGTAGCCCCTCACCCAGCCAAGCTGAGCCAATCTGCCCCCGGTCTATTGGAGCCTCCCCTGGACTCCAGCTCTCTGGTCCAGGCCCGAGTCCACATTCAGAACAGTTAGTAATATAATAATCATATGTCTGCTACAGGCTTAGAGGACAGTATAAGGTCACCATGTTGTTGATTAATTTGTTTAGGTAAAGGTCATGCTCATTAATGTGTTTAAAGTACTCTTTGTTGAGGAAATTAGTTAAATATTTTTATGTTTGTAAAGCTTGGCATGTTCTTGTCTTGCAGGGCTTGGGTGTGGTGAAACGGAGAAAAAAAGCAGTGGTCGAAAGGTAGGTCAACTCAAATAAATCAAGTTTTATTTGTACATCACATTTTCATTCAGCTTCCTTAGTTTGTAAAACCACCTGTAATCTGCTATTTATTATTCTTTGCCTTTTCCAATCATCTCTGTCCAGGGCTCCTTCCCTGCCCTGCTTCAAGGCCCCACCAGGACCCCCAAGCTGTTAGCCCCTCTGGAGGGGAGGCATAGAAACGGAGGAGTGCTGCCCGGCCTGAAGCACCCTTCTCCCCTAAAGCCCATCAGCCTCGTGCCTCTGATGCCCCTGACCTCCATGTCCTCCATGACCTCCAGGCTGAGGAGGGACAGGCTGGCCAGGACCAGGTTGAGCCCCAGAGGGTCCCCAGGCACCAGGGGGGGCAGCGAGGAGAGCAGCTCCAGTAGCCAATCCTCCATCGATCTGGAGGAAGAGGTGGATGAGAATAAGAGAGACTTAAGAGACATAAGAGAGACTACAGCAAAACAACATGCTGGAGAGACTTTTGAGGGAAGGTTGCAGTTGGATCTAGACTCATCTGGAATGTTTAATGCTGGAGATTACAGTGAGGATAATGCAGACCATAGGAATAGGGAGTCGACAAGACATCAGGGTTCCTTTCCTAGGGATAACAAGGAAGGCGTATCTATCAAATCTGACCCTGGAGGAAGAGGGTACAAAGCAAAAATTCAGTTGAGGCACCAACTTAACCCAGATTTGACAAATTTCAAAGATGTTAACAGCACTTCATGCTTTGAGAGAGACTGTGAGGATGAGGTTGTGGCAGTGGAATGGACAAAGGTGATGTGCTCAGGGGGTCTCTCAAAAGAGACCACAAGTACTGAGCCAATTACCACATGCCCCTTCGCATCTAAAAGAATTGGAAACAAAGAGATTCACGTTGATGACAGTAATGCAAAGACTAGTGTTGTGGATAACACCAAGTATCAATGTCTTCCTTCTACTGTGAATGTCACACTACCTGAATTAAACCATCCTACAGAGAGGCAGATCAAACCTATCAAGCCTGCCAAGAACAAAGAGAGAAGAGGCTGCACTAGTGTCCAAACCAATCAGTCTTTCAACGTCTTGGCACACAAAGATCACATTCGGGGGAACAGCAAGTCCAAAAGCAACCTGAGGACTTCACCCATTCCTTCACAAGTCAAAGGCAAAGTCAGAAAACCTCCTGACCTCATCGTCAGTGGGATAATCTCTACAAAGACTGGTCAGAAAAGCACAGACTCAACCTCTGTCAGAACGAGGGTTACAGAGCCCGTACATCCAAGCTGCAAAAGGCTGAACAATGACAAAAAGGCACTTAAAATAAAGGTCCCTTGTCAGAAACATATTCAGCAGAGAGAACCGAAAAGTGCCAGACAAGCCAAGACTGGGTCACAACTGGGGACCCTGAGGGCCAAGTCAGCCGTGGACTACATCACGTATAGTGATATGTTCCAGGAAATCAACACCGGGAATGAGGAGGGACCAGTTATCTATGAGATGTTTGCCGGCCCGGTGTTTGACAACATAAGAGTTTCCAGTTCATGTGAGAGGACCAGGCAGGTCCAGTCTGCCCCATCTAGGAAGACCCAAACCCACAGGACCAAACACAAATGCCCTAAACCACTGGAGAGCAGACGAGTGAGGCGAAGCCCAGTGGACAAGGCCAAGCAGAGGAAGAACAGGGCCATTAGGCCTATATATAGGGGAAAGCCGCATCTAACGCCTATCGCCATCACGGATGACAAAGACGACGTGGTGGTTATTTCTGGGCTCGACTGGCAAATCCACATCCAGACTAAGACGGAGCTGGTCCTCGGTAAAGATGGAGAAGAGACAGTCTCTCCCAACACACCAGCGGTTCAGGAGGGGTACCATATGTTGTCACTGTCAGTGATAGAAGAAGTGCTGTCTATGTCCAGCCATGCGCCAAACCCACTAATCTCTCACCACCGGCCGAGAGACAAAACCTCTCCCAGCCAGACAAAGACTAAACTCACATCTCATTCTGACCCAGATGATGATCACTCCCATGTGCTGCACAATAGAGGACCCATGGGGAACATGTCAGAAAATGACAACAATAGCATGGCAAATCACCTAGACCATTCATCCACCCCAGCCGATTGCCCAGTAAAGCCTAAGATCAACACCTGGACCTCAGGTAGCTGTGACAGCAGGACAGTGTCCCCTGTGTTCCAGAAGTTTCTGGATGATGTGGGGGAGGGACCACTGACCGATGACCTGCTCCGTTGTCTGGCAGAAGAGCTGATATCACTGGATGAGAGAGATGGTGTATGTCCAGAAAACAACTGTGACTCAGACCAGAGGGAATTAAACGATTCTGAGCTGAGATGCGAAAAGTCATTACTGGAGGTAAGTTGGCACTAGAGAAGTACCTACACCAATTACAGCTAATCATATATCTATATAACCACAAGTATGTAACTTCCTACCCTGTGCGGTTGTCCATTAGGATATTACATCACCTGGAGAAGTGCTCAGTGGGTCTGGGTTGGTAGTGGATGATGCCATCACCTGGAGGAAAGGAGAAGTGCTGGGCAGAGGAGCTTATGGAACTGTGAGTGTGTGTCAGCTTATTCATTGCCTTGGAGAAAAGGAAGTTATATCATAGTAAAGAGAACCAATCATGCCAACACCCAAACCTTGCTATAGTTGTATAATCCCATATCGAAACAAGGCTACCTTCATTTTATAGACATTCAAATGAAACAGTCGAGCTAATCTCTAGGGTCTCAAATTAGCACCTGAGTCTGTCTGTAATAGGAATTTTAAGTATGTTTTGTCTTTAAATCCTAAAACTTCATATTTATGCTGTTTTTAGGTGTTCTGTGGACTGACCAGCCAAGGCCAGCTGATAGCCGTAAAACAGGTGGCCCTGGACGCCTCAGACCTCGAAACCGCAGAAAAGGAGTACAACCGCCTACAGGAGGAAGTAGACCTCTTAAAGAACCTCCATCACAGCAATATTGTGGGATTCCTGGGCACCTCTCTGCGGGACCACATGGTCAACATCTTCATGGAGTATGTCCCCGGAGGCTCCATCGCCAGTGTGCTCCACCGCTTCGGCCCCCTTCCAGAGCGCGTCCTGGCCCTGTACACCCGTCAGATCCTGGAGGGGGTGTCCTACCTGCACCTCAACAGGGTCATCCACAGGGACCTGAAGGGGAACAATGTGATGTTGATGCCTACGGGAGTAGTCAAGCTGATAGACTTCGGCTGCGCCCGCCGTTTGAGTTGCCTCACTCACACACACAGTCATAGTGACCTCCTGAAATCGGTGCATGGCACGCCCTATTGGATGGCCCCGGAGGTAATCAACGAGACGGGTCACGGCAGGAAGTCGGACATCTGGAGCGTGGGGTGCACAGTGTTTGAAATGGCCACGGGGAAGCCGCCGCTGTCACACATGGACAAGATGGCAGCGCTGTTCTACATCGGGGCGAGGCGAGGCCTAATGCCTTCGCTGCCTGACAGATTCTCAGAGGACGCCAGAGATTTTGTTCAAGTCTGTCTGACCAAGTGAGTTGATTTACAATTCTGTACTACATATAATACTTAAAGGCATAGTTCAACCAAATGACTGATGTTTTCTTACCTTGAACGTGGTCTCCGAATATGCAGATTGGGATCTAAACTCTGGGTTTATATAGAACGCTACGAAGACTAAAGTAAAACAGTGAGGATTAACAGTTCAGTAACGTAATTAGATTAACAATCACTAAGTCAAAGATAAATGTGACAACTCACCAACAGTCAGTGAATCATGATAATAAAGGGCATCCAAGTAGAATAACATTATTCTGTCCTCTTTGCAGTGACCAGAAACAACGCCCGTCTGCAGAACAACTACTGGACCACCCTTTCATTCCCAACAATGTGATCTTAGTTTAGGACCTACACTCAAAGCTGTTAGGAAATAGCTCTAGAAGTGCCAATCAGGAACACCTATCAATAATTTATATAAAATGTCAAAATTGTACATTTAAATTCCCTTTCAAATGTATTGCTCGAAACTTAAGATACCTTTTCTAGGCTTTTACACAAATAATTCCTTGAATATTTGGGGCACCTTTGGTACAAAGAGTATTTGTCAAACATTGTGTCCGTACTTTTCATATAGCATACAGTAAATACCAATGATACAACATAGGTCATGTTTTAAGGTAGTGGTAAGCGTAAGATTTATTTGTAGAACAAAAAAACTAAAATGGATGTCGAGGTTTGCATTTGCCTTCTCGTTGAGACCAAACCACTGTAATAATGTCTGTGCCCAAGAGTATAATCACTATCAGTACTGGGGAAATATACCATCTTGGCCTCAATACGAACTCTGTCTGCACACTGAAATAAAAGGACTAACCAGTCAAAGAACAGTTACTTTTTGTGTCCAGAATTGAGAACAAAATACTCCATATATATTAGGAAACTGACCCGTTGGAGAGCAAACAGCATACGAGCCACCGGACTGTATCAACACTGACGGAACGGTAAGCCCTACAGCCTTTACTGCTAGCCTAGTCCCAGATCAGTTTGTGCTCTTGCCTACTCCATTGTCAAGCCATATCAATTACATAAGGCGTTGGCAAGAGAGCAGAAAGACTGGCACCTAGGCTACTTTTCTGCTGTTTTCTTTCAACACACACAAACAATACTACATTACTCACCATTACGGACCTACAGCTTTGTATCTATTGGCTACAGCGTCAAGCCAAGTAACAATTTTGTGTAAATGCTCTTCACAGCAAAGGTTAGGCATGTAAACGTTATAGCACTATTATTATTGTCCTCTTCTCGTGGGTCTTTAGTTTTTTTGTGAGGCAGCCTTTGGCATCCAGCTTAAGGTAATCTTGGAGGTAAAAACAAAATAAATAAAAAAAAAGTGTACAAATTGCATGGCCTCTGACAACATGCCAGGTGGTTGGTACTGTTTGTAGGGTCTGGATTGGCTGAGTTGGAAAGGTCGAAGTTCAAGTGCCATCTCCTGGCAGCCAGCCATGTGTAGTACAGGCTCTAAGCACAACACAGGAATGCGGCGGTCAGAATCACCGATGATAGGACTCCTACATCAAGTTACAATAGTATTTTTTTCCAATATTTAAATCTTGTTATAGTTACAAGCAGCTCCAAACCTGAGTATTTATGGTATAGCTTTTCAAACATACAAAAATGTATGTACATTTATCTTTACCTTATGTAAACAACGGTCAGCTTTCTGCGTTATCCCTTTGATGATTGCATGAGGTCCTACATACGGTATTCAGCATAAAAGAGGAACTAATTCAAGAGAAATAAACTAAAAATCTAACTTCCATTGGCAGCCATGTTTGGCCTGCCTTCTCTACTTCTGTCTGAGCTAGGCCCCCTCCTGCCACAACGGAGGGCTGGTTGACATGTTCTCTCACCAGATAGGATAACAGTTGTGGCAATACTGTTTAAATTATTATTTAAAAGAAACTATTAGAAATGGCACCTTTCATGTCTTTTCAGTATTTATACCCCACCCCCGAACATGGAGATTTAAACTCTGATGACCCCCTAACACACACACACACACACACACACACACACACACGTCCGCATTCCAAGACCATCCTGAGAATATGGAGGACAAAGCAGCAATTACACATTGAAAAGGGCAGGTCTATACCAGCACTGCCAAAAGTTCAGATGATCAGGAAGCATTCATTTCTCTCTTTTTGCCTCAACAGTTGAGATGTCTTACACTTTCTGTTATATTTTTTACTTTACCTTCCTATGCTTTGCTACAAAGGGTTCATGAGTTAATTCCTTGGGCACTTGAGAGAATCGAGCATGTCAAAAGTGTTTGTAGTCTGCCCGTTGGCAGCAAACTCCCGGCCAGCTCCCTCAAGACTGCGGCTCTCCACTGGCTTCTTGTCCAGTTTCATTAGGGTGTTGAGATGTCCGTAGCCCACCTGGTATGTGACAGGGGGAGGAGGGGGGAAGGGAAGGTTAAAACCAGAGCTGTGACTGAGACGACACACACTGTGACGACACACACTGTGACTGAGACGACACACACTGTGACTGCAGCTGAACAGAGGAACAATGAGAGGAGGAACTACCTGCGCCGCCCTTGGAGCTTTTGCTCGTTTTGGAGGAGTGGTGGTTGTGGCTGGCGACGTGTGGGTGCCCCCTCTTGCGGGAGGAGCTGGAACCAGAGCTAGGGGCCATGCCCGCCACCCCCTCAACACCCCCCACTCCTAGGGGTCTCCAGAGGGCTGGCCCGGCCCCTGCTGGCCCCTCGGGGACCCCTCGGCCGTTGCCACTGTGCTGTGCTGCATGAAGGTGAGAGTGGCCGTGCTGCTTGTGGTGGTGGCGGTGGGTTGAGTGTTCCCGGTGCCTCTCCTTGCTCACTAGCGGGCTGGAATGTTTGCTCTTGGCCCCGCCCTCGTCAGAAGAGCTGTGGCGCTCAGAGGACACCTTGATTTTCATCTTCAGCTCCTCTTTGCTGGCCACGCCCCCCTGAGAAGGAACTGGAAGGCGGAGTTTGAGTGAGCCCCCCTTGTCCCGTTTGTCAGAGGGGACCTTGTCCTGGCCTGGCGTGGCCAGCTTCATTTTCAGAGGGGAGGCAGTGGTGCTGCTGCTGCTCCCAGGGTTAGGGTGGAGTTGCATGTGTTTCCTGTGGTCTGACTGGACAGAGGAGGGTATATATGAGTCCCTGCCCTCAGGCTCCACACTCTGCTGCTCTGCCCTGCGTTTATGCTGCACCGCCAGCTCAGCAGCGTGCTTCTCTCTATACTTGTCCAGGGACATTTTCTGAGCCGGCGGGGGCGGTGGAGGGAAAACTGTCTGCTGTTGCTTCCCCACACCCCCTCCCGACCCGACCTTGTGTTCATGTTTAGTAGGGTGGAACTCTTCTGTCTTATCTGGTCTGTTTGGGTTCATTGGAGCACCCTGCTGGAGGCCAAGTGCATCTGTTTTGAGGGAATAGCTTCCTCCCTCCAAGCGACCCCCTGTATCCTGGGGCCAGTCACTGGGGGCTGTGAAGGTGTAGGAGCTGCCCTGCATGGACGCGATAGAGTCCAGGGAGAGGGGCCCACTGGCGTGCCCCGGCAGAGGGACAGGGAACGATGAAGCGGCTTTGGAGAAGGCTGAGTTGGAGACCCCAGGGATGGCATCTCCCAGGGAATGTTCGTGGACCAGGGAGGGTCCTGGGTAGGGGTCGTTTGCCTGAGAGCCATCTCCCTTGGTCTTCTTGGCCGCTTGCATGGTCTGGCAAGGGGGAGAAGAGAGAATGATGGCGTGAGGAGGGGATTTTGTGAAGGCCATTATATATATATATATAAAAAAAAAAAAAGTGAACGAGTTCTCTTCACGTTTCAATGGAGGAGTCAACGCTCTATTTTGTTATTATAACGCGCCAACCAATTGGAGATTTATGAATACATTGCTTTTTCTAACAAAAGAACCATGGATTGTCTTTGTTGGACGCTTGGGAAGCCCTCAGCAGAAGTTCTTCAAAAGGTAATTGATTTGTGATATTGCCAAGAAGCAGAGCTTTTGATGACTATGAAACACTTGTATATTGATGAATGTTTAATAATTCAACTTTTGGATTTTGAATTTGACGCCTTGCATTTCACCGGGTAGTGAAATGCAAGGTAGTGTTTCACCGGGTAGCTAGCGCCCCACCACTCCGTTGGAAGTTAATGATTCACTGGTGAAAAACTGAAGCTTACCCTCCAATTTCGTATCCTCTTCAACCTGCTCGGTGTCTTCTCCAGAATCTGAAGGAACTCATGCGTCAGTTCTGAAGGCAAGGAAAGATCACACTTGGTCTTAACACCTAATTCATAGCAATGACACATCACAAACATTTCTCATTGACAAATACAAGCTATTGTTCTAAACTAAACCACATTGTAACTGTGGCTTTTCGAACTATGAGCATGAACCAAAATCAAATTAAAGCCTCACCATCGAGCAGCTCCAGTGTGACAGAGTTGTCCACGTACTCCCACCAGTGTTTCCCGTCAGTGGAGACAGGGATCTCCCAATTGGACCATTTACAGGCCAGGTGGATGCAGACGCAGGCGATTACTGTGGGCTTGTGTTGCAGGCAGAAGGTGGTGAGGTGGAGGCTGCGTGAAGAGAGGCCGGAGCACAACGGGTCACATGGACGAGAGGGAAGAAAAAACAAAGAGGGGAGGGGAGGGGGACAACGTTAGTAACAGGTGCTTAGGGTTGAGGTAAAACATAGTATTAGAGAATAATAAGAATCATTGTAACAGAAATGTTATACCCAGATTGACAGTTGCACTTACCAAAATAACAAACAATGACTGACATGCAGAATAGATCATGAGTCAGTTTCACATTGTGGCTACCATCCTAGTGTTTACCACAAGGAGCGGCAGATAGAGCAATAACTACAATTCTAATTTAAAAGATACCTAGTATGTTTTTTTGTGTGGAAAGTGACCGAATTTCACCCTTGATTGAAACATCAACCACCAATAAATAACATACAAAGTGAACAGTTTATGGTAATGTAGTAATCTGCTGGCAAAGTAAACTCAAGTTAATTCAAATCAGACACTCAGGCTCTGCATTCATCACTCATGACTAACTGGTTATGGTGACTCATGACTAACTGGTTATGGTGAGACATGCACAGAAATGCCTTCTTCTAGTCAACTCTAGTCCTAGTTGGTTTGAGTTCTAAAGAACCTGAGTAATAGAGTACTAGATTGAGCTACTATACTGAACCTTACAATATCTTCAAGGCCAGAGAGCTAGATGGTTTTTCAAATGGTAGGCTATGGTAAAAGCTGGATGGTAACCTTGTGTCACAACAAGTACAATGCCTGGACGCTAGACATAACGCATATAATGGAAAAAATTATCCATCTCCTGTATGACTGCGCTGCCTGAGACTAGTGCGCACACAATCCTGAAAAACAAGATAGATCAGAAGTTCCAGAATTCACCATGGTTACTAACCTTCGTATTTCTATGGTTCGGATTCTAAAACAGACATTCCCATTCAAGTCAATTATATTTTATAGTCTACAGGTTACGGTCAGTAATCATGTCGAATTATATTTCTATGATCCTACTTGCTGTGGCTGGTCATTGGGTTCAGTTCAGGCATTAAGAAGCCATTTATCCTCTAATTACAGCGATGTCTCAGGCACAGCGTCAACCTCTTTCTCCTTGTTCAGTCTATACGCCTCTCCAGTTCTAATGGGTCAAACCCAGCCGAACAGGCCGCTTTTGGAACACAACGTTGTCTTTGGCTCTTTGATATAAGTTTCAATATGATTGCTGAATTACAGCACTTTAATTATGACTAGGCCTAACAGAAAAGCAACTATCCAAATCTGCATCCAGACACTGTAGTTTGTTTTGAGGGCTTTCCACAGTTGGAAACAAAAAGTCTATATTTAAATCCCAACCCAACATGTCATGTTAAAAGTAACCCTTTAAGGACCTAGTTCTACAAGAATTTGCAGAACATGAACTGTGAAAGGTTGTTTGTACGTGAAAAGCCAGAAACCAAGAATAATACGTATGATAAATGGACAGATGTAGCACCAAATCAATACTTTACAATACAATGAAATGGTGTATGAAAACATGAATTCTTCTCTTCAAATCTAATAAAAACTTGCCATTTGAGCAGGTCCTTAATGGGTTAACATCAGAAATGTAAATTGGCACTTCCATTTCTGTTTATATACAAAACAGCGCATTCGGGAAGTATTCAGACCACTTTACCTTTTCCACATTGTTACGTTACAGCCTTTTTCTAAAATGTATTAAATCATGTTTTCCCTTTATCTACACACAATATCATATAATGACAAAGCAAAAACAGGTTTAGAAATTTCTGCAAATTCATTATACATTTTAAAACAGAAATACCTTATTTACGTAAGTATTCAGACCCTTTGCTATGAGACTCGAAATTTAGCTCAAGTGCATCATGTTTCCATTGATCATCCTTGAGATGTTTCTACAACTTTATTGGAGTTCACCTATGGTCAATTCAATTGATTGGACATGATTTGGAAAAGCACACACCTGACTATATAAAAGGTCCCACAGCTGACAGTGCATGTCTGAGCAAAAACCAAGCCACGAGGTCAAAGGAATCCGAAGAGCTCAGAGACAAGATTGTGTCGAGGCACAGATCTGAGAAAGAGTTCCCCCAAAAAATGTTTTGCATCATTGAAGGTCTGCAAGAAGTGGCCTCAGTCATTCTTAACTGGAAGAAGTCTGGAACCACCAAGACTCTTCCTAGAGCTGGCCGCCCGGCCAAACTGAGCAATTGGGGGAAAAGGGTCTTGGTCAAGGAAGTGACCAAGAACCCAATGGTCACTTTGACAGCGCTCTAGAGTTCCTCTGTGGCGATGGGAGAACCTTCCAGAAGGACAACCATCTGCAGCACTCCACCAATCAGGCCTTTATGGTAGAGTGGCGAATAGGAAGCCACTCTTCAGTAAAAGGCATGACAACTCTCAGACCATGGCACCATTCCTACGGTGACGGCATCATGATGTGGGGGTGTTTTTCAGAGGCAGGGACACTAATCAGGATCGAGGGAAAGATGAATGGAGCAAAGTACAGAGAGATCCTTGATGAAAACCTGCTTCAGAGCGCTCAGGACTTCAGACTGGGGGCAAAAGTTCACCTTCCAACAGGACAACGACCCTAAGCACACAGCCAAGACAATGCAGGTGTGGCTTTGGGACAAATCTCTGAATGTCCTTGAGTGGCCCAGCCATAGCCTAGACTTGAACCTGATCAAACATCCCTGGAGACATGAAAATAGATGTGCAGGGACGCTCCCCATCCAACCTGACATAGATTGAAAGGATAATCAGAGAATGGGAGAAACTCCTCAAATACAGGTGTGCCAAGCTTGTAGTATCATACCCAAGAAGACTCGAGGCTGTAATCGCTGCCAAAGGTGCTTCAACAAAGTCCCGCAAAAATGTCTAAAAAAACAGTTTTAGCTTTTATCATTATGGGGTATTGTGTGTAGATTGATGAGGGAAAAACCCAATTTAATAAGAATAAGGCTGTAACGTAACAAAATGTGGGAAAAGTCACGAGGTCTGCATACATTCCGAATGCACTGTATATGATATCATTCCACAAAATATTATTTGGTTAACTGACTTAAAAATGTTAAACTTAAGAAAATACTTAAAACTATTTTGCGAAATTGGAAAAATACAAATAAAAAGAAAAATAGGGTACTGGTACTTACCGGGATGACTTCTACGTTATGTTTACATCTGTGTAATCTTTAGCTGCTATTCAGGCTACCAAAGTGTCTTTTTAGACAAATGCACTTTTGTAACCGAGCAAACGGGAGGTTCTAGCGCACCACTACACTTCACATTGTGCATTCAACCCCACTGTGCCAACTCTGGTCCCTTGTACAATACACCGCACTGCAACCGGGGCCGGTACCGACAAACGCCCCCAACCCGGGGGGGGGGCAAGGAGGGGGCTGGCGTCCCAGTAGCCACCGGCGCATAGAGGGCCGTTGGACACTGAAAGGGTACCCTGCATTAAAGGAAGCTATAGTGTGCAGTAGTCACAGTGCAACAAAGGAGGGTCAGGATAACAACCTGTTGGTAGCCATGAAATAGGAAGTCTGTGCCAGATCCTTGCTTGCTGCAAGTGAAAGAAAAAGAGGGTAAGTTTTTGCCAACCAGTGAGCTCCGATAAGGGTCATCATTAGAAGTTCACAAATTGTACATCATGTTTTGTGAACTCTAAGGTCATCAATGATTTGTTGCACAATCATTATGTCAGCATTATCCACCCTCCCACCCACAGAGGTTGGGTGGACTAGAGGGCATGAAAGAGCAAAGAAAGAAGCCTCTACCTCTCACTAGCTGGGAACATTTCACCACATCAGTGTGTGGATGTTCAATAGTTATTTCAAACCCTGGAACAAAATACATGACAGGTGAGTTTCAACAGTAACACAGTTTGCAGGTGACAGGTGAAATGTATTAAAGTAATGTTCTATGGTTCTTCCCCTCTATTCTTTATCACAAGAGCACAGTCAGGATTACATGTGGACTATGAAAGGGAGTTCTCATTTCTTTCGATCCAAATAAGGGTGAGTATATTGGTGTTGTATAATCAAAATGGCCACAGATGGTGGCCACATAACTCGAGTATTCCGTAGTCATAGAGACCAGTTTGGAACATGCTTGGGACTGCTGTTTGCCAAGATCTGAAATTCATCATAACAGTAGAACATTTTGACCTGTGCGGGTGCAATAGAATATGGCATTGAGGAATGATCAACATGTTACCATGACATACCTAATTTAAACAGTCTGAAAAATGGAAATCCACCAATGCCTGGCAGCAATGAGCCAACAGAATATTCAAACATAATAAGATCAAGCTCTCACTTTATGCTCACTCAGTCAGACTTCACTTACCTAAAGTCTGCAGCACTATGGTTTCAAGTATCACCAGCTCTTGAGCTTGCTGGAGGTATGCCTGAAGTTCAATAGACAATCATTACATTAGTAATGTGTCTATCCATACGCCTATTTAAAAAAGCCCAATTCCAAACTGTAACAGTATTGTTTTCTTAGTGTCAGAGGTTTCAACTCAGTCTCGCTACTAGGAATAATATCAGCACTAAGATTTTGCTGAGACTGGACTGAGACATCAGTCTGACAAAGCCTGAATATTGTCATTCTCGTCTCAGCCTCTGGTTACAATGGAGAATATACACTGAGTATACCAAACATTAGGAACACCTACCTACTATTGAGCTGCTTACATTAAAACCTCAATACAATCACACAAAAGAAAGTGTTCAAGCCATTGACAAAATGGGACAAGCAGGGAGGTGCTAAGGGAAAATAAAACCTACAATACCCAGACTTACATTACTCTTTGTATCAAGCGGGGTCTCTTGAGGGTTTAGACAAGCATGGGCAACTTTAATAACATGCTCAAGTTTCCGAGGTTGCTCTTCAACTTTCGCAGCTAGGAATAAGGTGGTTGGAGAAATTATCTGTAACAAAATAAATTGATTTTAATATATTAATATGTAAACATGTTGCAAATTGTCTGTATGGAGAAAGCAGTCAGTCAGGCTGACTATACAAAATGAAGAAAAGTAAATACTTACATTTCTGTGGAATTTGGTGAAAGAGTGGAACATGTAAAATCTATGCATGTAAACAATTGCTGTATTTATTGTAAGTTGTGAGCTGGAGAAAATGGGTTAAGGAATTCAAGTATATTTCAACGTATGCTGTTTCATCAATTAGCTAAAATTATGTATTTTAGTCCACAGATCACAATTGCGTTTACAATCAGTCCAAATGTTACATATTTTTTCACATAATGGTCTTTTGACCAATCATATCAGCTTTAAAAATCTGATGTGATTGGTGTCAGTGGGAAAAAATATCACAATTGGGCTGCCTGTATAAACGCAGCCATTGTCATCCATGGGTTAAGCCATTAGTTACTTAATTAAATCAAGTCAATGAGATGTGGCAACTACTAATCATTTGATCCACGTTGTGTTGACAATGCCGGCTAGGTACTAGCGACCTATTAGATAAGGTACAGTAGCTAGATAGATTTTATCCAGTAAGCAAAATACTAAACATGACAACTGAGCAAATTAAAATGACAAATACAACAAAGCACGTTCTGCTTTACCTGATTGAACTTGCTCGCGCTAACTAGCGATAGCAAGCTAAGCAACTTAGTCACAACGAACTAGCTAGCTTGACAGGCCAGTTCAATGCAACTATAGCTGGCTAGTGTTGGCATGCTGGGCAGCTATCACTTGTCTAAGCGAAGGAACTATGATTCATCATAAAACATCAGCGTTAGCTAACTAACATTTCAGTTACGGTAACTAACAAGTAGTGGGATAGTGGGATAGTTAGCTGCTAGCATGGCTAGTTTGCTACCTAGAGCCAGAGAGATGCCCTTCGTGTTGAATGTTGGTGGGTGATGTTGGCTAGTTAAACTTGGATGGGTAATTTCTACACCTCACTGGCACATTTGAAATGTTCTACTATGACAAAATAATGTGGAACATCACCTGCCTGTAGTGCGTGCCCCAGAACCCGGGGAAACGGGCCTACAAAGAGCGCTATGTAAATCATCCTTTCTTCGACATGTCTGATGACTGCACGCTTGTTTATAAAGGATACACGTTGAGTCTCTGGCCCATATCTTGAATGAGGTTAGCCGCCTGCTGTCGGTAAGATAGCTCCCTGTCCGGATCCACTCCCGAACGGCGGGACGGCGTGGCTTCGATCTGCTCCCGGGTGAAAAACCATTTTGAAGAGGATCCCCGGCACGCCGCCATAGCTCTCCAGCTTTCACACAGCACAACAAGGACCGAATGGACGCATGCGCGGCACGAACCGGAAATCAATAGTTTTTCTTTGATAGCTTTTTTTGACACAGCCAAACCAACTGGTAGTGCATCATCGCCACCATTCGTCCTGGAGTGTGAACTTCACGATTCTCTTTTAATGTGTAGCTTAGTGCGCACAATTTTATTAGTAGGCTAATTTTAATTCGGTTACAGCCAATAAAAGCAATATCAGAGAGGAAGAGGCGAATCTTGGCAATATGTGGTAGCAACGCCCCTTTCCTAATGATCCCTCTACCTACATGTCCTGATGGACAAAGATAGCGGATAAATGAACAACAATTGTTAACAGTTCCGGTCTGCTTAAGGGGTGGCTCTCCCATATGCACCAATGCATTAGCAACTGGGTCTGGTCTTCTTAGTTCGTTGAATGTATATGAACCAGAAAAAGAAGGAGCAAGTGAGATATATCGCTTTCTCTTCCATCTCTGCTGATGGAGGCTCAGCAATGGCAGTTCATGGTTGTGACTAGATGGCGTACAGCCAGCAGGTTAGGAGAGCATTTGAGCAAATCCCTTTTCTTACCTCAACCAAATTTTTCCAGAACCAAAAAATAAACATTTTCAAGGAACAGAAACAGAACAGGGACAAAAGTGATCCATACTGTTCCGTAACAGAACCGTTATTTTAAATGCATGGGAACTGGTTAATAAAGTTATTTAATGCACCAGACATTTTTTTCTAGTCATACAACAAAACACCTATGCAAAGCCCTCACTCTGTCCCTCAGAAACATATTCCAGTGTCTGCCTGCAAGCTGAAATTTTTTGCCTGTGCGTGTTTTTTGCTACCTGCTCCTCCCCCTTCAAAGCATAGGCTACTGTACTGACATTACATGCTTGTTTCAGAAGACAGAGATTTTTTATTGGCTAGATAATGCATGTTACAAGAAGATGCCCAGTGTCTCAAGCCTCCTCAACCCTCTCTAGCGCTCACCCCACCCACAAAATTTCAGTCACATCTTGCGCCATAGGCTACACTTTCTGTCCATCACGCATGTAAACAACTAGCTTGCCTACTTTATCCACACTTGATTGGTGAAGTAATTTAAATGAGCTCAATGTAAAAAATAATAATTTCACAGGTTAAAAAAGGAACAGAATGGAATGATCTAAACCAGTACTTTTTGTTATAAAAGCTTTATGAATGCATGGATAAAAACACCTACAGTAAAGTGTTACCAAATATTTTCTGTTGCAATCTTCAGTTGGCTCCTCTTATATTAAATGTATAAAAAAAAAGTATTAGTGTGATATAATGCTTACTTTGAGAATGTAAGTGCAGTTTACATTTAGCCATAGAATCAATGACCAAAGAAATACATAATATCAACTTCTGGAATTGATGTCTAACTTTTTTTCAGAACAGAAAATTTACCTGATTTACGTTTTCAACAGCCGGGAAAATACGTATTTTCACCTTTCATCCAGAACTTAATATTAACCTAACTTCAACATCTGGAAAACACCTTTTCAATGTAATTTTGCTTACTGGGTATTAAGCTTGAAGTACGCGATGGACTGCTGATTGACGTGATAACTCATGAGGAACATTTCAACAGAGAAATTTAAGCACTGTTCCCTACTTTTAAGTAAATTTGATACTCATGATTTGGACTAATAATTCAACAACATCTAGATCCACTCGAATTCGCACACCGCCCAACAGATCCACAGATGACGCGATCTCAATCGCACTCCACACTGCCCTTTCCCACCTGGACAAAAGGAACACCTATGTGAGAATGCTGTTCATTGACTACAGATCATCACTAAGCTCATCACTAAGCTAAGGACCCTGGGACTAAACACCTCCCTCTGCAACTGGATCCTGGACTTTCTGATGGGCCGCCCCCAGGTGGTAAGGGTAGGCAACATCACATCTGCTACGCTGACCTTCAACATGGGGGCCCCTCAGGGGTGAATGTTTAGTCCCCTCCTGTACTCTGTTCACCCACAACTGCGAGGCAAAGCACGACTCCAACACCATCATTAAGTTTGCTGATGACAACAGTGGTAAGCCTGATGAGACAACAATGAGACAGCCTATTGGGAGAAGGTCAGAAAACTGGCAGTGTGGTGCCAGAACAACAACTTCTCCCTCAACATGAGCAAGAAAAAGGAGCTGATCGTGGACCACAGGAAAATGAGGGTCGAACACGCCCCCATTTACATTGACGGGGCTGTAGTGGAGCGGGTCAAGAGATTCAAGTTGCATGGTGTCCACATCACCAACAAAGTATAATGGTCCAAACACACCAGACTGTCATGAAGAGGGCACAACAACACCTTTTCCCCCTCAGGAGACTGAAAATATTCTCCAGCTGCACCATCGAGAGCATCCTGACCGGTTGCATTACTGCCTGGTATGGCAACTGCCCAACCGTAAGGCGCTACAGAGGGTAGTGCGTATGTCCCAGTACATCACTGGGGCCAAGCTTCCTACCACCCAGGACCTCTATACTAGGCTGTGTCAGAGGAAGGCCCCCCAAAAATTGTCAAAGACTCCAGTCACCCAAGTCATAGACTGTTCGCTCTGCTTCCGCACGGCAAGCGGCACCAGAGCGCCAAGTCCAGGACCAAAAGGCTCCTTAACAGCTTCTACCCCCAAGCCATGAGACTGCTGAACTGCACTTGAAGACTGCACTTGAAGAAATGTTCTGGATTGACTGACCTTCATGTCTTAAAATAATGATTGACTGTCGTTTCTCTTTGCTTATTTGAGCTTCTGTATACCACCCCTAAATTGTCACAACACAATTGATTGGCTCAAACACATTAAGAAGAAATTCCACAAATTAACTTTGAACAAGGCACACCTGTTAATTGTAATGCACTACCTCATGAAGCTGGTTGAGAGAATGCCAAGAGTGTGCAAAGCTGTCATCAAGGCATATGGTGGTTACTTTGAATAATCTCAAATATAAAATACACTTTTTTTGGTTACTACATGATTCCATATGTGTTATTTCATAGTTTTGATGTCTTCACTATTATTCTACAATGTAGAAAATTGTAAAACTAAAGAAAAACCCTTAAATGAGTAGGTGTGTCCAAACTTTTGGCTGGTACTGTATGTATAGCTGGCTAACATTAATTGTGAATTTCAGTGCAACTTCTCACTTAAATTGCATTGCAAGAGTGACTCAGCTCACACAACTCCCATTCTTCTTCTTCTTCTTTAGGATTATGTTGGTGGATTGCATCCACATTTTAGGTGCATACACCGCCACCTACTTTACTGGTGTGTGAGGCCATTCATTGCCTTGCCAACTATTACCTGTCAACAAAAAAAACACCCCATTCCACTTTTTAACCCTATCTAATCCTGCTCCAGACCAACAGTCTGAGAGGACAGAACACTATCTCTCAAAATCCCTTGCAAATGTTCTGCAGTAAATCCTCCAATCCCAAGTACTTCCCTGCCGCAGCCACCACCACCTCTATTTTCTGTGACTTACGATTCATTTCTGAAGTACAACCATGGCTATGAATGCTAAAAAGTTCACCTTACTGAAGCACATATTCTTCCCATCAAATCTCTCTCTTCATCTCTGCCTATCCACAGGAATCCTCTCAGTATCTCTCACCCTGTACCCATCTTCCTCTACCACTCTCTTCACTGCTTTAGCATTCGACACTTTCTGTACAACTCTAACCCTGGCAACCTCAACCTGCCTTTCTCTCACCAGACACCTCAAATCTCCAACCCAATGGGCACCCCCACAGCTAAAACACACAAGTTTATCCATCAATACTACATTCTTTTATCTCATGCCTTTCTGCACACTGCTCAAATCTAGGAATTTCCCTACACACTGCTGCAACATATCCATAAACTTGACAGCTAAAACACCATAGTATATTCGGAACAAAATATCTTAACCTTGTCGACTCTACATCAAAACTCAGGACAGGCAATGTCTTCTCCGTAGCCACACGCTCTCCACCGGATCTGCGCCACACCAAATGGCGGGCATCACAGACATCGGGAATTTTCAATCTAACTGATCCTCCTCAACACTTAATGCCACCCCCGGTTTCACTCCTTTCAAAAGCGCCCTGCTCCAGAGAGCGACGCAAGTCACATTCCTAATCGCGTGATCCGGAGTGCACACTCCCTCTGGACTGAAGAAACACAATAAATCATAATTAAATCCACTCCAAGTTACTCTCACCAACTCAACAGTCTCCAACCTCTTCTCCACCCAACCTGACACCACATTTTTATAAGCCAAAATCGCAGGATCCATACTCTTCACAAACCTCACTCCCACTGGACCAGAAACATCCTTTTCATTCTCGGGACAAGACCCGAACTCGGCAGTCCTCACCGCAGATACTATATCCATGCTCTCGTAAGGTTCCGTCTCTGAGCTACTAGAGCACGTATCCCTCTTTTTACACTTGACCCCAACATCCTCACTACACTGCTTTCCTCTACACTCAGCTCCTTCTCGCCCGTCATCACTGCACCTGCCACCACAATTACTTCACCCTCTCTCTTCACATTCCCTTTCCTTCTCTTACTCTTCCATATTCCATCAAAACACAATGCCCCACTCAATATTTATTAATAATAAGTTCTACTTTCTTCCTTATCCGCCATCTTCCCAAACATTCAGCCACCCGAAGCTCCCATTTTGCTCGTTGTGCTTCTTTGTAAACAAACACACGTGACTGGCTCAAACATGTTTTGGGAAACTAGTAACGGTGAGCTTCATAATTAACAATAATCTAACAGGTGAAACAATGAACACGATGTGCTTTATCTTTTACCTAGTGCACAAGTTGACTGCAGGTATTTATTTTAAAAGTACTATTATTCAAATTAATTAAAAAAACTTATTGACGGTATTGGAAAATCTTACTGATGGCATTTCTAAATACCTCGGGATACAGTGTATTACGGTATACCGCCCAACCCTACTTGAAAGCCCACCTTACTGACGGATCATTCATTTGTAGTCCTATCTGTACTGGCAAAAGCTTACTACTCGCCAGGAGCCTCTTAGGGTCCCTCCCCCTTGACCCATCTTCCTCTACTTTCTTCACTGCCTCAGCATTTTACATCTTCTAACCGTGGCAACCTTAACCTGCCTCTCTCGCACCGGACACTTCTGATCCCCAGCACCATGGGCACCCCTTCAAGTAACACATACCACTTATTTCACTGATACTACACATGTCTTTGTCTCATGCCCTTCTGCACACTTCTCACAACTAGGAACCTCACTCCTACATACTGCTGCCACATGCCCATAAGTTTGACAACTAAAACACTAATGGGTTAAGCACAAAATCTCATAAGGGTTAACTGAAATATCTTAACACTACTTTGTCTGGTAAAGGCTCAACATCAAAACTCTAAAGAACAGACACAATGATTCTTCTGTTTCACCACACTCACCCCCGGGTCTGCGTCGCACCAAACGGAGAGGGTCACAAACACTGGGATATAATCAATTGCTCCAACTCCACATTTAAAGCTACCCCACAAATCACTCCTTTCAATGGTGCCTTGTTCCTAAGAACAAAGCAAGAATCAGATCTTGACCCGAGTTGACTGGAGTTCTGCTCTGTTTTCTTGACCCGAGCTGACTGGAGTACTACTAACTCTGAACTTGACGCCACTCACCCTCGGAACTCAACTCTTCCTCTCTATCAGTCTCCACACCATAAACTCTCTCTGTCTCTTAGCTGTGTCCTTTGCCTTTCTACATCCCCTGTGTCTATTAAACATTTTTGCTCTTCAATTCGTGGCTTAGCCTATTCCATGCAACCAAAACATGTGGACGGACAGCCGGCCTGGCATCTTCCGCTCCAGAGGCAGTGCCATTGAGGCAATCTCCATTTTTAAGTAGTCAATTTTCTTCTACTATTTCTATGAGTTGGCAAACAAACTAAAAGGTTGCATACTGCCACCTGCAGTTTGAAGAGGTATAAAGCATGGTGCTGCCCATGCTATAAAAGGCTTTTGGGCACTAGATGCATCTATAATTCTCTGAGTGTCACTGAATAGACTAGATGATTTCCACCTTTTTTGCAATTCTAGAAGTAGTTTGAAACCAGTGGAACCAGCTGCTCTCAAACATCTTTGGTAAATCTTTCTCCATAATATTACAACTAATAACACATGTCAAACATTAACAGCATACAAAACTAACACCAATCAGAACATTTCCAATGCATAACAAGCTAAAATAGCCATCTAACTATTTTATTATAGAGATTAGCTAAAAGACTTGGAAAATTGTCTTACCACAGTAACGTTACCGTGTTTGAAGCATCCATTGCTGTAGCGGACTAAAACTCACCAAAAAAGCTGAGCAGAAACCAGCCTTTGTTGAATCTAGGTCTGACTACATCGATTCGCCCAAGGTCAATAAAATTGTAACCATGAAACACCTACCTTGTACCTATGTTTATCCTCTGTAGGTGAGTGGTTTATTTTGCTTTTCAATAAAGAATCAAATACAACCACAACTTTTTGCTCGTTTCTGTTTCTTGAAGATAGTAGCTCAGTGTGAATGTGCATGTGTCAATTGAATCTCAGATTATGTTTGTAAATTAAATCAAGGCTATAAAATGTGCAATACAAAATCAAATAACTGCTGTTCTTTCGCAATATCAAATGTTTTTCTATATTTTTTCTCCCCAATTTCGTGGTATCCAATTGGTGGTTACAGTCCTGTCCCATCGCTGCAACTCCCGTATGGACTCGGGAGAGGCGAAAGTGAAGAGCCGTGCGTCCTCAGAAACACAACCCAGCCAAGCCGCACTGCTTCTTGACACAATGCTCACTTAACCCGTAAGCCAGCCGCACCAATGTGTCGGAGGAAACACCATACACCTAGCAATGGTGTCAGCGTGCACTACCGCCCGGCCTGCCACAGGAGTCGCTAGTGTGCGATGGGACAAGAACATCCCTGTTGGCCAAACCCTCACCTAACCCGGACGACGCTGGGCCAATTGTGCGCCACTCCATTAGTCTCCCAGTCGCGGCCGGCTGCGACAGAGCCTGGACTCAAACCAGGATCTCTAGAGGCCTTAGACCACTGTGCCACTCGGGAGGCCCATTTCTCAATATCTCTGGAAAGAAAATGCATAGGAGCCAGCAGCGGCTCCATCTCTCAGAGCAGTCATCCCTCAGGGTCTCTATGCTGCCACCTACTGATATGTCATCTCTCAGTGCATTGCATCTCTCAGGAAAAGTGGGGGTGTCGAAAGGAGTGGGCGTTTTGAAAGGAACAATGTAAGGAAAAGTGGGGATTTCAAAAGGAGTCTTAACACTAGAAGCGCTGGAATTCAATAGGCTCCAGCTCTCTATGCTATTGCTGACTACAAACGATCTTTAACTGGGCTAATAACTCACTAACTAGCAAAGGATATGAACAAAATGTGCACATGGCTACATGCAGCACTTGCTTTGATCTCAAAACAAGTGCATCTACTCACGACCACAGCTATAAACACCGTCCAGTAAATTGCACAGACCCATATACGGCAGTGATCTATTTGGCCTACAGCAGCTCTGATTGGTTGTGCCGCACAGGTCTGTGTAGAGTATGGGCTGAGTCATGCGCAATATAATCCTACTACTATACGTTCTTCTGGCTCAGTGCCGTCCAGACACACAAACCTGAAACCCTCTTCCCTGAGTTGGACCTCCAGTAGCGTGAGGAAGCGTGTGAACAGAGACAACCAGACTGTGAGCAGGCTAGACATTAGGGCCTCCAACTTGGAGCTGCTCATCCAGTTTTCTGAGAGGTTGCTCTCCTCTTTTTCCTGAGGAAACTCCACCAGCTCACTGGCCTTGATCTGGCCTCTGCACAGAGAACTCCGCACCTGCTCGGTACGTATGACCTCTGCGATGCAGAGTCTGCAGTAGACGTGTGCACAGTGTGTGATGACGAGCAGACGGACAGTCCAGACACATAGCACACTCACATCAGAGCCACTGCACCAGCACCAGCCTCAGACGTTCTCTCAACTCTCCAGGAGTCACAGCAACCCCACCTGTGTGTGTAGTGGTCTTGCACAGTAGGTCAGTAGGTGGCAGCAGAACTGTCTCAGCCTGAATAGGATAGCCAGAACATCCACGTAGTTCCTGAGGACAGTCCCCTCTGCAACGTACCTGCTGATGGTGGTGCGCCCCTCTGTGCGTGCCAGCTCGTTTTTCTCCCTTTCTGTGTCAGCGCTACTTCTTCTATTCAGTATATACATCTCATATGTATATACTGTATTCTATACTATCTATTGCATCTTAGCCTATGCCGCTCTGACATTGCTCTGACATTGCTCATCCATATATTTATATATTCTTATTCCATTCCTTACTTAGATTTGTGTGTATTAGGTATTTGTTGTGGAATTGTTAGATATTACTTGTTAGATATTGCTGCACTGTCAGAACTAGAAGCACAAGCATTTCGCTACACTCACAATAACATCTGCTTCCCATGTGTATGTGACCAATAACATTTTATTTGATGCCACCAGAGGTCTCTTCACAGCTCCCAAGTCCAGAACAGACTATGGGAGGCGCACAGTACTACATAGATAGGGCCATGACTAAATGGAACTCTATTCCAGATCAAGTAACTCATCCAAGCAGTAAAATATGATTTAAAAAACAGAAAAAGACACCTTATGGAACAGCGGCTACTTTGAAGCAACATAGACATAGGCACAGACACATACATTCAAACACACGATAACATACACTATACACACACCTACACATGGATTTTGTGTTGTAGACATGTGGTAGTAGAGTAGGGGCCTGAGGGCACACACTTAATATGTTGTGAAATCGGTTGTGAATGTATTGTCATGTTTAAAAAAAATATATAACTGCCTTCATTTTGCTGGACCCCAGGAAGAGTAGCCAAGGCAGCAGCTAATGGGATCCATAATAAATACAAATACAAACGTTACTTTAACAGGCTAGGTTAGCTAACGTTAGCTTGGTAGATTATAGCCACGTTAATGTTAGACAACAATACAAACCTAGTATACATACACCAAAGACACAACTCACAGTGAACGGCAAGATGTTTTGCCTAACTGAAATTCCTTACCATCATCTCTGCTAACTAAGTCCATGAGGAAGACTCACTGAAAGTTTGAAACGCAGCATAACAAATCTGCCCAATTAGCTTATTCACTTGAAATACGACTAAGTTATGCACTAAATTTAGTGTTTACTGGATGTACACTACAATGTATACTACAATAAATGAATGTACACTACAATACCAAAAGTATGTGGACACCTGCTCATCGAACATTTCATTCCAAAATCATGGGCATTAATATGGAAATGGTCCGTTGCTGCTATAACTGCCTCCACTCTTCTGGGAAGGCTTTCCACTAGATGTTGGAACATTGCTGCAGGGACTTGCTTCCATTCAGCCACAAGAGGCTAAGATGCATAGGCATAGGCGAAGATGCAATAGATAGTATAGAATACAGTATATACATATGAGATGAGTAATGCATGATATGTAAACAGTGGCATTATTAAAATTACTAGTGTTCCATTTATTAAAGTGGCCAGTGCTTACAAGTCTGTATGTAGGCAGCAGCCTCACTGTGCTAGTGAGGTCGGGCACTGATGTTGTGCGATTAGGCCTGGCTCGCAGTTGGCGTTCCAATTCATCCCAAAGGTGTTTGTTGGGGTTGAGGTCAGGGCTTTGTGCAGGCCAGTCAAGTTCTTCCACAACGATCTCGACAAAACATTTCTGTATGGACCTCGCTTTATGCACGGGGGCATTGTCATGCTGAAACAGGAAAGGGCCTTCCCCAAACTGTTGCCAGAATAGTCTAGAATGTCATGCTGTAGCGTTAAGATTTCACTTCACTGGAACTAAGGGGCCTTGCCCGAACCATGAAAAACAGCCCCAGACCATTATCCCTCCATTATTCCTCCTCTTGGCACTATGCATTCGGGCAGTTCTCCTGGCATCCGCCAAACCCAGATTTGTCCATCGGACTGCCAGATGGTGAAGCGTGATTCATCACTCCAGAGAATGCGTTTCCACTGCTCCAGAGTCCAATGGCGGCGGGCTTTACACCACTCCAGCCGACGCTTGGCATTGTGCATGGTGATTTTAGCCTTGGCTGCTCGGCTATGGAAACCCATTTCATGAAGCTCCTGATGAACAGTTATTGTGCTGAAGTTGCTTTCAAAGGCAGTTTGGGACTATGTTGTGAGTGTTGCAACTGAGGATAGATGATTTTTACACGCTACGCACTTCAGCACTCTGCAGTCCAGTTCTGTGATCTTCATGGCTTAGCCATTGTTGCTCTTAGATGTTTCCACTTCAAGTTAACAGCACTTACATTTGCCCGGGGCAGCTCTAGCAGGGCAGAAATTGACGAACTGACTTGTTGGAAAGATGTCATCCTAAGACGGTGCCACGTTGAAAGTCACTGAGCTCTTCAGTAAGGCCATTCTACTGCCAATGTTTGTCTATGGAGATTGCATGGTGTGGCTGAAATAATCGAATCCACTCATTTGAAGGGGTGTCCACATACTTTTGTATATATTGTGTATGTTGCAAAACCGAAAACGATGTTTTGGTTGGTAATGTGAACCATAGATTAAGCTATAATACACACATATTTTATGATTCTACCTGTGTTTATTATAATAAAACAACAAGGTGCATCCAGCGTACTGTTTTTTGCTATGTGTATTTTGCGCCACCTTGTGGACTCATGCTTTCAAATTGCTGAAAACCCTCACTATTGATTGAGTTGCATTCACTCATACCATTCAATCCATTACCGAAGTTTAATCTATTACTTGTAAAACCAGATACTGTAGGCAACCTTGAAAAGTAACCTCTTAAAATAATTAATATCAAACTAGAATATATTTACAAACCAATAGTTTAAGTAATTATTGTCAATCAAGTTGGCCCAGGTAACCCTCACACTCAATGCTATTATTTGCCAGAAAGAAATTAGAGAAATCGTTTATGGAATCCAAATCCAGTGATACTGTATATTGACAGTTGTTTTTTTGAGCGGGGTTCTTGCATTTTGCGCATGGTTGCGTGCAAGGATTTCGAGGGAGGGGTGAAAAAGTTGCTGTGTTTCAAATAGACAATTCAGCATCACATGGCAGTCTTATGTCTAGCAAATGCATGTGCTGATAATCAGATCTCTCCTACACAAGTGAAACAAAATAACCTTAATTTAGGAATCTGCTCACGTCAGAGTTGACAGGGAGGGGTGTGGGGTCTGTTGCTGCTGCTGATGCTGTGGTGTGGATATTGCGTTTATCTTTCTTCTAGTCATCGCTGCCTTCACTTCGTGCTTGTCAACACCGGCGGCATTCGCGCCCTGGATGGCTGCACTTGGCAGTCCTTTGTGAGATTATTTTCCCGAGGACTATTGACCTATAAGTAAACCATGACTGACCCAACGGCACAAGATTCCTTCCCGGTCCCGGACCCCACAATCGTGGATCCTTCAGCTGTAAGAAACGGCGGATGCGCTCCGGAGGCGAACCTATCCAAAAGACCGAGTCAGGGCGATCCTTTCAATATGGACCGGGACCAAGAGATGAAAATCACGGACAGCGTTGAGGGACAAGGTAGTAAGTAATGCAGGGATTACAAACTTTATTGTTGTAAAAGTAAATCCCCACTTCGATGTGATGGATTGGCACTTCTGGACTTTACTTATAGGCCTAGCATCTAGAAAGTTATTTATAATTTTTTTAATAAATTATGAATTTGGTAAATTGTTAATGTGTTCTTCAAATAATTTACAACGTGCATAATAGCCTATCAAATACATGACAAATAATATTTTTCTTGCCATTATATTTATCAAGGTGTTAATTGAATGTGACATATTTTTTTCTGGGTGAATCACAAAAACCCTTATGTGAATGTGTATAGGTTATCAAACAATACAAAAATTAATGTACATTCTGAGCCCTAAATCAGTCTGTAACATATATAGTTTTTAAGAGAGATAATAAGATACAGCTTACAAAAAAGTCCTGCAAGAGAGTAGAGAGTCTTTGGTGATGCAGTGGTTATGAAAATCCACTCAATATTCAGAAGTTTTGTCACTCTCTCAATCTCTTTCACACTCTCTTTCACACTCACGCTCTCTCACGCTCTCTCTCTCTCTCTCTCTCTCTCTCTCTCTCTCTCTCTCTCTCTCACACACACACACACACACACACACACACACACACACAGGTCAGCACATACACTTGTTTTAAGTCCCTGTTTGAAAGAATTGTGTTCACAACCGCAAAATGTGCTATTGTCCTCAGAAAGTGTGAAAGAGTCATCCAGTGGTGTAGTGGAGGGTATACGCAGGTATACCCACTTATTTTTCCGTGGGCGTTCCCGTATACTCACTTAATCCCCACTGATACGTACCAAAGTAGTGTAGTGGAGGTAGACGCCGTTTCAATTAAGAAGGCTGATGGAACAGATCAGCATGTTTAGCTTAAAATGTTGATAAACTATGTACAGACGGCGGTAGACCTGGAAACCTGTACAGACGGCGGTAGACCTGGAAAACAACGTTCTGTAACGTGCACCCCACATGAAAGCGGTTTCATGGACAGAGATAGACATATCAGTTAGAAATTTAGAAAGAGGGGGGATTTAAATATGCAACAACTATCGTAGGTTGCTAATATGACTAGGGTAATGTATTTGGCTGCTAGACAATGAAAGACAGTTGAAATAAAATCAATAGAACATTAGAAAGCATATGAGTAAGTCATACAAATAATTGCCTCCAGGTTTCTATGGTGGAATTATTTTTATATTGCCATTCATATATATATTTATATTGCCATTCATCTGATCACTCAGATAGCCCCTCGCTGATTATCCTTTACATGATCTCTTTCACAAGTTTGATCATAATCCCTTTGTTATCCACATGGAGACTTGAAAATTATAAAAAATATGAATGATTGTCTCGGATCCCTCTGGAACTTTCTCTGGAACACACCTAGCCCCTATTCCCACTGATTGTATTTGTATACAGTCGTGGACAAACGTTTTGAGAATGACACAAATATACATTTTCACAAAGTCTGCTGCTTCAGTTTGTATGATGGCAATTTGCATATACTCCAGAATGTCATGAAGAGTGATCAGATGAATGGCAATTCATTGCAAAGTCCCTCTTTGCCATGCAAATGAACTGAATCCCCAAAAAACATTTCCACTGCATTTCAGCCCTGCCACAAAAGGACCAGCTGACATCATGTCAGTGATTCTCTCATTAACACAGGTCATGCTGATTGAGTTCGAATAACAGACTGGAAGCCTCAAAAGGAGGGTGGTGCTTGGAATCATTGTTCTTTCTCTGTCAAGCATGGTTACCTGCAAGGAAACACGTGCCGTCATCATTGCTTTGCACAAAAAGGGCTTCACAGGCAAGGATATTGCTGCCAGTAAGGTTGCACCTAATCAACCATTTATCGGATCATCAATAACTTCAAGGAGAGCAGTTCAATTGTTGTGAAGAAGGCTTCAGGGTGCCCAAGAAAGTCCAGCAAGTGCCAGGACTGTCTCCTAAAGTTGATTTAAGGGCAGCAAAGAAGCCACTTCTCTCCAGGAAAAACATCAGTGACAGACTGATATTCTGCAAAAGGTACAGGGATTGGACTGCTGAGGACTGGGGTAAAGTCCTTTTCTCTGATGAATCCCCTTTCCAATTGTTTGGGGCATCCGGAAAAAAGCTTGTCCGGAGAAGACAAGGTGAGCGCTACCATCAGTCCTGTGTCATGCCAACTGTAAAGCATCTTGAGACCATTCATGTGTGGGGTTGCTTCTCAGCCAAGGGAGTGGGCTCACTCACAATTTTGCCTAAGAACACAGCCATGAATAAAGAATGGTACCAACAGATCCTCCGAGAGCAACTTCTCCCAACCATCCAAGAACAGTTTGGTGACGAACAATGCCTTTTCCAGCATGATGAAGCACCTTGCCATAAGGCAAAAGTGATAACTAAGTGGCTCGGGGAACAAAACATCGATATTTTGGGTCCATGGCCAGGAAACTCCCCAGACCTTAATCCCATTGAGAATTTGTGGTCAATCCTCAAGAGGCGGGTGGACAAACAAAAACCCACAAATTATGACAAACTCCAAGCATTGATTATGCAAGAATGAGCTGCCATCAGTCAGGATGTGGCCCAGAAGTTAATTGACAGCATGCCAGGGCGGATTGCAGAGGTCTTGAAAAAGAAGGGTCAACACTGCAAATATTGACTCTTTGCATCAACTTCATGTAATTGTCAATAAAAGCCTTTGACACTTATGAAATGCTTGTAATTATACTACAGTATTCCATAGTAACATCTGACAAAAATATCTAAAGACACTGAAGCAGCAAACTTTGTGGAAATTAATATTTGTGTCATTCTCAAAACTTTTGGCCACGACTTTATATGTGCCCTTTGTTCACCATGGTGCTGTCGATTATTGTTACTATGTCCATTGGTGCGTGTTGAGTACCTGTGCTGTGTGTTTTGGGCTTTCGTGCCCTTGTGGATTGCACAGATGATTACAGGTCTCGTCCCGTGTGTTAATCATTGTGCGCGTGTGTTATTTATTCGAGGTACTCCTCGCTCTTTTGTTTGGGTTTCAACCCTGTGTTTTTGTATAGTGTTTGTTTGGTCTTCGTCCCCGTGCCTTTACACGGCACGCCGTAATTTGGGTGCAATAAAGGACCCTATTACGCATACCTGCGTCTGTCTCCCGAATCTCTTTATACCAACGTGACATGGATATGACCAAGGATATGACCAAGGCCCCAATTATGCTTATCATAACTCCCACCCCCACTTGGCATTCGTCTTTGTAATAGTGTGAGATTACACATGGTGGCCCTTTCCATGCCAAATTATTAACTTTTTTTTGCTTTATGCTGTAATATTTATATTTACGCTTAATGGAAATCCATTACCAATTGTGTCATATGATGACCAGAGCCGTTGTAATGAGATGGTAATAAGGTAATATAACATAATTGCCCTAAAAATTATAGTATTTATTTTTTGGGCAATCTCTGCATAAATTTTACAAGTAGAGAGGTTCAAGACCCTTAACCCCCTTGGAATTAAGATTGGAGTGATTGGTTGATTGGCAGATGTGCTTGGATTCCAGTGCAATTAGGAAATAAACTTTATGTAGAATTTGTATGTTTTCCATTAAGTCCTCCAACCAGGGGAGAGGGGGGTAGGGGCATAATAAATAAAACAATACAGTATATAAAAAAAAGGGGATTAGAAATTATGCAGGTAATGTTACTTCATAGACTTAAATTCTATCTGCTTATTTCATAGCTGATTATCCCCCCTCCCCCCACCAAGGACCGCCTACTCTAGTACTGTAAGTGCCTATCAAAAGCTTCTGTTGAAGACAGACAGGTAAAGTGGTGAATGAGGTGAAACCCTAACTTCCTTAAAAGGATCCACTCACCCGCCCTCTGGTTATTCTCAAGCATGCTTCTCTTCTTCACACTCTTGCAAGCAGGGGAATGCGATGATACATCTCACTCATATTATTAGAGAACCAGGGTTAAGCAAGTAACCTTCTCTTTAAAATACTTGCCAATTTAATTAAATTGTTTATATATATAGTCACATAAACCAGATAGGTGTAGTGAAATGCGTTCATTTACAGGGTCAGCCATAGTAGTATGGCACCCCTGGAGCAAATTAGTGTTAAATGCCTTGCTCAAGTGCACATCGGCAGATTTTTCACCTTGTTTGCGCATGTATTCAAACCAACGACCTTTGTGTTTCTTGCCCAATGCTCTAACCGCTAGGCTACCTGCCACCCTAATTTCACTGCATCACTATGGGGATATGGCCAACATCTACAGTGGGGAAAAAAAGTATTTAGTCAGCCACCAATTATGCAAGTTCTCTCACTTAAAAAGATGAGAGAGGCCTGTAATTTTCATCATAGGTACACTTCAACTATGACAGACAAAATGAGGAAAAAATCCAGAAAATCACATTGTAGGATTTTTATGAATTTATTTGCAAATTATGGTGGAAAATAAGTATTTGGTCACATACAAACAAGCAAGATTTCTGGCTCTCACAGACCTGTAACTTCTTCTTTAAGAGGCTCCTCTGTCCTCCACTCATTACCTGTATTAATGGCACCTGTTTGAACTTGTTATCAGTATAAAAGACACCTGTCCACAACCTCAAACAGTCACACTCCAAACTCCACTATGGCCAAGACCAAAGAGCTGTCAAAGGACACCAGAAACAAAATTGTAGACCTGCACCAGGTTGGGAAGACTGAATCTGCAATAGGTAAGCAGTTTGGTTTGAAGAAATCAACTGTGGGAGCAATTATTAGGAAATGGAAGACATACAAGACCACTGATAATCTTCCTCGATCTGGGGCTCCACGCAAGATCTCACCCCGTGGGGTCAAAATGATCACAAGAACGGTGAGCAAAAATCCCAGAACCACACGGGGGGACCTAGTGAATGACCTGCAGAGAGCTGGGACCAAAGTAACAAAGCCTACCATCAGTAACACACTACGCCGCCAGGGACTCAAATCCTGCAGTGCCAGACGTGTCCCCCTGCTTAAGCCAGTACATGTTCAGGCCCGTCTAAAGTTTGCTAGAGAGCATTTGGATGATCCAGATGAGGATTGGGAGAATGTCAGATGAAACCAAAATAGAACTTTTTGGTAAAAACTCAACTCAACTCAACTTTGGAGGACAAAGAATGCTGAGATGCATCCAAAGAACACCATACCTACTGTGAAGCATGGGGGTGGGAAACATCATGCTTTGGGGCTGTTTTTCTGCAAAGGGACCAGGACGACTGATCCGTGTAAAGGAAAGAATGAATGGGGCCATGTATCGTGAGATTTTGAGTGAAAACCTCCTTCCATCAGCAAGGGCATTGAAGATGAAACGTGGCTGGGTCTTTCAGCATGACAATGATCCCAAACACACCGCCTGGGCAACGAAGGAGTGGCTTCAGTAAGAAGCATTTCAAGGTCCTGGAGTGGCCTAGCCAGTCTCCAGATCTCAACCCCATAGAAAATCTTTGAAAGTCCGTGTTGCCCAGCGACAGCCCCAAAACATCACTGCTCTAGAGGAGATCTGCATGGAGGAATGGGCCAAAATACCAGCAACAGTGTGTGAAAACCTTGTGAAGACTTACAGAAAACGTTTGACCTCTGTCATTGCCAACAAAGGGTATATAACAAAGTATTGAGATAAACTTTTGTTATTGACCAAATACTTATTTTCCACCATAATTTGCAAATAAATTCATAAAAAATCCTACAATGTGATTTTCTGGATTTATTTTCCTCATTTTGTCTGTCATAGTTGAAGTGTACCTATGATGAAAATTACAGGCCTCTCTCATCTTTTTAAGTGAGAGAACTTGCACAATTGGTGGCTGACTAAATACTTTTTTTCCCCACTGTATATCGCAAAACACACTCTACGAAACCAGGGAAGTCCCAACATTAGCAACCCTCTGAGGTCCCGAAACTAAGGGGGTATTGCCCCAAAAAGGTGCAGAGACAACCCATTAAGGGAAAACCTCATAACAAAGTGAGGGGAAACCCAATTCAAGGCGCATACAATCTCAACATGAAAATAGCTTCAAGTGTTTTGTCCAAATACTAGTGGATTCTAGTAATAAAAGAATGGTTCATTCATATCAATAACTTGCTAACATCAGATAACATTCATATATTAGCCATTTATGAGACTCACTTAGATAATTAATTTGATGTTACATCAGTAGCAATACAAGGATATAACGTCTACAGAAGAGACAGAAATTATTTCTGGGGAGGTATTGCTGTATATATTCAGAGCCATATCCCTGTAATTCTTAGAGAAGATATTATGTCAAGTGTTATTGAAGTGTTGTGGTTGCAGGTTCACTTGGCACATCTAAAGCCTTTTCTTTTGGGGTGTTGCTATAGGCCACCAAGTGCTAACAGTCAGTATCTAAATAATATGTGTGAAATGCTTGATAGTGTATGTGATGTAAACAGAGAGGTCTACTTTCTTGGTGACCTGAATATTGACTGGTTTTCATCAAGCCGTCCGCTCAAGATGAAGCTTTCCTACTGTAACCAGTGCCTGTAATCTGGTTCAGGTTATTAATCAACCTACCAGGGTGTTTACAAACACTACAGGAACAAGACCATCTACATGTATCGATCACATTTTTACTAATGCTGTAGAACTTTGTTCTAAAACTGTATCCGTATCCATTGGATGCAGTGATCACAATATAGTGGCTACATCCAGGAAAGCCAAAGTTCCAACAGTACAAAAGATTTTGCTGTGACTCTTAGGTGGATGATGTTAAAAATATTTATTGGTCTGATGTGATTAATGAGGAGCATCCAGACGCTGCACTTTACACAATTTATGCAATTGCTTCTTCCAATTATTGATAAACATGCACCTGTTAAGAAAATGACTGTTAGAACTGTTAAGGCTCCATGGATTGATGAGGATTTGAAAAACTGTATGGTTGAAAGAGATGGGGCAAAGGGAGTGGCTAATAAGCCTGGCTGCACATCTGACTGGCTGACTTACTGCAAATTGAGAAATTATGTGACTAAACTCAACAATAAGAAGAAGAAACTTTATTATGAAGCCAAGATCAATGATATAAAGAATGATGGAAAAAAACTTTGGAGTACTTCAAATGAAATTATGGGCAGAAAGACAAATTCAACTCGAATCAGATGGCTTATTCATCACAAAACCATTTGATGTTGCCAATTATTTTAATTATAATTTCATTGGCAAAGTGGGCAAATTTAGGCAGGAAATGCCAACAACGAACAGTGAGCAATTGTATTCATGCTACCCAAGAGTGGTAAAGCGGCCTTTACTGGTTCTAACAGCAGACCTATAAACTTGCTGCCAGCTCTTAGCAAACTGTTGGAAACAATTGTGTTTGACCAAATACAAGGCTATTTCTCTGTAAACAAATTAACAACAGATTTTCAGCATGCTTATAGAGAAGGGCAGTCAACATGTACTGCACTGACACAAATGACTGATGATTGGTTGAAAGAAATCGATAATAAGAAGATTGTGGGAGCTATACTGTTAGATTTCAGAGCAGCCTTTGATATTATTGACCATAACCTGTTGTTGAAAAAACTTATGTGCTATGGATTTTCAACCTCTGCCATAATGTGGATTCAGAGCTATCTATCTAATAGAACTCAAAGAGTTTTCTTTAATGGAAGCATCTCTAATGTCAAACATGTAAAGTGTGGTGTACCACAGGACAGCTCTCTAAGCCCTCTACTCTCTTCTATTTTTACCAGTGACCTGCCACTGGCATTAAACAAAGCATGTGTGTCGGTGTATGCTGATGATTCAACCATATACGCATCAGCAACCACAGCTATTGAAGACACTGAAACCCTGTTTTGGAATGGGTGGACAGTAATAAACTGGTCCATTGTATTTGGTGCAAATCATTCCTTAAGTGCTAGACCTCAGCTCTATCTGGTAATGAATGGTGTGGCTGTTTAACAAGTTGAGGAGACTAAATTACTTGGCGTTACCTTAGATTGTAAACTGTCATGGTCAAAACATATAGATTCAATGGTTGTAAAGATGGGGAGAGGTCTAGCCGTAATAAAGAGATGCTCTGCTTTTTTGACACCACACTTCAAAAAGCAAGTTGTGCAGGCTCTAGTTTTGTCTAATCTTGATTATTGTCCAGTCGCGTGGTCCAGTGCTGCAAGGAAAGACCTAGTTAAGCTGCAGCTGGCCCAGAACAGAGCAGTACGTTTTGCTCTTAATTTTAATCAGAGGGCTGATATAAATACCATAGATACCAGTCTTTCTTGGCTAAAAGTTGAGGAGAGACTGATTGCATCACTTCTTCTTTTTATAAGAAACATTAATGTGTTGAAAATCCAAAATTGTTTGCATAGTCAACTTACACACAGCTCTGACACACACACTTATCCCACCAGACATGCCACCAGGGGTCTTTTCACAGTCCCCAAATCCAGAAAGAATTCAATAAAGTGTACAGTATTATATAGAGCCCTTATTGCATGGAACTTCCTTCCATCTCATATTGCTCAAATAAACAGCAAACCTGGTTTAAAAAAACAGATAAAGCAACACTCGCGGCACAACGCCTCTCCCCTATTTGACCTAGATAGTTTGTGTGTATGCATTGATATGTAGGCTACGTGTGCCTTTAAAGAAAATGTATGTCGTTCTGTCCTTGAGCTGTTCTTGTCTATTGATGTTCTGTATTATGTCAATCTGTATTATGTTTCATGTTTTGTGTGGACCCCAGGAGGAGTAGCTGCTGCTTTTTCAACAGCTAATGGGGATCCTAATAAAAAAACAAATGCCAAATGAGATATGCTCCAAAAACAGTTCCCAATAGGTAAACTCATCAGAATATTGTCCCAAGAGAGAAGGGCCCACCCTCTTCTGAGGGTGGTTGCCCAATGAGAGAAGAGCATGACACCCTTGCCCAAGCTCTCTTACAATCAAAGTAGATGCGAACCGCACGTACTGGACAACTACGGGGACACATTTCTAGGGAAGGTGACAGGTGAAAAGCCATAGTCTCCAAGGTGCAACAATGGGAGAAGAAAATAAATTGACCCGAGCCAAAGATGGGGTTAGGTACATTAACCTGAAAAACATCTGGGCAGACAGTCCAGACATACGCTTAGGGCAGTAGTGAAGCAAAAGGAATATTATATCTCCACGCTTTAAGCACAAAAGACATGTCCCAGGACGAGCTAAAATCTTAGCGACTGGGCGTTAGCAACATGCCCCCCTTAGAGACGACACAACAGTTATGGATAAACTGTATAACTGTCGGAGCCTTGGCAGGCAGAGAAAGATGAATCTTCTCTCCATCCAAAAGATCCCGCAGGGAGTGTAGGACCATGGAGTGTAGGAAGGAACAATCGGTATAGTCACACCACTTCTCCACAAAAAAAGCGTAACAACTGTAAAACAGAGAGCGTGCATAAGGGGCTGGCACTCTTTTCCAAGAGTTGTGGGCCTGTCTCTTTTCCTAGTCTCCCCCTTTTCTCTCATTGGCTATCCCCAAAGCTAAAGTGTCTATTGTTTGCTAAATACTTTAGTCTGAGACTGCCACTATTGAAGTCGTTTGTGGTGACGAGGGGCGCGTGGGGTGTTGTACAAAGCAAAGTCGTCAGCGATTGGATTGTCTCTAACCAATCAGAATATCAAAGCCAATGACTCATTTTCTAAATGCGTCTTTCATGTCAAATCAAATTTTATTAGTCACATGCGCCAAATACAACAGGTGTAGACCTAACAGTGAAATGCTTACTTATGAGCCCCTAACCAACAATGCAGTTTAAAACATATATAAAATATGAATAAGAATAAGAAATAAAAGTAAAAAGTAATTAAAGAGCAGCAGTGAAACAACAATATCGACACTATATACAGGGGTGTACCGGTACAGAGTATCGGGGGCACCGGTTAGTCGAGGTAATTGAGGTAATATGTACATGTAGGTAGAGTTATTAAAGTGAATATGCATAGATGATAACAACAGAGAGTAGCAGCAGTGTAAATGAGGGGGCAATGCAAATAGTCTGGGTAGCCATTTGATTAGATGTTCAGGAGTCTTATGGCTTAGGGGTAGAAGCTGTTTAGCAGCTCTTAGACCTAGACTTGGCGCTCCGGTACCGCTTGCCATGTGGTAGCAGCGAGAACAGTCTATGACTAGGGTGGCTGGAGTCTTTGACAATTTTTAGGGCCTTCCTCTGACACCGCCTGGTATAGAGGTCCTGGATGGCAGGAAGCTTTGCCCCAGTGATGTACTGGGCCTTACGCACTACCCTCTGTAGTGTATTGCGGTCGGAGGCCGAGCAGTTGCCATACTAGGCAGACAGGATGCTCTCGATGGTGCAGCTGTAGAACCTTTTGAGGATCTGAGGACCTCCTCCCTATAGGCTGTCTCATCGGTGATCAGGCCTACCACTGTTGTGTCATCGGCAAACTTAATGATGGTGTTGGAGTCGTGCCTGGCTGTGCAGTCATGAATGAACAGGGAGTACAGGAGGGGACAGAGCATACACCCCTGAGGGGCCCCTGTGTTGTGGATCAGCAGATGTGTTGTTACCTACCCTTACCACCTGGGTGCGGCCGGTCAGGAAGTCCAGGATCCAGTTGCAGAGGGAGGTGTTGAGTCCCAGGGTCCTTAGCTTATTGATGAGCTTTGAGGGCACTATGGTGTTGAACGCTGAGCTGTAGCCAATGAATAGCATTCTCACATAGGCGTTCCTTTTGTCCAGGTGGGAAAGGGCAGTGTGGAGTGCAATAGAGATTGCATCATCTGTGGATCTGTTAGGGCGGTATGCAAATTGAAGTGGGTCTAAGGTTTTTGGGATAATGGTGTTGATGTGAGCCATGACCAGCCTTTCAAAGCACTTCATGGCTACAGACATGAGGTTACCTTAGTCTTCTTAGGCAGGTTACCTTAGTGTTCTTGGGCACAGGGACTATGGTGGTCTGCTTAAAACATGTTGGTATTACAGACTCGGACAGGGAGAAGTTGAAAATGTCAGTGAAAACACTTGCCAGTTGGTCAGCGCATGCTCGCAGTACACGTCCTGGTAACCCGTCTGGCCCTGCGGCCTTGTGAATGTTGACCTGTTTAAAGGTCTTACTCACATCGATTGCGGAGAGCGTGATCACAGTCTTCCAGAACAGCTGGTGCTCTCATGCATGTTTCAGTGTTATTTGCCTCGTTCGTCTGGTAGACTCTGGGCAGTGGGCAGCTCTCAGCTGTGCTTCCCTTTGTAGTCTGTAATGGTTTGCAAGCCTTGCTACATCCGACGAGCTTCAGAGCCTGTGTACTACGATTCGATCTTAGTCCTGTATTGACGCTATGCCTGTTTTTATGGTTCGTCGGAGGGCATAGCGGGATTTCTCTAGCCTTTAGCTCAGTGCGGATGTTGCCTGTAATCCATGGCTTCTGGTTGGGTTATGTACGTACAGTCACTGTGGGGATGACGTCATCGATGCACTTATTGATGAAGCCAGTGACTGATGTGGTGTACTCCTCAATGCCATCAGAGGAGTCCCGGAACATATTCCAGTCTGTGCTAGTAAAACAGTCCTATGGCTTAGCATCCGCTTCATCTGACCACTTTTTTATTGATTGAGTAATTGGTGCTTCCTGCTTTACTTTTTACTTGTAAGCAGGAATCAGGAGGATATAATTATGGTCCTATTTGCCAAATGGAGGGTGAGGGAGAGCTTGTATGTGTCTCTATGTGTGGAGTAAAGGTGGTCCAGTTTTTTCCCCTCTGGTTGCACATTAAACATGCTAATAGACATTTGGTAAGACCGATTTAAGTTTCCCTGCATTAAAGTCCCCAGCCACTAGGTGCGCCTCCTCTGGGTGAGCGTTTTCCTGTTCGCTTATGGTAGAATACATCTCATTGAATGTGGTCTTAGTGCCAGCATCAGTCTGTGGTTGTATGTAGACAGCTACAAAGAATACAGATGAAAACTCTCTAGGTAAATAGTGTGGTCTACTGCTTATCAGGAGATACTCTACCTCAGGCGAGCAAAACCTTGAGACTTCCTTAGATATCGTTTACTAGCTCTTATTTATAAAAATACAAAGTCTGTCGCCCCTTGTCTTACCAGACACCGCTGTTCTATCCTGCCGATACAGCATATAACCAGCCAGCTGTATGTTGATAATGTCGTAGTTCAGCCACTGTTCAGCCACTACTATATTACAGTTTTGAATATTCCGTTGGTAGTTTAATCTTCCACGTAGGTCAGCGATTTTATTTTCCAAAGATTGCACATTTGCTAGTAGAATTGGAAGCCAGTGGGGGTTTATTTGATCGCCTACGAATTCTCAGAAGGCAGCCCGCCCTCCGGCCCCTTTTTCTCCGACCTTCTCTTCACGCAAATGACGGGGATCTGGGCCTGTTCCTGGGAAAGCAGTATGTCATTCACGTCGTGCTCGTCTGACTCGTTAAAGGACATAAAGGATTCTGCCAGTTCCTGGTGAGTAATCTCAGTTCTTATGTCCAGAAGTTATTTTTGGTCATAAGAGATGGTTGCAGCAACATTATGTACAAAATAAGTAAAAAAATAAGTTGCCAACAACACAAAGAAACAAAAAAACAAAAACACAATTGGATAGGAACACGTAAAACGTCATCCTTCTTCTCCGGCGCCATCTTTACCCACATGTGTTCTGGCTCTGGCCCAACCCATCAGTTTCTGGACCAATCAGACGACCCCGAATGTGTTCGCATTCAGTGAAGGGTCGGGGAGGTACTCAGATCCAGACTCATTGCGGCGAATAAACTTTTCTGGTATTTGGTATTTTATTAGGATCTCCATTAGCTGTTGCAAAAGTAGCAGCTACTCTTCCTGGGGTCCACACAAACCATGAAACGTGACATAATACAGAACATTAATAGACAACAGGTCAAGGACAGAACTAAAAGGCACACGTAGCCTACATATCAATACATACACACAAACTATTTAGGTCAAATAGGGAAGAGGCGTTGCTTTATATGTTTTTTTAAACCAGGTTTGCTGTTCACTTGAGCAATATGAGATGGAAAGAGTTCCGTGCAATAATGGCTCAATATAATACTGTACGCTTTCTTGAATTTGTTCTGTATTTGGGGACTGTGAAAAGATCCCTGGTGGAATGTCTGGTGGTGTAAGTGTGTGTGTCAGAGCTGTGTGTAAGTTAACTATGCAAATTTGGGATTTGGGATTTTCAACACATTAATGTTTCTTATAAAAAGAAGAAGTGATGCAGTCAGTCTCTCCCCAACTCTTGACCATGCATAGTATGAATAGTCCGTGGGTGTGGCGTAGCGTTTGCCTTGAGCAATGAGTCTGGTTTGCCAGGCAAAAAATATTGAGAATTGAGGATTGAGAATTGCTTCGTTCACTAGGGTATAAGCCCTGCATGATAATAGCTGCCAGGACTGATAGTAAGCAGGGTTGTAACTGCCAACTGTAAAATTGATTGTCATCAAAGGGGCTTGAAAATGAGGAAAGAATTTTTCAAGGGTATTTTTTTATATTTTTTATTTTATTTCACCTTTATTTAACCAGGTAGGCCAGTTGAGAACAAGTTCTCATTTACAACTGCGACCTGGCCAAGAAAAAGCAAAGCAGTGTGACACAAACAACACAGAGTTACACATGGGATAAACAAACGTACAGTCAATAACATAATAGAAAAATCTATATACAGTATGTGCAAATGAATGTAAGATTAGGGAGGTAAGGCAATAAATAGGCCATAGTGGCGAAATAATTACAATTTAGCAATTAAACACTGGAGTGATAGATGTGCAGAAGATGAATGTGCAAGTAGTGATAATGGGGTGGAAAGCAGCAAAGAAATAAATAACAATATGGGGATGAGGTAGTTGGGTGGGCTATTTACAGATGGGCTGTGTACAGGTGCAATGATCGGTAAGCTGCTCTGACAGCTAATGCTTAAAGTTAGTGAGGGAGATATAAGACTCCAGCTTCAGTGATTTTTGCAAATCGTTCCAGTCATTGGCAGCAGAGAACTGGAAGAAAAGGCGGCCAAAGGTGGAGTTAGCGGAGAAGGTACCGTGGGATTCGAAATGGTCGGTGATCTGTTTGTTAACTTGGCTTTCGAAGACTTTAGAAAGGCAGGGTAGGATAGATATAGGTCTGTAACAGTTTGGGTCTAGAGTTTCTCCCCCTTTGAAGAGGGGGATGACCGCTGCAGCTTTCCAATCTTTATGGATCTCAGACAATACAAACAGGCTAGTAATAGGGGTTGCAACAATGGCGGCGGATCTTTTAAGAAAGAGAGGGTCCAGATTGTCTAGCCCAGCTGATTTGTAGGGGCCCAGATTTTGCAGTTCCTTCAGAACATCAGCTATCTGGATTTGGGGGAGGCTTGGGCAAGTTGCTGTGGAGGGTGCAGAGCTGTTGACCGGGGTAGGGGTAGCCAGGTGAAAAGCATGCCAGCCGTAGAAAAAAATGCTGATCGAAATTCTTCGAGATTTATTGGTGGCTACAGGATGCAAATTTCTGTTTGAAAAAGCTAGCCTTTGCTTTCCTAACTGCCTGTGTATATTGGTTCCTAACATCCCTGAAAAGTTGCATATCTCGGAGGCTATTCAATGCTAATGCAGTACACCACAGGATGTTTTTGTGCTGGTCAAGGGCAGTCAAGTTTGGAGTGAACCAAGGGCTATATCTGTTCTTAGTTCTACATTTTTTGAATGGGGCATGCTTATTTAAGATGGTGAGGAAAGCACTTTTAAAGAATAACCAGGCATCCTCTGCTGACGGAATGAGGTCAATATCCTTCCAGGATACCCGGGCCAAGTCAATTAGAACCTGGCTCGCTGAAGTGTTTTAGGGAGCGTTTGACAGTGACGAGGGGTGGTCATTTGACCGTGGACCCATTACGGACGCAGGCAATGAGGCAGTGATCGCTGAGATCCTGGTTGAAGACAGCAGAGGTGTATTTAGAGGGCAAGTTGGTCGATATCTATGAGGGTGCCCGTGTTTATGGATTTAGGGTTGTACCTGGTAGGTTCCATGATAATTTGTTTGAGATTGAGGGCATCTAGCTTATATTGTAGGACGTCCGGGGTGTTAAGCATATCCCAGTTTAGGTCACCTAACAGTACAAACTCTGAAGATAAATGGGGGGCATAGAGCTTCTACTTTTTAAAAGAGGAAGCTTGAACTGTTTGGGCATAGACCTAGATAGCATGACAGAACTCTGCAGACTATCTCTGCAGTAGATTGCAACTCCACCCCCGTTTTATCTTGGTGGAAGATTTTGTAGTTGGGGATGGAAATTTCAGAATTTTTGGTGGCCTTCCTAAGCTAGGATTCAGACACGGTTAGGACATCAGGTTTGGCGGAGTGTGCTAAAGCAGTGAATAAAACAAACTTAGGGAGGAGGCTTCTGATGTTAACATGCATGAAACCAAAGTTTTTACGGTTACAGAAGTCAGCAAATGATAGGTAAAGAAAATGAGGTACCGTGTTATTGAAACAGTCCAGCATCAGCTGTGTAGCCGAGTGATCATAGGGTCAAAAGAGCAGCAATAGGTGAGTCAGGTTGTCGTTCGGTTGTCACTACTACGCTAGGCGAGCAGGGGACACAGCGTTCAGAAAAGCTAGCGGGCCAGGGCTAGTAGATGGTTCTTTGGCGACATCGTAACAGAATAGCCTGTTGAGACCACATCAGGCGATCACGTCGGCAGTCCAGTCATGATGCTCCGTGTCGACAATTAAGGGTCCAGGCCAATTGGCAAAATAAGTATTGTAGCCCTAGAATTAGCTGGTATATGGGCCTAGCTCGAGGCTAGCTGGTGCTTGCTTCGGGACAGAGGCGTTAGCTAACAGTAGCCACTCATTTGCAGCTAGCTAGCTGCGATGATCCGGTGTAATGATCCAGAGCGGCAGGAATCCGGTGATATGGTAGAGAGAAGCAGTCCGATATGCTCTGGGTTGATATCGCGCTGTGCAGACTGTCAGGTGTTGTCCGAGCTAAGGCTGGCTGGTGACCGAGAAAAAAGTGAAGACCGCTAGCCATGGCTAACAAAGACTAGTAGCTAGTTAACTGGCTAGCTCCTGATGGAAGTTCCAGCTATAAGGAATAAAAATAGCAGATCCGTACCACATTGGGTGAGGAGGGTTGCAGGAAAGTATATTTAGTTCGTAGAGAGAAAGTGAGATTAAGATATATACGAAAAAGACCGGCTAAATACACACGTCCTACTGCTACGCCATCTTGGGCGTGTGTAGGTCAACTCTTCCATCCCAAACGTCATGGTCACCGTGTTTTGGGATGGGGTCTCCCTGGGCCCTCATAGAGTCGTCTCTTCTACCAGGCTGCAGCAAGTCAGTCTGGATAGATGCAGCAAGCGGGCTCTTTCGGGACAGAGCAGCCAGCGCCATGACATAAGACGTCAAGCAATAAAGCCTAAGGAAGAAGCAAACATCTGTGGCGCAGTATTCGTAATCCTGGGCAGCAGAACAGCTTCGGGCTGTGGGCTACACTAGCAGACAAGATTTGCTTAGAATTTTATAGTATGAATAATATAATTGTTTACATACACTAAGTTGACTGTGCCTTTAAACAGCATGGAAAATTCCAGAAAATTATGTCATGGCTTTAGAAGCTTCTGATAGGCGAATTGACATAATTTGAGTCAATTGGAGGTGTACCTGTGGATGTACAGTTGGCTCAAAAATTACTGGCACCCCTGACTAGCAATACACAAACAATACTTAAAAAAAATATAAACAATATAATTATAGAGAAACTCAAAATACCAACATGTGTGAAATACTGTACTTTATTAATGTTTCAATGGAACCAACCAAAATTATATAATTAATTTAATACTAAATACATTTAACCAAAATCACGGTTTCATAATTATTGGCACTCCTCATTTAGTACTTAGTGCAACCACCTCTGGCAAGGATAACAGCATGGAGTATTTTCCTGTAATGTTTGACAAGGTTAAGGAACACATTTGGAGGGATTTTGGACCATTCCTCTATGCAGATCCTTGCAAGATCCTTCACATTCTTGGGTTTGCGCTTACCAACTGCCCTTTTCAACTCAGCCCACAGGTTTTTGATTGGATTGAGGTCTGAGATGGCCATGGCTGAACATTGATTTTGTTGTCACAGAACCGTTTCTGTGTGGATCTTGAGGTATGTTTTGGGTCATTGTTTTGTTGCAAAGTCCACCTTCGGCCAAGTCCTAGCCTTCTGGCAGAGGCAACCAGATTGTCTGACAAAATTGCCTGATACTTGGTGGAATTCATTATGCCATCAATCTTAACCAGTGCCCCTGGACCTCTGGAATTAAAACAGCCCCAAAACATTACTGGCCCACCACCATATTTCACCGTGGGTATGAGGTGCCTCTCCTTGTATGCATCTCTGTTTCGACGCCAAACATGCTGATGCTGTATCAGACCAAAACGTTCAATTTTGGTCTCATCTGACCAGAGCACCTCCCAGTCATAATTTAAATGACGTTTGGCAAGCTCCGAGCGCTAACGTATGTGTCTTGGGGTCAGAAAGGGCTTTCTTCTGGCAACCCTTCCAAAGAGCCTGTGGTTGTGGAGGTGGCTGATGGTACTTTTTGAAACCTGGTGACCCCAAGATGCCACCAAGGCCTGGAATTCTTTCACTGTGATTCTTGGGGATTTTGTTGCTTCTCTCATCATCCTCCTCCCTATCATGGGGGGGCAAAATGCATTTGCGTCCTCTACCCGTGAGTTTTTCAACTGTTCCATATCTTTAGAATTTTTTATTAATTGCCCTGACAGTGCTCCGTGATATATTCAATCGTTTGTGGATCTTCTTGTAGCCATTACCAGATTTATGAAGATCTACGACCATCTGTCTCTTTTGAACTGCCAGTTCTTTTGTTTTCTTCATGGTGTTGGATGGCAAAGGGATATTGCATGCGTGTTACCTCATTTTTATACCCTAGTGAAACAGTAAGTGATGTAATGGCTCAATATAGTTCCTTAATTAGGGCTAGGGGGCAGAATTCCTAGTTTCCGCCTCTCTGACGTGCCCAAAGTAAACGGGCTGTTGTTCAGGCCCAGAAGCTAGGATATGCATATGATTGGTACTGTTAGATAGACAATACTCAGAAGTTTCCAAAACCATTAGAATTATGTCTGTGGCTATAACAGAACTGATTTGGCAGGTGAAAACCCCGAAGGAAATCTGACCAGAAAAATCATATATATACTGTATTCTCCCATGCTCTTATATTAAAAATCTATTGAAAACCATTGAATCCGTCCATCATTTTCCTATTCCTATGGCTTCCCCTTTATGGTTACAGTCTATCATTGAGGGCTTTGGGCTTGTATTTTGAAAAATGAATAAGTATTTTAGCTTGGAGAGAAGAGAGCCCCGGAAGAAAAACACTGTTTCAGCGCGCTCTGGGGAGAGCACACGCATGGGAATTTGCCTTCTCTATTGAAAATAGTTCTTTCCGCGTGAAATGTTATCGTTTATTAACATTTTAGACAACCTAAGGATTATAAAGAGTCTTTGTTTGACAAAAATAGACAAAGTTTACCGGGAGCATTTTGGACTTTTCTGTCGTCCTTTTGACGGAGTGGATTTCTGAATTCAATGGCGCCATCTAAACAGCGTTTTTTCTGATATAAATATTGACTTTATTGAACAAAACGAACATCGGTTGTGTAGCTGGGACCCTCCTGGTTGCAAACATCAGAAGATCTTAAAAACTAAGTGAGTTTTTATATCTTTAATTTGTGATTTTGTGTGGCCAGTGCTGGTTGAAAAAGCAATTTTTGTGTGAGGTGCTGACTTCAAATAATCAAATGTTTTGCTTTCGCAAAAAAGCCTTTTTGAAATCTGACAACACTGTTAGATTAACAAGACTCTAAGCTTTGTAACCGTATGCAACACTTGTATTTCCATGAATGTTAAATGTTACACATTTTTATTTTGAATTTGGCATGCTTTGTTTTCTCCGAAAACGATCCCTAAGAGGTTTTAAGACTTAGATGAACTTAAATAAGTGGAATTTAATTCCTGGTTTAATTTTGGTAGATGTTATTTACAATAATCTTTAATGGTGCCATTAATTGTGAAACCTTGATTTGGAGGACATAGATTTTTATTTAAATCAATCAATTATTTTGTTGGGTTCCATTGAAACATTAATGAAGTACAGAATTTCTCACATTTTTTGAGTTTATCTCTATAATTATATTGTTTATATTTTTTTAAGTATTGTTTGTGCATTGCCAGTTAGGGGTGCCAGTAATTTTGGAGCCCACTGTATTTCCAGGCCTACCTTCAAGGGAAAATCATGGGAAAATCAAAAGAAATCAGTCAAGACCTCAGAAAAATAATTGTAGACCTCCAAAAGTCTGGTTCATCCTTGGGAGCAATTTCCAAACACCTGTAGGTACCACGTTCATCTGTACAAACAATAGTATGCAAGTATAAACACCATGGGACCACGCAGCCGTCATACCGCTCAGGAAGGAGACACGTTCTGTCTCCTAGAGATGAACGTACTTTGGTGCGAAAAGTGCAAATCAATCTCAGAACAACAGCAAAGGACCTTGTGAAGATGCTGGAGGAAACAGGTACAAAAGTATCTATATCCACAGTAAAACGAGACCTATATTGACATAACCTGAAAGGCTGCTCAGTAAGGAAGAAGCCACTGCTCCAAAACCGGCATAAAAAAGCCAGACTACGGTTTGCAACTGCACATGAGGACAAAGATCATACTTTTTGGAGAAATGTGGTCTGATCTGGTCTGATTAAACAAAAATAGAACTGTTTGGCCTTAATGACTATCGTTATGTTTGGAGGAAAAGGGGGAGGCTTGCAAGCCGAAGAACACCATCCCAACCGGGAAGCACGGGGGTGGCAGCATCATGTTGTGGGGTTGCTTTACTGCAGGAGGGACTGGTGCACTTCACAAAATAGATGGCATCATGAGGATGGAAAATGATGTGGATATATTGAAGCAACATCTCAAGACATCAGTCAAGAAGTTAAAGCTTGGTTGCAAATGGGTCTTCCAAATGGACAATGACCCCAAGCATACTTCCAAAGTTGTGGCAAAATTGCTTAAGGACAACAAAGTCAAGGTATTGGAGTGGCCATCACAAAGCCCTGACCTCAATCCTATAGAAAATGTGTGGGTAGAACTGAAAAAGCGTGTGTGAGCAAGGAGGCCTGCAAACCTGACTCAGTTACACCAGCTCTGTCAGGAGGAATGGGACAAAATTCACCCAACTTATTGTGGGAAGCTTGTGGAAGGCTACCCGAAACGTTTGACCCAAGTTAAACAATTTAAAGGCAATGCTACCAAATACTAATTGAGTGTATGTAAACTTCTGACCCACTGGGCATGTGATGAAAGAAATAAAAGCTGAAATAAATCATTCTCTCTACTATTATCCTGACATTTCACATTCTTAAAATAAAGTGGTGATCCTAACTGACAGGGAATTTCTACTAGGATTAAATGTCAGGAATTGTGAAAAACTGAGATTAAATGTATTTGGCTAAGGTGTATGTAAACTTCCGACTTCAACTGTACATTCTAAGGCTGCATGATGATACTATTGTGCAGTCTGCAAAAACTTTTTGCAGCCTGCAGGCTGCAGACACATTAGTCTCTCATTTCCAATTTGACAAGCACTTGATAATATTCTCACCAGGTTTCAAATTTCCCGGCAGCATCCCCCTTGTGTGGCTGTAATGCCCCCTAAAAAAATCCATGCCTTTTGCAGCCAAAGTGGCTGTTGTGCCCTTGGGCTGAATATAATAATTATTATTCCCTTCTTCCGGCTCCCAAATTCCGAGGCGCATATTGAAGATGTTAGAAGTACTTTTCCCATTTACTTTCATCAGCCAGCACATGATTAATGAACAGCAAAAGCACTAGCCTATGTCAATCAAATCAAATCAAATGTTATTTGTTACATGCACGAATAACAGGTGTAGACCTTACAGTGAAATGCTTACTCACAAGCCCTTAACCAACAATTAAGTTTTAAGAACCCCCCCCCAAAAAAAGTACTAGATAAAAATAACAAATAATTAGAGCAGCAGTAAATAACAATAGCGGGGCTATGTACAGGGGGTACCGGTACCGAGTCAATGTGCGGGAGCACCGGTGTCAAGGTAATTGAGGTAATATGTACATGTAGGTAAAGTGACTCTGCATAGATAACAACAGAGAGTAGCAGCAGCGTAGGGGGGGGGGGGCATTTGATTAGATGTTCAGGAGTCTTATGACTTGGGGGTAGAAGCTGTTTAGAAGCCTCTTGGACCTAGACTTGGCGCTCCGGTACCGCTTCCCGTGCGGTAGAAGCGAGAACAGTCTATGACTGTTGTGCTGTTCTGTGAAGGGAGTAGTACACAGCGTTGCATGAGATCTTCAGTTTCTTGGCAATTTCTCGCATGGAATAGCCTTAATTTCTCAGAACAAAAATAGACTGATGAGTTTAGAGGAAAGGTCTTTGTTTCTGGCCATTTTGAGCCTGTAATCAAACCCACATATGCTGATGCTCCAGATACTCAACTAGTCTAAAGACAGTTTTATTGCTTCTTTAATCAGAACAACAGTTTTCAGCTGTGCTGACATAATTGCAAAAGGGTTTTCTTATTTTAATTTGCCTTTTATAATTATAAACTTGGATTAGCTAACACAACAAAGGAGTGATGGTTGCTGATAATGGGCCTCTGTACGTCTATGTAGTTATTCCATAATAAATCTGCTGTTTCCAGCTACAATAGTAATTTACAACATTACAAATGTCTACACTGTATTTTTGATCAATTTGATGTTATTTTAATGGACTTTCAAAAACATGGACATTTCTAAGTGACCCCAAACTTTTGAACGGTAGTGTATATGTTAGATGTAACATATCTGTGTCTGTGTGCCTACAACTGTGCCTTTCTGCTCCTCATAGATTTAAGCTTTCAGAGTCTTCAGATCCCCATCATGTGTTAGCTGGAATCACCCCAACCAATCAATTCAGTGCGTTGAATCATTTATGTGTGTTTTTAATTGACAGCTGGCAATATGGGAGACTGTGGGGAGGAGTGGAATGTTAGAGTGAATTGACATTCTGTTGAAAGGGAGGGTTCCATGGGTTTTATTCATATAATTTATTAACATTCTATGAGAGATTATAATCATAGCCTAGAGTGTCATGGGAATCTAATTACCTATTCATTAGAGGGAGAAAATTGGAATTACTGACAATATGAGTATGTTGAACATTCTGAATCTATTTAATCCACAAAACCAACATGGATTGAAAATCTATGTATTTCTATGGGAGGAATTAAACACTAGCCGCTACGTATACAGTGATCTTAACCCTCTGTAGTTCTGGGAAAGGGAAAGTGTGAATCATCCAATGTATGCTGTTTATCATCATGACGGCAAATGTAGTGTGTGTGTGCGTCTACAGAGGGGTTTGTTGGGCACATGCTTCCACTGCTGATCCTAGATGTGGATCATGTGAGTTGAACGAGGCTGCATCCTTCCCTGCTGCTCTCTCACTTACTAAACACACACACACACACACACACAGCAGGTCAGTGCTCAACAAGTGATAAGATCTGTTGGGTCCTGATGACATTCAAATCAAATCAAATTGTATTTGTCACATGCGCTGAATACAACAGGTGTAGACCTTACAGTGAAATGCTTACTTACAAGCCCTTAACTAACAATGCAGTTTTAAGAAAAATAAGTGTTAAGTAAAAAATACATAAAAGTTAAATAAATAAAAGTAACAAATAAATAAAGAGCAGCAGTAATATAACAATAACGAGGCTATATACAGGGGGTACCCGGTACAGACTCAATGTGCAGAGGCAATGTGTTAGTCAAGGTAATTGAGGTAATATGTACATGTAGGTAGAGTTAAGGTGACTATGCATAGATAATAAACAGAGAGTAGCAGCAGCGTAAAAGAGGAGGGGGGGGACAATGCATATAGTCCTGGTAGCCATTTGATTAGCTGTTCAGGAGTCTTATGGCTTGAGGGTAGAAGCTGTTAAGAAGCCTTTTGGACCTAGACTTGGCGCTCCAGTACCGCTTCCCGTCGTGCGGTAGCAGCGAGAACCGTCTATGACTAGGCTGGCTGGAGTCTTTGACAATTTTTAGGGCCTTTCTCTGACACTGCCTGGTATAGAGGTCCTGGATGGCAGGAAGCTTGGCCCCAGTGATTTACTGGGCCGTACGCACTACCCTCTGTAGTGCCTTGCGGTTGGAGGCCTAGCAGTTGCCATACCAGGCAGTGATGCAACCAGTCAGGATGCTCTCGAATCTTTTCTGTCTCCTAAGGTGGAATAGGCTTTGTCGTGCTCTCTTCACAACTGTCTTGGTGTGTTTGGCCCATAATAGTTTGTTGGTGATGTGGACACCAATGTAGTTTAAGCTCTCAACCTGCTCACCTACAGCCCTGTCGATGAGAATGGGGGCGTGCTCGGTCCTCCTTTTCCTGTAGTCCACAATCACCTCCTTTGTCTTGATCACGTTAAGGGAGAGGTTGTTGTCCTGGCACCATACTGCCAGGTCTCTGACCTCTTCCCTATAGGCTGTCTCATCGTTGTCAGTAATCAGGTCTACCACTGTTGTGTCATCGGCAAACTTAATGATGGCGTTGGGAGTCGTGCCTGGCCATGCAGTCATGAGTCAACAGGGAGTACAGGAGGGGACTGCGCACGCACCCATGAGGGGCCCCATGTTGAGGATCAGCATGGCGGATGTGTTGTTACCTACCCTTACCACCTGGGGGCAGTCCGCCAAGGAAGTCCAGGATCCAGTTGCAGAGGGAGGTGTCTAGTCCCAGGGTCCTTAGCTTAGTTATGAGCTTTGAGGGCACTGTGGTGTTGAGCTGTAGTCAATGAATAGCGTTCTCACATAGGTGTTCCTTTGTTCAGGTGGGAAAAGGAAGTGTGGAGTGCAATAGAGATTGCATCCTGTGGATCTGTTGGGGCAGTTGGAGTGGGTCTAGGGTTTCTGGGATTATGGTGTTGCTGTGAGCCATGACCAGCCTTTCAAAGCACTTCATGGCTACAGATGTCAGTGCTACGGGTTGGTAGTCATTTAGGCCGGCTAGCTTAGTGTTCTTGGGCACAGGGACTATGGTGGTCTGCTTGAAACATGTTGGTGTTACAGACTCGTCAGGGACAGGTTGAAAATGTCAGTGAAGACACTTGCCAGTTGGTCAGTGCAAGTATGTCCTGGTAATCTGTCGGCCTTGTGAATGTTGACCTGTTTAAAGGTCTTACTCACATCGGCTGCGGAGAGCGTGATCACACAGTCGTCCGGGAACAGCTGATGCTCTTATGTACGTTTCAGTGTTACTTGCCTCGAGGCGAGCATAGAAGTAATTTAGCTCGTCTGGTAGGCTCGGATCACTGGGCAGCTTGCGGCTGTGTTTTCCTTTGTAGTCTGTAATAGTGTGCATGCCCTGCCACATCCGATGAGCGTCGGAGCCTGTGTAGTACGATTCAATCGTAGTCCTGTATTGACGCTTTGCCTGTTTGATGGTTCGTTGGAGGGCATAGCGGGATTTCCTATAAGCTTCCGGTTTTGAGTCCCGCTCCTTGAAAGTGTCAGCTCTACCCTTTAGCACAGTGTGGATGTTGCCTGTAATCCATGGCTTCTTGTTTGGGTGTGTTTGTACAGTCACTGTGGGGATGACGTCATTGATGCACTTATTGAAGAAGCCAGTGACTGATGTGGTGTACTTCTCAATGCCATCAGAAGAATCCAGGAACTTATTCCAGTCTGTGTTAGCAAAACAGTCCTGTAGCTTAGCATCTGACCACTTTTTTTTCACCGAGTCACTGGTGCTTCCTGTTTTCGTTTTTGCTTGTAAGCAGGAATCAGGAGGATAGAATTATGGTCAGATTTGCCAAATGGAGGGCGAGAGAAAGCTTTGTACGCGTCTCTGTGTGGAGTAAAGGTGGTGTGGAGTTTTTTCCATCTGGTTGCACAATGAACATGCTGGTAGAAATGAGGTAGAACGGATTTAGGTTTCCCTGCATTAATGTCCCTGGCCACTAGGAGTGCCACCTCTGGATGAGCATTTTACTGTTTTCTTATGGCCGTATACAGCTCATTTAGTGTGGTCCTAGTGCCAGCATCGGGTTGTGGTGGTAAATAGACAGCTATGAAGAATATAGATTGGTAAATAGTGTGGTATACAGCTTATCATGAGATATTCTACCTAAGGTGAGCAAAACCTCGACTTCCTTAGATTTCATTCACCAGCTGTTGTTTACAAATATATACAGACCGCCACCCCTTATCTTACCCCCTTGTCTTACCAGAGGCAGCTGTTCTATCCTGCTGAAAAAGCGCAAAACCCGCCAGCTGTATGTTATTCATGTCGTCGTTCAGCCACGACTCAGTGAAACATAAGATATTACAGTTTTTAAATATCCCGTTGGTAGGATACGTGCTCGTAGTTCGTCTGTTTTATTATCCAATCATTGTACGTTGGCTAATAGGACCCATGGTAAAGGCAGATTACCCACTCGTCTTCGGATCCTGACCTACGTCCCTGATATCTCTGTCTCTTTCTCATGCGAATGACGGGGATGAGGGCCTTGTCGGGTGTCTGAAGTAAATACTTTACGTCCAACTCGTTAAAGAAAAAATCTTATTCCAGTACGGGGTGAGTAATCGCTGTCCTGATATCTAGAAGAACCTTTCGGTCATAAGAGACGGTAGCAGAAACATTATGCACAAAATAAGTTACAAATAACACGAAAAAACACACACAATACCACAATTGGTTCGCGGACCGTAAAACAGCAGCCATCTTCTCCAGTGCCATTATTCCTGCTTCCCACTGAATACAAATCAGTGAATGAAGGGACTGGGAGAAGAGCTGTGAATATTCTGTGAATATTCTACCACTATTGTCCTCCCAGGCAATTTCTCAGAGAGAGCTCCCTTGTCCTCTAGCATGGGACTGTGAGGATCAGAATAAAATGAGAGGAGGGTTTCCCATGATATTTTCTACCCTTATGATGTCACTACATGACTTTGCAATCACCTGTCAGTCTTTGTGTATAAAATGTTAAGTCTCAGTGCTCATTCACACGAAGCCACATGACAATTGAGAAGGAAACCATGCCAGATTCACAATCCAAATGTCTAGTAATTCTCTCTTTCTCTCTCTGTGCCTTTTCTTCTCAGGAGTCTGTCTTCATGGGTCCATGATCACACCACCACTTGTCAGCACACTGTATTTAACTTCGCAACAGCAAACTTAATTCATCCTTTATCAAAAAGAGCAACAAATTAGTGAGCCCTGCCGTGTCCTGAGAAACGATTTAGTCAAGCTAATTAAATGTAGCTGTGTTGTACCTTGCTCTCAGTGAGTCATGCACCCTTTGTCTTCCTACAACACCCAGCAAATTACATATTTACTGACTCAGTGCTTTCTTAGCTAGCTGGGAAAGGAGGAGAGAGAGAACTACTCCATTGTGGTTTGAAGCAGTGTTAATTAGCTATTGTTGTAGTGTATTCTTCTCCTGCCTTTGGTTTGACGTGCATGGGTGCTGCCATTAACCACCAGTTTCTCACATCTCTACAGGCCTGCTGGAGAGCAGCATGCGACTAAAGCCCCACGAGGCTCAAAACTACAGGAAGAAGGCATTGTGGGTGTCTTGGATCTCCATAGTGGTGACCCTCATCCTGGCAGTGGCAGCCTTCAGTGAGTACATACCATTGAATGGTGTCCTTCAATTGTGCTGTATTGTTTAGTGTACCCTGAAGTCCTTCAACTGTTTTATATTGTTAAGTTAATGTCCCTGAGTGACTGTGGTTCCGGATGTTTCTTGATGAGCATTGCTATTAGGTATTTAACTTGGTGCTCATGGTGAATATTTTTCTTGCAAAAAAAGGCTATACTGTAATCTTTTGTTGTCCGTATGTTTGTTACACTCAATTATAACTCAGTCCAATAATAAAAAGATCAGAATAAAGAAAAAACGTGGACAGTCTTTTGAAGTATTTGTAAGCAAAACCAACCTGCCACTAAATCTCTGGCCCATTGGCACTACTGTACAACACAACAGAAAGATAACTTTGCTATCAGACAGAACAGAAGACCAAATCTAACTCTTGTTCATAAATATTGTAGAACATAATTATTTTGAAGCCTTCACAATGCACTGTGAAAAAAAGAAAGCAGGCCTATAAACTACAATTCAGGAAAATACTCTTGCAGTGCTGCCATTCATTGCTAGTCGCGTCATGTCAAAAAGTTCACTTCACAATGACTCATTCCGTTTGGTGTATTTTGGTGTTTAAATTCAAGAGATAAAGAAGAGAGAGATTGTCTCTTCAGGTTCAAAGCACACTAGGTCATTCCATTCCAACTTCCTGTTACAAGTCACTCTAGGGCCCTTGAGCTTTCCTGTGACCTTCAACACCATGAAAAGGGGCCAGGGTTGTTTTTATGGTGTGGTGCATTCACTTGGCAGGTTTGACTTTTAAATGGTTCTGTGAAAGGCAGCGGTGTCATCATGTAACCTTTTTAAGCTTCATCCCAGGAGGATGCCTTTTGTCCTCTTTCTCTCACCTCAAGTGTTTTATTTTACAGTTGTAGTGCCTTAAACGGCCTTGCGTGACTCAAAGTACAGCTTACTGTTGCTAGCTGCGAACAGCAGTGGCTCAGAATCAACATTTGGTTTCCTTTCAAAAACCAGCTTTTGATTGTACGAAGTGGTTGACCAAAGTGGAGCATCTTTAAACTGGCTCAGTCATAAGTGTCTACAAACTCAACAGAAAAATAGAATATAAAGCGTTGGAGGTTTGGAGTAGACAAAATCAAATCAAATCAAATTGTATTGGTCACATACTACATATATTTAGCAGATGTTGAGGGTGTAGCTCCAACAGTGCAGTAGTATCTAAAAATTCACAACAATACACACAAATTTAAAATTAAAAGAATGGTATTAAGAAATATATAAATATTAGTACGAGCAATGTCGGAATGGCATTGACTAAAATACTTCAGAATAGAATACAGTATATACATATGAAATGAGTAAAGAAGTATGTAAACATTATTAAAGTGACCATGGATTCCATGTCTTTGTATATAGGTTAGCAGCCTCTAAGGTGCAGCCTCTTGAGTAACCAGGTGGTAGCTGGCTAGTGATGGCTATTTAACAGTCTGATGGCCTTGAAATAGAAGCTGTTTTTAAGTCTCTCTGTGGATCTATTGGGGCGGTAAGCAAATGTAAGTGGGTCTAGGATGTCAGGTAAGGTAGAGGTGATAGGATCCTTAACTAGCCTCTCAAAGCACTTAATGATGACAGAAGTGAGTGCTACGGAGCAATAGTCATTTAGTTCAGTTACCTTTGCTTTCCTGTGTACAGGAACAATGGTGGACGTCTTGAAGTAAGTGGGGACAGCAGACGATGTGCCCTTGAGCAAGGCCCTTCACTCTAATAGAAAATTCAGATCTAACCAAATAGCTTGATTGTCCACATGGTAATGAGTATCTACAGTGGCATAAACTTAATGTATATTCTAATGTTGCACCATTATTTAACCAGGTAGGCCAGTTGAGAACAAGTTCTCATTTACAACTACGACCTGGCCAAGAGAAAGCAAAGCAGTGTGACAAAAACACAACACAGAGTTACACATGGGATAAACAAACCTACAGTCAATAACACAATAGAAAAATCTGTATAAAGTGTGTGCAAATGAAGTGAGGAGGTAAGGCAATAAATAGGCCATAGTGGAGAAGTAATTACAATTTAGCAAATTAACACTGGAGTGATAGATGTGCAGATGAGGATGTGCAAGTAGAAATACTGGTGTGCAAAAGAGCAGAAAAACAAAAACAAATATTGGGATGAGGTAGGTAGTTGGATGGGCTATTTACAGATGGTAGGTTTATTTGAACAGTGAGAGACAGAATAACAACAAAAAAATCCTGAAAACCGCATGTGAAAAATGTTATACATTTATTTGCATTTTAATGAGGGAAATAAGTATTTGACCCCTCTGCAAAACATGACTTAGTACTTGGTGGCAAAACCCTTGTTGGCAATCACAGAGGTCAGACGTTTCTTGTAGTTGGCCACCAGGTTTGCACACATCTCAGGAGGGATTTTGTCCCACTCCTCTTTGCAGATCTTCTCCAAGTCATTAAGGTTTCGAGGCTGACGTTTGGCAACTCGAACCTTCAGCTCCCTCCACAGATTTTCTATGGGATTAAGGTCTGGAGACTGGCTAGGCCACTCCAGGACCTTAATGTGCTTCTTCTTGAGCCACTCCTTTGTTGCCTTGGCCATGTGTTTTGGGTCATTGTCATACTGGAATACCCATCCATGACCCATTTTCAATGCCCTGGCTGAGGGAAGGAGGTTCTGACACAAGATTTGACGGTACATGGCCCCGTCCATCGTCCCTTTGATGCGGTGAAGTTGTCCTGTCCCCTTAGCAGAAAAACACCCCCAAAGCATAATGTTTCCACCTCCATATTTGACGGTGGGGATGGTGCTCTTGGGGTCATAGGCAGCATTCCTCCTCCTCCAAACATGGCGAGTTGAGTTGATGCCAAAGAGCTCCATTTTGGTCTCATCTCACCACAACCCTTTCACCCAGTTGTCCTCTGAATCATTCAGATGTTCATTGGCAAACTTCAGACGGGCATGTATATGTGCTTTCTTGAGCAGGGGGACCTTGCGGGCACTGCAGGGGGACCTCAGTCCTTCACGGCGTAGCGTGTTACCAATTGTTTTCTTGGTGACTATGGTCCCAGCTGCCTTGAGATCATTGACAAGATCCTCCCGTGTAGTTCTGGGCTGATTCCTCACCACTCTCATGATCATTGCAACTCCACAAGGTGAGATCTTGCATGGAGCCCCAGGGAGATTGACAGTTATTTTGTGTTTCTTCCATTTGCGAATAATCGTACTAACTGTTGTCACCTTCTCACCAAGCTGCTTGGCGATGGTCTTGTAGCCCATTCCAGCCTTGTGTAGGTCTACAATCTTGTCCCTGACATCCTTGGAGAGCTCTTTGGTCTTGGCCATGGTGGAGAGTTTGGAATCTGATTGATTGATTGCTTCTGTGGACAGGTGTCTTTTATACAGGTAACAACCTGAGATTAGGAGCTCTCCCTTTAAGAGTGTGCTCCTTATCTCAGCTCGTTACCTGTATAAAAGACACCTGGGAGCCACAAATCTTTCTGATTGAGAGGGGGGTCAAATAGTTATTTCCCTCATTAAAATGCAAATAAATGTATAACATTTTTCACATGCGTTTTTCTGGATTTTTTTGTTGTTATTCTGTCTCTCACTGTTCAAATAAACCTACTATTAAAATTATAGACTGATCACTTCTTTGTCAGTGGGCAAACGTACAAAATCAGCTGGGGATCAAATACTTTTTTCCCCTCACTGTTGTTATTTATAGTTGTCCACATATTCTAAGTCAGAACCGTCCAGAGTAGTGATGCTAGTTGGGCTGGCGGGTGCGGGCAGTGATCGGTTGAAGAGCATGCATTTAGTTTTACTAGCGTTTAAAAGCAGTTGGAGGCCACGGAAGGAGTGTTGTCTGGCATTGAAGCTCATTTGGAGGTTTGTTAACATGGTGACAATTGACAATTGAAAATGACATGTAAATTAGGCAATGTCTCATCTGTTAGACAAACGGTAGGTAATTTGTGGTTGTTAGTAGTAGTGGTCCTCTGTAGCTCAGTTGGTAGACCATGGCACTTACAAAGCCAGGATAGTGGGTTCAGTTCCAGGGACCACCTGTATGTGAACTGTATGCACGCATGACTGTAAGTTGCTTTGGAAAAAAAGTGTCTGCTAAATGGCAAATTATATACTGAACAAAAATATAAATGCAACAACTTCAAAAATGTTACTCTGTTACTGTTCATATATATGGAAATCTGTAAATTGAAATAATTTCATTAGGCTCTAATCTATGGATTTTACATGACTGGGAATACACATATGCATCTGTTAGTCACAGATATATATATTTTTTAAAGTAGGGGTGTGGATCACAAACCCAGCCAGTATCTGGTGTGACCATTTGCCTCATGCAGCACAACACATCTTCACATAAAGATTGTGGGAATGTTGTCCTACTCCTCTTCAATGGCTTTGCCAAGTTGGATATAGGCAGGAACTGGAACACGCTGTCGTACACATCAATCCAGAGCATCCCACACATGCTCAATGGTAACATGTCTGGTGAGTATTCAGGCCATGGAAGAACTGGGACATTTTCAGCTTCCAGGAATTGTATACAGATCCTTGTGACATGGGGCTGTGCATTATCATGTAGAAACATGAGGTGATGGCGGTGGATGAATGGCACAACAATGGGCCTCAGGATCTCGTCACGGTATCTCTGTGCATTCAAATTGCCATTGAAAAAATGCAATTGTGTTCCTTATCCGTAGCTTATGACTGCCCATACCATAACCCCACCGTCACCATGGGACACTCTGTTCACAACATTGACATCAGCAAACGGCTTTCCCAGAACAAGGTGCATCGGTTTAATGATCATGCTGTTTAATCAGCTTCTTGATATGCCACACCTGGATTATCTTGGCAAAGGCAAAATGCTCACTAACTGGGATGTAAAAGGATTTGTGCACAACATTTTGGAGAACTAAGGGATATTTTATTTCAACTCATGAAACATGGGACCAACACTTTACATGTTGCATTTATATTTTTGTTCAGTGTATATAATCATATCTCTGTGGGATTGTGTGATGCCTGATGATGATTGAATGTGTTTTAATTATTGTGCCTGCTCGATCTACAGCAGTCTATGCCTTCAAAAGTTAGATAGTGTATTACTGTTCTGCCTGCCTGCTGAGAGAGCACTGTATAATAGCAAAGCTGCATCGTATTCAAAGATGCATTTCTTCACAACAAGCTGATTTAAGATAGCCTACAGCCCTGTTAGGGATTGTCTGAGGATTCTGGGTGGTGACAAACGGTGTGCTGCTCGATTAACTTGTCCCTCTGTCCGTTTCCCTTTGATGCTGAGAGAGAGAGAGAGAGAGAGAGAGAGAGAGGGCTAGAGTGACATAGAAAGAGGGATAGAGAGAGGGATATAGAGACAGAGAGAGGGAGAGAGGAGGATGAATGAAGCACATCAGTGCAATCTCATTTTACTGCTGTTATGGGTGGTCCAAATTATTCCCATCTGAATGTGGAGAGAGCTAATTTGGCTGAGAAAACAGTCGCTGCCTCTTCTTAACCATCTCTCACAGCAGTAATTGGCTTGGTTTTTACCCAGTTATAGTCAGAACACAAGTTAAAAATAAACACTCAATGATTCTGGTTATTGAATCGGCCAGCAGCATACCACCCTGCATCCCACTGCTGGCTTTCCTCTGAAGCTAAGCAAGGATGGTCCTGGTTGGCCCCTGGATGGGATACCAGATGCTGCTGGAAGTGGTGTTGGAGAGCCAGTAGGAAGCACACTTTCCTCTGGTCTAAAAAAAAATATCCCAATGCCCCTGGGCAGTGAATGGGGACAGTGCCCTGTGTAGGGTGTCGTCCTTCGGGTGGGACGTTAGACGGTTATCCTGATTCTCTGTGGTCACTAAAGATCCCATGACAATTGTCATACGAGTAGGGGTGTTAACTCTGGTGTCCTGGCTAAATTCCCAATCTGGCCCTCATATCATCATGGCCACCTCATCATCCCCAGCTTCCAATTGTCTCATTCATCCCCTCTCCTCTCCCCCCTGTAACTATTCCCCAGGTCGTTGCTGTAAATATGAATGTTTTCTCAGTCAACTTACCTGGTAAAATAAGGGTTCAAATAAATTGGTTATCCAGTTCACATTAAACGGATTCTCCGATACTTTTGTATACTTTTTAGCCAGTAGTTCTGAAAGTAGCGCCCAGAAGCCAAAAGTGGTCTCTTAAAATTGCGTACTACATCACATATGTGCAGATAATGTGCACCAAGTCATTGCTCTCTCTCTCCCTCTGTCGTGTGTGATTCTTGGCTGGACCTTGAATTGCTAGGGGGCTGGCCCATGTAGAGGGAAATGTAGGGAAAATGGTGCAGCACAGCTTCCAGAAAACAGTTGCTTTCAAACTAGGGATGTCTTGGCTAATTAAGGTAAGACAGTAATTCTGCTCATAGATTATGCATGCATGAAATACACATTGACACATCCACCCCAAAGTGGTTTAAAAAAGGCTTAGTAGTTCCCAAATACCGGAGCATGTCTTTAAGATAACTTTGTGCACACAAGGGACATTCTCTTGCAGGTACTAAAACAGTTAAATGTGGTAGCTAGTGCAGGCACATATTTACAGGAATCTATATATTGTATATTGGACATCAGATCTGAAGAATTACTTATCTTATTTGAGACCACTTACGTTTAACTAGAATCGTTGGCCTTCAACTTGGTGCTGTGTTTCCTATGTTGCTCCTAGACCTCCAGCTTTCCCCTTGGTTTTAAATAAAACATTAGCTGGCTTTCACAAACCACCGTGCCGCCAGGCTTAGTGCACTTCGCCTCCTTCTCTGTTCCCTCTGTTTTCTTATCAACTTCAAATCTAATCACTTCAGCCAAAGTGCAGCATCAAAAGTGCTTTTAGAGCACAGGAATATAAGGGAATGAATACCTTCACATCTTTGGAAGATACTGTTCACGTTCCATTCGTATAAAATGATATTGTCATATAATATTCTGTTCTTTGAAGTGGATAAGGCATACAATGCCTTCAGAAAGTATTCACACCCCTTGACTTTTTCCACATTGTGTTTTTTTATTATTTTTATTTCACCTTTATTTAACCAGGTGGGCAAAGTTGAGAACAAGTTCTCATGTACAACTGTGACCTGGCCAAGATAAAGCAAAGCAGTTAGACACATACAACAACACAGAGTTACAGATTGGAGTAAATAAACATACAGTCAATAATACAGTAGAAAAAAAACAAATCTATATACAATGTGTGCAAATGAGGTAAGATAAGGAACGTAAGGCACTAAATAGGCCATGGTGGCAAAGTAATTAAGATCAAGAGCAATTTAACACTGGAATGGTATTTGTGAAGTAGAAATGCTGGGGTGCAAAGGAGCAAGATAAATAAATGAATACAGTAGGGGATGAGGTAGTTGGTTGGGCTATTAACAGATGGGCTATGTACAGGTGCAGTGATCTGTGAGCTTCTCTGACAGCTGGTGCTTAAAGATAGTGAGTGAAATAAGTGTCTCCAGTTTCAGTGATTTTTGTAGTTCGTTCCAGTCCTTGGCAGCAGAGAACTGGAAGGAAAGGCGGCCAAAGGAGGAATTGGCTTTGGGGGTGACCAGTGAGATATACCTGCTGGAGCGTGTGCTACGGGTGGGTGCTGCTATGGTTACCAGCGAGCTGAGATAAGGCAGGGCTTTACCTAGCAGAGACTTGTAGATGACCTGGAGCCAGTGGGTCTGGCGACGAGTATGTAGCGAGGGCCAGCCGACTAAAGCATACAAGTCGCAGTGGTGGGTGGTATATGGGGCTTTGGTGACAAAGCGGATGGCACTGTGATAGACTGCATCCAGTTTGCTGAGTAGAGTATTGGAAGCTGTTTTGTAGATGACATCGCCAAAGTCGAGGATTGGTAGGATAGTCAGTTTTACTAGTGCAAGTTTGGCAGCATGAGTGAAGGAGGCTTTGTTGCGAAATAGAAAGCCGATTCTAGATTTGATTTTGGATTGGAGATGTTTAATGTGAGTCTGGAAAGAGGGTTTACAGTCTAGCCAGACACCTAGGTATTTGTAGTTGTCCACATATTCTAGGTCAGAGCCTTCCAGGGTAGTGATGCTAGTCGGGCGGGCGGGTGCAGGCAGCGAACGGTTGAAAAGCATGCATTTGGTTTTACTAGCGTTTAAGAGCAGTTGGAGGCCACGGAAGGAGTATTGTATGGCATTGAAGGTTAGTTAACACAGTGTCCAAAGAAGGGCCAGAAGTATACAGAATGGTGTCGTCTGCATAGAGGTGGATCAGAGAATCACCAGCAGCAAGAGCGACATCATTGATGTATACAGAGAAGAGAGTCGGCCAAATAATTGAACCCTGTGGCACCCCCATAGAGACTGCCAGAGGCCCGGACAACAGGCCCTCCGATTTAACACACTGAACTCTGTCTGCAAAGTAATTGGTGAACCAGGCGAGGCAATCATTTGAGAAACCAAGGCTGTTGAGTCCGCCGATAAGGATGTGGTGATTGACAGAGTCGAAAGCCTTGGCCAGGTCAATGAATACGGCTGCACAGTAATGTCTCTTATCGATGGCGGTTATGATATCATTTAGTACCTTGAGCATGGCTGAGGTGCACCCGTGACCAGCTCGAAACCGGATTGCACAGCGGAGAAGGTACGGTGGGATTCGAAGTGGTCGATGATCTGTTTATTAACTAGGCTTTTGAAGACTTTAGAGAGGTAGATCAGGATGGATATAGGTCTACAGCAATTTGGGTCTAGAGTGTCACCCCTTTGAAGAGGGGGATGACCGCGGCAGCTTTCCAATCTTTAGGGATCTCGGACGACACGAAAGAGAGGTTGAACAGACTGGTAATAGGAGTGGCGGTGGATAGTTTTAGAAAGAGAGGGTCCAGATTGTCTAGCCCAGCTGATTTGTATGGGTCCAGGTTTTGCAGTTCTTTCAGAACATCTGCTATCTGGATTTGGGTGAAGGAAAAGCTGGGGAGGTTCGGACAAGTAGCTGCGGAGCTGTTGGCCAGAGTTGGGTTAGCCAGGAGGAAAGCATGGCCAGCCGTTGAGAAATGCTTGTCGGTGGTGACCTGGGAGGAGGTGCTATTGTTCTCCATGGACTTGACAGAATCCCAAAACCTTTTGGAGTTAGAGCTACAGGATGCAAATTTCTGTTTGAAAAAGCTAGCCTTTGCTTTCCTGACTGACTGCGTGTATTGGTTCCTGACTTCCCTGAACAGTTGCATATCGCGGGGACTATTCGATGCTATAGCAGTCCGCCACAGGATGTTCTTGTGCTGGTCAAGGGCAGTCAGGTCGGGAGTGAACCAAGCGCTGTATCTGTTCTTAGTTCTACATTTTTTGAAAGGGGCATGCTTATTTAAGATGGTGAGGAAGTTGCTTTTAAAGAACGACCAGGCATCCTCGACTAACGGAATGAGGTCAATATCCTGCCAGGATACCCGGGCCAGGTCGATTAGAAAGGCCTGCTCGCAGAAGAGTTTTAGGGAGCGTTTGACAGTGATAAGGGGTGGTCGTTTGACCGCGGCCCCGTAGCGGATGCAGGCAATGATTCAGTGGTCGCTGAGATCCTGATTGAAAACAGCAGAGGTGTATTTAGAGGGCAAGTTGGTCAGGATAATGTCTATGAGGGTGCCCACGTTTACAGATTTAGGATTGTACCTGGTGGGTTCCTTGATGATTTGTGTGAGATTGAGGGCATCTAGCTTAGATTGTAGGACTGCCGGGGTGTTAAGCATATCCCAGTTTAGGTCACCTAACAGAACGAACTCTGAAGCTAGATAGGGGGCAGTCAATTCACATATGGTATCCAGGGCACAGCTGGGAGCTGAGGGGGGTCTATAGCAGGCGGCAATAGTGAGAGACTTATTTCTGGAGAGATTAATTTTTAGAATTAGAAGTTCGAACTGTTTGGGCACAGACCTAGAAAGTATGACAGAACTTTGCAGGCTATCTCTGCAATAGATTGCAACTCCTCCCCATTTGGCAGAGTTAGCCGGCTGGAGTTGGTAGAACCGTCTGCTCCGACGTCCGACAGAGGCCGGTTGCAGGCACAGCGGATGGAGTATTCGTCAGCAGACCAGTCGAGGTGGTACGATGGGGCGTCGTGTCGAGAAGGGATCCAAGCCAGCTGGCGAGAGAGGTATTGTTGTTGTGGTACTTTCCTTTGCTAGCCGGGAGATGCGCCTGGCTCGCGGCTAACTAGTGCTAGCTTCGGGGCAGGGGCGTTAGCCACTATAGCCACTCGGGTAGCAGCGATGAATCCGGTGCCAGGGTCGAGAGCTTACGGCAAGGAACCCGTGGAGTAGTGGGTTCTAGCCGTGTTTGGGAGGAGGCCGGGAAGTGGGCCTGGCTCAGGGCTGGGTCACTCGGTGGTAGCTAGCTAGCTGTGGAGATCAGGTGTAGTGGTCCAGGGTTTACGGCAGGGATCCGGTGTTGTAGTGGAGAAACAGTCCGATGGTGGTAGGCTGGCGAGTATTATCCAGGCTAAAAAGGGCTGCTGTCTGTGCAGAAGGTATCATCTTGGAGAGATGTGTTACAAAGTGGGATTAAATGGATTTAATTGTCATTTTTTTGTGAACGATCAACACAAAATACTCTGTAATGTCAAATTGGAAGAAAAATTCTAACATTTGTATAAAAAAATATATAATGTCAAATAAAACAGTCATATATCTTGATTAGATAAGTATTCAACCCCCTGAGTCAATAAATGTTAGAATCACCTTTGGCAGCCAATACAGCTGTGAGTCTTTCTGGGTAAGTCTTTAAGAGCTTTCCGCACCTGGATTGTTCAACATTTTCCCATTATTATTTTCAAAATTCTTCAAGCTCTGTCAAATTGGTTGTTGATCATCGCTAGACAACCATTTTCAGGTCTTGCCATAGATTTTCAAGCAGAAGTTTGAATGAAAACTGTAACTCGGCCACTCAGGAACATTCAATGTCTTCTTGGTGAGCAACTCCAGTGTATATTTAGCCTTTTGTTTTAGGTTATTGTCGTGTGGAAAGGTGAATTCATCTCCCAGTGGAAAGCAGACTGAACCAGGTTTTCCTCTAGGATTTTGCCTGTGCTTAGCTCCATTCCATTTCTTTTTTATCCGTGCCGATTACAATAACATGATGCAGCAACCACTATGCTTCAAAATATGGAGAGTGGTACTCAGTAATGTGTTGTATTGTTTGCCATAACAAAGGGGTTGAATACTTATTGACTCAAGACATTTCAGCTTTTCATTTTTTTATTATTATGTACAAATGTGACATTATGAGGTATTGTGTGTAGGCCAGTGACACAAAAGTTCAATTTAATCAATTTGAAATGCAGGCTGTAACTCAACAAAATGTGAAAAAAGTTAAGGGGTGTGAATGCTTTCTGAAGGTACTGTATATTTTAATTTAATGCTATTTAGGTTCGTTTCCAACAATACAGCTATACATTCCATGGGTGTTGTGAAAAGATTAAACCTTGTTTGAACATAAATGTACCTGAGGGGCGGCAGGTAGCCTAGTGGTTAGAGCGTTGGACTAGTAACTGAAAGGTTGCAAGATTGAATCCCCGAGCTGACAAAGTAAAAAATCTGTTGTTCTGCCCCTGAACAAGGCAGTTAACCCACTGTTCCAAGGCTGTAATTGAAAATAAGAATTTGTTCTTAACTGACTTGCCTAGTTAAATAAAGGTCAAATAAAATAATGACTCACACAGTATTTAGGGATTTGACTATGAGTGATAGCCTGGTCCCAGATTCCATGCCAAAGACCATAGGAGTTGGTAAAACAGCACAAAGAGATCTGGGACCAGGCTTTGGAATGTGAGTGACACTTGGAAGGAAAGCTTCACTATAGTTGCTGGGCAGCTGAACATGACAGATGGGTGGAAAAGCCACACTACAACAGAGGGCAGTCCACCCCCATTCTGTCTGAAAGCATTGCTAAACTGTTGGTGAATGTGTCCCAAATGGCACCCTTTTCCTATATGGCTGGTCAAAAATAGTGCACTACCAATAGGGTCCCTATTGGGACACACTCAAAATATTTGTTTAGAGAGACAGACAGATGGACAGGAGTCTGGGGGGAATACAATAAATAATTTATAGCTTTGAAAACACCCAGCAAAGGAAAGCATTCTCACCTGCTCAGTCATTCATCTTGTCGCCTTTGCTTGGTGGAAAACATGATTATTTATTCATTTGTTTTTCTTTCTTGTAACCTATTTGTGTTGGTAAATGTCAAAACAACAGGGAGAGATGGACAACAAGGCATGGTGAATAAAAATGGAATCCATTTGTGTCAATAATTAGAGGGGCCAATGTGTGACATCAGTGTAAAGATTTAAAAATGGTTTAATATACATTTAAATATGATTTTCTTGCAGCTTCACATGTGTAGTTACATGAATACAATTCTAGGTAGGCACAATGAGACCATAAATCCACCTAGCAACAACAAAACATCTACATGTCATTCACAATGTCACAAACATGGACACCAGGTTTCTTTGTCATGCCTAGTTGCCAGGTCTTTTTGTGCTTTAGTAAACTTCTCTATAATTTATATCCATGCTAAACATTCCTGAATAATGAAAAAGATAAATAACAGTATTTCTATATGTTTTAATAGTTTATATAATAATGTAATATAATAAAATAATATAATACAATGGGTTCTGTCAACAAAATAATTAACAATAATAACCAATAATGAAATCATTATAATAAGTTAACTCTTCAAGCATTGTGTGTGTGTGAGTCTGTCTGAAAACTAGCCGTCAAATTCTTGCTTCCTCTGTCCTTCCTCCACTCCTTGCCTCTCCTTGAAATTGCATTGTAGCCTGAGAAGAAGGACCTTCACTCCTCACCCCCAAAGTGCTTTGAGAGGGATGAGAGGAATGGTGAAAAAAAGGGGAGAATCTCAATTGCATTTCTTTGCTGCCTCACATCCTCTCTCCGCGCCTCCTTCTCAAAATCCATTGGATAAGAAGGTGAGAGGGTAAGGACTTCTGACATTCTCATCCAATCGGTTTTGAGAAGGAGACGAGGAGAGAGGATGTGACGATTCCTGGACATACAATAAAAAATTATACCAAGCACAGAGGATGGAAGTATTTGACAGCTATTAAAGCCCCCATGCAGTCTTTCTAATTGTATTTTTAAATCATCACTGTATGTCTAATAAATCCCTCCAAAATATTTGGCTCTTGAAATGCCCAGTCTGAACGTGTGGGTGTTATGAAACCAATTTGAAGATATTTACATACACAGCCCTGATCTGCTGATAGGATTGTCTAGAGAGCCTACCCACTTACCCAGATGAACAGTCATTGGTGTATTATAATCAGATTACATTGTAACGTCAAGACGTTCCAGAAGGACAACCATCTCTGCAGCACTCCACCAATCAGGCCTTTATGGTAGAGTGGCCAGACGGAAGCATCTCCTCAGTAAAAGGCACATGACAGCCCGCTTGGAGTTTGCAAAAAGGCACTTAAAGGACTCTCAGACCATGAGAAAAAGATTCTCTGGCCTGATGAAACCAACATTGAACTATTTGGCCTGAATGACAAGTGTCACGTCTGGAGGAAACCAGGCACCATCCCTACAGTGGAGCATTGTGGTGGCAGCATCATGCTGTGTGGGGATGTTTTTCAGTGGCAGGGACTGGGAGACTAGTCAGGATCGAGGGAAAGATGAACGGAGAAGTACAGAGAGATCATTGATGATAACCTGCTCCAAAGCGATCAGGACCTCAGACTGGGGAGAAGATTCTCCTTCCAACAGGACAACGACCCTACGCAGGAGTGGCTTCGGGACAAGCCTCTGAATGTCCTTGTGTGGCCCAGCCAGAGCCCGGACTTGAACCCGGTGGAACATCTCTGAAGAGACATGAAAATAGCTGTGCAGTGACGCTCCCCTTCCAACAGAGCTTGAGAGGATCTGTAGAGAAGAATGGGAGAAACTCCCCAAACGCAGGTGTGCCAAGCTTGTTTTAATTATTATTATAATTCTTTTTTTTCACCTTTATTTAACCAGGTAGGCTAGTTGAGAACAAGTTCTCATTTACAACTGCGACCTGGCCAAGATAAAGCAAAACAGTGCGACACAAACAACAACACAGAGTTACACATGGAATAAACAAGCGTACAGTCAATAACACAATAGAAAAAATAAAGTCTATATACAGTGTGTGCAAATGGCGTGAGGAGGTAAGGCAATAAATAGGAAATTGTAGCGAAGTAATTACAATTTAGCTAATTAACACTGGAGTGATAGATGTGCAGATGATGATGTGCAAGTATAAATACTGGTGTGCAAAAGAGCAGAAAAGTAAATAAAAACAAATATGGGGATAGGTAGGTAGGTAGATTGGATGGGCTATTTACAGATGGGCTATGTACAGCTGCAGCGATCGGTTAGCTGCTCAGATAGCTGATGTTTAAAGTTAGTGAGGGAAATATAAGTATCCAGCTTCAGCGATTTTTGCAGTTTGTTCCAGTCATTGGCAGCAGAGAACTGGAAGGAAAGGTGGCCAAAGGAGGTGTTAGCTTTGGGGATGACCAGTGTGATATACCTGCTGGAGCGTGTGCTATGGGTGGGTGTTGTTATCGTGACCAGTGAGCTGAGATAAGGCAGAGCTTTACCTAGCAAAGACTTATAGATGACCTGGAGCCAGTGGGTCTGGCGACGAATATGTAGCCAGGGCCAGCCGATTAGAGCATACAGGTCGCAGTGGTGGGTGGTATATGGGGCTTTGGTGACAAAACGGATGGCACTGTGATAGACTGCATCCAGTTTGCTGAGTAGAGTGTTGGAGGCTATTTTGTAAATTACATCGCCGAAGTCAAGGATCGGTAGGATAGTCAGTTTTACTAGGGAAAGTTTTGCGGTGTGAGTGAAGGAGGCTTTGTTGCGAAATAGAAAGCCGATTCTAGATTTCATTTTGGATTGGAGATGTTTAATATGAGTCTGGAAGGAGAGTTTACAGTCTAGCCAGACACTTAGGTATTTGTAGTTGTCTACATATTCTAAGTCAGAACCGTCCAGAGTAGTGATGTTAGTCGGGCGGGCGAGTGCGGGCAGCGAACGGTTGAAAAGCATGCATTTAGTTTTACTAGCGTTTTAAGAGCAGTTGGAGGCCATGGAAGGAGTGTTGTATGGCATTGAAGCTTGTTTGTAGTTTTGTTAACACAGTGTCCAAGGAAGGGCCAGATGTATACAGAGTGGTGTCGTCTGCGAGGTGGATCAGGGGAATCACCCGCAGCAAGAGCAACATCGTTGATATATACAGAGAAAAGAGTCGGGAATTGAACCCTGTAGTACCCCCATAGAGACTGCCAGAGGTCCGGACAACAGGCCCTCCGATTTGACACACTGAACTCTGTCTGAGAAGTAGTTGATGAACCAGGCGAGGCAGTCATTTGAGAAACCAAGGCTGTTGAGTCTGCCGATAAGAATACGGTGATTAACAGAGTCAAATGCCTTGGCCAGGTCGATGAAGACGGCTGCACAGTACAATCTTTTATCGATTTTAGTAACTTGAGCGTGGCTGAGGTGCACCCGTGACGAGCTCGGAAACCAGATTGCACAGCGGAGAAGGTACGGTGGGATTCAAAATGGTCATTGATCTGTTAATTAACTAGGCTTTCGAAGACTTTAGAAAGGCAGTGCAGGATGGATATAGGTCTATAACAGTTTGGGTCTAGAGTGTCACCCCTTTTGCGAGGGGAATGACCGCTGCAGCTTTCCAATCTTTAGGGATCTCGGACGATACGAAAGAGAGGTTGAACAGACTGGTAATAGGGGTTGCAACAATGGCGGCGGATAATTTTAGAAAGAGAGGGTCCAGATTGTCTAGCACAGCTGATTTGTACGGGTCCAGGTTTTGCAGCTCCTTCAGAACATCTGATTTGGGTGAAGGAGAAGCTGGGCAGGCTTGGGCAAGTAGCTGCGGGGGGTGCGGAGCTGTTGGCCGGGGTTGGGTTAGCCAGGAGGAAAGCATGGCCAGCCGTAGAGAAATGCTTATTGAAATTCTCGATTATCGTGGATTTATCGGTGATGACAGTGTTACCTAGCCTCAGTGCAGTGGGCAGCTGGGAGGAGGTGCTCTTGTTCTCCATGGACTTTACAGTGTCCCAAGCCTTTTGGAGTTACAGGATGCAAATTTCTGTTTGAAAAAGCTAGCCTTTGCTTTTCTGACTGACTGTGTGTATTGGTTCCTGACTTCCCTGAAAAGTTGCATATCGCGGGGACTATTCGACGCTATTGCAATCCGCCACAGGATGTTTTTGTGCTGGTCGAGGGCAGTCAGGTCTGGAGTGAACCAAGGGCTATATCTGTTCTTAGTTCTACCTTTTTTGAAAGGGGCATGCTTATTTAAGGTGAGTACATTTCTTTTAAAGAAAGACCAGGCATCCTCGACTGACGGGATGAGGTCGATATCCTTCCAAGATCCCCGGGCCAGGTCAATTAGAAAGGCCTGCTCGCAGAAGTGCTTTAGGGAGCGTTTGACAATGATGAGGGGTGGTTGTTTGACCGCGGAACCATAGCAGATGCAGGCAATGAGGCAGGGATCGCTGAGATCCTGATTCAAAACAGCAGAGGTGTATTTGGAGGGCAAGTTGGTCAGGATAATATCTATGAGGGTGCCCATGTTTACGGATGTAGGGTTGTACCTGGTGGGTTCCTTGATAATTTGTGTGAGATTGAGGGCATCTACCTTAGATTGTAGGACTGCCGGGGTGTTATCCCAGTTTAGGTCACCTAACAGAACAAACTCTTCTGTTAGAAGCATTACATTTTGCAATCCATACATTATTTTGGATATGTGTACCCATGAAAACTATTGTCACACTAACATAGAGAGATACGAAATGTTAGTAGGTTACAGTGTACTTCAGAGATCTCCATAGAAAAAAAATTGTCTGACAGCAACAGTGGCATTTATTCATGGATGCCAAAGGAATCCAGGCTTCCCACAAAAATGTTAATTAAAAAAAATCTTCCGTCTCTCTGTGTTTATTTTTCTTCAATTCGCAAGAGGCTGAATGTATCTCACCTGAGAATGCATCCGAGCACCCCTCTGTCTCTGTATGTGTAGCCAATCTATCTGATACAGTCTGGTCAAAAGGAGTATGATGCCGCCCGTACCGTTGAATGCAAGGGAAGCCAGCGAGCATTTAGCCTCCCGTGATAAAAAAAGTATAAAATAATAGCCTGTCAGCGTAGAGCAAAATTGAGCGAGCTCAACTGTTAATGTTCCTGGCGCACCAAAAAAAAACGTGTCAAGGGAAGCCAATTTGGGTTCTCACCAATCACATCACATCAAAAGCCAAATGTCATTGATAGAAAAACTTGAATTGTTGCATCTCATAGTGTTGTTGTACTCCAGTGTCCCTTTCCTACATTAGCCATTTTTTGTAAATGTTTTTTTTTTTGGGGGTAGATCTGCTTTAATATTGAAGATAGATTGTGGCTTCTGTCAATGTAATTGTCTGCATCATTTCCAATCCCCCATATATTTTTGAAAATAGATTCACTTAATTCCCCTAACTGGCCAATGATGGCGTTTCTGATCCAACCATGAATTCATACATTGTGCCCCTTGCCTGAAAGGATGGAAGTTCAATATGTAGCTAGCTGTATTAGGCTAATGTTAACTAGCTGACTCATTGTTGCCCATGAAAGGAAGGTAGGCTAGCAAGCAAGTTAAAAGTGTGTACTGTATGACAGTGTCATAGACCATTTCGGCAAAATGAAAGAGAGGAGGAGGGCATTGGCGTATCTTTACAAGTAGGGTGAGTGAGTCAACATGTTTGTTCTACTTACAAGCACACACACACGCACAGACACAGAAATCAGTTCCATGGACAGCCACATCCTATTTAGCGGACGTTGATTGGACTAAATTGTTTTTGGTATCTTTTATTTGCCACTGTGTTAGACTAAGCATAGGTGATTTGATTATGTTGAAATGTTAGTTATAATGGTGCTAGAATAGTGGAGGCAGCTTCGGTTTTCTTTGCTACTTGCGGTAGGTAGCCTAACTCTCCATGGTTTTAAATCAATAACGTTAGTTGTTTAGTAGTCCGGATATGTTGGAAGCATTAACTTGCTTGACCGTGCTGTAGGTCTTGTAACTGTTTGTTGCTTTGTGGACTTCACTAGATAGATGTTGCTCTCTGGTTTTGTGATGAAACACAAGTGTGGTTGAATTTATTCTGCCACCGTGTCTTCTTATTGTCTCGGCCTTAGTTCTCTATATCGCGGTGGCAAGGCATATGAACTAACAGGTTATAGCGCAAACAATACAATTATCACAACACATACAGTAGGTTGTAATATGGCTATTTTTCCTGGCTTGGCTTCCCCAAATAAGGGCACAAGGCGAGACCTAGATGCAGACACGGGAGGCAGATTGTTTGAGTCTTTGATATTTATTAATCAGTCCAAAAGGCAGAGGCAAGAGAATGGTCGTGGACAGGCAAAAGGTCCAGGAGGCACAGAGTGGCAGGCAGGCTTGAGGTCAGGGCAGGCAGAATGGTCAGGCAGGCGGGTACAGAGTCTAGAAAACAGGCAAGGGTCAAAACCGGGAGGACTAGCAAAAAGAGAACAGAAGCAGGAGTACGGGAAAACACACTGGCTGACTTGAAAGACATACAAGATGAACTGGCACAGGAAACACAGGGATAAATACTCCAGGGAAAATAAGCGACACCTGGAGGGGGTGGAGACAATCACAAGGACAGGTGAAGCAGATCATGGTGTGACACCCCAGTGATTTTACCAAGGCACCGCTACTGGACAGCAATATCCATACATTTTACAGGATCAAGCTCATTGTGTAATTAAATTGTGAAATGCTTAATACATGATATAAGGACAAACAGCAGCATCATCAATGTAATAAAAGAAAGGTAGTGTTTTATGTCACAAGATTTTTGCCAAATCTGCGCTAACGTGACTAGAATGACGTTGTAAGTAACAGCAAACTTTCCAGCACATAGACATGTCTGATATGGGCAGAATGCTTAAATTCTTGTTAATCTAACTGCACTGTCCAATAACAGTAGCTCTCACAGTGACAAAATACCATGCTATTGTTTGAGGAAAGTGCACAACAACAAACTTTTATCACAGCAACTGGTTTGATACATTCACCTCTGAAGGTAAATAATGTACTTACATTCAGTCATCTTAATAAAATACATTTTTATATTCAAATGTAGGAACTGGATTCTACAGTTTGAACCCCTGCTGTCTCTGGCTCCACCCCCACCCCGCCCATCCATCTAGATGTGTGAAAGTTAGTGTATAAGCTAATGATCCATCATGTATGACATTCCTGGGAGTGTGTAAACTTAAATGTTGTATTAGCATATCATTTTTGTATCTTCTCTATAGTTATGTACTTGAAAATGTATCAATTGACCAATTTGGCACATTTGGGCAGTCTTGATACAAAATACTGTGCAGTATTGCAATGCTTCTATCACGCTTTAAGGTAGACCCAGGTGCAGACAGTGTTGAAGAAACAAACGTTTATTCTTTAAACAGGGGCAGGCAAAGGTCAGGTCAAGGTAGGCAGGGGTCAATAATCCAGAGAGGGTGTAAGACACCAGAACAGCAGGCGGGCTCAGGGTCAGGTCAGGCAGAGGTCAGTAATCCAGAGTAGTGGAGCAAAGGTACAGGACGACAGGCAGGCTCAGGGCAGGCAGAACGGTCAACAAAACGCTAGTAGGTTCTACGAAACAAAATGAACTGGCCCCAGACAAACAAAAAACACTAGTATAAATACACAGGGGATAATGGGGAAGATGGGCAACACCTGGAGGGGGGGTGGAGACAAGCACAAAGACAGGTGAAACAGATCAGGGTGTGACAGCTTCACTGGATCAATCTGAAACTTTGCAGACACACTGCTGTTGGTTGTTGCTCAGAGAGAGCTTCTTGTATGTCCTGTGTTGGTTGTTGCTCAGAGATATAACTTGTCATAAAGTATTTTGTAGCTGGTCCTGTAGAGGTCTCTGAGCAACAACCAACACAGGACATACCAAGAAGCTCTCTCTGAGCAACAACCAACACAGGACATACCAAGAAGCACTGGCTTGTAAAGCTGCAGAAGGAGTCTGTAATTGCAGACAGCTGTATCTCCTGACGAGAGGGCGGGATCAGAGCTCCAGTCTGCACTGGGGCCGACCAATCAGCTGCTGGGGGGAATCCAGGAAGCCATTTCCTGAAATACACACATACATATAAACCCACAACACAGAAACTGGGGAACGTAACACGCCCACCCCAAAACCTGCAAACTTACAGTTTGCAATAACAAAAACCAACACGCATCCCCAGTTACTAAACCCGTGATAGCGCATCGGCAACCACATGGGTGTTGCGTTCCCTCCTCCAAGAGGCGTGCGTAACATAATGGGGTGGTGTCAGAAGTAGTGTTTTTGATCATTGAAATTGTTTACGTACATTAGTAATTATTCTGTTTTGTTCCCAGAGGGGAAGGGGAAGGCACCTTGGGAGTGCTTAGGCAAGAGGCCTGCGGGCATACATATACCCGTAGTATGTACTCTGTCTATGCACACTAGGTAAGACCTAGGCGGACCATCCCCTGTATTTTGGTTAGTGCGCCAGGTGGTGCTAGTTAAGTAAGTAGTGGGGAGGTAGGTAAGGTAGGAGAGGGGGCTCTTTAACTTTTACTTTCTTTGCTTTGGTTCCATCCAGACCCTTTTCCCCATATTACCGTGGGAAGGAAATAAATTCCCTGTAAACGGTACTAATCTCTACCTCTATCATCCTTACCCACACCTGCAATCCCATACCTCTTTCACTCCGTGGGGAGTTGAGAGTAGCAGGGTGTTGCGTTCCCTCCTCCAAGAGGCGTGCGTAACAACAATGCCTTTGTATCACAGGCACCATGGTGACCGCAATAGTGTGTGTGTGTGTTGTGTGGGATGTGTGTATGTCGGGATGTAACACTGACTATTTGTCTTGTTTATTATCAGGGCCGCCACTTGCCACAGGGTAGAGAATAATTTTGTAATAATAGTAGCAATGTGCCTCTCCGCTGTCTCCCGAGGTCTGGTAACAAAGATTTATTCATACCACATGTGCCTAGATGACCGGGATGTGGGCAGATCGACTGGTGCTGTTTTTCACCATTGATGTAATGGTTATGGTGTGTTGAATGCCTTGGATTCTGGCTTCTGCATGACTTAGTACACAAGCACAGTATCTCATGTGAGGGGTGGTATGTACATTGCTGAGATTTACATTAAATTGGGAATCTACGGTGTGCCGTGAGGTTCATCCAACTATGCTGAAATACAGCTTTTTCAATCATCAGGGAATTAATGACACAACAGGCCCTGTCTCCTGATACATTCCTTGGCATGTATATTTGCTCCCATTAGGCCTGCATTGTAAACGTTTACAATGCCTGTTGTAAGTAAACTGATAGGGAGTCGATCTGTTAATCAAACAAGGTATGGTAACCCAGTTATGTTGAATTAGTTGAAGTAAGTAACAGGAAGCACTCATTGATACCACAACATTTCTTAGTAAACATCAATGGAAACAGTACCGCAAAATAAAGTTACGAAGTGCAACCTAATAGGTAAAATAGCTCATCAATGGTTTGTAAGTAAGTAGTAAGTAAGTTTATATTAATTAAACCTATAGCTAAACTATGTTAATCAAACAAGGTATGGTATAATAATCTTGTTAGTAGCTCAACAATCCAGGACTGATTCTTGGGTATGCTATGTTATTAATGAGCAGTCTGGTTTAACCAGGCTATAGGAGAATGCTGTATCATTATTAGACAGACAGACTCCCTCTCAGCTGGTCATCATTGCACAGCAGTGACTGAGCCCTCCAACAGGAAGTTCTTAGGTCACATGCCAGATGTAACATTTCACAGTTCCCCCTTTCTTCTCTTCAGGCCTAATGACACAATGTTTCCAAGAAGTCCAGTCATCCTCACACTGCAGATTGTGAGTGTTTGTCCAATGAGTGTGATCGATCTGGTGGGGCCTTAGGCCTTGAAACAACATTGTTCGTCATCATCATATAATTGGAACTATCTTCTCCATGCTTCTTGCGCTGTGGTGGACTTGTGACTCTCTCCTTCTGATTCTAGATAACACAAACACAGAGGCAATCTCCTCTTTTACATTTTTTACTTTCATAATTATTTCCTTACCCTCAAAATACCCTCAAATTACGTGTTTGTACTATCATATGATGTGTTTAGGAAATGCTTTCTTTATGGATATTGCGAGAGGTTATGATCATTTTTGCTTCAGCTGTTCTTAAATATTTTATAAGGCCACGGGAATGTTACAATGAATAATCGCTGATTATTCATTATCTGTTTAAAATTCAGTCATTATTATTTATTATAAAACATCCACATACAAACGACAACATACAAACGCACACCAACATCCTCAACATCACTCTCACACCCCCGTCTCCAGCGCCTGCATCACTCTCCGCTACATGGCCTCAAACTGCACCGTTTTTGTTTCTCTCCGTCGCCCACGCACTTTCAACATTTAGTTAATAAAGCATTTGACCTTTAATATTCACAGTCATTCTGCTGCAATAGTTCACAGTTAGACTTTGTTCAATGAGCTTCAATTTATGCCAAACCCAGACTAAAATATATCGTTTTCAGCAGAAATTTGATTTTTGTTAAAACCTTATGCAGTTTTATTGACTAGAAAGCAGTGTTAGAAAATATCCCTCGCAGAGCCAGATTCAGAGAAAATTACAGTAAATAAATACAAAACAACACTTCCAATTATTGGTCCTTTCCCTAGGGCACAACCACAGTTGCCTCCATAGGATCACATCAGGACATAGACATTACTGGTGTCATATATACAACACAGAGCATCTGCTCACTGTAGTACTACATGGAATTATTAGGTACCAGCTCATAGAGACAGTGGCAGAGGATCTGTTTCTGCTTACCTTTTGACAATTCCGTCAGTAAATGTCGACTTACTATTAATTGAAATGTAGAGTAAATGTTTGATTTCATTCTGATTGGACCTGCCAGCTCATAGAGACAGTGGGCTAACTAATGGGAGTGTAAAGTTCCGGTTAGGTGAATCTGTATAGTTTCTGTAAGTCATATAACTCATAGTTTGACCCAATCTGCCTACTTACTTATGTATGTCGCGCTGCAGTCCAAGGTCACTCATGGCAACTGAGTGGACTGAGTGTGCTGGTTAGATACAGCAGTTTGTTTATGGGCTTGAGGGCATTAGCTGTTTATGGGATGCAGAGGGGATGTAAAGGGGATGTGTGCTTCAATATGTGCTTCACTGAATCCAGTCCAAAGGGATGTAAAGAATGAAAGGGGGATTTTCTATTTACCAGTCTGACCACCGAGTCTAAAAGACCCTATTCACACTGTGCATTAATATGCAACATACTGTATATAAAATAACCAGTATACTGTATGTCACATTCTTATTGTACTGTGGTTAGATACAAATGCTGATGTGTTGCACCATAGTGTGTATAGCTTGCGCAAATGTTTCCAAGTGCACAATAAACATCCCTCAAAGAGAGAGATTAGGGTCACATAATGTTCACTGCCACACCCTGATCATAGACACTCATGGGATTATGTGTAAAATTCCACCACAAATCGGACTAATCCAGCCAGACTGTTGTGCCAAGGGAAAACATCCATACAGGCCCAGTGACCGACCCAGCCAGCCAGCAAAATTTGCCTCTTTATGACCTGCTAGCCTGCCAAATAATGCTAATCTCCCCATGGCACTAAAAATAACTCCTTGATAATATGTTTTATTCAGATCTTAAAGCAGATACAAATAGATGTATTCTTTCTCGGCTTGTCAAAACGACAAAGTCCTTATCAGTGCACAAATGTTCACTTGTATTTTCCTCAGATAGGCCTACAACATGTAACTGTCTGTCCGTGCCGCGTAATCAGTAGTTCATACACAAGGTTTATTCACTGGTGTGCTAATGCCAGTTAATCTGTGTATGACCACTTGGAGCGTGAGAGAGACTGTTCTGTACATTTAGTCAAAGGCACAGGCGTACATGTTGTTGACCAACCCCTCTTACATCACAGGTACAGGCAGCTGCGAGGGGAGTTGGTCCAGGATTCTGGCCATCCTGATATGTCTCTATCTCTCTCTCTCTCTATCTCAATCTCTCTCTCTCTCTCTCTCTCTCTCTCTCTCTCTCTCTCTCTCTCTCTCTCTCTCTCTCTCTCTCTCTACTCTGGTCATCCTGTTCTGATAGCAGCTGCAGGGGCAGTCAGGGCTTATCCTGTTCTGATAGCAGCTGCAGGGGCAGGCAGGGCTTAAAGGGTTATCAAGGAGATGATAAGCTGTCTATCCCTCAGCATCAGGAATTGGCCTTGTCTCTCTCCTGTCTGAGTGGATGGAAGCTGTTTGAGCATTACACTAGATTTACCTCTGATCTGGCATGTTGTTTGTTTCCGCCCAATTAGGTTTTATGAGTGGCGCGCTCTGCGACCCCGCTAGGCCCTGGTAATGCTCCATCCACAGACAAAGCAGTACTCTTACAACAGCATTATTAGTCACTGTCACTTATAGAGTTCCCTGTTTAGTGAAGGAGTTCCTTCTTCTGTAGCGGGTTTGGTCGACTAGGTTTGGCCTCGGGCATATTTTTTATGAGCTAATAATCGGCGGGCCAGAACATCATTTGCGTAATAGCACAATGAATAGGCCTACACTACAAATTGAACAACATTTTTAACACATCTGATGAGTGCATAATAAATTCAATGACAATAAATAATAATTTCGATCTGATTACACTCATAAAATCACCAGTCTCTATTCAATTATTATTTTTGTCTATTTCTCTGTGTTGATTGGTGGGGAAAAAGGTCTACCTACGTAGCCTACTATAGGCTACTCTACTTGTTTTAACGTCAACGTTCGTTCAGAACAATTAGTGTGCTACCAAGAGAAAATGCCGCTCTCAAAAAGTATCAAAAGAAAGGTGGATAATGAAAAGTTTCATGGAAGAATGGATAGAGAGTTATGCATTCATCTTAAGATCTTTCTCCAATGCCATGCCAGTGTGTCTTACTTTCAATGAAAAATTCGCTTTTTTTCAAATAATTCAATCTCAGATTCAATCTTATAATTCTAAGCGTGGTACTTTCAAAGTGGCTTTCCTGCTCCAGACAGAGGTCTGACGCAGAATCATTTAAACGTTAACTGCAAGCTACACATGGCAGCCGAATCATCCTTCATGGCCTGACCCAACAACAGAAGGTCACAAGTACCTCCCTAAAAGCGTCCTGTGTTCTGACCAAACACAACATGCCCTTCACAGACGCCGAGGTATTTAAAGTGCATGGCGACAGTTTTGGAGGAATTTGCAACCGGAAAGTCTATGGATAGCATAACTGCATCAGTCAAACAGGTGCCTTTGTCTGCGTCAACAGCCGGCTGCCGCGTCCATGCAATGGCGTATGATGTGCATAGGATTGTTCTGGATGGGCTCAATCAGGCTGAGCATTTTTCCCTGGCTATTGATGAGAGTACTGACAGCACCGATGTAGCACAGTTGTTTGTCCGTTATTTTGATAGAAATGAATTTAAAGAACAGCTAGCTACTGGCACTGATTCTCTTCGAATGACACCACCATGGGACATCATATTCACAAAGCTGGAAGAATTGTTTACGCAGCATGGCCTGTCATTCAAAAAGGTTGTGGGCACTGACAGGGCACCTGTTATGGTGGGCTGAAACAGGGACCTGGTCATCAGGTTAAAGGAAATCGCCCCCCAAATGAATGGCTTGCATTGTCTCATTTATCAGAGTGTGCTGTGTGCCAGACTAAACAGTGAGCTATAAAGATGTGATGGATAAAGTAATGCGCATCATCAACTTTGTCAGGGGGACATCAAGCACCCAACACCGTCTTTTTCACAAGTTTGTGACAGAATTGGAGGAGGCCACTCACGATGATCTCCTGCTTCACAATGACGTGTATTGGCTGACTAAAGGAAACGCGCTGGAGCGGTTCCGTGAGCTGCATGACCAGGTTGTGGATTTTCTCCGTAAAAGCTAAATGAGGGCAGCAATTGACCATCTTCGTATTCTGGCAAATTGTCACAGAGGTGATGGAAGATCTCATCAAGCAGCTGAGGGACATCTTCTCCACCAGATTTGAATACTACAGCATGCCCAATGATATCATTACGTTTGTACATGATCCTATCATAATCCGCTCAAGTGGAGAATTCTCCTCCCTTGCTAAGAAAACGATACCCTCGCTGGATGAGGCCGCAATTCAAACTGAGCTGATTGAATTCCATACATCGAGCCAAATCAGCGATGCACTCAGGACTTCCGAGTCCCTGTGTGCGTTTTTTGGTGGCATGCTCAGAGGAATACAGCCAGTGCTTAACTTGGACTGAAATAGGTGCCGGTACTCATGTTGGGTGCCAGTACTGTTTATATTTAGGTGCAGGAGCTCCACAATACTTTTGAGCTAATATTCTATAAGAGGAACAGGAGCTCAAGTAGTAGAAATGTGAGGCGCCTGTACTCAGCGCCTATGAGCTCCTGCCCAAGTCATGCAGTGAATACAACACAATCAAGAAACAACACAATAAAGACTTACACCTGCAAGTTCTCCTTTTCCTCTATGAACGCAATCAAGACTCACGACAGGAACCGATACAACATTTTTGGCCAGTTGCCACTGTAAGTAGGCCTAATAAAAAAATACCACAGGACACATATATTTTCTTAGCCAGTTAAGTATTTTTTTTACCTCTTCAGGCAAGGTTCTATTGTTTCTCTCTTAATTTCCGCCTTGCTGACGTGCCCAAAATAAACTGCCTGTTACTCAGGCCCAGAAGCCAGGATATGCATAGAATTGGTACCATTGGATAGAAAACACTTTGAAGTTTGTAGAAATGTTAGAACAATGTATGAGACTATAACACAATTGATATGGTAGGAGAAAATCCCATGCTCTTACAATGGAAAGCTATGGAGCATATGCAATTCCAGCCCCCAGATTGCAAGTCCTATGGCTTCCACTAGATTTCAACAGTCTTTGTTCAAGGTTTCAGGCTTGTTTCTTCCAAAACGAGAAAGAATTCTGAGTTTTGATACAGAAACCCACAGTTGGAAATCAGTCTGTGCGCGCCTGCTAATTTTGCTTTTCTATTGAACATACTTCTTTCCGTATGAAATTCAACGGCTCAGACAAGAGACGCATGTTTCAGGGTCTACAGTCAATCACGGACTACAAAAAGAAAACCAGCCCTGTCGCGGACACCGATGTCTTGCTCCCAGACCAACTAAACAACTTCTTTGCTCGCTTTGAGGACAATACAGTACCACTGACACGGCCCGCTACCAAAACCTGCGGGCTCTCCTTCACCGCAGCCAACGTGAGTAAAACATTTAAACGTGTTAACCCTTGCAAGGCTGCCGGCCCAGACGGCATCCCTAGCCGCGTCCTCAGAGCATGCGCAGACCAGCTGGCTGGTGTGTTTACGGACATATTCAATAAATCCCTATCCCAGTCTGATGTTCCCACATGCTTCAAGAGGGCCACCCTTGTTCCTGTTCCCAAGAAAGCTAAGGTAACTGAGCTAAATGACTATCGCCCTATAGCACTCACTTCCGTCATCATGAAGTGCTTTGAGAGACTAGTCAAGGATCATATCACCTCCACCCTACCTGACATCCTAGACCCACTCCAATTTGCTTACCGCCCCAACAGGTCCACAGACGACGCAATCACAATCACACTGCACACTGCCCTAACCCATATGTAAGAATGCTGTTCATCGATTACAGCTCAGCATTCAACACCATAGTACCCTCCAAACTAGTCATTAAGCTCGAGACCCTGGGTCTCGACCCCGGCCTGTGCAACTGGGTCCTGGACTTTCTGACGGGCCGCCCCCAGGTGGTGAGGGTAGGAAACAACATCTCCACCCCGCTGATCCTCAACACTGGGGCCCCACAAGGGTGCGTTCTCAGCCCTCTCCTGTACTCCCTGTTCAACCATGACTGCGTGGTCATGCACGCCTCCAACTCAGTCATCAAGTTTGCAGACGACACTACAGTGGTTGGCTTGATTACCAACAACGACGAGAAGGCCTACAGGGAGGAGGTGAGGGCCCTCGGAGTGTGGTGTCAGGAAAATAACCTCACACTCAACATCAACAAAACAAAGGAGATGATCGTGGACTTCAGGAAACAGCAGAGGGAGCACCCCCCTATCCACACCGATGGGACAGTAGTGGAGAAGGTGGAAAGTTTTATGTTCCTCGGCGTAGACATCACGGACAAACTGAAATGGTCACCCACACAGACAGCGTGGTGAAGAAGGCGCAAAAGCGCCTCTTCAACCTCAGGAAGCTGAAGAAATGTGGCTTGTCACCAAAAACACTCACAAACTTCTACAGATGCACAATCGAGAGCATTCTGTTGTGCTGTATCACTGCCTGGTACGGCAACTGCTCCGCCCACAACCGTAAGGCTCTCCACCCGAGCCACTGCCTGTTCACCCCGTTATCATCCAGAAGGCGAGGTAAGTACATGTGCATCAAAGCTGGGACCGAGAGACTGAAAAACAGCTTCTATCTCAAGGCCATCAGAATGTTAAACAGCCATCACTAACACTTGAGTGGCTGCTGCCAACATACTGACTCAAATCTCTAGCCACTTTAATAATTATAATTGGATGAAATAAATGTATCACTAGCCACTTTAAACGATGCGATTTATATAATATTTACATATCCTACATTACTCATCTCATATGTATATACTGTACTATATACCATCTACTGCATCTTGCCTATGCCATTCGGCCATCGCTCATCCATATATTTATATGTACATATTCTTAATCATTCCCTTACACTTGTGTGTATAAGGTAGTTGTTGTGAAATTGTTAGAATACTTGTAGATATTACTGCACGGTCTGAACTAGAAGCATAAGCATTTCATTACACTCGCATTAACATCTGCTAACCATGTGTATGTGACCAATACAATTTGATTTGATTTGATTTTATGAAATATTATAGTTTAATTACATTTTAGGTTACCTGAGGATTAAATAGAAACGTGTTTTGACTTGTTTTAACAAAGTTTAGTGGTAGCTTTTTGAATTCCTTTCTCTGCGTGTTGAATGAGTGGATTACTCAAATCGATGGCGCCAACTAAACAGACTTTTTGGGATATAAAGAAGGATTTTATCTAACAAAACGACCATGCAAGATGTAGCTGGGACCCTTTGGATTGCAAATCAGAGGAAGATTTTCAAAAAGTAAGTGAATATTTACTCGCTATTTGTGATTTTATGAAGCTTGTCCTGGTTGAAAAATATGTTAATGTGGGGCGCCATCCTCAAACAATCGCATGGCATGCTTTCGCTGTAAAGCCTATTGTAAATCGGACAATGCAATTAGATTAACAAGAATTAAGCTTTTAACCAATATAAGATACTTGTAAGTACCTAAATGTTTAATATCCATAATTTTTATGATTCTTTGAATTGCGCGCCCTCCAATTTCACTGGAAGTTGTCGACAGGTGTCCCGATAGAGGGACAACTAGACTTAATTAAAGGCTCGGAAGAAATAGACTCTAATTAAGCCCTTTTGTTGTTTGTAAAGTAAAATTAAAATGAATATTATTGTTGAAATGAATTACTCGACTGGTGTAGTTTTTCTCCATCTGTTGCTGTGCGCCACTTGCATAAAAAGTTAACTATATTTTCAGCACCAGGCGCTGTTCACATCCTATTGATTGCACTGCAGTTGCAACTTTACTTTTCAGCACCACAAAATGGCCCGCTGGCTGCTTTATTAGTTGACTGTCTCCTGCAATCTCTCTCCTCATGAATGAAGTTAAAATGTAACTTTTGCATTATTTAGGTCTGGTAACTTCCTTCTTGGGACATCGTATTTGGGACTTTTTGCATCTCGGGGCCGAGATTTTAAAACAAATAAAAAATAATTCATAATTAATTTTGGGGGCTTTGGGGGGGCCAAATAATATTGCCAGATTTGGCCTGTGGCCGACGGTTGGGGAACCCTGTTCTATAGAGGCCACCGTAAGACCTATACCTTCTGAGACCAATTAAATGGGTGATGGAAAGTCTAGTTTTGCCATGTTTTTGGCAGTGCATCTAATGGAGGTAATAATAAATAGTGTCTAACACATTTATAGGATCAAAGTAGCATCGTTTCCTCCTATCTTCCACAGTCTATATATACAGTATACCACTCCTCTGCTGTCTGAAAGGAGAAAGTGAGACCTCATGGTGTGAGGAAAGAGATCTGGCATAGGGAATGGTAGAGCGTGATGAGGATGGGGATGGTAAGAAGGCCTAGGGAGGCCTTTAAGCGTGGTTGTGATGGCCCACGAACCCGAAGAGGAGGTGCATAATTTCACACCCACTTTAGATGTCCCGATTTACTAGGGCTAGAGCTGTGACCCTCTCATCTCTCCCACTCCAAACCTGTCAAGTTCATCCGTGCTGCTGTCATTCAGTGAGCAGATGCTACGTATGTTCTGTTTGACATGGCTCACCTTTCAACTCCGCAGCCCTCTCATGCATCATGCTATCAGCACGAGACAAGTACGTGCTACTCAATCAAACCCAGAGGACAAATATAGCTCACTGAAACACCTTTACATAGACACACTTTGTGACACTTTTCAATAATAAATGTCATCGTTTTCTTTACACACATATGAAATGTCCCTCATCCCCTGCTCTTTAAGCATCACATCATGTGGTATATATGAAGCATATTTGAGCTCCCTATGGGAAGAAGCTGAGTGCATAGAGCTATCTTTCTCTGCATCAGCATAAAACCTCCCTGAGAAATCAGCACTACATATTTATCAATGGGAGTGAGCAGTATATGTTATCCATTACCAAAGGCCTGCCTCAGGCCTTGTATTAGAGGGTTATTTGTTACCTGCAAATGCATTTAGCTGTGCTCCAATTTGGGCTCGGGAGTAAACTGTTCCCCAGCTGTGTTTAATGTATGTATGTTATATACCCTCCTACAGAACTGCTTTCCACAGTACCTATAGCTGAGGTAATGGAAAACAGAAACCAGGCAGCCAGGGGTAAGGTATATCTTGACTTTATAATGATTCCAACAGTCTGCCACCTATTTCAGAACAAAAATATATTCTCACATGAGATGGCCTTAAGCATAGATGCATCTATTTTTTACCACGTTCTCAGTTCTGTTTGGTGCCAGGCTGTGAGAAAGCTTGTGAGAAAAGGTGTCTTGACAGGAGGAGTCTTTCTTCAAAAGCAGTGCCTTAGTTTCAAACCTGCCTCTAGAGCCATGGAGTTGCTTGTCTGTTTCTCAAGCACCGATGTGTGATATTGGGATGAAAAGACAATGGCTGATTTGAGACAAGTTTCTTGACAGGATGGATTGATTCCGGTACAAATGGAAGGTGGTTTCGGTAGTATCGTTGGTCATCCAAGCAGGGCTACTGTCCTTTACTCAGTGTCCCCTAGTACAGTGTTTCCCAACCCTGGTCCTCGTGTACCCCCAACAGTACACATTTTCATTGTAGCCCTGGACAAACACACCTTATTCAACTCATTGAGGGCTTGATGATTAGTTGACAAGTTGAATCGGGTGTGCTTGTCCAGGGTTTCAATAAAAATGTGTACTGTTGGGGGTACTCGAGGACCAGGGTTGGGAAACATTGCGCCCAGCATATAAATTAAGCTGCTATATTCTTATAGTTGGTTATTTTGTGGCTTGGAAATGTCATTTTCAGAAAAGTGTCCTGCTATGGGTTGAGGTAATTAAGAATAGTTCAGTGCTATGTAGCAATTAGAACCAAGGTGAGAGAATAGAATCAAATGTTTTTCAGAACTAATATAAAATACAGTATGTAATTTAGCAAACACTTTTATCCAAAGCAACTTACAGTCATGCTTAAATAAATGTTATATATTGGTGGTCTTGGGAATCAAACTCACCACCCTGGCGTTACAAGAGCCATGCTCTAACAACTGAGCTACAAAGGATCACTGTCTGAATCCTTGAGACGGTGGCCTTCTCTGACACACAGACAGTCTGCTCTTGAGACAGCAGAGTAATTTACACTCAATTTGAAGGCAATCACTGGGCACCTCTCTCCCAGATAGACTTAAGGGTCCTTCAGTCCTTCAACCAGGGCTGTGACACATACCTCCCTGCCTTGCTTTTACACAAAGGCAGTGGATATATTCTGTGCATGTACACAAACAATAGGCATAGATACAATGCCTTATTCACACCCCTTTTTCCACATTTTGTTGTGTGACAGCCTGAATTTAAAATGTATGAAATTTAGATTTTGTGTCACTGGCCTAAACACTATACACCATAATGTCAAAGTGGAATTATGATTTTAGACATTTTAACCAATTAATAAAAAATTTACAGCTGAAATGTCTCAATAAGTATTCAACCCCTTTGTTATGTCAAGCCTAAATATGTTCAGGAGTAAAAATGTGCTTAACAAGTCACATAATAAGTTGCATGGACTCACTCTGTGTGTAATAATAGTGGTTAACATGATTTTTTTGTTATGACTACCTCATCTCTGTACTCCACACATACAATTATGGGAATTTCAATAACAGATTCCGCCACAAAGACCAGGGATGTTTTCCAATGCCTCGCAAAGAAGGGTACCTATTGAAATAGCAGACATTGAATATCCCTTTGAGCATGGTGAAGATATTAATTACACTTTGGATGGTCTATCAATACACCCAGTCACTACAAAGATACAGGCGTCCTTCCTAATTCAGTTGCCGTAGAGGAAGGACACCGCTCAGAGATTTCACCATGAGGCCAATGGTGATTTTAAAACAGTTACAGAGTTTAATGGCTGTGATAGGAGAAAACTGAGGATGGGTCATCAACATTGTAGTTACTCCATAATACTAACCTAAATGATAGAGTGAAAAGAAGGAAGCCTGTACAGAATAAAATATTCCAAAGCATGCATCCTCTTTGCAATAAGGCATTAAAGTAAAAAGAAACGTAATAGAGCTATGTACAGGCAAAATCCTAGAGGAAAACCCAGTTTATTCTGCTTTCCAACAGACACTGGGAGATAAATTCACCTTTCAGCAGGACAATAACCTAAAACACAAGGCTAAATATACACTGGAGTTGCTTACCAAGATTACATTGAATCTTAAATCGGCCTGAAAATCTATGGCAAGACTTGAAAATGGCTGTCTAGCAGTGGTGAACAACCAATTTGACAGAGCTTGACGAATTCTAAAAATAGTAATGTGCAAATATTGTACAATTCAGGTGTGCAAAGCTCTAAAGAAGTCAGCTTGGTTCAGTTCTGCTGGCACCTAGCCGAACTCGGCTAGCCGAAACGAATGAGTGTGCTCACATACTCCATTAAAAGACTTTTGCTTGAAAAATGAGAAAAAAGCGGCAATAGTACTATTGGTCAATTTTGAGATTTCGTAGCCAGTATACACTTCCTCAAAATAGTCAGAATTAATCTAACAAGAAAACTGTCATTAATTTTGACGTTTAGACTTAGTCAAGCAATTTTACAGCTAACTAAGATAGTTGGTGCAGTGTTAAATGATAACAAAGACTTTATTAAAGAACCCCTATTATTGACCAATCACCGACGAGGGGGTGTAGACTTATGAACTTCGTCTTTCCTCCATAAAAATGTTGTGTCCCCAAAACAGCCGGAAAAAACCCTCACCAAAGTCCAAAATGAACAAAGAAACATCACAAAATGTCGTCATAATAATATGTACAAACTCTTCAGAACTGTTTCGGCTGGGATGCAAGCGGACACCTTTAGAGACTTACTCAGAAAGACTCACAGCTGTAATCGCTGCCAAAGGTGATTCTAACCTATATTGACACAGGGGTGTGAATACTCATGCAAATGAGATATTTCTGTATTTAATTTTTAATACATTTTCAACAATTTCAGAAAACATGTTTTCACTTTATCATTATGGGATATTGTGTGTAGATTGGTGAAAACAAATCTATTTAATCAATTTTGAATTCAGGCTGTAACACAACAAAATGTGGAATAGGTCAAGGGGTGTGAATACTTTCTGAAGGCACTGTATATGCTTTCTTGACTCTCATCGTGGGCATATGGGGTCAACCACTGAGTTTGCATGTTACATAGAGATCCTTTCCAGAAAATGGCATTAGTTGAGCTCTATCTTTTTAGTGATGCATTTGGATCATGACAAGCCCATGATCAGATGGATTTCAGATCAACGTTAGACCATGACTAGGCAGACGATCATGTGGCTGTCTGTTGTTATGAGGACATTGTTGTGGTGTGATTTTCTGCCCTGTGGTACAGTTAATTTTAAACGACCATACTTGCTGATTACTCCATGGCTCACCACATGCTGTTGACTGATTTTCTTTGAAATGCAGGGCTTGTGATATTTGACAATATTGATTTGTTATTTTCTTTACCTCTCTGACACTTTCTTCTCTTTCTCTCTGACTCTCATCTCTCCCTCCTCATCTGGGCCTTGTTCAGATCTGAGATGAGACAGAGACTGCCAGTCAGCAGAGACAAGAAATGGCAAAGGCTACTTTCATTCACTTTGTCTCTCAGTTTTCAACCCACCCAAAATGAAGGGTAGAGTATTGAAAAGTGACAATAGAATAAAAATAGATGTTGGTATGATGAGTTAAACATCATGCATTTTTGAGTGATGAATGTGCAACTTAATGTTTGTTTGTGAGACGTTTGTATGAAAGCCTTATGTGTTTGTGATAAAAAAAAAACATTTATTAAACTTGCCAAAGTAACTGAATGGCTGCTTTACACCTGTGATTTAGTTGAACAGCCAATCAGTGTGGAGTGGGGGCCACTGCTTTAACCCGGTCAAGTTCGGTTTCTGTGCAATCCTCAGACGCTCTAAAAGGCAACCAAACTTGTTTCATCATTCTACATTAGGTATTGGCTACACAACACGTCAATTGGCCCATGAAGGTCAGCCATCATTACGCACAAATGAGACGAGCGGTGTTCACTTGATTGACAGTGTCTTGGTCCAATGACAACCTATCATTTTGAAACATAGCTAGCTAGATAGCCAATGAGCTTGGCTTTACAGTAGTATGTGAACCCCCTTTGTACGACAAACAGCCATCATGCTATAGCTGTGCGCAACAGTATTCATTCTCAAGGGGAAAGCAAACAGGACGCACAGTGGTTTACATTACGCAGTGTTTCATTCTCTTTTACAAACTTTTCTCAAAACTGAAAAAGTAAAACATGGCTACCTAGAGTGTAAAAACTAAATTGAAGTCCAAGTATACAAATTTGGATGAGATTATTGCAGAAATCGACCAGGACAGTGACATTGAACGAATGGATGAGTGAGCGCAGTTTTGATTCCAGGGCGGAATAAATGTTTTTGGAAGGAAAATATCCTAGATCCCTTTCCTTTCCCTTAAAATAAGTTTTTGCTTCTCATGCTAATGCAGTTGTTTAAATGGTTGCATACTCATTTGAGATATATATTTTTAGATTTCTAAATGTATATACATAGACCTGAGGCATACAATGTATTAGCAAAGCCTATGTGTATGATATGTTGGCCATGACATGCTGTGGCTGTGGTTTTTGAGTGTCTTCTTTTTTTTTACCCCCTTAGACAGCTGCGCCACTCGAGAGGCCCAAGGTTTTTGATTGTCTTATTGCCTATTGGTCCACATATTTCATTATAGTGATTGTGTTCCCCATACTCTATATAATATATTTGTTTATAGATATGTGTTGTGTATTTTATGTATTGATGCAGGGCTCATCTGTAAAAGTATTGATGCAGGGGTCACCCCCTGCTAAAATAAGGGTTCAATAAAATAAGTAAAAGTAAATGTGAGATCTAACTAAATTAAAAAAAAAATCCTCAAAAGGTGTATAGACCCAGATGACCTCTGGGAGCCAACTCCAAAGAGACCACATTCAAGTCCTCCATCCCCCACTCCTTCAAACGTAGGAACTGGTTCCTCCAGTCTGACCTCTGCTGCTGTCTCTGGCTCCACACCCACCCCGCCTGGCCAAAATACGTAACTGCAGCCCTGAATGTGCCTCAGGGCAAAAAGAGCACAGCAGGGAGGCGTCGTTGTACTCTGTGCCACAAGAAATCTCCCATCACCTGCACTACTTGTGCTGTTACCCTCTGCTTCACAGCAGAAAGAGACTGGTATGGGACTTGGCATCAGCAGCACAATATTGTGTAGAGGACTGTAGCAGGTTTTCATCAAGGATCTCTCTTTGCTCCGTTCATCTTTCACTCAATCCTGACTAGTCTCCTAGTCCCTGCTGCTGAAAAACATCCCCACATCATGATGCTGCCACCACCATGCTTCACCGTAGGGATGGTGCCAGGTTGCCTCCAGATGTGACGCTTTGCATTCAGGCCAAAGAGTTCAATCTTGGTTTCATCAGACCAGAGAATCTTCTTTCTCATGGTCTGAGAGTCTTTAGGTGCCTTTTGGCAAACTCCACGTGGGCTGTCATGTGCCTTTTACTAAGGAGTGGCTTCTGTCTGGCCACTCTACCACAAAGGCCTGATTGGTGGAGTGCTGCAGAGATGGTTTTTCTCCCATCTCCACAGAGGAACTCTAGAGCTTTGTCAGAGTGACCATCAGGTTCTTGGTCACCTCCCTGACCAAGGCCCTTCTCCCCTAATTGCTCAGTTTGGTCGGGCGGCCAGCTCTAGGAAGAGTCTAGGTGGTTCCAATCTTCTTCCATTAAAGAATGATGGAGGCCACTGTGTTCTTGGGGACCTTCAGTGCTGCAGAAATGTTTGGGTACCCTTCCCCAGATCTGTGCCTCAACACAAATCTGTCTCGGAGCTCTACGGACAATTCCATTTACCTCATGGCTTGGTTTTTCCTCTGATATGCACTGTCAAACCAAATTGGCCTGTCAGGACGTCCAGCACCCAGTTGCACAGGGGTGGATTCAGACCCAGGTCCCTGAGCTTAATGATGAGCTTGTAGGGCTCTATGGTGTTGAAGGCTGTGTTGTAGTCATCTTGTCCAGATGGGATAGGGCAGTGTGCAGTGCAATGGTGATTGCGCGTCCGTGGATCGGTTGGGACGGTATGCAAATTGTAGTGGGCCTAGTGTGTCGGGTAGAGTGGAGATGATATGATCCTTAACTAGCCTCTCAAAGCACTTCATGATGACAGAAGTGAGTGCTACGGGGCAACTGTCATTTAGTTCAGTTACCTTTGCTTTCTTGGGTTCAGGGACAATGGTGGGAATCTTGAAGCAAGAGGAGACAACAGACTGGGATAGGGAGATATTGAATATGTCTGTAAACACTCCAGCGAGCTGGTCTGCACATGCTCTGAGGACACAGCTTGGGATGCCGTCTGGACCTGCAGCCTTGCGAGGGTTAACACGCTTAAATGTCTTACTCACGTCAGCCACAGAGAACGAGAGCTCACAGTCCTCGTGAATGGTGGTGTTCCGCGGCGGTGGCCTGGTGTTTTCCTCAAAGTGGGCAAAGAAGGTGTTTAGCTTGTCCGGGAGTGAGGCTGGCTGGCTTTCCCTTTATAAGCAGTGATTGTCTGGAGTCCCTACCACATACAGTAGGCTCCCAAGTGGCGGAGCAGTATAAGGCACTGCATCTCAGTGCTTGAGGCGTCACTAAAGACACCCTAGTTCGATTCCAGGCTGTATCACAACCGGCTGTGATTGGGATCTCCCATAGGGCGGCCACAATTGGCTCAGCGTCGTTCCGGGTTTGGCCGGTGTAGGCCGTCATTGTAAATAAGGATTTATTCTTAACTGACTTGCCTAGTTAAACTTCTTCGGGATTGGTGTCCCTTCCACGGGATGGTTGAGCTAATGTAGGCTAATGCGATTAGCATGAGGTTGTAAGTACCAATTTCCCAGGACATAGACATATCTGATATTGGCAGAAAGCTTAAATTCTTGTTAGTCTAACTGCACTGTCCAATTTACACTAGCTATTACAGTGAAAGAATACCATGCTATTGTTTTAGTAGAGTGCACAATTTGGAACATGAAAAGTTATGAATAAACTAATTAGGCACCTTTGGGCAGTCTTGATACAACATTTTGAACAGAAATGCAATGGTTCATTGGATCAGTCCAAAACTTTGCACATATACTGCTGCCATTTAGTGGCCAACATCAACATTGCAGCTGGGCTGGAATAATACATTATGGCCTTTCTCTTGCATTTCAAAGATGATGGTACAAAAAAAATACAAAAGAATGGTTGGTTTTTTCTTTGTATTGTCTTTTACCAGATCTATTGTGTTTTATTCTCCTACATTTCTTTCACATTTCCACAAACTTCAAAGTGTTTCCTTTCAAATGGTAACAGGAATATGCATATCCTTGCTTCAGGGCCTGAGCTACAGGCAGTTAGATTAGAGTATTTCATTTTAGGAGAAAAATGAAAAAAAGGGGTGGATCCTTGAGAGGATACATTATTTTTTAATACAGTACGTCTCATGTCTGAGCCGTTGAATTGCGACTCCACTTTGTCCCTGTGCTGTCGTTTTGCCTCATTGATTGTCTTACGGAGGGCATAGCTGGTGTGTTTGTACAAGTCCATGTGTGTTTGTACAAGTCCATGTTCTCAGTCACCTTGCCATGGTTAAATTGGGTGGTTCTCATTTTCAGTTTTGCATGAATTCTGCCATCTATCCATAGTTTATGGTTTGGATAAGTTCTAATCGTCACAGTGGGAAAAACATCCTCTATGCACTTCCTGATGATCTCAGTCAATTAGTCAGTGTATACATCGATACTATTTCCAGAGGCAACCCGGAACATTTCGATTGGTCAGAACAACGTTGAATAGTCCTTACCACGGGTACTTCCTTTTTAGTTTCTGCCTATAGGAGGGGGAGGAGCAAAATGGAGGTGTGATCTGATTTGCCGAAGGGAGGGCGGGGTAGGGCCTTGTAGCCATCCCGGAAGGGGGAATAACCATGTTCAATAGTGCTCAATGCACGAGTAGCACAGTAGATGTGTTGATAGAACTTCGGGTAGCATTTACCTAAGATTTTCTTTATTGATGTCCCCAGATAAAATAAATGCATTCTCACGAAATGTGGTTTCCAGTTTTCACAAAGTCCTGTGTAGTTCCTTGAGAGCTGTTGCGGTGTCGGCTTGGAGGGGGAATATATATGGACGTGACAATGACCGAAGAAAATTATCTCTGGAGGTAATGCGGTCGTCATTTTATAGTGAGGTCTTCCAGATCGGGAGAACAAAAGACTTGAGTTCCTGTACGTTTCCACAATCACACCATGGGTACTTAATTATGCAACATAAACCTCCACCTTTCTTTTTCTCTGAGAACTCTTTCTTCCGGTCTGCGCGATGGACGGAGAACCCCGCTGGCTGAATGGACAGGGACAGTATATCCAGAGAGAGCCATGATTCAGTAAAACAGAGAATTTTACAGTCCCTGATGTCTCTCTGGAAGGAAATCCCTGCCCTGTGCTCATCTAGGGGTCTTAGGCCTAGCTAACTGGTCTGTAACCTGATTTGATGTGTGCATTAATATGAGAAGTAAGCGTATGCTACCAGGTGTTGAATTTACATGCGCCCAGGAGACAGCCACCTTACCTTTTCACACTACGACAGATTCTCTAGAGGTTTTGAGAGAATACCCTTGGCTATACCTTTTTTGATAATGTGAAGTTGCAAACTTGCTACGTCTTTACCACTACCTCCAGAGGTAGTGCACGACACTCGCCCGACAGTTGCCCCCCTCCGAGCAGGGCTGTGTCTCGTTCAGTCACGCCTACAGTATAAATGGTAATATCAGAGCAATGATTTTGAAACAGCTGAAATTTATAGATTTGATTTATTGAGGTTTTACAAATAGACAACAACTGCGATAGGACAATAGAACTACAGTAATAACAGGGCTGAGCTTGTCATCACTATTTTGTCATTTCAGTCAATAATTTTTCATTAAAAAGCCCTAGGTAGCCACCCAAAGTTTCAATATAAACCACATTTGATCACATTCACATTTTCTCAGAACACAATTAAATGGGCCTTTATTAGGCTATAAATACATAGCTTAGGCTATAAATACATGATGTTGCCTCTTTGTTTCCCTTTACCAGGTCCAGAAAGGATCTAGGCTACCTGCGGCTGTGGTTGTTATAGGCTGCAGTTGATCAGACTGAAGCACAAATTAATTGTGCACAAGTTGACAAATCATGAGGCATAATGTATTAATGTTTTTGGGTGTCAGGTATGGGCTTCCATATAAAACAGCTCGTCACTTGTCGCAACTTGGCAGTGAATTCACTTATATATTATTCAGTCGCAATTTGCTTTTACCACATGTAGGCCAAATTCTTTGCATGATATTGATACAAATGGAGCTTGACTTGTTGTTATGTTGTGAGGTAGGTCTACTCAATTGGCAGCACCTGATATGCTCATCAATGCTTCCTGATAAGCTCACCCACCTGTGTTTGGTTGATATGTACTGGTTCAAAAGAGCAGATTCAGCCAACATCATACACATAAAGCCATTGGGAAGGCCACTGTTGATGATGTAAATGGCAGTGCTGAATATTAGTACCCCCTTTACAAGTAGAGAATAGGGAGTGTGTGTTGTAAAAACTCTTCAGAGGAATTTTATTATTGGAAGAGTTGATGAAACATTTATGTGCAGTTTGACATATTTACATGACTTATTTAGAGAAATGCAACATTCGCTCTCTGTCTTTGTTTATAATAGGAATACTATACACCTGGTGTACGAAACGAAACATTAAGGACACCTTCTTTTTCCAATATAATAAAATGAAATTTGTCACACATTGTGCTTCTAGTTCTTGTGCTTCTAGTTCCGACCATGCAGTAGTATCTAACAAGTAATCTAACAATTTCACAACAACTACCTTATACACACAAGTGTAAAGGATTGAATATGAGTATGTACATATAAATATATGGATGAGCGATGGCTGACAGGCATAGGCAAGATGGAGTAGATGGTATATAGTACAGTATATACACATGTGAGAGGAGTAGTGTCGGATATGTAAACATTATATACAAAATTGTTTAAAGTGAACATGAACATCACTCTGAGGCCTCATCTTAACTTTCCAACCTTGTTGAGGATGGCTCAACATCCAACCTTGTTGGATGGCTTGTTGTCAGGCTCAAAAAGCCTCAAATTTGCCCGGATGGCCACCAACCCTAAATCCGTAACCATAGATATCATCCTGACCAACTTGCCCTCTAAATACACCTCTGCTGTCTTCAACCAGGATCTCAGTGATCACTGCCTCATTGCCTGCGTCCGTAATGGGTCTGCGGTCAAACGACCACCCCTCATCACTGTCAAACGTTCCCTTAAAGACTTCAGCGAGCAGGCCTTTCTAATCGACCTGGCCCGGGTATCCTGGAAGGGTATTGACCTCATCCCGTCAGTAGAGGATGCCTGGTTGCTCTTTAAAAGTGCTTTCCTCACCATCTTAAATAAGCATACCCCGTTCAAAAAATGTAGAACTAAGAACAGATATAGTCCTTGGTTCACCCCAGACTTGACTGCCCTTGACCAGCACAAAAACATCCTGCGGCGTACTGCATTAGCATCGAATAGCCCCCGCGATATGCAACTTTTCAGGGAAGTCAGGAACCAATATACACAGTCAGTTAGGAAAGCTAAGGTTAGATTTTTCAAACAGAAATTTGCATCATGTAGCACCCATTTCCAAAAGGTTTTGGGACACTGTAAAGTCCATGGAGAGCACCTCCTCCCAGCTGCCCACTGCACTGCTAGGAAACACTGTCACCACCGATAAATCTACGATAATCGATATTTTCAAAAGCATTTTTCTATGCCTGGCCATGCTTTCCACCTGTCTACCCCTACCCTGGGAACAGCCCAAGCCCCCTCCTTCTCCTTCTCCCAAATCCAGACAGCTGATGTTCTGAAAGAGCTGAAAAATCTGGATCCCTACAAATCAGCTGGGCTTGACAATCTGGATCCTCTCTTTCAAAAATGATCAGCCGAAATTGTTGCAACCCCTACTACTAGCCTGTTCAACCTCTCTTTCGTATCGTCTGAGATCCCCAAAGATTGGAAAGCTGCCACGGTCAGACACTCTAGACCCAAACTGTTATAGACCTATATCCATCCTGCCCTGCCTTTCTAAAATCTTCGAAAGCCAGGTTAACAAACCACCGACCATTTCGAATCCCACCGTACCTTCTCTACTATGCAATCTGGTTTATGAGCTGGTCATGGGTGCACCTCAGCCACGCTCAAGGTCCTAAATGAAACCTGCGACCTGTATGCTCTTGTTGGCTGGCCATCGCTTCATATTCGTCGCCAAAACCATCTATAAGGTCATCTATACGTCTTTTCTAGGTAAAGCCCCGCCTTATCTCAGCTCACTGGTCACCATAGCAACACCCACCCGTAGCACGCACTCCAGCAGGTATATTTCACTGTTCATCCCCAAAGACAACACCTTTTTGGCCGCCTTTCCTTCTAGTTCTCTGCTGCCTATGACTGGAATGAATTGCAAAAATCACTAAAGCTGGAGTCTTATATCTCTCTCTCTAACTTTAAGCATCAGAGGTCAGAGCTGTGCCTGTACACAGCCCATTTGTAAATATAATAAAATGAAATTTGTCACACATTGTGCTTCTAGTTCTTGTGCTTCTAGTTCCGACCATGCAGTAGTATCTAACAAGTAATCTAACAATTTCACAACAACTACCTTATACACACAAGTGTAAAGGATTGAATATGAGTATGTACATATAAATATATGGATGAGCGATGGCTGACAGGCATAGGCAAGATGGAGTAGATGGTATATAGTACAGTATATACACATGTGAGAGGAGTAGTGTCGGATATGTAAACATTATATACAAAATTGTTTAAAGTGAACATGAACATCACTCTGAGGCCTCATCTTAACTTTCCAACCTTGTTGAGGATGGCTCAACATCCAACCTTGTTGGATGGCTCGTTGTCAGGCTCAAAAAGCCTCAAATTTGCCCGGATGGCCACCAACCCTAAATCCGTAACCATAGATATCATCCTGACCAACTTGCCCTCTAAATACACCTCTGCTGTCTTCAACCAGGATCTCAGTGATCACTGCCTCATTGCCTGCGTCCGTAATGGGTCTGCGGTCAAACGACCACCCCTCATCACTGTCAAACGTTCCCTAAAAGACTTCAGCGAGCAGGCCTTTCTAATCGACCTGGCCCGGGTATCCTGGAAGGGTATTGACCTCATCCCGTCAGTAGAGGATGCCTGGTTGCTCTTTAAAAGTGCTTTCCTCACCATCTTAAATAAGCATACCCGTTCAAAATGTAGAACTAAGAACAGATATAGTCCTTGGTTCACCCCAGACTTGACTGCCCTTGACCAGCACAAAAACATCCTGCGGCGTACTGCATTAGCATCGAATAGCCCCCGCGATATGCAACTTTTCAGGGAAGTCAGGAACCAATATACACAGTCAGTTAGGAAAGCTAAGGTTAGATTTTTCAAACAGAAATTTGCATCATGTAGCACCCATTTCCAAAAGGTTTTGGGACACTGTAAAGTCCATGGAGAGCACCTCCTCCCAGCTGCCCACTGCACTGCTAGGAAACACTGTCACCACCGATAAATCTACGATAATCGATATTTTCAAAAGCATTTTTCTATGCCTGGCCATGCTTTCCACCTGTCTACCCCTACCCTGGGGAACAGCCCAAGCCCCCTCCTTCTCCTTCTCCCAAATCCAGACAGCTGATGTTCTGAAAGAGCTGAAAAATCTGGATCCCTACAAATCAGCTGGGCTTGACAATCTGGATCCTCTCTTTCAAAAATGATCAGCCGAAATTGTTGCAACCCCTACTACTAGCCTGTTCAACCTCTCTTTCGTATCGTCTGAGATCCCCAAAGATTGGAAAGCTGCCACGGTCAGACACTCTAGACCCAAACTGTTATAGACCTATATCCATCCTGCCCTGCCTTTCTAAAATCTTCGAAAGCCAGGTTAACAAACCACCGACCATTTCGAATCCCACCGTACCTTCTCTACTATGCAATCTGGTTTATGAGCTGGTCATGGGTGCACCTCAGCCACGCTCAAGGTCCTAAATGAAACCTGCGACCTGTATGCTCTTGTTGGCTGGCCATCGCTTCATATTCGTCGCCAAAACCATCTATAAGGTCATCTATACGTCTTTTCTAGGTAAAGCCCGCCTTATCTCAGCTCACTGGTCACCATAGCAACACCCACCGTAGCACGCACTCCAGCAGGTATATTTCACTGTTCATCCCCAAAGACAACACCTTTTTGGCCGCCTTTCCTTCTAGTTCTCTGCTGCCTATGACTGGAATGAATTGCAAAAATCACTAAAGCTGGAGTCTTATATCTCTCTCTCTAACTTTAAGCATCAGAGGTCAGAGCTGTGCCTGTACACAGCCCATTTGTAAATAGCACACCCAACTACCTTATCCCCATATTGTTATTTACATTTCTTTTGCTATTTTGCACAAAAGTGTCTCTACTTGCACATCATCTTCTGCACATCTATCACTCCAGTGTTAATGCTAAATTGTAATTATTTTTCCTCTATGGCCTATTTGTTGCCTTACCTCCCTAATCTTACTACATTTGCACACACTGTACATAGATTTTTCTATTGTTTTATTGACTGTACGTTTTGTTTATCTTTGTGTAACTCTGTGTTGTTGTTTTTGTCGCTCTGCTTTGCTTTATCTTGGCCAGGTCACAGTTGTAAATGAGAACTTGTTCTCAACTGGCCTACCTGGTTAAATAAAGGTGAATAATAATAATAATAATAATTATACCATTATATTGGTCAGCCTGTTGCGTGCTTTGGTGTGTGTGTTCCCAAACAAGGACCAGTTGCGCTCTGAAGGAGCTGATGTTGGTGGCATTATGAGGATGATGAAGGCAACAGGGGAAAGAGCCTCAGATCCACAAAGTCCCTTCCACCAGGTGGCTGTTGAGATATGTTGGCGTGACTGCCATATTGCATCTCCATCCCAAAGCCCTTGCTTGGAAGTGTACTTCGCCAGACTGCCAAGAACCTTGCCCTCATCCAGGCCAAGGTGGCGAGACACGGTATTGATGACACCATAGGCCTTGTTGATCTTTGCACCAAACAGGATGATCTTGCCAGCATTTTTGGGGTCCAACATGTACGCTGAGGCTTGTATGGGCTTCAGGCAGAAGTCTTCACGCTTTTTGGTGTATTTCAGAACTGCAGTTTCCTCTGCTTGGATTAACAGTGAAGTGGGCAGGGCAGTACAGATTTCTTACATCTGCAAGCAGAGTCTGAGTCTGAACATCAGACAGGATGGCATTGTCTCCCTCAATCCGTGCAATGGCTACTGCTATAGGTTTCAGGAGTTTCAGGCTGCTTACCAGTCTCTCCCAAAATACATCATCCAGGAGGATCCTCTTGATGGGGCTGTCCATATCGGCAGACTATAATATGGCCAGTTCTTGGAGAGACTCCTTCCCCTCCAGGAGACTGTCAAACATGATGACAACACCACCCCAACAGGTGTTGCTGGGCAGCTTCAATGTGGTGTGCTTATTCTTCTCACTTTGCTTGGTGAGCTAGATTGCTGCTATAACTTGATGACCCTTCACATACCTAAACGTTTTCTTGGCTCTCTTGTAGAGTGTATCCATTGTTTTCAGTGCCATGATTCAATGCATGGGCAGCATAGCCAATGGGTGTGATGTGAGGGTATGACTCTTCCACTTTAGACCAAGCAGCCTTCATGTTCACAGCATTGTCTGTCACCAGTGCAAATGCTTTCTGTGGTCCAAGGTCATTGATGACTGCCTTCAGCTCATCTACAATGTAGAGACCGGCGTGTCTGTTGTCCCTTGTGTCTGTGCTCTTGTAGAATACTGGTTGAGGGGTGGAGATGATGTAGTTAATTATTCCTTGCCCACAAACATTTGACCACCCATCAGAGATGATTGCAATACAGTCTGCTTTCTCTATGATTTGCTTGACCTTCACTTGAACTCTGTGGAACATGCATCCAGCAAATGAGTAGATAAAGCATGTCTGGTTGGAGGGGTGTATGCTGGGCAAAGAACATTCAAAAATCTCTTCCAGGACACATTGCCTGTGAGCATCAGAGGTGAACCAGTTGCGTACACAGCTCAAGCAAGATATTCATCAGCATTTCTCTGACTATGTTCCTCCATTGAGTCAAAAAAAACTTCTGATTCCAGGAGGACCATGTGCTTTTACTATCGATAAGGTGTCTGATTCATCATTTTCACCTCGAATAGAAGTAGAGGGACTTTTGTTAAGGTTGCTTATTGTGAGCGCTGAGGGAACTTTATGCACTTGGCCAGATGATTCTGTGGAATGCTTTCAACCGATTTGTAGTCAATTTCCTGACAAATTGAGGCTGTTCTGAGTGCAACTCAATATTAATATTTGGTAAACTCAGTGTATATTTACCTCGGCAAACGGCAATAAAACCATAGGTTTATGTCCTTGAAAAAGTTGCTTGAAATATATTCTACGTATCTCACCAACTTTAACTCTGTGTTTCGATTTCATTATGCATTAGTCTGACTGAAACCTCATTTGTTGTAAAAATTTCACATTGCCTACAAGCTGATCAATTCAGCCTCTTTGATGTGTATGTCTGTTATGTGTGTGTGTGAATTGATTTAAAGTGAAACCCAAAACAAAATGCAGATCTCCATCTTCAATTTGCACTGGAAATTAATTCCAAATATTACCCAGTGTAATTCTGAATCAGCATCTCTACAAGGTTGGCCAGACTCGATCAGAATGCAAGACAACAACAACGAGGCCCCCACTTTGTATGATTCAAATCATTCTATGAGAGACTTGCAGAGCTCTCTTCCAACTGGGCACAGACGTCAATTCAACATCTATTCCACGTTGGTTACACGTCATTTTTTCATTGAAATGACGTGGAAACAACGTTGATTCAACCAGTGTGTTTTCAGTGGGTTGTATGTACCTCACCATTTAAGAAGCCTCCTTTTGTGTGGTTACGTTAAGAAATGTCCACCAAGGATGTCCATTTACCATACTTTGTTACATGTGATATTAATGAGGTTTGATGGTGGCTGTAGAAAGATAACGTGTGCTATGGATTCTACCTTTGTGTGAGAATTGTGACAACCAGTCACAGTATTTTCACAATTGTGTGAGGCTTATAGGTCTGGTGGATGACTGTTTATGGCCCCAGCAAATTGGCCCTTGGCTTTTTTCATTACCTATTTCTCCCATCAACAGACCAGCCTGCCCAGAGAGTAACCTGAGCAGGGCTGTCCAGTGGTGTCCACAGAGTCACGTGCCCTTCTGCCCCATTAGAGACCAGTCTAACCATGTTAAGCCACAGTGTTTAACTCAGGTTAATTCCATCTATTAACCCATCACTATGGCCAGGCTCCCACCACCCAGCACTTCTTTGATTAAAGGGGAAAGTCTGGGAGTTCCAACGATGGCCGCCATTCTATTATCGATTAATCAATCAATCCTCATGCAGTTTAGAATCATACCTCCTAATACAGTTTACTTTTCTCACCCTTGAATGAATGACACACCTCAATATATCAAATACTGTTGATTTAGCTATGTATGTTACGTCAATATTCCCTCAAAACGCTGGTTGTGGGGTAACAGGGACATGTCGGAGGCCATTTTAGGCTACACCTTAGAACGAGGCCCTGATGCACGTCAGTAGAGAAACACTGCTGGGTTAGCTGCTATGGAAACACATTGACTGACCACGTTAATGTATTCCTAACGCTGCTTCTTGCCACTAAAAGCCAGAGCAGCAGCCCCTCAGTCTAAAAATAAAAGGATGATGTAGACCAGCGGGTTTGGACCAGTCCAGCTTTCCTCCGCTTCTCAACCAGACACAGCCCTTCTCAGGAGAGGCTCAGCACTGTCTGCTCCCGGGACTGGCACGACACTGGCATGCTGATAAAGGTCTATTGACCCAGAGAGATTCATTACGTTGTCTTGGGACTATTCAGGATTACCAATAGTTATCTTCTTTTTAAAATCGAAAATGTCTGCCAAATATCTGCCAATCCTTGATCTTGGAGTGAACTATCACTTTAGAACCTTAGTTGGATCAGTACACAGTCACTTTGGGAATCTACTTTGGGGCTCCCGAGTGGCGCAGCGGTCTAAGGCACTGCATCACAGTGCTAGAGGTGTCACTACAGACCATGGTTCGATTCCAGGCTGTATCACAACCGGCCGTGATTGGGAGTCCCATAGGGCGGCGCTCAATTGGCCCAGCGTCTTCCGGGTTAGGGTTTGGCTGGGGTAGGCCGTCATTGTAAATAAGAATTTGTTCTTAATTGACCTGCCTAAAAGGTTAAATAAAAAAAATACAACCATGGACCAGTCAGTCTGACTGTGTCCTGTCAAAAATCAATGACACTCCTCTTCCCCCACCTCTCCTATCCCCAACGGGTTGGACTGACTGCTCATATCTCCCTAATCACCCTAAGGAAAAAAAATTGTAAGCAGCTTTCTGCTATTCAGTTGTCCAGGGTGATGGATTGCAAAGCACCACTGGTGTGCAGGACATTCTAGGGACTTGGACAGAGTCCAGACAGAGAATTTGCTGTGTCAATAAACACTGTGTGGAATGTAGCGAGCTGGATGAGGCTATAGGATGCATCTCTATCAATTCAGGGCTGACCAAGTACTGCTGATTTAGATAGTCTTCTTATTTATACACAGACCCAGTCAAATCAACCAGGATCAGATGAAAAGACAGGTGTGCACAGCCCTGGTCATCAGGCCACTGGAGTCACTCATACAGCTGTACTCAGCTGACATGTTCCTGGTCAACATGTAGGCTACTGCAGCCACTGGGAATAAACATGAGTCACAATGAACCTTCCAGGAATGCATTAAACTACTATAATCCTCTGTTCGACCATGTGAAAAGCTCACATGGTTTCTGCATGTTACGCCCTACTACTCCATGGGTCATGCTGGCCACTACAGGGTTCCGGAACACCCCTATTGTTTATCAGTACAATCATTGCTCAGTTTAACTCACTCTTGTCAATGTGTCTGTGGGTGCAGTAGATAGATAGAGATGGCAGAGAGAGAGAGAGAGAGAGACTGGGCTCTCTGTGAGATGTTCCACAACCTACATGTGTTGTTATATAAATAATAAACTCACTAGAAAGTCTGTGTCTGTGTGAAGGGGAGCACTACTGCAGAGAGCTGGCAGACAGTAACTGTCTAAACTTCTTCAAGGGCCGCTGCCCTCCATGTAACAGCCAGTGGCGGTCAGCCAGCTGGTAACCAGACGCTGCTATTGACCCTCCAATGGGTGAGGGAAAGAGAGGCGTCAAACCCAGCAGAAGGTGAAAGATGACTGAGACCAGAACCATGGCACATTTGTGCCTGCTGACAGTCATCCATTTGAGACTGAAAAACCCAGTGGAGAAAGAGGCTTAGAGTGATACTGGCTACAAACATATCTTTGTCCATCAGACTCATTACCTAATTAAATAAACAGCCAATTGCCAGTTAGCTAGTAGCCCTAATGCATCTGAAGCTGAGCTGAGAGGGAAATTGGTGTTGGTTTGTGTTTACATTTGTGTGCGTGTGTGCGTAGGACTGTGTGTGTGTGACTGTGTGTTTGTTTGTGTGGCTGTAAAGGGAGGGTTAGGATGGAGCAGGTGCAGTGTGGAAGACTACTGCTGGCCCTGGTGTGTAATCAGAGCCTAGATTAATCATGTTGTTCATGAAAAGGAGTTCAGGTTAATCCACAGCCAGTCCCAGTTAGTTAGCCTGGTCTCAAGAGGCACTGTGGAACCATGGAACCTTCATGGAGCTGGAAGTAGATAACGCTAGGCTGATGTAGCGACCTCAATAGATCAACCCAGATTAGACATGCCAAGGTAGCACTGGATACAAAGTGTACATTTTCACATCAGCCACAACAAGGCAGGCACCAGGCAGCTGTCAGACTCTGCGCTCAATGGCCTCAACATAGGAACCAAACAGATATAGCCTGTTCTCACACTGTCTAGTCTTCAGAGGTGTACGTCACTCATGCTTTCTCTATCTATTTCCAAAATGTTTAATTACCCTACAGTTATCCAGGATAATGAATCATAAACTGTTTGAGATCAGGCTGTGGCAGTGTCAATTCTTGCTACTGGCGAATAAGAGTACTTAAGGATTTGAAAGATAATAATCTTTGTTGATAATAACTGATAATAATAATCACTGTTGTAATGTTGTTTGGCCTCTAATGTGTTGGTGAGTAAGTTGAGTTAGACCCAAGAGAAATGTGGTTTCTTTTTGTGTGTGTGTGTGTGTGTGTATATCAATAATTTTCTGTTTGAGATCAAAGTTTGAGGTGGGGTGTTTGAAGTGTTTTTTTCTCTCCAATTTATGCTTTGGGCACAAATACACTAGAAAACCAAAAGTATGTGGACACCTGCTCGTCAAACCTCTCATTCCAAAATCATGGGCGTTAATATAGAGTTGGTCCTCCCTTTGCTGCTATAACCGCCTAAACTCTTCTGGGAAGCCTTTCCATAAGATGTTGGAACATTACTGCGGGGACTTGCTTCCATTCAACCACAAGAGCATTAGTGAGGTTGGGCACTGATGTTAGACTACTAGGCCTGGCTCGCAGTCGATGTTCAAATTAATCCCAAAGGTGTTCGATGCGGTTGAGGTCAGGGCTCTGTGCAAGCCAGTCAAGTTCATCCACACCGATCTCGACAAACCATTTCTATATGGACCTCACTTTGTGCACGGGGTATTGTCATGCTGAAAAAGTAAGGGCCTTCCTTTTTGCCCCAAAAATTGGAAGCACAGAATTTTCTAGAATGTCTTTGTATGCTGTAGTGTTAATATTTCCCTTACCTGGAACTAAGGGGCCTAGCCCGTACCATGAAAAACAGCCCCAGACCATTATTCTTCCACCATTAAACTTTACAGTTGTCACTATGCATTGGGGCAGGTAGCGTTCTCCTGGCATCTGGCAAACCCAGATGCTCGGACATGGAAACCCATTGCATGAAGCTCCCGACAAACAGTTCTTGTGCTGACGCTGCTTCATTTTAATATGGTGAAAGTATTACTTTAAATATGTATATACAGTACCAGTAAAAAGTTTGGACACAACAACTCATTCAAGAGTTTTTCTTTATTTATATAGACATCAAACGATGAAATAACACATATGGAATCATGTAGTAACCAAAAAAGTGTTAAACAAATGAAAATATTATAGATTCTTCAAAGTCAAAGTCAAAGTCACCATTATTAGTCAGTTGTACAACCAAATGCCTTCAACCGAAATGTGTCTTCCGCATTTAACCCAACCCCTCTGAATCAGAGAGGTGCGGGGGCTGCCTTTTAATCGACATCCACGTCTTGGCGCCGGGGAACAGTGGGTTAACTGCCTTGTTCAGGGGCAGAGCGACAGATTTTTACCTTGTCAGCTCGGGGATTTGAACTTGCAGCCCTCCGGTTACAAGTCCAACGCTCTAACCACTAGGCTACCTGCCGCCCCCTAGTAGCCACCCTTTGCCTTGATGACAGCTTTGCACACTCATGGCATTCTCTCAGCCATGTTTTTCCAACAGTCCTGAAGGAATTCCCACATATGCTGAGCAATTGGGTGGAGGTCGGGTGATTGTTGAGTCCAGGTCATCTGATTTAGCGCTCCATCACTCTCCTTCTTGGTCAAATAGCCCTTACACAGCCTGGAGGTGTGTTTTGGGTCATTGTCCTGTTGAAAAATGTATTATAGTCCCACGAAGCACAAACCAGATGGGATGGTGTATCGCTGCAGAATTCTGTGGTAGCCATGCTGGTTAAGTGTGCCTTGAATTCTAAATACATCCCTGACAGTCTCACCAGTAAAGTACCCCCACACCATCACACCTCCTCCTCCATGCTTCATGGTGGGAACCACACATGCAGAGATCATTCGTTCACCTACTCTGTGTCTCATAAACCAAACATTTGGATCATCAGACCAAAAGACAGATTTCCACCGGTCTAATGTCCATTGCTTGTGTTTCTTGGCCCAAGCAAGTCTCTTCTTCTTATTGGTGTCCCTTAGTAGTGGTTTCTTTGCAGAAATTTGACCATGAAGGCCTGATTCATGCAGTCTCCTCTGAACAGTTGAGGTTGAGATATGTCTTTTACTTGAGCTCTGCAATCTGAGGTGCAGTTAATTGCCGATATCAGAGGCTGGTAACTCTAATGAACTTATCCTCTGCAGCAGAGGTAACTCTGGGTCTTCCTTTCCAGTTTCTTCATAGCGCTTGATGGTTTTTGCAACTGCACTTGAAGAAAGTTCTTGAAATTTTCCGCATTGACTGACCTTCATGTCTTAAAGTAATGATGGACTGTCGTTTCTCTTTGCTTATTTGAGCTGTTTTTGCCATAATATGGATGTTATTTTACCATATAAGGCTATAATCTGTATACCACCCCTACCTTGTCACAACACAACTGACGCATTAAGAAGGACAGAAATTCCACAAATTAACTTTTAACAAGCCACACCTGTTAATTGAAATTGGTTTTAACATGTTGGTTGAGAGAATGAAATGAGTATGCAAAGCTGTCATCAAGGCAAAGGGTGGTTACTTTGATGAATATGTTACAGTTTTTTGGTTACTACATGATTCCATATGTGTTATTTCATAGTTTTGATGTCTTCTACAATGTAGCAAATAGTAAAAGTAAAGAAAAACCCTTGAATGAGTAGGTGTGTCCAAACTGTTGACTGGTACTGTATATATCTATTTTTTTGTTGAAATATTGCACATCTAATAGTCAAATCATAGCAGGTGAGCTGGTTCTACTATTTTGGGAAATTTTCTGGTGTTTTGTGGTGGAAAATTGGTGGGTTGAGCAAAACACGTTAAAACCAGTCTGAGAAAACACACATACATTATTTATCTCCATCATATTTGTCCTGAATTCTCCCAATTAAGCTGTTCCTCTGTTGGCTTCTCGCTGCGCCCTCCCACGGCTCAATAAAAATCAGATCAGTCGGATTCTGTAGAGTAGCGTCAGTTCTCCACCAGCAAATCATCAGTTGTGCAAATATGCTTTTCAAAGGTGCATAATTGTAATTTGACAGATTACTCCATGGATTTGCAATAAGAGGAAACAAAGCAGTTATTTTCAGTTAGCCAAAACTTAACCTAATACTGTAAAATGTATGTAGTATATGCAGTAGACCACAGTTGGCAGATGCAGTCCCACAGGATTAAATATCAACGGCGAGTGTTTTTTAAATGTATTGTCATTTTGGTGCAGTAAGCCTTTGCAGACAGTTAGTGAACAAAACAGCCTGGTGGACCTTGAAAAGTGATGCTGTTGTTTGGTGCTGCTATTCTGTGTTTTCACACTCAGCTGGTGTTTTGTGAGAGAATGTGCTGAGATGTCCTTCAGCAGCACACAGCATGATGCATCTCAGAGCTGTGAATTAATGAATGTACTGACACACTGGAGACCATTTTTCCTCAAAATATAAACATTTGTACCACTTTCCATGTCTGTTTTGTTGTTGTGGGTCAATGTTGATACCACCAAGGACTTTCTCCTGTAATGTGTATTTGTGCCGCGCTTTAGTCCAGGCGCCTGCACCCCACTTTTCTTGACACAAACTCTCATCATAACAACAGAAGCCTCAGTGGCAGGCCGGCAGCCGAATCCCAGGTGGCACTTCCCCTACTGAAGGAATCGATCGTTTGCTTTGAAATCGATGTGGGAGAGGGCCTGAGAGGTGCTGCAGACAAAGGGGGAGCCAGTGTGGACTGGAGCGAGAGGGAGGGGGAGGAAGGGGGAGAGAGGGATGTGGGTTCCTCCCCTGGTTCTGCAGGGGAGCTGTGGACTGGAGCGGTCCTCTCAGCCAGAGTGGAGCGGCCCAGTGCTGTAGGTAATGAATTATTAAATACAACATATTGCAGCTGAGCAGCGGGGGAAAGCCATGTCGGATGTGTCTACTTTTCAACTGGGCCACTGCTCTGAGGCTCTGTGAAGGACAGAGGGGGATGTTTTGGGAGGAAGGGGAGAGGTCTGAGTGGTCTTGCAGTGGGAGGCTGAAGCCCCTCAGAGGTCTTATTGTATAAGCGCCTGTTAATTAAGAAGAAAAGATCCGGGAGCCAAGGGCTTTGTTTAAACCAGCTGCTGTAGCACCAAGGATTTAGTTATGTTTATCACCATGAGACAATTAGCTAACGGACCAAGATGAAGGACTAAACCATAGCTAACCTCACTCAACAACACTGTTCTCAACCTCACTCTTACTGTATGTACAGTACATGCAAACACACACACAAACACACCCTGCTGTGATGGCTCTTGTATGCAGGTCTATCGGAATCAAGCGCAGGAAACAGAGTTGCGACAAACTTCTTTACTAGAAGGACACGAACTACTAAATCAGTGGTAACCACTGCTCACGAACAACGGAGCCACAACGTACAGAGAATAATTACGGACAAAACCCAGAACAGAGGGGTTAAATAGGGACACATGCAATTAGGAAAATGGGAACCAGGTGTGAATGAGACAAGACAAACAGAAAATTAGAAATGGATCTGTGGTGGCTAGAACTCCGGTGACGTCGACCTCCGGTAGCCGCCCGAACTAGGAGAAGGACCGACTTCAGCGGAAGTCGTAAAACCTACAGTGATCTGCCAGTGATTTCTACAAAGGTTTAAAAGTCTGCCTCTGAGGAAGATGATAGTCTGTTTCCTTTCTTATTATTTCAAAGGACAGGTAACACTGAGTTTTGCTGGAATCAGAATTACACTCGCTGTGGTGAAGCTTGTTACATTCTGAGTTGCATAACTCTAACATCCAGTCTCCTTTGAACGTGTTCTCTTAACCACTAAGAGGACTGGCTTCAAATTCCTTGAATTTCCATAGTTAATCAATAGCAACCTATGGACAATTTAAACTAGATTAAAGTGATGTAGGATGTCATCAGTGAGATACAGTGTAATAGGACTATACTATAGTAATCAGCCTCAGAGCATCATCATTAGTCTGACTGATGGAACAACCATGCTAGCTAACAGTCTCTGCATGGCAAAGTCAATGACTTCATGGAAGCAGTGCTCGTGCTCTCCCATGTAACATCACTGGCACAGAGGCTTTTGCCAAGCAGATTCTTTTATTTTAATGGATAGCCATTGAAAGTCACCTCACATATTACTGTTGCATTCTCAAACTCAGCCTCTCTCTCTCTCTGCCTTTTCTACACTCAGAAGGGGGTTTATGTTTTGGAATCTGACAACACCGCATCCATCTAAGATAAGAGATATATGATTGCAGAAGACCCTCCCCAATTCATTTGGATTCTCCCAAGATCATTGACTACACCCCAGAATCTGGGTCTCGCCCCTAGGAAGAGGGAAGAGAGAACATAATTACATTTCTCGTTAGCCGCAAATTATTCCTGCGAGTCTGTCAGAGCTATTTGTCATAGCAGGGTGAATGATGGGTTTTGAATGAAGAGGAGTGGAGTTGGGGTTTAAAGGGGCGTGAATCACAGTTCATGGCGAGGTGTGATGCTTGTCCCCACCAATTAATTTTGTTCTAGTAGATTTTGTATTGATCCTCTGAAGGTATATAGTAATTGTTATTGTATTTTTTATTTATTGAACCTTTATTTAACTATTCAAGTCAGTTAAGAACAAATTCTTCTTTACAATGACGGCCTACCCCGGCCAAACCCTAACCCAGACGACGCTGGGTCAATTGTGCGCCTCCATATGGGACTCCCAATCACGGCCAGTTGTGATACAGCCTGTAATTGAACCAGTGTCTGTAGTGACACCTCTAACACTGAGATGTAGTGGCTTAGACCCTGTCGTTGGGCCACTTGGGAGCCCCTATTAGGAGCATGGTTATCTTTCCTCCAAGAAAGAAAGAGGATAGCTACACACTATATTGCTCAGATACAATACATTTGACGGCAAGCTGCCTTCATGAGGGTATCTTTCTACCAAGCTACTTCATTTCAGCTCTACAGCTCCTCTCCCTGCTTTAATGTCTTGAAGTAAGCAGTGGGGACTGTTGTGAGATCAGTTGCTGTAGTGTAGTGTAGCATCTTGCAACCCTGGGCTCAGCAGTGCCACTCCTGCCAACTAAACGACCCTGCTTTGGTTTGGCGTTCACCCAGTCCTTACATAACAGGCTCAGAATTAGGACATTACTGCTGTAGTTAAAACCCTGCCAGGTTCATTAGTATCTCTACCTCAGATAATTTAGTATCTTTGCAGGTGTTTATGGTCCCAAATCAGTTTCTTAGCAAAGGTAGTCATTTCAGTACTAAAATGAGACTCGATATACAGTAATATATCTGAAAAAACGGACTTATTCTTGAGTATGCGCTGTGCGTTTGTGTGTGTGGGTGTGTGTGTGTGCAGTATATCACCAGATTTCTAGGTATGGCACATTCCTTTATGTGTGTCTGACATGTTGAGAAATGAGGTAGAAAATGAGATGTGTTTAGTTGCACTGAGAGCTCTGCTGCTATTTGTCTTACTTATGGAAATACCCAGTCTCACTTTTCTGATTAGTGTTGAAGAGAGGAGAATAGAGTTAGAGCGGGGACAGTTGATGCTGAGAAAACAGAGAAGAAAGGGACATGAAGGTGAGGAGTCACAGTCCAATTAAACTTAGGCCTGTGAAAATACTGTTGTTACAAGATTCAACAAAATAGAACAGAACAAACGAGCAAATGTGATGCAAAACCCTGTATACAGTACATCATATTCGGTTTTCCACAGAAGATTATATACTGTATTGTGTGTAAGAGTAGTTCATCAGATGTGAATATGTCAATTCTCAAGCCGGAAACGGAAGCAAGCCGGAAACGGAAGCATCCTATATCTTCAATAACAACATCTTCATCTGTGTCTGTATACTATCTATGTTCTCCCCAGCTAAAGTGCTGCTTGTCAGGCATGGTTGGCTCCCTGATAAATGTGTGGTATCAGCCGAGTGCTGAGTGCTCCTCCATGCGTCTCCTTTCGTAAATCACAGAGATTTTCTACACCAAAGCTTTGTAGCACTGCCGTCTCTCTTCGTTTTGACACGGAACGGGCTCATTTTCTGACACGCCAATCGCCTCTGAAAGAAAAGATGGTTAAACTAATCACTAGCATTATTACTAACAACAGAGATCTACCTTATGTTTTTATGAGTCTGTCAAGCGAGACTTTCTGTTGCCTTTTATCCAGCTCAAGTTCTTGATTATACCTCCCATAAATACTGAGGTATTTTTCTTTGACTCCTTGGCTGGATAAAAGGCTAGACGTATTAGCGTGATTCAATACCTTTTCGCCCCATCACCCAACACACTAGCCCCATCCCTCCCTCTCCTCCCCTCCCTCACCCGTGGTCATTGCTCTGGAATGTAGACAGTCACATTTACAGGCTTACGCTGGTCCCTGACCCATTTCACCAGCATGGAAGCCTCTCTTGTCTCTGTATCCCTGTTGCCCCTCCTCATTACCCCACACAGTGTGTTCTCTGTGGAAATGAATGCATGGATTAATGATCCCACTTTGTGCTGAAACAAATATACAATTACTGTTGTTATAGGCTAACTGCTGTGCTGGTCAGTGCCAAGGCTAATGATAAGCATCACTGTAGTGACCTGCTATATTGCTCGTCTTGTTCTGGGTTCTGTATCTGCACTGAGTGAGTGCATTTATGTATGTGGCTGCATGGTTCAGTGCCAATAGTAGTGAATCTGTCTGTTAGTGTGGGTGCTGTGCTTGAAGGGCAGACTAACATTCTGGGCACTATGTAGGGAATAGGGTGCCATTTGGGATGCATCCCTGGTCTGGGAGAAGAGAGTGCAGAGCTCTGGCAGCCCTTGGGAGGCTGTGTTGGCTGGTGTCCTGGTGCCTTGATCCAGCCTCCAGACGGCTTGGGAAGAGAACAACCTAAGGGCTCCCTGTACAGGACTGGATGCTGACAGGACGGCCAGCAGATCCACTCATCCTGCTTCACGCTGTACTGCTGCCGTAGCTGACCAGCTGTCACCAGGAGTGAGCCTGTTTGTTCCTCTTGCATCGACCCGGCCTACGGTGTTGACTGAGGGGATAAGAGGTAGTTGGTAGTTCTAATGTGGTGCCAGTCTGCCAGAGCGTCTTAGCATCATGCGTCATTGGTCTGTCTGTCACCATGGTCCCCTACGCCACAGACCCTTTTTAAGCCTTTTAAGACCTAGACCAGAGAGGTCACATCATAGCCTCCATGGCAGCCATTGAGTGGTGGATCAAAGATAGAGAGACTGAGATAAAAGCCCTATTGAAACTCTCCTCCAGCTCAGCTCGCACTCAGATTGCCCGTCTCCATGGTGATCTGCCTAGCGACAGGGCGCCCCGTGGGACTGTTACCGCCCTGAAAACGAACGCATCACAGAGGAAACTTAAAAGCCCCCAGCTTCACAAGGACAGAATGAACAGAAACGGATGGAGATAATATGGAGAATTTGGGCCAGAATCAGATGAATCAAGCTTGTTATTATAACCTGATGAGTCAAATGCTACTAAGATGCTTTGATGGATCCTCTTCTGTTACGTTCTCAACTCTAACAATCCAGTATTGAGGAGAAATCAAATGGATCTTTTGTTAACAGATCTTTATCCTTTATGCCTTTCAAACCTTCCCTGTGTAGGATTATAGCTGTTTAAATCCATACCATTTTTGCTCAGAGGTTAATACAGTATAGTGTTAATCTCTGAATAATTCTCCTCCAATTCAAGCTACTCTTTAAGGTGTGCTGATGAAATGAATTATGTACAGACAAAATAGGTTATCTGTGTTTTGGTCTTTGAACCTGAAAAACCATAAACTATTACATAACAAAAAGGATGTGTGTGTGTCTGTGTGTGTACGTGTGTTTGTCTGTGTTTGAAAGAGCAATATTTACATGAATGTTGCTGTTATCATTACTTTTGCTGTTAGAATCATTTGTATTTTGTTCCTCAGGCATTCATTTATTCTCTCTCTCTCTCTTTCTCTCTCTCTCTTTCTCTCTCTCTTCTCTCTAGCTGTTTCATTCATGAGACACAGCGCATCAGCATTTGGATTTGCAGTGAGTTCCATTTATACTTATTAATTAGTCATAAAGTCATGGTGTTAATTTATTAACTCTGGTTGGGATCAGATGCAAGCCCTTACCATTGTTTCCTTGGTAACAGCCAGGGAAGCATGAGAGCACATCAGAACACTGTGTGATAACAAAAATATCCCCACAGATAAAAGCATTATCATACCATGTCAGGTAAACGAGGACAGGTTACTAGAGAGAGTCAGCATATTAGACATGGATGTTAATGAACCAATGAGGAGCTGTTAAGGCCATGTCTATAGAGGGGTCATAATAGTTTGTAGGCCAAACCGTTCGGACACTCCAGACAATTTTGTGAGAAGACCGATTTTCAGGTTGTCTCATGGTCTGACAAACACCTCTCTAGCTCTGTCACTTTTCACCACAGGTGTGGAAGTGTGACATCGGCGGATGGGGTTATTTGAGGCAGATATCTCTAGCTTAAACTGACGGATTTTAATGGGGATTTTTATCCAACTGTTCAATAACCAGCCTAGTCTGTTAGTAGAACATATGGAGTTTAAGTAGGGGGGAATGGGAGGTGGGACTAGAGTTGAGTGTTTTCCTGAGTGCACTGTACTACATACTTTGTTATTGGATGTATCCCCACTGAAGGCCTAATAGCAGATTGTCTGTCTTTGCAGTTTGACGCCACGTTGGACGTGCTATCTTCCATTATCGTGCTGTGGCGTTATAGCAATGCCGCAGCTGTCCACTCCGCCCATAGGGAGTACATGTGAGTAAAACAGGCACAAAATTAATATTCATCTCATTGAACATACAGGTTGCGTGGTGTTCCCTATTAGAACATTCTCTGTACACCACCATAACAACAGTTCTCTCTCCCCTAGTAGCCTACTGAGTTATTATCTTCAGAAACCTGCCTTATACATTCCCTTTGCCTTGAATCTATATCAGTGTGTCTCATACATTACATTATTGAGCTGTTGAGACATTAAATGTATTTTTAGCCCAGGCCGCCACATCCAGGTACAGTATATCTCTCCCAGTGTACAATGATACAGTATATCTTCCACAGTAAAACAGGGGTTCGTCCTAGTTTACATCTTGTTGCTGGTTGACGGCCTTGTTCTGGCATGTCACAGCTACTTCCTCAGCACTGCAGGCTCTACAATGATAAAGGACAATGCCGCCCATCTACCATCCATCTTATGCCCGTCTGCTGTAGGGTGGGATGGAGGTGGAGGGAGGGAAGGAGGGATGGATGGATGGATGAAGACATTCTCATTCCTCCTTTGCGGAAGTGTCAAAATGAGAGATAAATGGGGAAGAAATGGCAGAGGAAGCAAACATCTTTCTCTGGCGCCAAAAATACTGAGCTGTGAAGCTGCTGCTGTAACTGTAGCCAGGAACCCAGAGAACAGACACTTTTCACTTTTATTTAATTTGAACAGATCTCCCCTGCCTCTCTATGCCTGATTACACCTGTGTTAAAGTAGCATTCACAGACAGTTCTGGCTCCCTGGAGAACCAATACATATATTTAAGTGTACCACAGGGAGGTGCAGCAACAACAAAAAATGAAAGGCAATTTGTTAACTTAAAAATATGTTTTTGTGAATATTTTTGCTTCCAATTTTCTGGAGGATGACAATGGCAGAATCCCTAAGACTTGATTTCTGTCTGTCCACAGAGCGTGCGTGGTCCTTGGGGTGGTCTTCATCTTGTCCTCCCTGTGTATTCTGGGAAAAGCAATCCATGACCTGGCCACCAAACTGCTTCCAGAAGTGGTGAGAGACCCCCTCACACACACAGATGTGCACGCATGAGCACACACACACACACTAACACACACACAGAATCATAGGGCGATATATAACCAGTATTTTCAGAAGCTTTTTTCAAAGTCTTCACCATGTTTTATACTGTATGTACTGGCAGGTGGCTTTTTATAGCCCCAGTTTGTGCCTGTGACGTCAAAGAACTCTGTGCCTGTTCCTCTGTCTCTCTCTGTTTCACCTGCCCATGTGAAAAGGAAGCAGAGAAAATAGTGACTAGTTTATGACACTAATCCCGGAATAGTCTCATTTCGCCGTTGCCAGGCAATGCAACCTTTCCTACACCTCTGTAGATTGTTGCTGCAGTAAACATCAAAAACATCAACAGGACAAAAGTTGCCGAATCAAAACAACTGTTCAGAGATTTCCATTCTAGGTAGACAACTAGATACGCTATGCACTAGCAGCTATGAAAGCAGAATTAGCACTTTTTCAGACTTAGCCCTTAACATTTCTTACAATTTCTTTCTTTATATATTAAGTCCACAATTTGCACATATCCTATGTGTTACTACAATGTTTGAATGAATACAAATATACTTCCACCCTCACATTCTCTCTCTCTCTCTCTCTCTCTCTCTCTCTCTCTCTCTCTCTCTCTCTCTCTCTCTCTCTCTCTCTCTCTCTCTCTCTCTCTTTCCTTATTTGCTGTATCGGTTTGTAAATTAGTGGTTTCTCTCTGATTTGGATCCGACACCTGTAATCAGTGGAGCAGAAGGACTGATAATTCTTTTAAGTCTGCTCCATGGCAACGAAGCGCCAACAGCTGCTGTGCGATGTACCCACTGGTCTGAAAACTGCCAATTAGCTGCACATTACCACGGCAGTACAGACCTACAGCCCAGCCTAGCCCAGCCTTGATCCGTGTTGTAAGGACAGAGATGGAGAGAGGGAAACGGGTCGAGAGAGAGTGGGTGGATAGGAATAGAGGGAGGGAGAGTGAATTGGGGAACAGAGGAAATTGTGTGAGAAGGGGGGTAGCGAGAGAGTGAGATGGAGAGAGAAAATGAGAGGTAGAGAGAGACAGAATCAGAGCGAGGGGAGGAGTGATAGATTGAGATGAGTGCGGGTGAGGGGATATCTGTTTGAACCAGCAGCCCTGCTATGTTAATCAAGCCAGTGAGTCTTGTGCTCAGGAGGATATGTCAGTCCGGGGAGGGCCCATTATCACTGGCTCTTCTTCTGGCGCATGCAAGCACAATCTAAAAATATCTGCAGTATTTCAGTTTTCTCTCTCTGTCTTCCATTTCAGTTCTCTCTCTCTCTCTTTCCCCCCCTCTTTCAATTCAATGGGCTTTATTGGCATGGGAAACACGTGTTTACATTGCCAAAGCAAGTGAAATAGATAATAGACAGAATTTAACAAAGAATAAACTGTAAACATTACACTCACAAAAGTTCCAAAGGAATAGAGACATTTCAAATGTCATATTATGGCTATATACAGTGTTGTAATGATGTGCAAATAGCTAAAGTACAAAAGGGAAAATAATTCACCATAAATATGGGTTGTATTTACAATGGTGTTTGTTCTTCACTGGTTGCTGTTTTCTTGTGGCAACAGGTCACAAATCTTGCTGCTGTGATTTATCAAAATTGGCAGGATGTTAGGAAGTGCAACTCAGTTTCCACATACCTTTGGGCAGTGTGCAGATAGCCTATCTTCTCTTGAGAGCCAGATCTGCCTACGGTCTCCTCTCTCAATAGCAAGGCTATGCTCACTGAGTCTGTACATAGTCAAAGTTTTCCTTAATTTTGGGTCAGTCACAGTGGTCAGGTATTCTGTCACTGTGTACTCTCTGTTTAGGGCCAAATAGCATTCTAGTTTGCTCTGTTTTTTTGTTAATGCTTTCCAATGTGTCAAGTAATTATTTATGTGTTTTCTCATGATTTGGTTGGGTCTAATTGTGTTGCTGTCCAGGACTAGCTCTCTCTCTCTCTCTCTCTCTCTCTCTCTCTCTCTCTCTCTCTCTCTCTCTCTCTCTCTCTCTCTCTCTCTCTCTCTCTCTCTCTCTCTCTCTCTCACTCTCTCTCTCTCAATCTCTCAGTCTCAGTCTCACAGCCAGAAGGTGTTTAAGTCTGAACACGTCAAGGGAAGACAAGATATTTCCACATTAGAGGGAGGAACAAAAAGCAGTGTTGTTCACTGCAGTTTGACCTTATACTGTAGTGGCTTGTGATGTAAAGAATGACGCTTTAACAAAACAAGGGTATAATAAACAAGATTGAGGCTATTGAGGTTTACAGAGAATAAACATTTATATCTAATAGAAGAGAAATCCTACTCCAACAAGGCACTGAAATTGACCATCCTATTAACAGTAACAAGATATGTGGCATATTGCATCAAAACAACATGTCTACACTAGCTGATTGTCACCTCTTTGTTTTACTAATACTCCAGTACTGGGTAGGGGGGTATCATGTGTTTGTAAAGCAGTGTGTTATTACCAGGCTCCTCGCAAATGTAATGACCTTGTGGAGAGGAGAGGCACCTGATCAGGCCTGCGATCCTGGCTGTGCAATATTAATGATACTGCTGAGGACAAGAGCACCCTGTAACCCTTTGACTCATCACGTCATATTTACTACTTTTTTCCCTTTTTATTCTCTCCCCTCTCTCACTCTCTCTCTTTCTCTCTCTCAGGATGACTTCCTCTTCAGTGTGTCTATTGTCAGTGGGATTGTATGTATCATCCTGGCTGTGTTCAAGTTCCTGCTGGGGAGAGTGCTGACCAGTAGAGCCCTCATCACTGATGGTAGGCTGGGAAAGACTGACTCACATGTCCAAATTCCAAACATATACACACACACACGCACACTGTGCACACACACACTGTGCACACACACTGTACTGTACTGTACACACACACACACACACACACACACACACACACACACACACACACACACACACACACACACACACACACACACACACACACACACACACACACACACACACACACACACACACACACACATAGAGACAGAGACACTGTGCACACACTCTTGCACTCACAAATACCAAGGGCTTGCACAGCATGTCTTATTGAACTGAAGCCAATTAAAGTAGAGATATAAGGCCTGGTGCCAGAGAGGTGAGAGAAATGGAAGAGAGGCCGAAAAACAAATGATGGTAATAAATAAGAGCTGGCGGCGACTGGTGTACGTGGATCAGCTGTATACGCTCCGCCCGTTCCCTCCATCCCCCTCCCCTTCAAGACTCCTTCCTCTCTTTATGTCTGTCTTTATTGTTTTTTTGTCTCTGTCCCTGTCTCCTGCTCTCCACCCGTCTCTCCCGCAGGCTTCAATACACACAGCAACAATCCAATAAACCTGATGTTGCTGTTCTGTTTTCAGACCCTCCACTTATCTCCCACTAGACACATATGGAGGCAGGTGCTAGATCGAAGCACATGACTGACTGGTTAGGAAAGGGTCTCTGTCTATCACTCTGTTTTGGGGGTTCAGGGGAGCTCACCTGCACTGCTACCACAGGCATTGGAATAATCAAAGAGGTTTGACTCTGACTGGCTGGCTCTGGAAGCCAGATATTCAGAATAGAGTAGCTTCGTATGTTATAGTTCTAAAAGAGTGAAAGAAAAAGGAACGTCATTGTACAGATTTGTATGATAGCCAGGTAAATGCACATGCACATAAACTCAGTCTGCTGAATGAGAACACACCTGGTTTGTTTTATCAGATGTGAAAAGGTAGATGTTCTTATTTATCGTAGCCCATTTCCTTTACTTTGCCTACTCATCATGTTCCATTTTCCCTCTTGTGGTTATTGATGTGGTTCTTCTCTGTGGCTGTAGCGTTTAACTCCATGGTGGGGGGCATCATGGGTTTCTCCATCCTCATCAGTGCTGAGGTGTTCAGACACCACCCTGACATCTGGTACCTGGACGGATCCATCGGCGTCATCATAGGACTCATCATCCTCGCTTACGGTGTCAAGTAAGAGACATGTAGCCTACAAACACACACACATACAAATGCAAACAGACGCACAGACACGCTCACAAATGTAAACAGACAATCACATTTCAGCCAGTCACATGACACACCTGTACACACACTCATATTATGCACAGACACACACATACCCATTATATTATATTCTATTATATACCCATGATATACTGTATTCTATTCTATTCTATAAAATACCCATTTAAAACTGTATTATATTCTATTTTATTATATACCCATAATATACTGTATTCTATTATATTCTATTATATACCAATTATACGGTATTCTATTCTATTCTATACCCATTATAAACTGTATTATATTCTATTATATACCCATTATAAACTGTATTATATTCTATTATATTCTATTATATACCATTTATACGGTATTCTATTCTATTCTATTCTATACCCATTATAAACTGTATTATATTCTATTATATACCCATTATAAACTGTATTCTATTCTATTCTATTATATACCCGTTATAAACTGTATTCTGTTCTATTCTATTCTGTTATATACCCATTATACTGTATTCTATTCTATTATATTATATAGCCATTATATACTGTATTCTATTATATTCTATTATATAGCCATTATATACTGTATTCTATTCTATTCTATTCTATTATATACCCATTATACTGTATTCTATTCTATTCTATACCCATTATATACTGTATTCTATTCTATTATATACTCATTATATACTATATTCTATTCTATTCTATTATATACCCATTATAAACTGTATTATATTCTATTCTATTTTATTATATACACGCTATAAACTGTATTCTATTCTATTCTATTCTGTTATATACCCATTATACTGTATCTATTCTATTATATTATATACCCATTATATACTGTATTCTATTCTATTCTATACCCATTATACTGTATTATATTATATTATATACCCATTATATACTGTATTCTATTCTATTATATACCCATTATATACTATATTCTATTATATTATATTATATTCCCATTATATACTGTTTTCTATTCTATACCCATTATATACTCTATTCTATTCTATTATATACCCATTATATACTGTATTCTATTCTATTCTATTCTATTCTATAATATACCCATTATACACTGTATTCTATTCTATTCTATTATATACCCATCATATACTGTATTCTATTATATACCCATTATATACTATATTCTATTCTATTCTATTATATACCCATTATAAACTGTATTCTATTCTATTCTACTGTATCTATGCTGCACTGACATTGCTCGTCCATATTTGTATATATTCTTAATTCCATTCCTTTACTTAAATTTGTGTGTATTGTGTGTATTGTTGTGAAATTGTTAGATATTACTTGTTAGATATTACTGCACTGTTGGAGCTAGAAACACAAGCATTTTGCGACATCCGCAATAACATCTGCTAAACACGCATATGTGACCAATAACATTTGATTTGATTTGATTAGCCATAAATAGGAACACATATTGACACGTGCACATATGCACACACATTCCCCTAATGGGGATAATAAAGTAATTATCTTATCTTACATTATACACCGTCAATCATCTAATGTCTTATGACACATCTTGTCTGCTCTTGTATCCTACAATGTGTCTGTCTTCTCTCCCTCCAGACTGCTGCTGGACATGGTACCCCGGGTGAGACAGACCAGGAACTACGAACGCTTTGAGTGAACGCTCCAAGGACCAGGGTTACACCTGATCCACCCCTTTCCCCTCCCTGCCCCTCCTCTCTTTCTCTCTCACACACACACACACACATACGCACACACATGCACACACAGACACACACGCACACAGGCCCTAGCCTGGAGAGACTCAGAGGGCAAAATAGTAAAAAGACATTATGATGTTGTTGGCGTGTTGGCCAACCTCTTAATCAAGCTTTTCCCACCTAGCCACCCCCTTCTAACTATTTGTCTTTACCTCCTGTCCATCATTACTACTATCCAGAAGGAGGGAATGAAGGGGGTGAGAAAAAGGATTAAGAAGAGGTTGGCATTAACGGCTGGTCCAGAGAGATCAACATTCGTTTGCCATGTGTATCTGAACCCACTGCTGTTGCTAAGCGACCTAGAACCCCTGGCATTTTGAAAGGCACAAGATCCTTTTCATATTGCCCAAACCTAGTGGGATCCTTTTTTATATTCCAACCCTGTTTAGTACATGGGGGTGGGGGGTTGCACAGGAGAAAGCCTGTTGTAGACCATCCACATAAACTTCGGTGACTTTTAAAATCCCTATGCATTGTTAGATTCTCAATAATTTATAATGGGGTCTGGGTGACTCACTGCAGATGCAGAGTGTGGGTTGGAGTGGAATCATGCCACTACTTTCTGCCCTTTTCACAGATCTCTATGGTTCTGTGTGTGAGTGTCCATTGCTCTTTGAGATTAGAAGCTATGTAGCTATAGTACATAAAGACAGATACACAGAGTGGAAGGTCTGGGAGCAGGTTACATAGCTGGAGTCATATATTGTAAATGAATGTGCCCTCTGCAGTGTTTCTCCTTGCTTCTCCACTGACACGACCCAAGTGGGAGTAGAGGGCACAGAGATAAATCACACATGTATCTATCCCTATGGTAGAGGATTATGTCCAGTCAGTCCACTGCAGTCCTCCACTCTCTGGCTTTACAGAGAAACAAAAGAGAGAGAGGCCCAAACAGCAGGGCCAGGCTAGTATCTGGAGAAGTGTGGCTGCCCATAGAGCAGTGGTAAGATAGAGAGTACTGTACTGTACATGCACAAAGCAAAGCACACCAGAGCAGACCAGACCTTGACCGTCAAGCAAGGGAGTGACTACTTCACAATCAAGACTGACTTCAGGGTTGAGGGCAAAAAGCTCACTGTTGGTACAGTGTCAGTAAAAAATATATGACATTACAGTGTCACACTGAAAAGCTGAAAACAATGCGCACACGTTCATCAATCACTATCCAGATGGGAGCACTAATTATTGTTCCACTGTGAACTAAACTAGAGAAAGGTTAGGTAGGTACAGTGGTAATGCTTGTCCCAGATAGCCTTACCACTGTTTTGTTCTAACAGTGTTCAATCTTCTCATAATAATGAATATATCCCTCCACCACCTTGTCTGGGATGATCATTACTATATAATTGATAGTCATATGTTTCAGTGCCATACATGCTCAGATTCCTAAACTAAGAAAACATTATTAGCCAGCTTATTTGCTTGGCATGCCATATTTATGTTTACAATTATAGATATTTATCTGTCGGTAGAAATTGAGAGAAAGACTGAGGGCAAGGTGTTTTCTCTTATTTGTGAGACAGAAGTAACTGGTTCAGGTAGTGTAGTGTACGTATGTAATGAATACTGTATTGCAAAATTGTACTTATAATTTTTTAAGCAAAATTAGAATTATTAACATGTCATGCAGTAGCCAATAGATGTGATTATGTGCCATGTTTTACAATTACACTAATTTCTATGGGGATACATTCGAGTTCTATTGCAAAAATGTACACATCCCCACTTCATCTGCCTGTCTGTCCTGACAGTATGGACAATAACCAACATAGAGATTCAATATTATGTGAAGCCATAGATCCCTTTACACATCAGTGATCTGCTTCACAGCATATTGGATCATCATTAAAGACAATGTCCTTTCTTTTACTGTTTACCTTCGCTTAAGCCTCATAGCAGTAAGGCCAGCACGTTCCGTGTATACTATACGTCAATGATTGTAAATATAATACATGAAATGTGTACAAATGTTTAATACACTGTTTAGATAGAGGCTTCTAGCTGTAGCAAACCAATAGGAATAGCCAGACTTGACAGATGAATTGTTCTAGTGCTATTTGTTATTTTCTAAATGATATAATATTATTAGATTAGATTTACACTGTAAATTCTGCTCCGCTTTGAGTTGATACACTGTAAACTTGTAAAGTGATAGTTTTCTTTATTATATCTACAGTACCAGTCAAAAGGTTGGACACACCTACTTATTCAAGGGTTTTTCTTTATTTTTACTATTTTCTACATTGTGGAAAAATAGTGAAGACATCAAAACTATGAAATAACACATATGGAATCAAGTGTTAAACAAATCAAAATATATTTTATATTTGAGATTCTTCAACGTAGCCTCCTTTTGCCTTGGTGACAGCTTGGCACACTCTTGGCATTATCTCTACTGGCTTCACCTGGAATGCTTTTCCAACAGTCTTGAAGGAGTTCCCACATATGCTGAGCACTTGTTGGCTGCTTTTCCTTCACTCTGTGGTCCAACACATCCCAAACCATCTCAATTAGTTTGAGGTCGGGTGATTGTGGAGGCCAGGTCATCTGATGCAGCACTCTGTCAGGGTAGGTTCCTTGTCCCTTGTCAATCTTTGGTTTATTGGTGAAATCAGCAGTCAGACAATATCTTCTTTAAGTAAATCAATCATTCATTTGTTAATGCAATTGCAGACAGAAGTTGACAACAGGAACATAGCACGCATATTTCCGAGTAAGTTCTGCACCCCACCTAAGGGCACAGCTGATTTTTTACATGCGATCACTCCCTAGTGGTATGATCACCTACGTCAATATATGTGTGTATCAATAAGCTGAGGTTACCTTATAAGGCAACCTAGTACAGTAGCTTCTTTGAATTTATTAGAATTGTCCACTGTCTCACAAGATCAAAATATCAAAACCAGACAGTGGTTACTTCTCTTTATCTTTTTTCGGTCTGACTCAGACCTAGCCTGTAAGCACACTCTCGCTACAGCCAGGGCTTAACCACAAAGACTAATATATATAGCTTGTGCAAAGTATAGTGGCAGAGTTTTAGACACATACCTCACGAAGCTGTTTGAGAGAATGCTAAAGCTGTCATCAAGGCAAAGGGTGGCTAGTTTGAAGAATCTCAAATATAAAATATATTTTGATTTATTTAACCATTTTTGGTTACTACATGATTCCATATGTGTTATTTCATAGTTTGATGTCTTCACTATTATTCTACAATGTAGAAAATAGTAAGAATAAAGAAAAACCCTTGAATGAGTAGGTGTGTTCAGACTTTTGACTGGTACTGTATATCAAGGATTGAGAGTGATCTGTTCACAGCTCATCTTTTCAACTCACCAACAGCACAGGCATTTGTATGGTCCCTTCCCCCACAAAGATGACAATCTCATAAGTCTTTAATGACTCAAAATGACAAAAGCACAGAGTTTAGACCGTTAAATTCCATCCAAAGAAGCACATAAATAGGTGTTTCGTATTATTTGTAATAGACAAAGAAATGGTATACTTGCTAGATTGTGCTCTGATAATGTCTAATAATACTACTAGTATCATTTCTGGTCTTACATTGTTACATTTTGTCCGTGTTTACCGCTTAGAAGTGTAGTATAACACTCACAATAACACTGACAAACTGCCTCAGCAGCTGAATTTATAGAGGGTGAAAAAGATTGGAAAATCTAAACGGAACGTATACTCTCATACCAGTCAGTGTAGTAATTCCAGTGTATGATGTCATACAACTGAGTTGTGCTGTGTATATTGTAAGGTGAATATACTGTAGATGTGATAGATTGACTGATGCTATAGGAGCAATATTGATTTTGTATTTACTTCACCGTATGGATGTGTTTTCTCCTAAATGTCACCAGATGATGTCTCGTGAAGCTGAATTCTTGCTAGTCATCTCTGTTACAGTAATTCCCGATTAAAAGCTGTGAAATAATTTCTAGATATGTGTTTAAGTATGTAAATGGCAGCAATTATCTTTGAATGAATTGGCCCATGCGTTTGACTTCATAATAAGACAGACACAGGTATACATAGAAACACACTGGTAAGGTAGGGAAGCAGTGTGCAACCATAGTGATGCCTTCTACTAATCATTTAATTAAGCTATATTATACTATAGCAATACAAGCCTTTTCCACTGCTTAGCTTTGCTTGGACTGACACAAACCTAATCTTTAAAAGTAACATGCTTTTCAGCTTTTCTAAGACACACACACACAAACACACACACACATACACTCTTCTTGACACATCTTAATGCAAAATACGCCTGTGAACAGTTTGAGAGTAGAATTATGTGTCTGATTGTAAATATTTCAATGGTATTACAGATGATGTAAACACTATGTATATTTATGTAGGACACATACAGTATATATGACTATGTGGACCTCTGTCACAGAGGAAACGTTTTATTGAAAAATAAAGTTTTACCCTGCTCATTCATTAAAAATGTTGAGTCACACTTTTCTTCCTACCTTAACATAATTTAAATTTGAATGAAATAATACAAATATGCAAATTAAATAATAAAAAAAATATATACAAATAATTAAATAATACAAAACAAATATGGAAATTGTCACTGGTGTTAGAAAAAGCTAAAGCATTACCTTGGGTATAATAATAATACAAATTCTTCTCCCCATGGACAAGTGAGAAGACTCCAGGCAATGAGGTCATGATACAGTGCAGATGATTTTGTGCTGCCTGTACTTCCATTGTAAACCACACAGAGGGCAGCAGAGACAAGCTGATACGATTATTGGGCTGCCAGTCTTTTAAAGCAACTTTTGTAGATTTTCTTTTTTCTTTTAACTTTTTAATGTTTCGGGCAATGGTTAACTCCATCAAAGTAAGACACAGTTTCTTTGTAGCGTAGCTTCTCCTGACAATTCCACTTTGTAACCTTTTTCTAAAGTAGAATTGTTGCCTCATTCCATGCTCTGTACAACCTTAATGGCTGTTGACCTATACAGTCTTTGGTGTTGAAGTTAGGGTTAGGGTTATGGCTAAAATTAGAGTTATGGCTAGAGTTAGGGTTGAGCCTGGGTGTGGACATGAAGCAAGGGTTAGTGTTGAGGCTCGGGTTATGGTTGAACCAGGGTGTTGACGGGAAGCTAGGGTTAGGGTCAGAGTTGTGGTTGAGTCTAGAGTTAGGGTTGAACCCGGGTGTGGACATGAAGTTAGGTCTAGGGTTGTGGTTGAGGGTTAGGGTTGATCCAAGTTGAGGACATGAAGCAGAGGAGGCTGGTGGGAGGAGTTATATGAGGAAAGGCTTATTGTAATGGCTGGAATGGAATAAATTGAACAGTTGAACGTGATTTCCATGTCTGATGTGTTTGATACCGTTCTATTTATTCCATTCCAGTCTTTACAATGAGCCCATCCTACAGCTCCTCCCACCAGCCTCCTCTGACATGAAGCTAGGTTCATGTTAGGGTTATGGCTTGGCTTAGGGTAGACTATATACAAAATAGATAAAGTGAAAATAGAGCAGTAAGAGAATGAGCAAATTTACAGTGTGTATACACATTTGGCCAGTTTTTTAGGTATACCCACCTAGTACCGGGTTGGACCCCCTCTGCCTCCAGAACAGCCTGAATTTTGGGGGGAATTCTACAAGGTGTTGGAAATGTTCCACAGGGATGTTGGTCCATGCTGGTGCGATGACATCACACATGTTGCTGCAGACAGGACCGCGGTACATTCATTTCCATCTCATCCCAAAGATCCTTTTTTGGGTTGAGGTCTGGGGCCTGCTCAGGCCACTCAAGTATACTGAGTTCTCTGTGCCATGTTCCAGGCAATGTTTTTCCACTCCTCAATTGTCCATTGTTGGTGATTGCGTGCCCACTGATCACGTCTTCTGGTCTGGCCTATTGCAATAGCCCATCCATGACAAGGATCGACAAGTTATCCGTTCCGAGACACCTTTCTGTCCACTACTGTCAGGCTACGTCGACGGTCACATCGTGCACCTCTCCCGAGTATTTTAATCGCTGATGTCCAGTCTCTGGACAACAAGGTGGACGAAATCAGAGTGAGGGTTGTCTTTCAGAGAGACATCCGAGACTACAACGTTCTTTGCTTCACGGAAACATGGCTCACTCAGGACACGTTATCAGAGTCGGTACAGCCAACTGGTTTATCCACGCATCGCGCCGACAGAAACAAACATCTATCTGGTAAGAAGAAGGGTGGGAATGTGTGTCTTATGATTATTGAGACTTGGTGTGATCAAAACAACATACAGGACCTCAAGTCCTTTTGTTCACCTGACATAGAATTCCTTACAATCAAATGCCGACCGCATTATCTACCAAGAGAATTATCCTCGATTATAATCACAGCCGTGTACATCCCCCCTCAAGCTGACACATCGACGGCACTGAAAGAAATTCATCGGACTCTATGTAAATTGGAAACCACATATCCTGAGGCTGCATTTATTGTGGATGGGGAGTAAGGCTAATTTGAGAACAAGGCTCCCGAAATCCTGGATCATTGTTATTCCAACTTCCGTGATGCATACAAGGCTATTCTCCGCCCTCCTTTCGGCAAGTCTGACCATGACTCCATTTTGTTGCTCCCAGCCTACAAACAGAAACTAAAACAGGAAACGCCCGTTCTCAGGTCTGTTCAACGCTTGTCCGACCAATCTGATTCCATGCTGCAAGATTGCTTCGAGCACGTGGACTGGGATATGTTCCGCATAGCGTTGGACAACAACATTGATGTATACGCTGATTCGGTGAGCGAGTTTATTAGCAAGTGCATCGGTGATGTGGTACCCATAGCAACTATTAAAACCTTCCCCAAACAGAAACCGTGGATTGATGGCAGCATTCGCGCAAAACTGAAAGCGCGAACCACTGCTTTTAACCAGGGTAAGGCTACTGGAAACATGACTGAATACAAACAGTGTAGCTATTCCCTCTGCAAGGCAATCAAACAAGCTAAGCGTCAATATAGAGACAAAGTAGAGTCACAATTCAACGGCTCAGACACGAGAGAAATGTGGCAGGGTCTACAGTCAATCACGGACTACAAAAAGAAAACCAGCCCCGTCACGGACCACGACGCCCTGCTCCCAGACAAACTAAACAACTTCTTTGCTCGCTTTGAGGATAATACAGTGCCACCGACACGGCCCGCTACCAAAACCTGCGGGCTCACCTTCACCGCAGCCAACGTGAGGAAAACATTTAAATGTGTTAACCCTCGCAAGGCTGCTGGCCCAGATGGCATCCCTGGCCGTGTCCTCAGAGCATGCGCAGACCAGCTGGCTGGTGTGTTTACGGACATATTCAACTAGTCCCTATCCCAGTCTGCTGTTCCCACATGCTTCAAGAGGGCCACCATTGTTCCTGTTCCCAAGAAAACTAAGGTGACTGAGCTAAATGACTATCGCCCCGTAGCACTCACTTCCGTCATCATGAAGTGCTTTGAGAGACTAGTCAAGGATCATATCACCTCCATCCTGCCAGACACCCTGGACCCACTCCAATTTGCTTACCGTCCCAATAGGTCCACAGACGACGCAATCGCAATCACACTGCATACTGCCCTAACCCATCTGGACAAGAGGAATACTTATGTAAGAATGCTGTTCATCGACTACAGCTCAGCATTTAACACCATAGTTCCCGCCAAGCTCGTCATTAAGCTGGGCCCGGCCCCAGGTGGTGAGGGTAGGAAACAACACCTCCACCCCGCTGATCCTCAACACTGGGGCACCACAAGGGTGCGTTCTCAGCCCTCTCCTGTACTCCCTGTTTACCCATGACTGCGTGGCCAAGCACGCATCCAACTCAATCATCAAGTTTGCTGACGACACTACAGTGGTAGACTTGATTACCAACAACGACGAGACGGCCATCACTAAAATTGAGTGGCTGCTGCCAACATACTGACTTAAATCTCTAGCCACTTTAAAAATAGGAATTGGATGTAATAAATGTATCACTAGCCACTTTAAACAATTTTGTATATAATGTTTACATATCCGACATTACTCATATCAAATGTATACACTGTACTCTAAACCATCTACTGAATCTTGCCTATGTCGTTCGGCCACCGACTCAAATCTCTAGCCACTTTAATAATTAAAATTGGATGAAATAAATGTATCACTAGCCACTTTAAACAATGCATTTATATAATGTTTCCATATCCTACATTACTCATATATGTATATGCTGTACTCCGTACCATCTACTGCATCTTGCCTACGCCGATCAGCCATCGCTCATCCATATATTTATATGTACATACTCGTATTCATTCCTTTACTCTTGTGTGTATAAGGTAGTTGTTGTGAATTTGTTAGATTACTTGTTAGATACTACTGCATGGTCGGAACTAGAAGCACAAGCATTTCGCTACACTCGCATTAACATCTGCTAACCATGTGTATGTGACAAATCAAATTTGATTTGATTTGATTGTACTGTGGTGTTATTTGTCTGTTTGTGGCGCGCCTGTTAGATTGCACGATTCTTGCCATTCTCTTTTGACCTCTCTCATCAACGGGCTGTTTTTGCTCACCGGACTGCCGCTGACTGGATGTTTTTAGTTTGTCGCACCATTCTCTGTAAACCCTAGACACTGTTGTGCGTGAAAAGCCCGGAAAGGCATACGTTTCTGAGATACTGGATCCGGTGTGCCTGGCACCAACGATCATACCATGCTCAAAGTTGCTTAGATCACTAGTTTTGCCCATTCTAATGTTCATTTTAACTGTAACTGAATGCCTCAATGCCTCATCTGCCTTCTTTATACAGTTGATGTTGGCAGTTTGCATACACTTAGGTTAAAACTCATTTTTCAACCACTCCACACATGACACAAGTAATTTTTCCAACAATTGTTTACAGACGGATTATTTCACTTATAATTCACTATCACAATCCAGTAGGACAAAGTTTGTACTTTTTGGAGAAATGTTCTCTGGTCTGATGAAACAAAAATAGAACTGTTTGGCCATAATGACCATCATTATGTTTGGAGGAAAAAGGGGGATGCTTGCAAGCCGAAGAACACCATCCCAACCGTGAAGCACGGGGGCGGCATGTTGTGGTGGTGCTTTGCTGCAGGAGGGACTGGTGCACTTCACAAAATAGATGGCGTCATGAGGAAGGAAAATTATGTGGATATATTGAAGCAACATCTCAAGACATCAGTCAGGAAGTTAAAGCTTGGTCGCAAATGGGTCTTCCAAATGGACAATGACCCCAAGCATACTTCCAAAGTTGTGGCAAAATTGCTTAAGGACAACAAAGTCAAGGTATTGGAGTGGCCATCACAAAGCCCTGACCTCAATCCTATAGAAGATTTGTGGGCAGAACTGAAAAAGTGTGTGCGAGCAGAGGCCTACAAACCTGACTTAGTTACACCAGCTCTGTCAGGAGGAATGGGCCAAAATTCCCCCAACTTATTGTGGGAAGCTTGTGGAAGGCTACCCGAAATGTTTGAGCCAAGTGAAACAATTTAAAGGCAATGCTACCAAATACTAATTGAGTGTATGTAAACTTCTGATCCACTGGGAATGTGATGAAAGAAATAAAAGCTGAAATGCATAATTCTCTCTATTATTATTCTGACATTTCACATTCTTAAAATAAAGTGGTGATCCTAACTGACCTAAGACAGGTAATTTGTACTAGGATTAAATGTCAGGAATTGTGAAAACCGGAGTTTAAATGTATTTGGCTAAGGTGTATGTAATCTTCCGACTTCAACTGTACAGCAAGCCACGGCCACGTGACTCACTGTCTGTAGGAGCAATCTATTTTTGTGTACCTAATAACATTTCCGGTGAGTGTATATGCAGAGGTTGGGATGCTCCATAACGTAGTGGAAGGATGGGTGTGTATGTGCAGTGTACGAACCAGGTGCAGTTGAAGTATATTGCACTTATTATACACTGAGTATACCAAACATTAGGAACACCTTCCTAATATTGGGTTGTCGAAAGCGTTCCACAGGGATGCTGGCCATGTTGACTCCAATACTTCCCACGGGAAAATGTTGAGCGTGAAAAACCCAGCAGCGTTGCAGTTCTTGACACAAACCGGTGTGACTGGCACATACTACCATATCCCGTTCAAAGGCATTTAAATATTTTGTCTTGCCCATTCACCCTCTGAAAGGCACACATACACAATGTATGTCTCAATTGTCTCAAGGCTTAAAAATCCTTCGTTAACCTCTCCTCCCCTTTATCTACTCTATTTGAAGTGGATTTAACAAGTGACATCAATAAGGGATCAGAGTTTTGACCTGCATCCACCTGGTCAGTCTATGTCATGGAAAGAGCAGGTGCTCTTAATGTTTTGTATATCAGTATATGTACAGTTCAAAGATGGCTTCAATCAGTGTGCAACATAGATTGCATAGTCTCTTAATGTCTATGGTCCAGATGGCCGGTTGGTGATGCTCACAGCACGGGGAAAGAAACTGTTCAGGTGGCGGGTTGTTTTGGTCTTGATTGACCTGAACCGTTTGCCAGAGGAGAGTTTTAGGGAAAAGGGGTATTTTTCCTGCACACTTTCTTGCCCCGGAATCATACAGGTCTTCGATGGAGGGCAGGTGACAGCCAATGACCCTCTCTGCACACCAGACAATGTGTTGCAAATTTTCCTTGGAGCCGGCAGGCGCATTTCGAACCAGACGTTAATGGAATAGGTGAGGATGGACTCTATGATTGAGGATGGACTCTATGATTGATGCGTAACTGGATCATGATTGACTGGGAGTGTAGTGTTGTGTAGTGCTAGGGCAAAAACAAAAACGTGCACCATTTGGGTCCTGAGGACCGAGTTAGGGTTGTTGATACAAATATGTTTTGTGTGTCCAACTTCTAACCACCAGGTGGGAGCATAGGCCAGCACACAGTTAGCTTGAAGCAGGTTGGTCACTACATAAGACACACAGCTCATTGGAAACGGAAAGGGGGATATCTAGTCAGCTGTCCAACTGAACGTAATTCAACTGAAATGTGTCTTCCGCATTTAACCCAACCCCTCTGAATCAGAGGTTGTACTTATGTAATCAAGTTGTATGCAAAAAAAAGGGGTCAGTCAGAAGTCACAGGATGATGCCTTGGTACCTTGATACCTAATTTCTTTGGAATATCAGAAAGGATAGTATAACTACTACTGTGAGGTTTTAGCTGTTAGTTTTGGATATACTGATGAGAACTGTACCCATGAAGGCACAAAATCTTCACCAAATTTTGCACTGCATATAGTTCCCATATCAGCCTTCTTTATTTGATTATAAAACCATTAATATGATGTGACGTGTAATAAAGCGATAATATTGAAATGTTGTAATATTGTGGTATTAACTTAGCATTACAAAGATAGTTGTCTCATTACCGAAATGTTTGTTTTTAGGACAACCTTTATTGCACATAGAGTTATTGCAACTTATTTTGTGATTTGGTAAGCAAACTTTTACTCCTGAACTTGCCAAAACAAAGTGGTCAATACTTATGCAACCAATATATTTTAGTTACTTATTTGTTATTAATTTGTAAAAAGAATGTTTATGATATTTTTACGTTGACATTATAGTGTGTTTTGTGTAGATCAGTGACAAAAAAAATCACTGGTAATTCCATTTCAATCCCACTTTGTAACACAACAAAATGTGAAAGAATCCATTGGGGGGTGAATACTTAAATGCAGTGTATCTCCCCAGACCCAATTATTCACACAAAGCCAGAATACATTCATATTGTGAACAGAATCATTGCTCTAGCTTAATTGCTGTTCTGCATTACATTAAAACCCAAACCGCAGATACAATGGTGTTACTCGGCTTCACAACAAACACATCATCACACAATGTTGATACAGTGTTTTCATGGAAACCAATGATTCTTGCCATACAGTGAAAAACCAGTAAAGCAAACACCCATTAAAACTTTGTTCAAAGATTAGCATATACCACTTAATGATTAAAGCTGGATACAGAGCACATTACTTTAAGAGTGAGTGTGTCACTTTTGAAGACGCAAATCTGGCCATTCCATATCCTTTTTTTTTACGTCAAAGTCTATGGTCTTACTTACCTTCCTAAACTCTTGAATAAATCACCTGGAATCTCTGACTCATACAAGTTATTACCTAAAGGAAGACATTTTGATATCTAACAACAATCATTAAAAACATACTGTGTGCAAATCACTTAATTACCGAAACTGGTTGTCTACTGCCGTACCTACTGTATACTTGACAAAGCCACAAAATGTCAATGGGTTAAAAATTATCCTCAAAGGTCTATGATTCACATTCAGAGCACTTAAATTAAACATTTACTGCCGGATATGTACAGTGGCTCATTTGTTTTCTCACACAATCACCTTGTTATCCCTGTGATTTTTGTATCTGCTCACTCGCCTTTTATCCCCATCGCCATCCTTTCAGCTGGTAGAGTATGCTAGTGTAATCACTGGCATGCTATGTCAGTGACTAGGCCATGAGTTGCCCCCTGGATCTGTTCAGCTCAAGGGGGAGGAGAGAACACAGAGTTGGAACCAAAAGAGATGTACAGTGCCTTCTTAAAGTACTCACACCCCTTGAGTTTTTTCACATCTTGATGTTACAGTGTGGAATTAAAAAGGATTTAATGCGAGGCACTGGAAAATCTCCCTGGTCTTTGTGATTGAATCTGTGTTTGAAATGCACTTCTCGACTGAGCAACCTTACAGATAATTGTGTGGGGTACAGAGATGAAGTAGTCATTCAAAAATCATGTGAAACACGATTATTGCACACATAGGTGAGTCCATGCAGCAATTGAAGCTTTTTATGAATTTGTAAAATTCCCCTTTGACATCATGGAGTATTGTGTGTAGGCCAGTGACAATTTTTATAATCAATTTTAAGTTCAATCTGTAACACAACAAAAGGTGGAAAAAGTCAAGGGGTGTGAATACGTTTTGAAGGCACTGTGAGAGAGAGAGAGAGAGAGAGAGAGAACATTAGACACTATGGAACACAATGCTTTTACTATCTCACCCTGGAATATACAAGGTCTGAAGCCTTTGGCCTAAAGAGCAGGAACCCAGATTTCATCAAATAAATTGGAAATACAGACATTGCCATTCTACAAGAACATGATATAAAGGAGACGGACCCACTGGTTGCCCTCTAGGTTACAGAGGGCTGGTAGTCCCATCCACCAAACTACCAGGTGTGAAACAGGGAAGACACTCAGGGGGTATGCTAAAGCAGGAACATTTTACATCTGGCTAGAAATGAATTAGGAAATGATCTCAACAGAGAAAAATGTCCTCATGTGTGCTACCTATATCCCCCCAATAGAATCTCCATACTTTAATGATGACAGCTTCTCCATCCTAGAGGGGGAGATCAACAACTTCCAGGCTCAGGGACATGTACTAGTCTGTGGCGACCTAAATGCCAGAACTGGACAAGAACCCGACACCCTCAGCACACAGGGGGACAAACACCTATCTGGAGGTGACAGCATTCCCTCCCACATAAGCCCCCCTAGACACAATTACGTCAACATAACCAACAAAAACGGGTCACAGCTCCAGCAGCTCTGTCGTATGTACATAGGCAATGGTAGGCTTCGAGGGGACTCCTATGGTAGGTACACCTATAGCTCACTGACCTCAACCCAGAGTCTCTTAAAGCGTTCACAGTCAGCCCACTGACACCCCTATCAGATCACAACAAAATCACACTCTACTTGAACTGAGCTATGCTCAATCATGAGGCATCAAAGCCAAAGGAACTGAATAATATTAAGAAATGCTATAGCTCGAAGAAAAGTAGTGTGGAAATCTACCAAAAACCAATTAGGCAACAACAAATGCAGTCCTTTCTAGACAATTTCCTGGACAAAAGGTTTCACTGTAAAAGTGAAGGTGTAAACTTGGCAGTAGAAAACCTAAACAGTATATTTGACCTCTCAGCTTCCTTATCAAATCTAAAAATGTCAAGCAGACAACCTAAGAAAATTAACAACAATGACAAATGGTTTGATGAAGAATGCAAAAACCTAAGAAAGAAATTGAGAAACCTGTCCAACCAAAACATAGAGAACAAGAAAACGTGAGCCCACGCCTTCACTATAGTGAATAACTAAAACAATACAGAAATACACTCTGGAAAAATAAGGAACAGCACGTTAGAAATCAGCTCAATGTAATTGAAGAATCCATAGAATCTAACCACTTCTGGGAAAATTGGAAAACAAACAACAACAGAAAGAGTTATCTATCCAAAACGGAGATGTATGGATAAACAACTTTTCCAATATTTTTGGCTCTATAACAAATAACAAACAGCAAAAACATATTCATGATCAAATACAAATCTTAGAATCAAATGTTAAAGACTACCAGAACCCACTGGATTCTCCAATTACATGGAATGAACTACAGGACAAAATACAAACCCTCCAACCCAAAAAGGCCTGTGGGGTTGATGGTATCCTAAATGAAATGATAAAATATGCAGACCACAAATTCCAATTGGCTATACTTAAACTCTTTAACATCATCTTCAGTTCTGGCATCTTCCCCAATATTTGGAACCAAGGACTGATCACCCCAATCCAGAAAAGTGGAGACAGATTTGACCTCAAAAAAGCTTTCAACTCAAATTGGATTGAGGGTTTGCTATACAAATTGATGGAAAGGGGTGTTGGGGGAAAAACAAACGACATTATAAAATCAATTTACACAAACAACAAGTGTTCAAATTGGAAAAAACCCAGAGCCGGGTGTGAGACAGGGATGCAGCTTAAGCCCCACCCTCTTCAACATACAGTCGGACGTTTACATACACCTTAGCCAAATATATTTATACTCCGTTTTTCACAATTCTTGACATTTAATCCTAATAAAAACTAAGTCTCAGGTCAGTTAGGATCACCACTTTATTTTAAGAATGTGAAAAGTCAGAATAATAGTAGAGAGAATTATTTATTTCAGCTTTTATTTCTTTCATCACATTCCCAGTGGATCAGAAGTTTACATACACTCAATGAGTATTTGTGTCATGACTACCGCTGAAGTCGGTCCGTCTCCTTGCTCGGGCGGCGTTCAGCGGTCGACGTCACCGGTTTTCTAGCCATCGCCGATCCACTTTTCATTTTTCCATTGTTTTTGTCTTGTTTTACACACCTGGTTTCAATCCCACAATTACTTGTTCATTATTTAACCCTCTGTTTGTGAGTGATTGTTTGTATGTAATACGGTCCTTTGTTTGTGGGCTTGCTATTTAATTGTTGTATTGTTTGTGAATAATTTGAGTAAATATGTTTACTGCTCAATTCTGCTGTCCTGCGCCTGACTCCTCTTCACCAGCTTCACACAGGACTTATTACAATTTGGTAGCATTGCCTTTAAATTGTTTCACTTGGCTCAAACGTTTCGGGTAGCCTTCCACAAGCTTCCCACAATAAGTTGGGTGAATTTTGGCCCATTCCTCCTGACAGAGCTGGTGTAACTGAGTCAGGTTTGTAGGCCTCTGCTCGCACACGCTTTTTCATGTCTGCCCACAAATTGTCTTTAGGATTGAGGTCAGGGCTTTGTGATGGCCACTCCAATACCTTGACTTTGTTGTCCTTAAGCCATTTTGCCACAACTTTGTGTATGTACTTTGAAAGTATGCTTTGGGTCATTGTCCATTTGGAAGACCCATTTGCAACCAAGCATTAACTCCTGACTGATGTCTTGAGATGTTGCTTCAATATATCCACATAATTTTCCTTCCTCATGACGCCATCTATTTTGTGAAGTGCACCAGTCCCTCCTGTAGCAAAGCACCCCCACAACATGATGCTGCCACCCCCGTGCTTCACGGTTGGGATGGTGTTCTTCGGCTTGCAAGCCTCCCCCTTTTTCCTCCAAACATAACGATAGTCATTATGGCAAACAGTTCTATTTTTGTTTCATCAGACCAGAGGACATTTCTCCAAAAAGTGCAATCTTTGTCCCCATGTGCACTTGCAAAACGTAGTCTGGCTTTTTTTATGGCGTTTTTTTGAGCAGTGGCTTCTTCCTTGCTGAGCAGCCTTTCAGGTTATGTCGATATAGGACTCATTTTACTTTGGATATAGATACTTTTGCAGCTGTTTCCTCCAGCATCGTCACAGGGTCCTTTGCTGTTGTCCTGGGATTGATTTGCACTTTTCGCACCAAAGTACATTAATCTCTAGGAGACAGAACGTGTCTCCTTCCTGAGCGGTATGACGGATCCGTGGTCCCATGGTGTTTATACTTGCGTACTATTGTTTGTACAGATGAACACGGTACCTTCAGGCGTTTGTAAATTGCTCCCAAGGATGAACCAGATTTGTGGAGGTAAAAAAAAAAAAAAAAACTGAGGTCTTGGCTGATTTCTTTTGATTTCCAAATGATGTCAAGCAAAGAGGCACTAAGTTTGAAGGTAGACCTTGAAATACATCCACAGGTACACCTCCAATTGACTCAAATGATGTCAACTAGCCTATCAGAAGCTTCTAAAGCCATGACATCATTTTCTGGAATTTTCCAAGCTGTTTAAAGGCACAGTCAACTTAGTTTATGTAAACTTCTGACCCACTGGAATTGTGATACAGTGATGAGTTTTAACCTCTCAGGGATTGCTGGGGCGCTAGCGGGCTGCTCCCGACACTACCAGGTGAAATGTAAGGCGCCAAATTCAAAATCCAAAAAGTTGAATTATTAAACATCCACCAATATACAAGTGTTCCATACTCATCAAAAGCTCTGTTTCTTGGCAATATCACAGCGTTGTCAGATTTCAAAAAGGCTTTACGGCGAAAGCAGCACATTTGATTGTTTGAGGGTAGCACCTCACATATTTTTCCCATAGCCATGAATCGATTAGCCATCATGGCACACACATTTCACAGCGAAAACAAATCAATTACCTGTTGAAGAACTGCTGAGGTCATCCTAAGTGTCCAACGAAGACAATCCATGGTTCTTTTGTTAGAAAAAGTAATGTATTTTATCCATAAATCCTCCATTTGGTTTGCGCGTTATAATCAGAAACGACAGCCTCCACTACTCCATTGAAACGTGACGAGAACTCGTTCATCTTATACCTATAAACTTGTCCAAGAACAATCAAACATAGTTTTAAATGTATCCTTAGGAACACTTTTACGTATATTTACTATTATAAATCAACCGGAATATAAACTGATCGATAAAGACGGTAAAAAAGACACTGCGCGCCTTGTCGGGAACGCGCACTGGGTACTGTTTACATAAAAAGGTAACTTCCTGGTTTGCTCTTATTCTCTGGTCTAATTCATCCAAAATGACATTTTACACTGTCTCGAGACTGTTGACATCTAAAGGAAGCGATGGGTACTTACTATAGTTGCCACAACTATAGTTTGTTAACAATAAATTTGTGGAGTGGTTGATAAACTAGTTTTAATGACTCCAACCTAAGTGTATGTAAACTTCCGACTTCAACTGTATATGTCAACGAATTGGCAAGGGCACTAGAACAGTCTGCAGCACCCGGCCTCACCCTACTAAAATCTGAAGTCAAATCTCTACTGTTTGCTGATGATCTGGTGCTTCTGTCCCCAACCAAGGAGGGCCTACAGCGGCACCTAGATTCTAGGTGCACAGATTCTGTCAGACCTGGGCCCTGACAGTAAATCTCAGTAAGTCAAAAATAATGGTGTTCCAAAAAAGGTCCAGTTGCCAGGACCACGAATACAAATTCCATCTAGACACCGTTGCCCTAGAGCACACAAAAAACGACACATAGTCTGAACATCAGCACCACAGGTAACTTCCACAAAGCTGTCAACAATCTGAGAGACAAGGCAAGAAGGGCCTTCCATGCCATAAAAAAGGAACATAAAATTCAACATACCAATTAGGATCTGGCAAAAAATACTTTAACAAGTTATAGAACCCATTGCCCTTTATGGTTGTGAGGTCTGGGGTCCACTCACCAACCAAGAATTCACAAAATGGGACAAACACCAAATTGAGACTCTGCATGCAGAATTCTGCAAAAATATCCTCAGTGTACCATGTAAAACACCAAATAATGCATGCAGAGAAGAATTAGGCCGATACCCGCTAATGATCAAAATCCAGAAAAGAGCCGGTAAATTCTTCAACCACCTAAAAGGAAGCGAATCCCAAACCTTCCATAACAAAGCCATCACCTACAGAGAAATGAACCTGGAGAAGAGCCCACTAAGCAAGCTTGTCCTGGGGCTCTGTTCACAAACACAAACAGACCCCACAGAGCCCCAGGACAGCAACACAATTAGACACAACCAAATTATGAGAAAACAAAAAGATACTTACTTGACACATTGGAAAGAACTTACAAAAAAACTGAACTAACTAGAATCCTATTTGGCCCTAATCAGAGAGTACACTGTGTCAGAATACCTGACCACTGTGACTGACCCAAAATTAAGGAATTCTTTGACTATGTACAGACTCAGTGAGCTTGGCCTTGCTATTGAGAAAGGCCACCGAAGTCAGACCTGGCTCTCAAGAGAAGTCAGGCTATGTGCAATCTGCCCACAAAATGAGGTGGAAACTGAGCTGTACTTCCTAACCTCCTGCAGAATGTATGACCATATTAGAGACACATATTTCCCCTCAGATTACACAGACCCACAATGAATTCGAAAAACAATATCTATTGGGTGAAATATCACTGTGTGCAATCACAGCAGCAATATTTGTGACCTGTTGCCACAAGAAAAGGGCAACCAGTGAAGAAAAAACACCATTGTAAATACAACCTATTTTTATGTTTATTTATTTTCCCTTTTGTACTTTAACTATTTGTCAGTCATTACAACAATGTATATAGACATAATATGACAAAAGTTACTATTAAAGTTGTACTGTGTAAAGGATGTACCAGACTATTAAAGGCCATGAGTTGCCCCCTGGGTCTGTACAGCTCAGGGAGGAGGAGAGAACACAGAAATGGAACCAATAGAGATATACAGTGCCACAGAAAGTATTCACACTCCTTGAGTTGATACAAAGTGGGATTATAATTGATTTAATTGTTTTTTTTGTCAACGGTCTATACAAAATACTCTGTAATGCCAAAGTCGAAGAAAAATTCTTACATTTATAAAATATCTATGAAAAATAAAACACTGATATATGTTGATTAGATAAGTATTCAACCCCCTGAGTCAATACATGTTAGAATCACATTTGGCAGCGATTACAGCTGTGAGTCTTTCTGGGTAAGACTCTATGAGCTTTCCACACCTGGATATTGCAATGTTTGCCCATTATTATTTTCAAAATTCTTCAAGCTCTGTCAAATTGGTTGTTGATCATTGCAAGACATTATCAGATCTTGCCATAGATTTTCAAATAGATGTAAGTAAAAACTGTACCTCGGACACTCAGGAACATTCACTGTCTTCTTGGTAAGCAACTCCAGTGCAGATTTTGCCTTATGTTTTAGGTGTCTGGTGGAAAGAAGACTGAACCAGGTTTTGCTCTAGGATTTTTGCCTGTGCTTAGCTCTTTAGCTATTTTTATACTGAAAAACCCCAGTCCTTAACAATTAGAAGCATACACATAACATCATGCAGCCACTAATATGCTTGGAAATATGGAGAGTGGTACTCAGTAACGTGTTGTATTGGATTTGCCCCAAACATAAAACATTGTTTTCAGGACAAAAAGTTAAATTGCTTTGCCACATTGTTTGCAGTATTTCTTTAGTGCTTTGTTGCAAACAGGATGGATGTTCTGGAATATTTTATTCTGTGCAAGCTTCCTTCTTTCCACTCTGTCAATTAGGTTAGAACTGTAGTGTAACTGTTTTAAGGTCACCATTGGCCTCATGGTGAAATCCCTGAGTGTTTTCCTTCCTCTGAGTTAGGAATGATGCCTGTACCTTTGTAGTGACTGGGTGTATTGATACTAGAGGAGGCTGGGGGGAGGAGCTATAGGATGACGGGCTCATTGTAATGGCTAGAAAGGAATCAATGGAACAGAGTCAAACACATTGTTACCATGTGTTTTGTACCATTCCATTGATTCCATTCTAGCCATTACAATGAGCCCTTCCTCCTATAGCTCCTCCCACCAGCCTCCACTGATTGATACACAATCCAAAGTGTAATTAATAACTTCAACATGCTCAAAGGGATATTCAATGTATGATACAAAAATATATATATACATATACCAATAGGTGCCCTTCTTTACGAGACACTGGAAAACCTCCCTGGTCTTTGTGGTTGAATCTGTGTATGAAATTCACTGCTAGACTGAGGGACCTTACAAATAATTATGTGGTGTTCAAGGATGAGGTAGTCATTCAAAAATCATGTTAAAAACAATTATTGCACACAGAGTGAGTCTTTGCAACTAATGTGACTTGTTAGGCTTTTTCTTTTACTCCTGATCTTATTTAGGCTTGCCATAACAAAGGGGCTGAACGCTTATTGACTCAAGACATTTCAGCTTTTCATTTTTTATTAATTTGCAAAACTTTCAATAAACATAATTCCCTTTTGACATCATGGAGTATTATGTGTAAGCCAATGACAATAAAAATCACAATTTAATACATTTAAATTTCAAGCTGTAGCACAACAGAATGTGGAGAATTTCTTTTTTTTTGAGGGCACTGAGAGAGAGAGAGAGAGAGAGAGAGAGAGAGAGAGAGAGAGAGAGAGAGAGAGAGAGAGAGAGAGAGAGAGAGAGAGAGAGAACATACTAGAATATAATAAAACACCTGATAGATTGTGCAAGCAAATACTCACAAAAGTTATGATTACAGTTGTTCCGTGCACAGGATGTACCAGACTCTTAAATCTGGTCTCAGAGTATTTCGTATTATTTGGTAAGTAAATCCGTTATGTTTCCTATGGTACAGTATGTATTAATTTGTGGATGTCCAACAAACATTCCGTATAATATTTTACTAATAAAAATGTGTATGATATGTTACGAATTCCAATTCTTTGTTGCTAATGTTAGCTAGGTGGCTAATGCTAGGAGTTTTGGTTAGGAGTTAAGGTTAGGTTTAAGGTTAGGAGTTAGGTTAAAGGGTTAGGGGAAGGGTTTGCTTCCATGCTTAGTAGTTGCAGCAAAGTAGCTAAAAGGTAGAAAGTAGTTGCAAAGTTGCAAATTAGTTAAAATGCTAAAGTTGTCCGTGATGAGATTCAAACACACAACCTTTGGGTTGCTAGAAGTTCACGTTATACACCTACACATCCACCCCGACCAACCACCCATATTTAGTTTTAGCCTTAATTAAGTAACCATCTGTCTTATGTAACCATACCAAACATAACACAAAAGACCTGCTTTGTGAGTCCTGGATTTAAATGTATTATGTTATGTCTAGTCTATGAGACCAGGCGGGACTATTGTAAACTGTAGGCTGTTTCACATGAAAACAAACAAATGAAAGTGTGATATAATATCTTAGTACATTGGGTAAAATGGATGCCCGATACTTCATTCAGATGCAAAACCACAAAGAAAGCATGACTCTACTGCTTTGTTCAATATAGTACATTTACAGGCTACACATCTACAGTAATCATTATACAGAATTCTACAGAGAGCGCGTTTGCAGCGTCATATCTCGGATCACTTTGCTACTTCATTTTGAATTTGAAGATTACCTATTGCTATTACCCTTTACAAACATATAGAATAACAGATTCACTACATGAAACAACAGATAGTCCCCGACATTTTTTTATGGAAGTTTGTTCTGAAGTGTCTGCGATATATCTGCGAGATATAAGACGTATTTAACCCTTTATTTTTGGCATTAAACTGTCTAAGCCCTGGTAGGAAATTGTTTTACTAAGGATAATTTAGCTATTTAATTTTGAATTTTAAGATACCTTGAAGTATAAAATACTAATTATTAAAAAAAATTATAAAAGTTATTTATTGAAACATTTAATTTGTCCTTACTGCTATCAGCCCATACAAACGCATTGAATAACAGATTCACTACATGGAACAAAGACCAGCCACCAACAATACATCAGTGGTATTGTGAGATCTTTAAAATGTTATCACTTGAGAAAATGAGTGCTATATTTAGGAACAAGGAAGGCGATGTCCATACATTATGTGACCCCTTTTTGCTATCTCTTCCCCAAAATCTTGCAGATACCCTAAGAAGTGTCAATATATAAATTCAATAAATTTATGGGTCAACTTTACCCCGGTCGCTTGCTTGTAGAAAATACATATCTTGTTGTGTAGGTCTCGATACTCTTGTTAGGGGTATTTAACACACTACAGCCACGCATTTTGTGACAGTGAAATTATTAAAGGTATGTAAGGAAAATAAATAATAATAATGTTAGTGAAATTCATGAGAAATATTTAAGTAATGAAAAATGAAGAGCAGAACACTGAACGGGAATGTATAACTTCTACAGTGCCTTGCAAAAGTATTCATCCATCTTGGCATTTTTCCTATTTTGTTGCATTACAACCTGTAATTTAAATTGATTTTTATTTGGATTTCATGTAATGGACATAAACAAAATAGTCAAAATTGGTGAAGTGAAATGGAAAATAAAAAAAATAAAAAAAACGGAAAAGTGGTGCGTGCATATGTTTTCACCCCCTTTGCTACGAAGCCCCTAAATAAGATCCGGTGCAATCAATTACCTTCAGAAGCCACATAATTAGTTAGTGTCTAATGGTCTCAGTATATATACACCTGTTCTGAAAGAGTCCCAGATTCTGCAACACCACTAAACAAGGGGCACCACCAAGCAAGCGGCACCATGAAGACCAAGGGGCTCTCCAAACAGATCAGGGACAAAGTTGTGGAGAAGTACAGATCAGGGTTGGGTTATAAAAAAATATCCAAAACTTTGAACATCCCACGGAGCAACATTAAATCCATTATTAAAAAATGGAAGAATATGACACCACAGCAAACCTGCCAAGAGAGGGCCGCCCACCAAAAGCTCACGGACCAGGCAAGGAGGGCATTAATCAGAGAGGCAACAAAGAGACCAAAGATAACCCTGAAGGAGCTGCAAAGCTCCACAGAGGAGATTGGAGTATTCATAGGACCGCTCTCGGAGCGCACACTGGACGTTCGGGCCGAGGAGTAGGGTTGATTTGAGCGTTCTGGCCTTACAACGGCAGTCAAGGACCCAAGCTAACGTTGGCTAGCTACTTCCAGACACAAATGAGACCACTCTGACCATTTTACTCGCCCTAGCAGAACTGGTAAGGCAGTTTTCGTGTTAACCAGAGTGTTGGTGACTGTAAATGTTCTCCTGGAAACAATTTCTGGTGTTGAGCGCTCATAAAGTAATTATTCTGCGCTCTGGTACACTCAGACGAGAGTGCTCTGAAATCCGTGTAGATAGTAGGCTGGAAACATAACATTTTTAACAACGTTCTATTCTGATAAAAACTAGTTCATTGCATCCGCCGTGGAGCCCAGTTTCATAATATGACCATATTTCCCAGCTGCTTGCCGTTGTTTTGAAGTAATCTCGAGAAAACAGGCCTTATTTTAGTGCATTTTTCACCCTGCCAGCTCCTATTAGTTCTATTGAGCACCGTGGCACCAACTCGCCTTCCGACCGTTCTATTCCCAGCTTATTGTTCAACATCACACCTAGCTCGGCTATTAGACTATTCTTTAGTAAAGGTTGAATAGTCTATTGTTCAGCTATTAGCCCTCCTCCCCAACTTGCAACAAATTGCTGTTCCCATCGCATTCCTTTCCTTCTTCCACGCATCATCATTCTGCTCCTGAGTGGCTCGCTTGTGGGCGTGCTGGCAGGATATGGCAGCATCTTCGGTTGTGCGTCTAGAATTCTGCATACAGTAGCACGTTTGTATGAAGGTGTGGTTATTCACAGGCAAATTGTTATATGCTATGGAGGTACATTTGTGTCTTTTTGTCAAGAGCAAAACCTTTTTTATTTTCAATCAAAAATAATTGTTCTGAAAGCAACTTTTTTTCCCGACACAAAGGAAGTCAAAGCGGACACCTACGAAGATGGCATCTCAGGTCAGCAGCACTGGGCTGTATTGACGTATCCTAAAAATGACATCTGCTGCTTTAGATTGAATGGTAATATATCTGAGCTATTGTTTTCATATCTATAAAAAATAAGCTGTTTACTTTCAGAGAGCGAGCTGACCAAATGGTAAAAAATGTAGATATTGCCAGATGTTTACTGTCTGAGGAACAGGCAGTGGAAGCTTTATTGTTGGCAAAGTGTCCATAACCAGAGGTAATTAAACTGTTCTGTGTTCTTTTTCTCCGTATCTGCCTGTCTTGTTATACATGGAACCTGTCTCACATGCATAAATTAAAAAACCCTTAAGTGTCAGCTGCTAATTTTCAGATTTACACCACATAAACACAGCCGTTTTCATTGGACTATCTGTTTCTGCCAAGTCATGATTCCCCTGGGGGTTAGCCTTGCAATAACCAAGTGGTGAGACACATAGCCCTCTATATTTAAATGTTTCAGGTACACTCTGATAGGTGTCTGCGTCACATACAGTATCTTCTATTGTTTGTCCTCATGTCTGTTTTTCAGCATAAAGTACTCTGCAGCCACTTAGTGTGGACACCAGGTGAGGCCACACACAATAACAGTCTCTCTTCTTCTCCCTAAATCCTCTAGGTTATATCAGCTGTTTTGGTGAACCCCTCCCGCATCTGAACTGTCTGACACAGAGGGCACAGCATGATCATAGGTGAGATGTCACTTGGTTGGGTCAGCAGGAAGTATTATTAAAGAGATGCTTTACATTGAAATTAGAATAAAAAAACAAGGCTTAATCATGCTCTCTCTCTATCCATCTGTCACTCGTCTGCAGATATGTTTTGATGTGAGAGAGGATCCCGGCCGCGTCATCGCCACCTCACCCGCTCTTAAGATAACCTTCGGGCCAACTGGGGGCCCAAGGCTGGTTAGGAGACACCGCAATTGTGATGAACTGAGAGAATAATAGGGTAGCACTGTAATTCATGAATCATATGCTGTCTGCCGCTATTCTTACCTCTTTCCCTTTCTGTCGTCAACACCTCTCTCCCCACCTTTTCTTTCTTCCCTATTTTATAATGCACACCATGTGTCCTCAGATAAATGCAGATGAAGAGAGTTAGATATGCATCAGGTTTTTTTCTGTATATACTTATGAATTACAAATCAATCATGTTTCTAGTCTATTGCATAGTTACAATGTGTAATCATTGATGTCGCAGGAGTGGTAAACACTGTTGAAGTGTATAATTGTAATACATACATGCAGACACAGCATCATTCAAATAATGGAGTTTGATATGACTGAAAAATAATGTCTCAGAGATTCATACCTGAACCGCACCTTTATTTGCCAAGGAAGAGTACATGATCAGTGAATATTCAATGTACAGGCTACAATGTGGGAATCTCATGCATGGAAATAACTACAGTACATGTGTATATAGGACTTGCATCCTTGGCACAAAGTTATTATATTCTACTCTATCCATAGGCTTCATTAATTGCCATTCAGATTTGAAGTTGATACAACTATGATAGCTGAGGTTCATAGGTTCTGAACTAATATTCATACCAATCTAACGTTTTAGGGTCCATACACAGATTGGCTACATACTGTAGCTAGCTACACATCCATAGGCATACAGTTATTTTTATCCTCCACTACACAATAAGCAAGTAAATAGTTAGCTAGCTATGTTACTTCTGCTGCATTGCAAGGCAAGCTTACATATTTGTACATTCAATTTGCTTTAGCTAGCTAGATTCCTTACATTCACTGTTTTACAAGACGACAGCCTGTTTTGCTGGTTTTCTCAGAAGTCCCTAAAATATTAAACAACATGAATTACAAATTCATTCTCCTAACACTAGATAGCTGGCTAATGTTAGCTAGTCAACTTGCTAATTAGCGATTTTCGTAAATTTACTTTATGAAAAAACAATATGCACAAACGTTTGTCTCTACATGAACTAACATATTTCTCTCAATTGTAATTTTTTTGCTTGTTATGACGTTATAACAACTTACATCTGGTTCCACCGTAATGTTTTGTCAGGTATCTTTGTTAAAGAACGCCACAAGGCAAGGGTGGCTCTCGTCAAAATTAGTCATTGGATTGATTGGTCATATAAAAACCTTGGGACCTAAATGCATAATGAGTGCTCTAACTCCCCCTTGTGGTGGTCTGGAGCAATGAAGCTGTGACGCTGGGTACCTCTAAGTCCCGCAGTGCAAGCTCGCAACTTTTAAAGGAGGAACCACTGTACTCTGGTCAGATGAGACTAAAATGTAGCTTTTTGTCCATCAAGGAAAACGCTATGTCTGGCGCAAACCCAACACCTCTCATCACCCCGAGAACACCATGGGGGTGGCAGCATCATGCTGTGGGGATGGTTTTCCTCTGCAGGGACTGGGAAACTGGTCAGAATTGAAGGAATGATGGATGGCACTAAATACAGGGAAATTATTGAGGGAAACCTATTTCAGTCTTCCAGAGATTTGAGACTGGGACGGAGGTTCACCTTCCAGCAGGACAATGACCCTAAGCATACTGCTAAGCAACACTCGAGTGGTTTAAGGGGAAACATTTATATGTCTTGGAATGGCCTAGTCAAAGCCCAGACCTCAATCTAATTGAGAATCTGTGGTATGACTTAAAGATTGTTGTACACCAGTGGAACCCTTTCAACTTGAAGGAGCTGAAGCAGTTTTGCCTTGAAGAATGGGCAAAAATCCCAGCGGCAAGATGTGCCAAGCTTATAGAGACATACCCAAATAGACTTGCAGCTGTAATTGCCGCAAAAGGTGGCTCTACAAGATATTGACTTTGGGGGAGGGTGAATAGTTATGCACGCTCAAGTTCAGTTTTTTTGTGTTATTTCTTGTTTGTTTAACAATAAAACATATTTTGCATCTTCAAAGTGGTAGGCATGTTGTGTAAATCAAATGATTCAAACCCCCCAAAAATCTATTTTAATTCCAGGTTGTAAGGCAACAAAATAGGAAAAATGCCAAGGGGGTGAATACTTTCGCAACCCACTGTATTGTTTTTGTATGTTTTTGTTTCTTGGTTGTTATGTTTTATGTTACCTTGTTTCATTTTGGAATTCAAATATATGTGCAAATGTACAATTTGTTTATGATGTTGACCTGAAACAAGGAAGTTTGCTCTGAAGTGTCTGTCTTATATCTTAGACATAAGAAAGATCAGGAAACATTTGTTATTTTTAATATGTATTTAATTGCTTATTTTTGGAACTAAACTGTCTCCATATATTGTATACTTCTATTCATTATTCAGCTGGTACCGGGGGACCTTCAGATGAGTCTTGTGAAGCCTGTGGGAGTCCTAGAGCAAAACAACCAACATGCAAAAAGCCCAAACTGTTAAGACGCAACAGAAGTTGACAAATCTGCTGTTCCCGGCTTCAGACCCGTCCCAAGACGCTTGTTGGGGTCGTAGAGCAAAACAGAATATAGAGGGGTCATAATAGTTTGTAGGTCAAACCATTAAGACGCTAAAGATATTGTGAGAAGAACGATTTTCGGGATGTCTCATGGTCTGACAAACACCGCTCTAGCTCTGTCACCTTTCACCGCAGATGCGAAGTGCGACAGAGTAGGCGGATGTGGTGGATTGATATGCATCCAATGCAAAAAAAAATATCTAACTTGAACTGACAGATTTTTATGGGGATTTGTTTATTATGCTAATTGAATTTCCGTGCGGGCGTGGACATCGACTTTAGTGTGTTAAGAGCCACTCGACAGGGGCTGGGTCTCTTTAGGTGGTAAAACCATGTGATGAGAGACTGAATTGAATGGACTCTGTTGACTATGAGGGCTGTGCCTTATGTCAGTGCAATCCCATGAAAGTTATGGTTGGTGTGAGCTTTTACACCACAGACCCAGATTGACTCCAAAATAAGGATAGCTCTGTTGAGGGATGCATTCCATTTACGTCAATGCAATTCCATCAAAGTGGGAGAGAGCACCTGGAGATTGCACCTGGAGAGAAAAAAATTAGATCTAAGATATGCTTTGATGAAGGCTTTTACCTTACCACAGATTCAGATGACTCCAGGATGATGTTTCACAAATTGGAGGATTTGAGAGGGTTCAGCAAGGTGGGTGTGTGTGCGAGCATCTGCGTGTGAGTATGTGTACTGGTGCATGTATGCATGTGTGTGTGCTCTTAAAAAAAAAAAAAAAATATTTGAAGAAAACATAGGGTTTTCGTGTCAACAAATTGTGAAAAATGTCACGAGAAAATAATTATCTTCACAAAAATCTTCAGATTCAGACACGTGTGAAGTTTCACATGCAAAATAGTTTCCCCACAGGTTCTCACCACTTCCAGCTACATCTGGTCTCCCTTCCAGGAACCGACCATGCTTAGCTTCAGAGGCAAACCAGCAGTGCGATGCAGGGTGCTATAATGAATTTGTACCAAAACTTGCAACTGGAAAAAAAGCAGCGGAAGCAAAGGCCAGGGTAACGTAACCAAAGATAGGGAAAATTGCAGGAAATTGCAGGAAAGAGGAAGGCATTTTAACCATGCTATGATAAAATAAAAACACAAAATGAATAAAAATGTTTTGCATCCATTTACAATTAATTTGTTCTCACCTTTTTTTGTTTTGCTATCAATACTTTTGGGTTTATGTTTTGTTTTGTTTTAAATATAATTATTTTTGTTTGCAATACTAAGAATTTTGTCCTCGACTTCAGAGGTTTTGCTTGATATTAATGGCTCAAAATTGACTCACTGTCACGATCCTCGGAAGGGACAGACCAAGATGCAGCGATGCTTCCAGTATACATTTTATTAAATTACATAACTGGGAAAATAACAAACAACGATCATAACAGCACACATAACAACAAACACTAAGCTATGCTCAAACATTAACCCACAAAACCTAAATGAAAACCCCAAACATATATATGGTTCCCAATTAGAGACAACGACACACAGCTGCCTCTAATTGGGAACCATTACCACAACATAGAAATAGAACACCTAGAACTCAAAAAACCCTACACCAAAAACAAAACCTAAACACGCCAGCCTAAAACTCTGGCCTGGACGTGACACACTCACTAGAGGATTGCACTATATAATAACATGATTACTCTATTAAAGTTGTTTAAAGTATTTAAATCAGCAATCCTTAATCGAGTCATTAAGAGTCCTCCCCGCCACACGTTCATTAGCAGCTAAGGGATGGGTCTGGACTATGCTTTAGGTTTTTTGCTATACAGTGGTTGCTTACACTTAATTTTCTTACAAATATCAGTGTAAAACAAGCTTATATTTTGGGTTCTGATGGGGTTTGACAGTTGAACTAAGCTCATGAGGAATTTATAAGTTATTTACTTCAAGGATTAATGAGTATATACAGTGCGTTATGCATTTATTTAACTAGGCAAGTTAGTTAATAACAAATTCTTATTTGCAATGACAGCCTACCCCAGCCAAACCCTAACCCGACGCTGGGCCAATTGTGCACCACCCTATGGGACCACCAATCACGGCCGATTGTAATACAGCCTGGAATCGAACCAGGGTCTGTAGTTAGGCCTCTAGCACTGAGATGTACCCCCCCTGGGGGTACTTGGCCTATCAACAGGGGGTACTTGAGAAGACGCATGAGACCTTAGACCTACTGTTAAAATGCACGAGGGGGTACTTCAGGGGTACTCTGGGCAGAGCAAAATTCATTTGGTGGTACAGTAACAGAACAAGGTTGGGAACCACTGCTTTAAAGAACAAGACGATTATGTAGCACATAAAGGGATTCCAAGGTGACACAGTGTAGAATAATTTTGTACAAGTGTGAAGATTTTGTTTCCCATTATCCAGGTGTGAGCTATCCTCCAGATGGGACTCACAGATCTCTATTGTGTCTTTCCGTCAGCTCTTGCTGATAAGAAGCTTAGCTGTACAATTTGTGTCTGGTTGACAGTGGCAGAAACTGATAGCTGAAGACTGCTGTGCATCCCAAATGGCACCCTATCCCCTATATAGTGCACTACTTCTGACCATGGGGCACTGCTTTTGACCAGAGCCCTGGTCAAAAGTAGTGTACTATATAGGAAATATGGGGGCATTTGGGACGCAGGCAGTGCTCTTCTGTGGTACACTCTGCTGGAACACTATGTTCAGACCTGTGTATTTAGTTATCATGGCCTGAATCATTGCTCTCTAAAGATAGACCCAGGGGCTTGCATATGTAGGATCTTAATTTGATCACCCAATTAAACATTTGTAGTGTTTTGAGGTTTCTGAAGTTTGTAATTTCCACTTTGAATTTCAGACCCCTACAAAAATGTACATTAATTATAACCCACATAATAATTCACATTTCCTGTTGCTGCATGATTATTTTCCTGCTGTAGCAAACTGGCTCAAACTAAGATCCTACATCTGTAGATGGAGGTGGGAGGATGAGGGAGGTAAACGTAGAGCTGGTCGGTACCTCTCTGACTGACGTGTAGGAGATCCATATCTGAGCTAGAGATAGGAAGATTAACAAACAAATCTTTGCAGTTTGCAGTTTATCACATTTTATAATGACTTATAAATATAAACTGACACTACGGACAGCTGCAATTCAGTAATTCAGTCAAAGCTGCACTTATCAAGTATGTCAAAGTATTGATACTGTAAAATCCTTTTGGGGGAGCAAATCCTGATTTGATTGTATGCAAGCCAACAGTCAACCGGGAGAGTATCTCTACAAGGAATGCAAATACATTTGACACTCATTATAGCTTTTCGGTTATGAAAGACATACCCGGCAGCACCATAATAACTGTGATCTATCAAAACAGTTCTTCCTACATTCAGTGTGGATAACCAAGGAGTTACATCCATTGAAATACATTGGAAATAGTTCTGTGCTTCTTGTCTCATTCTAGTTCTGTGGTTACCCACATGAAAAAATACTATACTATTCTATGGTTTAAATACTATAGCATTCACGGTAGTGTTTCTGCGTATTTTACTGTAGTTATTTTGTTTTACATTTGTTTGACATAGAAGTGGAGGCTTTTTCCTTCAGGAAACCCACTGGAGAAATACAAAAATAACACATTTTCCATAACTTGTAGGTAGGTAGGACTGGGGTCTGAACATATAGTTCAGCTTGTGCTCCTTTCTATAACCTGCAGGGAACACAATATATGACCTATACTTGGCATGTAGGTCTCTCACTTGCTACACGTGGAACAAATTGCAATATGGGGGAGAGAAATGGGCAGGGTAAATGCAAATGAAATACTGTAGTATTTGCCATAGTAAAACAAGTGTAGCGTTTTTTAGGACTGTACTGTTTTTGTGAACATTAGTGTAGTATTTACTACAGTGTTTATTTTTATTGGATAATACTGTATTATTATTACATATACTACAACATTCTACAGTAAGTACTACACTTGATCGAGGGATACAGTGTGTAGAATATAATTCTACAGTATACTACAGTTTACTCTATAATTATATAGTAAGTACTGTAGTATTCTATAGTAAACTGTTGTATTTTTTCATGTGGGTACATCACCCAGAGATAAGGCTGGAACTTTAGTAACCCATACATGCACTTCGCCAAATGTACTGCGCTTCAATTGTCCATTGGACCAAGTATACTACAATCACACCTCTACTACAATCACTTGCCGCTTATCTAATTGCCCATGTGATTATCATGATGTTTCCCCACGGCATTTGCATTTTAATAGGAGCCTGTCAAAACCACTGATCACACCTTGGTTATGTGTTAAAGATATTACCAACCAATATATCATTGGAAAGCAGCGCTCTCCACACGGTGAACAAATTGGTGAGGAATGTGGTGTGAAGTTGTTTGAGCTTTTTGAACTGTGATGAAATGACTTATCTAGGAGCCTTAGGTTTGTTATTACTCAGTTGGTTTGCTCAGTGTCAACTTTCTGTTGTGTAGAGCATCCCAACCTACTGAATAAAGACATGCATTAAAAACAGCATCAATTTGAATGCATTTACTTTCCAATTTTACCTTCTCAGGCCTTTTCTGAACACAGATTCGTATATATTACTTCAAATAAAATAAAATAAAACTTTATTTGTCACATGCACCGAATACAACATGTGTAGACCTTACCTTGAAATGCTTACTTACAAGCCCTTAACCAACAGTGCAGTTCAAGAGTTAAGAAAATATTTACCAATTAGACTAAAGTAAAAAATAAGAATAAAAAGTACCACAATAAGAATAACAATAACGAGGCTATATACAAGGGGTACGGGTACTGAGTCATTGTGCCGGGGTACAGGTTAGTTTAGGTAATTTGTACAGGTAGGTAGAGGTGAAGTGACTATGCATAGATAATAAACAGCGAGTAGCAGCAGTGTACAAAAGGGAGGGGGAAGGGGGTCAATGTAAATAGTCTGGTGGCGATTTTATTAATTGTTCAACAGTCTTATGGCTTGGGGGTAGAAGCTGTTGAGGAGCCTTTTGGTCCTAGAATTCGCGCTCCGGTACCACTTGCCGTGCCATAGCAGAGAAAACAGTCTATGACTTGGGTAACTGGAGTCTCTGACAATTTTTGGGGCTTTATGGGCCCCAGTGATGTACTGGGCTGTACGCACTACCCTCTGTAGCGCCTTACGGTCAGATGCCGAGCAGTTGCCGTAGGTGGTGATGCAACCGGTAATGATACTCTCAATGGTGCAGCTGTAGAACCTTTTGAGGATCTGGGGACCCGTGCCAAATATTTTCAGTCTCCTGAGGGGGAAGAGGTTTTGTCATGCCCTCTTCACGACTGTCTTCACGACTGTCTTCACGACTGGTATGTTTGGACCATGATAGTTTGTTGGTGATGTGGACACCAAGGAACTTGAAACTCTCGACCCGCTCCACCACAGCCCAGTCGATGTTAATGGGGGCCTGTTCGGACCGCCTTTTCCTGTAGTCCATGATCAGCCCCTTTGTCTTACTCACTTTGAGGGAGAGATTGTTGTCCTGGCACCACACTGCGGGTTCTCTGACCTATAGGCCGTCTCATCAATGTCGGTGATCAGGCATACCACTGTTGTGTCGTCAGCAAACTTAATGATGGTATTGGAGTCATGTTTCGCCACGCAGTCGTGGTTGAACAGGGAGTACAGGAGGGGACTAAGTACACACCTGAGGGGCCCCAGTGTTAAGGATTAGCGTGGCAGACGTGTTGCCTACTCTTACCAGCTGGGGGCGGCCCGTCAGGAAGTCCAGGATCCAATTGCAGAGGGAGGTGTTTAGTCCCAGAGTCCTTCGTTTAGTGATGAGCTTTGTGGGTGTTGAACGCTGTAGTCAATGAACAGCATTCTCACATAGGTGTTCCTTTTGTCCAGGTGGGAAAGGGCAGTGTGGAGTGCGATTGAGATTGCTTCATCTGTGGATCTGTTGGGGCGGTATATACGAATTGGAGTGGGTCTAGGGTGTCCGGGAGGATGCTGTTGATGTGAGCCATGACCAGCAATTCATAGCACTTCATGGCTACCGACGTGAATGCTACGGGGCGGTAATCATTTAGGCAGGTTACCTTCACTTCCTTGGGCACAAGGACTATGGTAGTCTGCTTGAAACATGTAGGTAGTACAGACTCAGTCAGGGAGAGGTTGAAAATGTCAGTGAAGTCACTTGACAGTTGGTCTGCGCATGCTTTGAGTACACGTTCTGGTAATCCGTCTGGTCCAGCGGCTTTGTGAATGTTGACCTGTTTAAAGGTTTTGTTCATATCGGCTACCGAGAGCGTTATCACACAGTCATCCAGAACAGCTGTTGCCCTCGTGCATGCTACAGTGTTGATTGCCTCGAAGCGAGCATAAAAGGCATTTAGCTCGTCTGGTATGCTCGCGTCACTGGGCAGCTCGCGTCTGGGTTTCCCTTTGTGGTCTGTAATAGTTTTCAAGCACTGTCACATCCGACGAGCATCAGAGCCGGTGTAGTAGGATTCAATCTTAATCCTGCATTGACACTTTGCTTGTTTGATGGTTCGTAGCGGAATTTCTTATAAGCGTCCGGATTAGTCTCCCGCTCCTTGAAAGCGGCAGCTCTAGCCTTTAGCTCGATGCTGATGTTGCCTGTAATCCAAGGCTTCTGTTTGGGATATGTACGTACGGTCACTGTGGGGACAACGTCGTCGATGCAATAATTGATGAAGCCAATGATCGAGGTGGTGTACTCCTCAATGCCATTGGATGAATCCCAGAAAATATCCCTGTCTGTGCTAGCAAAACAGTCCTGTAGTGTAGCATCCGCGTCATCTGACCACTTCCGTATTGAGCGAGTCACTGGTACTTCCTGCTTTCGTTTTTGCTTGTAAGCAGAGTCAGGAGGATCTAATTATGGTCAGATTTGCCAAATGGAGGGCGGGGGAGAGCTTTGTGTGCATTTCTGTGTGTGGAGTAAAGGTGGTCTAGGATTTTTTTTCCTCTGGTTGCACATGTGACATGCTGGTAAAAAAAAACGGATTAAAGTTTTTCTGCATTAAAGTCCCCGGTCATTAGGAGGATCGCTTCTGGGTGAGCATTTTCTTCTTTGCTTATGGCCTTTATAGAGTTGGTTTAGAACGGTCTTAGTGCCAGCTTCATTCTGTGGTGGTAAATAGATGGCTATGAATAATATAGATGAGAACTCTCTTGTAGATAGTGTGGTCTACAGCTTATCATAAGGTACTATACCTCAAGCGAGCAATACCTATAGACTTCTTTAATATTAGACATTGTGCACCAGCTATTATTGACAAATAGACACACACTCCCACCCCTCAGTGATGTACTGGGCTGTACGCACTACCCTCTGTAGCGCCTTACGGTCAGATGCCGAGCAGTTGCCGTAGGTGGTGATGCAACCGGTAATGATACTCTCAATGGTGCAGCTGTAGAACCTTTTGAGGATCTGGGGACCCGTGCCAAATATTTTCAGTCTCCTGAGGGGGAAGAGGTTTTGTCATGCCCTCTTCACGACTGTCTTCACGACTGTCTTCACGACTGGTATGTTTGGACCATGATAGTTTGTTGGTGATGTGGACACCAAGGAACTTGAAACTCTCGACCCGCTCCACCACAGCCCAGTCGATGTTAATGGGGGCCTGTTCGGACCGCCTTTTCCTGTAGTCCATGATCAGCCCCTTTGTCTTACTCACTTTGAGGGAGAGATTGTTGTCCTGGCACCACACTGCGGGTTCTCTGACCTATAGGCCGTCTCATCAATGTCGGTGATCAGGCATACCACTGTTGTGTCGTCAGCAAACTTAATGATGGTATTGGAGTCATGTTTCGCCACGCAGTCGTGGTTGAACAGGGAGTACAGGAGGGGACTAAGTACACACCCCTGAGGGGCCCCAGTGTTAAGGATTAGCGTGGCAGACGTGTTGCCTACTCTTACCAGCTGGGGGCGGCCCGTCAGGAAGTCCAGGATCCAATTGCAGAGGGAGGTGTTTAGTCCCAGAGTCCTTCGTTTAGTGATGAGCTTTGTGGGTGTTGAACGCTGTAGTCAATGAACAGCATTCTCACATAGGTGTTCCTTTTGTCCAGGTGGGAAAGGGCAGTGTGGAGTGCGATTGAGATTGCTTCATCTGTGGATCTGTTGGGGCGGTATATACGAATTGGAGTGGGTCTAGGGTGTCCGGGAGGATGCTGTTGATGTGAGCCATGACCAGCAATTCATAGCACTTCATGGCTACCGACGTGAATGCTACGGGGCGGTAATCATTTAGGCAGGTTACCTTCACTTCCTTGGGCACAAGGACTATGGTAGTCTGCTTGAAACATGTAGGTAGTACAGACTCAGTCAGGGAGAGGTTGAAAATGTCAGTGAAGTCACTTGACAGTTGGTCTGCGCATGCTTTGAGTACACGTTCTGGTAATCCGTCTGGTCCAGCGGCTTTGTGAATGTTGACCTGTTTAAAGGTTTTGTTCATATCGGCTACCGAGAGCGTTATCACACAGTCATCCAGAACAGCTGTTGCCCTCGTGCATGCTACAGTGTTGATTGCCTCGAAGCGAGCATAAAAGGCATTTAGCTCGTCTGGTATGCTCGTGTCACTGGGCAGCTCGCGTCTGGGTTTCCCTTTGTGGTCTGTAATAGTTTTCAAGCACTGTCACATCCGACGAGCATCAGAGCCGGTGTAGTAGGATTCAATCTTAATCCTGCATTGACACTTTGCTTGTTTGATGGTTCGTAGCGGAATTTCTTATAAGCGTCCGGATTAGTCTCCCGCTCCTTGAAAGCGGCAGCTCTAGCCTTTAGCTCGATGCTGATGTTGCCTGTAATCCAAGGCTTCTGTTTGGGATATGTACGTACGGTCACTGTGGGGACAACGTCGTCGATGCAATAATTGATGAAGCCAATGATCGAGGTGGTGTACTCCTCAATGCCATTGGATGAATCCCAGAAAATATCCCTGTCTGTGCTAGCAAAACAGTCCTGTAGTGTAGCATCCGCGTCATCTGACCACTTCCGTATTGAGCGAGTCACTGGTACTTCCTGCTTTCGTTTTGCTTGTAAGCAGAGTCAGGAGGATCTAATTATGGTCAGATTTGCCAAATGGAGGGCGGGGGAGAGCTTTGTGTGCATTTCTGTGTGTGGAGTAAAGGTGGTCTAGGATTTTTTTTCCTCTGGTTGCACATGTGACATGCTGGTAAAAAAAAACGGATTAAAGTTTTTCTGCATTAAAGTCCCCGGTCATTAGGAGGATCGCTTCTGCGTGAGCATTTTCTTCTTTGCTTATGGCCTTTATAGAGTTGGTTTAGAACGGTCTTAGTGCCAGCTTCATTCTGTGGTGGTAAATAGATGGCTATGAATAATATAGATGAGAACTCTCTTGTAGATAGTGTGGTCTACAGCTTATCATAAGGTACTATACCTCAAGCGAGCAATACCTATAGACTTCTTTAATATTAGACATTGTGCACCAGCTATTATTGACAAATAGACACACACTCCCACCCCTCGTCTTACCAGACGTAGCTTCTCTGTTCTGCCGGTGCATGGAAAATCCTGCCAGCTCTATATTATCCGTATCGTCGTTCAGCCCTGTCTCGGTGAAACATAAGATATTACAGTTTTTAATGTCCCGTTGGTAGGATAATCTTATTTGTAGGTCATCAATTTTATTTTCCAATGATTGCACGTTAGCAAGAAGAACGGATGGCAGTGGGAGTATACTCTCTCGCCTATGGATTCTCAGAAGGCAGCCCGATCCGCGGCCCCTTTTCCTGCGTGCTTTCTTCAAGCAAATGACGGGGATCTAGGCCTGTTCCAGTGAAAGGAGTATATCCTTCTCGTCGGACTCGTTAACGGAAAAGGTTTCTTCCAGAGTATTCGCTGTTCTGATGTCCAGAACTTACTTTCGGCCATAAGAGACTGTAGTAGCAACATTATGTACAACATAAGTACAAAAATAAGTTACACAAAATGCTAAAAAACTAACAAAATAGCACAATTGGTTGGGAGAATGTAAAACGTCAGCCATGTTCTTCGGCGCCATCTTTGTACTTGAATAGCTTATCATGGATGCATACTGTAGATGTAATTTCCCCTTTTTCCTACTTAGATTCCCCTATTCCAAGAGTACCTATGGAATTTCAGATTCCCTGAAGCATTCCCTGTATACTTTTTTTCCTTCACATACCATTCAATTGATTGGGTGAAACTTGGAATTCTTAAAGCGTGTCACTGTAGAATCAGAGGCTACATGTCTTGGGTTGCTGAAATCTCTGTTTGTGGTGAAGTAAGACAACTGTAATTTCCCTCTTTAAGTGATTAGAGATTACTCTTGCTGGACTGTGGGGGCCAATGGAAGGTGTTAATTCAAATTATAATTGTTTGAATCAATGCCACTCAGTGGTGATTCAACTCCAATCACAGTAATTGAGCTCTTATTGGAACAAAAAAAACTGTCAGATGGAACAGAGTAAATAGGCGTTTTAACGTCATAGATTTAGCAGGTGGTAACTTGTGGAATAGACATTGGCTGGAATGCAGTTTTAACCAATCAGTATTCAGGATTAGACCCATCCGTTGTTTAAACAAATTATAATTGTTTGAATCGATGCCACTCAGTGGTGATTCAACTCTAATCACAGTTGTTGAGCTCTTATTAGAACAAAAAAACTAAATGTACTGGACTTGAGTGACAAAGTTAGAGTAACCAGACTTTTCATATTGCAATAAGGATATAGTACCATCCTTGCAATAAACGGTTGTCCTCTCCCTCCATGTAGTTGGGAAAATCAGGAGTGAAGAGGGAATTAAAATTAAACTCTTGAAGGACAACGCTGCTTTATTGTTAAAAGTAAAACCAACACGTTTTGGCCCTTAACCTTCATCAGATTTTTGTTCCTCTTCACTTCAGATTACTCCTTAATTCATGCTTCTTTGCTGGAAAGCGTGGTAGTGACAGTGTTCCCTTCCCATTGGGAAAATCAGGATCAGAAAATCAATGTTCAACGGCTCGTATGTTTGAACCAGCTCATATACATAATGTAGGGAAGGCAAAGTCTGTAGCAGGGTGCAGGGAACGCAAATTGCTAGTCTAGGGGTTTTAAAATAGCATGATTGGGAAATTAGCTCCTACCAAACAACCTTTGACATTATAACTGTCAATCACAAATAATAGAATTCAAAGCCATTCAATGAACCCATATGGTTCATTTCCTTTAATATCATTTGTTGCTCTTTCATAATCTTCATTAATCTCTGGTGAACAAAGCCAGATGATAAAACAGCACACACGTGTCCCTCAAGGTTTCAAAGTGTTGCTTATTTTCACTTCTTTAAGACACCAGTTGAAAAAACATTTGTCTTCCCCCGAGAGGTTGGTGAAATCCTAATGCATTATAAGAACATTATTGGACAAAGATGAAAACATACCACTAAGACAAAGATATTATAATTCTCTTTGGATGAAGATATGACCATCCTAAAACGGCTTTGTGGACACACAGATGTAGGATCTTAATTGTAAAACTCGAAGTGTATTTGAGGTTTAAAAAGGCTTCTGAAGTTTGTAATTTCCACTTTGTTTGCAATTACCATTTTCCATTTATGAAAAACCCTTACAAAAATGTCCATGAATTATAATCCACGTAATAATTCTAATTTCCTGTTGCTGCAGGATTATTTTCCGACTGTAGCAAGCTGTCTCAAATTAAGACCCGACATCAGTAGAATGTCAGCAGTTGTATTTGTTTTGTAGTGGCCATAAAATGGGGAAAAAAAGTATTTAGTCAGCCACCAATTGTGCAAGTTCTCTCACTTAAAAAGATGAGAGAGGCCTGTAATTTTCATCATAGGTACACTTCAACTATGACAGACAAAATGAGGAAAAGAAATCCAGAAAATCACATTGTAGGATTTTTTATGAATTTATTTGCAAATTATGGTGGAAAATAAGTATTTGGTCAATAACAAAAGTTTATCTCAATACTTTGTTATATACCCTTTGTTGGCAATGACAGAGGTCAAACGTTTTCTGTAAGTCTTCACAAGGTTTTCACACACTGTTGCTGGTATTTTGGCCCATTCCTCCATGCAGATATCCTCTAGAGCAGTGATGTTTTGGGGCTGTCGCTGGGCAACACGGACTTTCAAAGATTTTCTATGGGGTTGAGATCTGGAGACTGGCTAGGCCACTCCAGGACCTTGAAATGCTTCTTACGGCCACTCCTTCGTTGCCGGGCGGTGTGTTTGGGATCATTGTCATGCTGAAAGACCCAGCCACGTTTCATCTTCAATGCCCTTGCTGATGGAAGGAGGTTTTCACTCAAAATCTCACGATACATGGCCCCATTCATTCTTTCCTTTACACGGATCAGTCGTCCTGGTCCCTTTGCAGAAAAACAGCCCCAAAGCATGATGTTTCCACCCCCATGCTTCACAGTAGGTATGGTGTTCTTTGGATGCAACTCAGCATTCTTTGTCCTCCAAACACGACGAGTTGAGTTTTTACCAAAAAGTTCTATTTTGGTTTCATCTGACATTCTCCCAATCCTCATCTGGATCATCCAAATGCTCTCTAGCAAACTTTAGACGGGCCTGAACATGTACTGGCTTAAGCAGGGGGACACGTCTGGCACTGCAGGATTTGAGTCCCTGGCGTAGTGTGTTACTGATGGTAGGCTTTGTTACTTTGGTCCCAGCTCTCTGCAGGTCATTCACTAGGTCCCCGTGTGGTTCTGGGATTTTTGCTCACCGTTCTTGTGATCATTTTGACCCCACGGGGTGAGATCTTGCGTGGAGCCCCAGATCGAGGAAGATTATCAGTGGTCTTGTATGTCTTCCATTTCCTAATAATTGCTCCCACAGTTGATTTCTTCAAACCAAGCTGCTTACCTATTGCAGATTCAGTCTTCCCAACCTGGTGCAGGTCTACAATTTTGTTTTTGGTGTCCTTTGACAGCTCTTTGGTCTTGGCCATAGTGGAGTTTGGAGTGTGACTGTTTGAGGTTGTGGACAGGTGTCTTTTATACTGATAACAAGTTCAAACAGGTGCCATTAATACAGGTAATGAGTGGAGGACAGAGGAGCCTCTTAAAGAAGAAGTTACAGGTCTGTGAGAGCCAGAAATCTTGCTTGATTGTATGTGACCAAATACTTATTTTCCACCATAATTTGCAAATAAATTCATTAAAAATCCTACAATGTGATTTTCTGGATTTCTTTTCCTCATTTTGTCTGTCATAGTTGAAGTGTACCTATGATGAAACTACAGGCCTCTCTCATCTTTTTAAGTGAGAGAACTTGCACAATTGGTGGCTGACTAAATACTTTTTTCCCCCACTGTATCTATGATCCGTCCCTATCTGTAATGTCATGGTATCATGGTGTGATCATGGCTCCTGACCCACTAGCTACAGGTGAAAAGAATCATCCATGTTTTCATGACCCATTCAAAGAGTTTACATTTGACCACCATAACAGACTCTTCTTTGCTCTCCCTCAAACTCTCTCTCTCTCTCTCTCTCTCTCTCTCTCTCTCTCTCTCTCTCTCTCTCTCTCTCTGTCAGGGATCAGCCAGGCTCCACCGCCACACAATCACAGAGATCACTGTCACCTGAGTTCTAATCACCCACACCTGCACGTCATTGGATCATCAGCACAGTCAGCATATAGGCACTCCCCCAACACAGTCACTTTGTCTGGTCTCGTTTGAGTAAGGACTCCTCTAACCTCGACCTTCGGTATCTACCTTGTTTCATCTACCTTCCAGTGTCTCCCTCGTCCCAGTGTTCATCCTCCGGCTACCTCCTTCTCCTCATACAAGAATACCTGTCTGGATTTCCCATCACCATCTTACAGAGACTTTCTCTACTTCATTTTTTCATCACCAGCTATATTTCATTAAACCTGTCACTCCTTTTTGAAACCTTTTTGTCATGAGTCTCTTTTCCATAACACTCTCTTGTCTCTCACTCGCTTTCATTCTCTATCCCTCTCTCTTTCTCTCTCTCTTTCTTTCTCTCTTTCCCTGTCTTTCTCTCTTTCTCTTACCACGATTACAGTAGGTCACAGATACAGTTTGAAAAGTAAAAATCAGGTCATTTTTGGCAGGTGTACTGAACAAATGAATGAAAGCGAGGATAGATCAGTTACCACTCTGACTGACTGACTTACAATACCAGTATCGCCGACCTAATATGTAGAGGTCCTGGTTTTTCACTGTTGTGGTGTGAAACTTCACAGCACATTTGCTTTTCTCAAGTGACTGAGGAAAATGTATTTGTGTGTACTGGGAATAAGGCTGTGACAGCATCACAAGGCTGTACTGGCAGCTGACTAGACTACTGGACATAGAAATAAACATAATCGACATGTGTTTGTACAAGCTGTGAAATGAAAATCCATTTAGAAAGATAGTAAGCTTGAGCATAGATTTTGGGGATAGTTTAAGTTTTAAGCAACATTATACTAGTGAAAGCAAAGCAGCCCCAACTTGATGAAAAACAACATATTCTATGTGGGAGCATTTATTACAGAACTCTGGCAGAGCAGTTTGCCCAGGCGGGTGTAGGAGGGACTGGGCTGGTCTTTCCTTAAGGGCTGGATTCAAGCCGAATCGCCGAAGTATCGAGGAAGATCTGCGTTAAAATGTAAAGGTACTTTTTGATTGGTCCGACATATGCAGCGTTTACTGTGAAGGCAGTCTCCGTGACACGGGAACTTTGCCTTTACTGGTCAATCATGCTATAAAGCAGATCTACAAATCTATGGATTGAATAGAGCCCTTAGACAGCAATTATCCTGTGGGTATGGGCTGCGGAGGATATGGAGGCTGTGGAGGCTGGGACAGCACGGTGCACTACGCCACCTACTGGGTGGGAAGACGAAGTAGTAACCCTGACTAGACTAGAGGGTCATACCCAGGTTCACACCATCTCATCATGCAGCATACCACAGGGAAACCAGAAAGCAAACACCAAATACCAAGATTTATCTTGGTCCAATTTGAATTGAGTTAGCCTTTTCTCAATGTGCGTGCATCCGTGTGTGTGCATGCGTGCATGCATTCTGTGCGGTTGAGCGAGAGAGTGCTTCAGGGAGTGTGTGTGTACTTCAGTTTGTTTTTAAAATCAGTTTACGTCCGCTTTTGACAAAAGAACCAACAAGAAAATATCAGTGTTGGAAACAGCCCAAATGGTATCTGCTTGGGGTCCTGTACTCCACCTCCACAGGATATTTGCATTTAGCTCAGGAGGTGGGATAAGGAGCTAGGAGATAAAAATAGGAGCTAGGAGATAAACGCTGTGATAATTTAACCAATAAAGAACACATCTCCATCTGCACAAAATGAGCATTATCATTTGGTAGTCTAACAAGGCGATAAGGGAAAATGTGACGTAACCTTATTGAGAACATCATTCATATTATCAGAACACCAATTATCAGTCTGTCTGGCATTGCAATATGTTCCGGTGACTTTACTGGGTACTGTGAAGTTATGTATGTAACTCAGATGAAGTGTCTTACACAGTGTATCATATGGATAAGACAAGGACAGATAATATTCTTCTAGTACACATTATCTTCCTTTTTTAGACTTTGATCTAACCCAGGAACATTGGACAGAAACATTAGACATAACGTAATGCATATACTGTAGCCTTACAGTAAAAATCTGTTATAAGAGCTAAAGTATTCAGACCCTTTCCCCTTTTCCACATTTTGTTACGTTACAGCCTTATTCTAAGCCTTATTCTATTCTTATTATTTTCTTTGTCTTATTCTTTTCTTCATCAATCTACACACAATACCATATAATGCAAAAAAAATATTTTTAAAATTTTGGCACATTAATTGAAAATAAAACAGAAATACCTTATTTACATGTCAGAGCAAAAACCAATCCATGAGATCGAAGGAATTGTCTGTGGAGCTCAGAGACAGGATTGTGTCGAGGCACAGATCTAGGGAAGGGCACCAACAATTTCTGCAGCATTGAAGCTCCCCAAGAACACAGTGGCCTCTCTCATTCTTCAATGGAAGAAGTTTGGAACCGCCAAGACTCTTCCGAGAGCTGGCCGGCCGGCCAGACTGAGCAATCTTGGGAGAAGGGCCTTGGCCAGGGAGGTGACCAAGAACTTGATGGGCACTCCAACAGAGCTCCAGAGTTCCTCTGTGGAGATAGGAGAACATTCCAGAAGGACAACCATCTCTGCAGCACTCCACCAATGAGACCTTTATGATAGAGTGGCCAGACGGAAGCCACGACAGCCCGCTTGGAGTTTGCCAAAATGCACATAAAGTGACTGAGAGACTAGTTAGGATCAAGTGAAAGATGAACAGAGCAAAGTACAGAGAGATCCTTAATAAAAACATGCTCCAGAGCGCTCAGGACCTCAGACCGGGGCAAAGGTTCACCTTTGAATAGGACAATGACCCTAAGCACACAGCCAAGACAATGCAGGAGTGGCTTCGGGACAAGTCTCTGAACGCAGCGACGCTCCCCATCCAACCTGACATAGCTTGAGAGGATCTGCAGAGGAGAATGGGAGAAACTCCCCAAATACAGCTGTGCCAAGCTTGTAGCCTCATACCCAAGAAGACTTGAGGCTGTAATCGCTGTCAAAGGTGCTTCCACAAAGTATTGAGTAAAGGGTCTGAATACTTATGTAAATGTGATATTTAAGTTTACTTGTGGAAAAATGTGGAAAAAGTCAATGAGTCTGAATACTTTCCGTATGCGATGTATATAGCAAGCAGACTCACAAGGAACACAGGGCGAAATTATAATACTGCATATATACTGTGTAGCCTACAGTAGTAATCTCTTGTGAGCTTAATTGACCATAGGTGGACAATAAGGCAAGCAGTCTATAATATACTTTAAGTTTAATTATAGCTGCCTGCTAACACATGATAGGGTATTAGTGGTAACTGCCCCTCCCCCCTGTAATTCAAGATGTCACCAAATTATTTTCCCAACACTTTCCCCGGTTGCCACTGCTGTCAAAACATTTTAAATTGTGAAAAAGTGGTAGCTGTATTCCAATAAAGTTAGATCTATATATATATATATATATTATATGCAAGAAGGAAAGCCTTAAGATAAATAATCCACTTGTTTAGAGAGAAAAATGTAGATAATATTTTTGTAAAGTAGTAATATGTTGGATGAGTGTATTGGAGGCAGTTACCCCCCTGGGGGCTTGTTACCTCTTTATGGTTATGAATGTATTTCAGACATTTAGTTAGTGCTAGTTTAACCTTATAGGCAGCATTTACATTGGGCCAATTGTGCACCATCCTACGGGACACTGGGCCAATTGTGCACCACCCTACGGGACTCCCAATCCCAGCTGGATGTGATGCAGCCTGGATTAGAACCAGGTACTGCAGTGACGCTTCTTGCGTTGAGATGCAGTGCCTTAGACCACTGCACCACTCAGTAATGCTAGTTAACATAAGCTGCTAGCAGTGCTAGCTAGCAACCTTACTACAAGATCGTCTGTGGTGAAATATATTAAAAAAGATAACATAACTTAATTGCAGTTGTAAATGTTTCCACTAGTAACTGATAGCTTTACAGTTAATCTTACTTTAAAGCCTTTTAGCTATTTTACACAGCATTTTATGACATATAGCCATATAGCTAGCTACGTGTTTATTTTAATTGTATTTTTATTATTGCTTTGTTGGTTATTTTAATTTTTAAAAAATTACCCCCTTTTTCTCCCCAATTGGTAGTTACAGTCTTGTCCTATCGCTGCAACTCAGGAGGACAGCTAGCTACGTTTTTAAGAGAGAGCTTTTAAATTGGCACCTCTCCCCCAGCAGGTTAATAATAATAGGTAGTTTGAAAGAAACTGGCTTGTCTTAAGGTACACAGTCCTGTGTGTGGTAGATAGGGTTAGGGGCCATCTGTTAGATTAAGGGTTAGGGTTAGGGAGGGTTTTGGGTAAGGGTTAGGGGCCATCTGTTAGATTAGGGGTCAGGTTTAGGTTAAAGGTCAGGTCCTTACAGTTCCTAATATAATTTTGTGTTTTTATTTTATTTTCAGATGAGAATATACAAGAAGAAAACAGACCGTGGAAGCTATGTCTCTGAGATGATACAGCATGCCCTAAGGCAGTAGAAAATGTGTGTTCAACATTCCACCAAGAACCCTACGGTCTACAGAGGAAAGGAAGTGAAAAACCCAGGCTTCAGCCAAATGTGCGGGGCGCCAGTGTTCTCTTCCACGTATGAAAGTGACCTTGTCAACCACATTCAACAAATGGAAAGAGCCTTATTTGGTCTAACATCATGGGACATGAGAAGGCTCGCCTTTGATCTGGCAGAGAGGATGGGAATCAAGCACGGTTCAGCAAAGGAAAGGGGTATGCAGGGGTGGATTGGTTCAGTGGCTTCATGAAGCTCAACCCTCAACTGTCAGTTTGAGTACGCAAGCAACCAGTCTTGCGAGGGCCTTGGGCTTTAATAAGCTTAAGGTTGACCAGTTTTTTACAGCCTGAGGACATTTTAAACAGCGTCATGGACATCGGGCCAACTAAGATTTGGAACATGGACGAGACGGGAATAATAAACACCCAACAACCGTTGCCTGTGGTGGCCACCAAGGAAGCAAAACAGGTTTCACGGATGACTAGCACAGGAGGTGCTTCACAGTCACAGTAATTTGTGCTATCAGTGCAGCTGCTGCTTGGAGCACCTCCAGGGTCCGTTGGAAGTGTGAGTGACTCAGGCTAGGAGGACAGTACCATCTTTGTCGACTGGCTCAACCACTTCGCCCACAGTGTTGGTTGCACCCCTGAGGAACCCCCCATCCTCATCCCCGATGGGCACCACTCACATAAGACCGTTGAGGCTGTTCTGACAGCAAGAGGCCATGGAGTGATTCTCATCACTCTGCCACCCCACTGCAGCCACAAGCAGCAGCCGTTAGACCCTTCCGCCTCCAAATATATTTACATATAGTGATTAGAAGTGTTTATTGTACCAATACGCATGTGTTCTTGTTGTTTGTTTGTTTTGGCTTAAAACAACAACCAACAGCTGCAGCTGCAGCAGTTCTATTGGAGTTGTCCCCAAAGCCGAGGATCCAGGAGGCAAGACCGAGGAAGAGGTATGCAGAGTCTGCGGCTGTGCTGAAAGCCTCACCTTACAAAAGGTTGCTGGAGGAAAAGTTACCCCCTAGTACCTACAAATGTGTTGAGGTGAGCTGAACTCAATCCAAGGGGCGTTTCTGATCTGACAAGCCTCAGAGTGGGCAATTCAATTAAATCGGCCCAGGACGGAAATAATTAAATATTACAATATTGGGTTTACAATTGTATTTACGTATTTTGTCCAGAATATAACACAAAGTGATGCACCACTCAAAAGTTGTTCCACACTGTAGTTGCATTGGGAGTTAATTGAGTTGAGATGATTGATGATTAGAGCTGTAGGGGAACTGATGCTTTGGGGGAAAATATGTTTGTGCATTCATTCACACGTTGTGCTGATAAACATCTTGGAGACAACATATGTGGAGTTCAGGCCAAGTTTATTCTGTCATTTTACCATCAGATGGAAGGGAACAAAACCAAATAGAACACCCTTTCTCACGCACTTTGGAGGCAGCAGCGACAGTCTGTGAGTTTTACTGTGCAATTATTGATGTTTCACTTTTTTTTTATCCTGCCTCATACCAAGTTCATAGATAAGTTGCCGACTTCCTGCGCTGTACATTGGCTGTGTCTAAAATGACACACTATTCCCTTTATAGTGCACTTTTTTTGTTCGTGCCTCCATTCGCAGTGGTATGGTGAGTAATAGCAATGGAAGTGGTCATGTTATAGTTGAGCTCCACATCTTGCAGAGTACAACCTGTTTTTGGTCACATATGAATGTGATGTCAAATATATTGGCAGAGTATGCCTATTTAGTGTTGAAATTATTTTGTCCTGGTATGACATCGGACATTTTTTTCTCCACTCGGCTAAAAACAGAGATTAGTTCCTGCATTTACAGCGCCCATGCCAACTTTCGGGTCAGTTCGAACGAAGTTTCAGCACCAAGGATAGCTCATCAGCCACTTGAGCACTGCAGAAAGAGGACAGCAGAGGAAACCTCGCTTCACATCCTAAATTACGTTAAACGGTCCTTGAATAGAAGAGTTTCTGAAATAATAATCTCCTGTGGGCAGATTCTGCGCATTTGACCAAATTACGCGATATTTTACTGCGATTACTGAAATATTTCACTAGTCAAGAGTTGCTTCAAAGTGTGTTTCTGCTTACGATGCATTGCGCGATCAAACCTGGAATGGGATATATGTATTAGGTGGAATTTCGTGTCAGGATATGCAACGCTGTTCATTTCCTGTTCAGTCATTTGGATGCTGAAAAAACTGCACTGAATGTACAAGGACTCGTTGGAAATTAAAGAAGAGAAAGGGTGATTTTGCCGAACCACCAAAATATCCCCGCGCTTTAGTTTAGCGGTATCAACAGCACGTGCCTTTTCACGTCTTCACTAAGCTTGTTGAGGACGGAAAGAGAATTTGCGCCCTTCTCTCTAAAAAGACAACTGGAATGTACAAACTTGTTCTGAGACGTCGTGGCAGAATGTATATGCTATAGCCTACTATATGGAAAAATAAATGTGTATTATGGATAAGGAATTATTGTTAATGTGTTTGCCGTCTCTCTTACCTTTTCCTATTTGTTGCGATTTTTATTGACATTGTATGAACGTGTTACCTTATAGTTTTTATCGTAAAAACATGTTTTGAAGATTTTACAGTCATAGTCGACAAAAAGTCAGATATTTGTAACGTGTCCTATATGGAGGTGAACCAGACAACGACTATTGGAGGCGGAATAGCAAATAATTATTATTTGAAATTACGTTTAACCTAACTACATTTTGAGTTTCAAAGAGATAGGTGACGTTTTTCTACAAACAGTTATAACATTTGCCCTTTTTGGAAGTATGGTGAAGTGGATCTTATGGAAATTGGTCTCATTCGTCCTGTGCTGGACATTTGTTAACGCACAGGTAAGAAACAAAACGTAGTCCTAATTGTTCAGCTGTGTTCAGAATATGACATGAAATGTCAGATTTTAAAAAAAAAATATTAGTGCATTATGTTTAGAATAGTATACATTTCCAAAGTTTAACATTGAGTCGGCAAACTATTTTTATCAGCTGTGGAAAATCGTATTTATGTTTTCATAATGAATCAAATATTTAATAGACTCAGTTCCCACTGGGCACAGACGTTAATTCAACGTATGTTCCACGCAATTTCATTGAAACGATCGTGGAAACAACGTTGTTTCAACCAGTCTGTGCCCAGTGGGTTGTCATTCAGTTGTGAAAATTCACTCCATTTGTCATCTCATTCATACAATGAGAAATGGGAAATTCGTCATCAGCAGACAGCAGGCTCACTGATCTTGTTCAATTTAGAGACCCCTGTTATAACGTAGGCATTATGAAGACCCCTTAACAGTGTTGATATTCCCCACCTCACTGAATGCAGTGTGTGACTCACTATTGTACAGTGCTGTGAAGGATGTTGTTTCCTTTTGTGTTTCTCTACATGTAATTGCAACATTTGTGATGTTTACCCAAATGAAAGACAGGAAAGATACACACTCTAAGCAGAAATAAGGGGTATGATGCATCTAATTAAGGGATAGTGGTGTATATAATTATCTGTGCTCACTGTCAGTCAGTAGTGTGGTTTCTTTGTGCTTCAAACTTATCAGCCATGCACTGTAGAGAATGGAGTGCAACTCCTCCTCATGACCTCAAATATGTTTCTTAATAACCTCTTAGGGATAAACGGGGAATTATTAAACATTCATCAATATACAAGTGTTGCATAGTCATCAAAAGCTCTGATTCTTGGAAATATCACAGCGTTGTCAGATTTCAAAAAAGCTTTACAGCGAAAGCACAACATTTGATTGTTTGAGGATAGCACCTCTAATATTTATGCATTAGCATAAATTCATATCCAGCGCGGAGTCACACAATACCCATATAAGAGCTAAAATAAATCACTTACCTTTCAAGAACTTCTGCTGAGGGCATCCCAAGTGTCCAACGAAGACATCCAATGGTTCTTTTGTTAGAAAAAGTCATTTATTATATCCATAAATCTCAGTTTGGTTGGCGCGCGTTATGTTCAGAAAATCCACCGTCGAGTCGCCCATTGAACCGTGAAGAGAACGCGTTCAAATTATACCTATCAACTTTGTCCAAAAAAATCAAACATAATTTTTTATATATCCTTAGGTATCCTTTTATGTATATTTACTATAATATTTCAACCGGACGATAACGTGAACAATAGGAAAGGAAAAAACCACAGAGCGCGCGAGACCGTGAACGCGCATGTCATTCTATTGAGTTCCGGGGTCTACTTCTAAATGATTTTTCTTCTAATTCAACTTAACCTCATGAAGGGGGCGGCAGGTAGCCTAGTGGTTAGAGCGTTGGACTTGTAACCGGAGGGTTGCAAGTTCGAATCCCCAAGCTGACAAGGGTAAAAAAAAATCTGTCGTTCTACCCCTGAACAAGGCAGTTAACCCACTGTTCCCCGGGCGCTGAAGACGTGGATGTCGATTAAGGCAGCCCCCCTGCACCTCTCTGATTCAGAGGGGTTGGGTTAAATGCAGAAGACACGTTTCAGTTGAAGGCATTTGGTTGTACAACTGACTAATAATGGTGACTTTGAAAGACTGTTGACATCCAGTGGAAGCCATAGGTACTGCAGTCTAAGTCCTAGATAACATTGAATCCCATAGGCAGACAGGAGAAAAAGGTCATCTAAAAATACAACAACAATTCTGGATGGATTTTCCTCTGGTTTTTGCCTGCTATATCAGTTCTGTTATACATACATTATTTTAACACTTTTAGAAACTTCAGAGTGTTTCCTATCCAATAGTACTAATTATGTGCATATCCTAGTTTCTGGGCCTGAGTGGCAGGTATTTTACTTTGGGCACGCCAGACTCTCCAAAACCGACACCTCGGCTGCTGCTCCCTAAATAGTTTTAAGACACATGAGAGATCAACTTTGCAGGCACACATCTGGAAATATACAAGATACAGAATAGGCCATAGATGAGTGTAGGACATGTACTCATCTTTGCACATATTAAACCGTAATAATTGTAATGCCTGATCAACCAGTACCACCTGTCACGTCTGATCAACCAGTACCACCTCTCCCCCACCTTGGGGACTGCAGAGTCTCTCATTCTGCCTCTATGCATCTCACATAACAGAATGATGACCCTTGTTAACCATCAGTTTTTATTGTGTATGGACTCCCCCGTGTCATGACTCTCTCCTCTAAAACTTCCTCCAGAGCTTTCTATTTACAGAGACCTTCTTAGTATTCTATAAGCGGTACTGGTGCTGGAGCAATAGAAAATATTCAAAAATGTATTCAATTGTTATTTTTCTCATCAATCTACAGACAATACCTCGTAATGACAAAGCAAAAACAGTTTTTTAGACATTTGTGCAAATACATATAAAAACAACTTAAATATCACATTTAAATAACTATTCAGACCCTTTACTCAGTACTTTGTTGAAGCATCTTTGGCGGCGATTACAGCCTCAAATCTTCTTGGGTATGACGCTACAAGCTTGGCACACCTGTATTTGGGGTGTTTCTCCCATTCTTCTCTGCAGATCCTCTCAAGCTCCGTCATTTTGGATAGGGAGCGTCGCTGCACGGCTATTTTCAGGACTCTCCAGAGACTTCGATCTGGGCTCTGGTTGCGCTACTCAAGGACACTCAGAGACTTGTCCCGGAGCCACTCCTGTGTTGTCTTAGCTGTGTGCTTAGGGTTGTTGTCCTGTTGGAAGGTTAACCTTTGCCCCGGTCTGAATTCTTGAGTGCTCTGGAGCAGGTTTTCATCAAGGATCTCTCTGTACTTTGCTCTGTTCATCTTTCCCTCGACCCTGACTAGTCTCCCAGTCCCTGCCACTAAAAAATCCCCACAGCATGATACTGCCACCACCATGCTTCACCATAGGGATGGTGCCAGGTTTCCTCCAGACGTGACACTTGGCATTCAGGCCAAAGAATTCAGTCTTGGTTTCATCACACCAGAGAATCTTGTTTCTCATGGTCTGAGAGTCCTTTAGGTGCCCTTTGGCAAACTCCAAGTGGCTGTCGTGTCTTTTACTGAGTAGTGGCTTCCATCTGGCCACTCTATCATAAAGGTCTGATTGGTGGAGTGCTGCAGAGATGGTGGTTCTTCTGGAAGGTTCTCCCATCTCCACAGAGGAACTCTGGAACTCTGTCAAAGTGACCATCGCTGACCAAGGTCCTTCTCCCCCGATTGCTCAGTTTGGCCGGACAGCCAGCTCTAGGAAGAGTCTAGGGGTTCCAAACTTCTTCCAATTTAGAATTATGGAGGCCACTGTGTTCTTGGGGACCTTCAATGCTGCAGAAATGTTTTGGTACCCTTCCCCAGATCTGTGCCTCGACACAATCCTGTCTCGGAGCTCTACAGACAATTCCTTCGACCTCATGGATTGGTTTTTGCTCTAATATGCACTGACAACTGTGGGACCTTATGTGTGTGCCTTTTCAAATCTTGTCCAGTAAATTGAATTTACCACAGGTGGACTCCAATCAAGTTGTAGAAACATCTCAAGGATGATCAATGGAAACAGGATGCACCTGAGCTCAATTTCGAGTCTCATAGCAAAGGTCTGAATACTTTTGTAAATAAGATATTTCTGTTTTAAATTTTATTACATTTGCAAACATTTCTAAAAACCTGTTTTCCCTTTGTCATTATGGGTATTGTGTATAGATTGATAAGGAAAAAAATATTTAATACATTTTAAAATAAGGCTTTAATGTAACAAAATGTGGAAAAATCAAGGGGTCTGAATACTTTCTGAATGCACTGTACCTCTGCTGTCTCTTATCTCTCTCACAGTATAACGGAATCACACACAGTAGCCTTATGATCACTGGATGTATGACCTGTTTGGAATGAGCACTCCCTCACCTGCTTGGCTTCTACAGGGTGATGAGATATCAGTTTGCCCTGGAGAGAAACAACTGTCCACAGGTGTCAGAGAAGGGGACTGTCAGTTATATCTGCTGCAGAGTACCTTAGTGGAATGGCGAGGGTTCAATGAACCACGCTTGCATGATGAGTAACCTTGCCTGAAACCTGAAGACTTGCATTTTCTCCCCAAGTTAATGCGTAAGGCTAAAACAGTAGTGTAGCGTGCAGCAGACCGTAACATCTGCATGAGAGGGGTGCAGGGGCCAAGTGGCAATTGTGATAGACAGTGAGATATGACACATATCGTCACAGCCTGTAATTCTAGTATCTATCCATTTCATCTGCTCATCAATGAAGGTTTATGGTCCCCATGCTCCCCAGTGCTCCACATGCCCCTTGGGCAAGAGATGTCCATCACAGATAGCACACATTCGCCTTCCTATCATTAGATGCTCCTAATGTGTCTGTGTCTGTAACTGTTGACATTGTTAGCATCTATGAGGTTGACCCCTGGTCAACACCATTCAATCATTTAGGTGTACATGTAATTTAGACTGCCAGTGAGATGTGAAGGGCCATTCATTTCCAGGCCTTGATGCCAGTTATTTTTTCAGGAATATGCTTGCAATTCAAATGAAATTTGAAGATATGCATGTGGACTGTGTGCCATTGAAAAATGTGTTCTGTACGAGGACATAAACCATCTAAATAGTGATTTACATGGTAATTTTAAACACATTCATAATGTTATTTTAAAAGGATATACAACCATGAACAAAAATGCAAACTCTTTCAACTCCTTCCTTGTCTGTATATGTCATGGCAACAAGCAAACTTTACTTTCTGAGAAAAATCTATTATCAAAATGAAAATAAATGTATCATTTATCTTGACTCTGGTTCATGCCATTCAATGAGTCATCCACATCCACAAATAGTTTTCTTAACTCAAGAGTGATATGGCATTTGAAGACACAGTACAGTAACTGAACTCAAAAGGGCATAGAGTCAGTCAAAGTACTTTAGGTTATTTTGGGCTCCCGAGTGGCGCAGCGGTCTAAGGCACTGCATCTCAGTGCTAGAAGCATCACTACAGACACCCTGGTTTGAATCCAGGCTGTATCACAACCGGCTGTGATTGGGAGTCCCATAGGGCGGCGCACAATAGGCCCAGCGTCGTCCGGGTTTGGCCCGGTGTAGGCCGTCATTGTAAATAAGAATTTGTTCTTAACTGACTTGCCTATTTAAATAAAGGTTAAATTCTAATACAAAATAATTGAGGACATACATCTTACACAGACTTAGAATAAGTTTGTTTTTCCATAAGGCACAAATATAACAACAGAACAAGCTCCAAAACATTTGAAGTAAATGTCCTTAACAATATGGTAATGATTGTGAATTCTGTGTTGTTTGAACACTGTTCAATATTTTGTGTGGGGTTTGAAAGGGAAGCATTGCTTTAATTGTTATTGGGTTCAAATACATGTGTATTTGAGTATCTGGCATTTAAAATACTTTTTTTCTGTTTATTTTAGTATTTTCAATACACAGCCCAAAACAAGTACTTTTATTTGAGTATTTGACTGGTTATTTGTAAAAAATATATATATATATCTTACAAAATTGTATTGAAGAGTATTTTTAAATGCTTATTTCAAATACTATTTAAAAATACCTGGATTAAATGCATGGGAGTGTATTTGAGTCAATGTATTTGAGTATTTTCAAATACATTAAAATATTCAACCACTTGCCTATTCAAATAAAATATATCTGAGTACTTACTTTGAATGTAAAATACAAAGTCATTTATATATTTGAAATAGTATTTGAAACCAGGTCTTCCGGAGCCGACAGAGATGGCAGCCTCGCTTCACGTTCTCAGGAAACCATGCAGTATTTTGTTTTTTTATGTATTACTTCTTACATTGTTACCCCGGAAAATATTAAGTTTTATTACATACAACCGGGAGGAACTATTGGATACAAGAGCAACGTCAACTTACCAACATTACGACCAGGAATACGACTTTCCCAAAGAGGATTCTCCTTTCGTTAACCCAAACACAACAACAGACTGGATAGCACGTGGCTACTCAAAACAACGGCGGCGCCGGAGAAGAGGGAAACGCGCCGGTCTTTTGGTCAAGCTTACGTCGACGGGCGCATCGTGCACCTCTCCCGAGTATTTTAATCGCCAATGTACAGTCTCTTGACAACAAAGTAGACGAAATCCGATCGAGGGTTGCCTTTCAGAGAGACATTCGAGACTGCAACGTTCTTTGCTTCACGGAAACATGGCTCACTCAGGACCACGTTATCAGAGTCGGTACAGCCACCTGGTTTCTCCACGCATCGCGCCGACAGAAACAAACATCTCTCTGGTAAGAAGAAGGGCGGGGGTGTGTGTCTTATGATTAACGAGACGTGGTGTGATCATAACAACATACAGGAACTCAAGTCCTTTGTTCACCTGACATAGAATTCCTTACAATCAAATGCAGACCGCATTATCTACCAAGAGAATTCTCTTCGATTATAATCACAGCCGTGTACATCCCCCTCAAGCTAATACATCGACGGCACTGAAAGAAATTCATCGGACTCTATGTAAACTGGAAACCACATATCCTGAGGCTGCATTTATTGTGGCTGGGGATTTTAATAAGGCTAATTTAAGAACAAGGCTCCCGAAATTTTACCAGCATATCGAATGTGCCACCCGGGCTGGTAAAATCCTGGACCACTGTTATTCCAACTTCCGTGATGCATACAAGGCTATTCTCCGCCCTCCTTTCGCAAGTCTGACCATGACTCCATTTTGTTGCTCCCAGCCTACAAACAGAAACTAAAACAGGAAACGCCCGTTCTCAGGTCTGTTCAACGCTTGTCCGACCAATCTGATTCCATGCTGCAAGATTGCTTGAGCACGTGGACTGGGATATGTTCCGGATAGCATCTGACAACAACATTGATGTATACGCTGATTCGTGAGCGAGTTTATTAGCAAATGCATTGGTGATGTTGTACCCATAGCAAATATCAAAACCTTCCCCAACCAGAAACCATGGATTGATGGCAGCATTCGGCAAAACTGAAAGCGCGAACCACTGCTTTTAACCAGGTAAAGGCTACCGGAAACATGACTGAATACAAACAGTGCAGCTACTCCCTCCGCAAGGCAATCAAACAAGCTAAGCGTCAATATAGAGACAAAGTAGAGTCACAATTCAATGGCTCAGACACAAGAGGAATGTGGCAGGGTCTACAGTCAATCACGGACTACAAAAAGAAAACCAGCCCGTCGCGGACCATGACGTCCTGCTCCCAGACAAACTAAACAACTTCTTTGCTCGCTTTGAGGACAATACAGTGCCACCGACACGCCCGCTACCAAAACCTGCGGGCTCACCTTCACCGCAGCCAATGTGAGAAAAACATTTAAATGTGTTAACCCTCGCAAGGCTGCCGGCCCAGATGGCATCCTGGCCGTGTCCTCAGAGCATGCGCAGACCAGCTGGCTGGTGTGTTTACGGACATATTCAATCAGTCCCTGTCCCAGTCTGCTGTTCCCACATGCTTCAAGAGGGCCACCATTGTTCCTGTTCCCAAGAAAGCTAAGGTGACTGAGCTAAATGACTATCGCCCGTAGCACTCACTTCCGTCATCATGAAGTGCTTTGAGAGATTAGTCAAGGATCATATCACCTCCATCCTGCCAGACACCCTGGACCCACTCCAATTTGCTTACCGTCCCAATAGGTCCACAGACGACGCAATCGCAATCACACTGCATACTGCCCTAACCCATCTGGACAAGAGGAATACTTATGTAAGAATGCTGTTCATCGACTACAGCTCAGCATTTAACACCATAGTTCCCTCCAAGCTCGTCATTAAGCTCGAGACCCTGGGTCTCGACCCAGCCCTGTGCAACTGGGTCCTGGACTTCCTGGACGGGCCGGTCCCAGGTGGTGAGGGTAGGAAACAACATCTCCACCCCGCTGATCCTCAACACTGGGGCCCCACAAGGGTGCGTTCTCAGCCCTCTCCTGTACTCCCTGTTTACCCATGACTGCGTGGCCAAGCACGCATCCAACTCAATCATCAAGTTTGCTGACGACACTACAGTGGTAGGCTTGATTACCAACAACAACGAGAGGCGGCCTACAGAGAGGAGGTGAGGGCCCTCGGAGTGTGGTGTCAGGAAAATAACCTCTCACTCAATGTCAACAAAACAAAGGAGATGATCGTGGACTTCAGGAAACAGGAGAGGAGCACCCCTATCCACATCGAGGGGACAGTAGTGGAGAAGGTGGAAAGTTTTAAGTTCCTCGGCGTACACATCACGGACAAACTGAATTGGTCCACCCACACAGACAGCGTGGTAAAGAAGGCGCAGCAGCGCCTCTTCAACCTCAGGAGGCTGAAGAAATTTGGCTTGTCACCAAAATCACTCACAAACTTTTACAGATGCACAATCGAGAGCATCCTGTCGGGCTGTATCACCGCCTGGTACGGCAACTGCTCCGCCCACAACCGTAAGGCTCTCCAGAGGGTAGTGAGGACTGCACAACGCATCACCGGGTTAAACTACCTGCCCTCCAGGACACCTACACCACCCGATGTCACAGAAAGGCCAAAAAGATCATCAAGGACAACAACCACCCGAGCCACTGCCTGTTCACCCCGCTATCATCCAGAAGGCGAGGTCAGTACAGGTGCATCAAAGCTGGGACCGAGAGACTGAAAAACAGCTTCTACCTCAAGGCCATCAGACTGTTAAACAGCCATCACTAACATTGAGTGGCTGCTGCCAACATACTGACTTAAATCTCTAGCCACTTTATACATAGGAATTGGATGTAACAAATGTATCACTAGCCACTTTAAACAATTTTGTATATAATGTTTACGTATCCGACATACTCATATCAAATGTATACACTGTACTCTAAACCATCTACTGTATCTTGCCTATGCCGTTAGGTCATCGACCCAAATCTCTAGCCACTTTAATAATTATAATTGGATGAAATAATGTATCACTAGCCACTTTAAACAATGCCATTTATATAATGTTTACATATCCTACATTACTCATCTCATATATATGTGTATATACTGTACTCCATACCATCTACTGCATCTTGCCTATGCCGGTCAGCCATCGCTCATCCATATATTTATATGTACATACTCGTATTCATTCCTTTACTCTTGTGTGTATAAGGTAGTTGTTGTGAATTTGTTAGATTACTTGTTAGATACTACTGCATGGTCAGAACTAGAAGCACAAGCATTTCGCTACACTCGCATTAACATCTGCCAACCATGTGTATGTGACAAATAAAATTTGATTTGATTTGATTTGGTTGTTATGTGGGTGCATTATTATGAATGTTTTCTTCATGTTAACCATTTCCGATCTCTTTACATTTCCAATATTTTTCATTACTTGTGAATCCTTTGAAAAGTCTGTGACCAATCTTTATGTCGCTGTGTGAAATACTGTAAGGCCGTAATCAGATCATTGGGTCACAAGGTCTTTGAGAACATTAGACAACCAGTCAGAAGAGATGTTAACTTAGTATTTTTTTAAAGTCAGAAACTTGTAATCGAATGAGCCAAAACCTCAATTTATCTCAGAAATATGTATGAGACTGACACTAGCCACTGGTTGTCGTCTGCAGGGTGGAGCTGATGAGAGCCTGACAGCAGAGGAGCAGATGTACATTCTGTATGACATTAAACTCCAGTGCCACCAGAACCTCTCCACCCGCGACACTGCAGGTAATAACAACATATACTGTGGACTGTAACCTTAAACCTACCCTGACTTGACATATCTCTGTGGTGCTGTATTGCTTCTGTGAGTCATCGTTAAGCAGACATACTCTAAGTAAATACGTTTTCCCTGAAACCAACGTACATGTGGTAAAATAAGACGTCTGCCGCCTGACTGACTTCCAGAATTACAATACAAGGAAATAATAAAGCAGTATGCAGTATGGGCGCTGTCTCGATGGCCAAACGTTATATCCTAATTTGACTTTGGGGCAGGTCATGTTGTTTTTGACATTACCGTTGCTGGTAAACACACACTATATCAAGTCAAATCAAAGTGTATTTGTCACATGCACAGGATACAGAAGGTGTTAATGGTACAGTGAAATGGTTACTTGCATAGTGGAGTCTTTTGTTTAGACATGTAGCTGGCTAGCTACACAATGAACCATAATCCCAACTCATAAAGTTACTACCCTGCATGAATTTGCAGGTACCTAACAAACTAGGTTAAATGTTAGCTAGCTAGCTAACATTAGGGTATAACAGCAATGCTATTGGCTCTGAGATACGAATAATATTACTACACAGATCATACACGTAACGTTAGCTAGCGAGCCAGCCAGCTAACGCTAACTAGCTAGCTAACAGTATGCTTTAACTTGCAATGAAAATGTCTTTCAGACTAAATTAGAAATGTATAATATCTGAAAATGTAGCTAGCTAGACTCTCTTACCCGTATACATGGATGAACGCTTCTCCCTCTCTGTCACGGATGCCATGGTTGCCCTTAGTTTGAAGATGTAATCCGGAGACACGTGTTTTATACAACAGCCTTCTGTGTATTCTTTTTGACTCTCCGCATATTTGCAGTCAAATGCCAGAATTGTCTCTATCTACTAAGCTATCATACTCTGCTTCCCACGGGCATTCCACTGATTTCAAAACTCAGTCCTACAGAAAGTGGAGAGCAACACTTTTTCAGTTCTTCATGATATCTTTATAAAAATCTGTGTGAAGAAGGATTACCTACATATACGGTGCAGCTCATGTTATAGACAGAAGTGTGCTACATGGGAGACCAATCCGAACTCATCCTTTGGCATGTCCAGCCCATCCATTATCTCAGCCAATCATGGCTAGCGAGAAGGTTCCTGACTTTTTCCGTGGCTAAACCAACTAGGCTCGTAATTTAACAATTTTATTCATATTTACAGATGGCATACACATGTGTTATTAAGGCACATGAAAGTTCACATGTTCCAGAATGCATTTCTGCCAAAAAACGTTCAAATGTCTCTCCTGTGAAGTAATGACGAGCGACATACGCCTAGTTTCCAGAAACAAGTCACATTTTGTTGTGTTACAGTTAAAATTCTAAATGGGTTAAATCAATTTGTTTCTCACACATCTACAAACAAAATACCCCATAATGTCAAAGTGAAAACATGTTTTTAGAAATGTTTGCAAGTTTATGGAAAATGAAATACAACAATACCCAATTTACATACACTAACGTTCAAAAGTTTGGGGTCACTTAGAAATGTCCTTGTTTTTTTATTTTTATTTTTTATTTTTTGTCTATTAAAATAACATCAAATTGATCAGAAATACAGTGTAGACATTGTTCATGTTTAAATGACTATTGTAGCTGGAAACGTATGATTTTCTATGGAGTATCTACATAGGCGTACAGAGGCCCAATGGCACGTTGTGTTAGCTAATCCAAGTTTATCATTTTAAAACGCTAACTGATCATTAGAAAACCATTTTGCAATTATGTCAATACAGCTGAAAACTGGCCTTCTTTAGACTAGTTGAGTATCTGGAGCATTAGCATTTGTGGGTTCGATTACAGGCTGGCGCAGCGATTAAAGGCACTGCATCTCAGTCCTAGAGGCATCACTACAGACCATGGTTTGATTCCAGGCTGTATCACAACCAGCCGTAATTTGGAGTCCCATAGGGAGGTGCGCAATTGGCCCAGTGTCGTCTGGGTTAGGGTTTGGCCGGGGTAGGCCATCATTGGAAATAACAATTTGTTATTTGACTTGCCTAGATAAATAAAGGTTAAATAAAAAATGTAAGGAATTTTTTTGCTACGATTTAAGTGCTATTTACAAACTTTTAATAAAAAATACATATCAAATAGCCTAATAACGAGGAAAAAAGTAGTTAGTTTAAGGATAAATCCAACCACTATTTATTGCTAAACTCGGCAGGTTTTGTCTGACTAATAGTAATTCATTCATGACCATTTTTAATTTTCATATGTAGGGAAAGGGAAGTACCTAATCAGTTGTCTAACTGAATGTATTCAACTAAAATATGTCTTCTGCATTTGACCCAACCCTTCTGAATCAGAGAGATGTGGGGGGCTGTTTTAATCAACATCCACAGTGCCCAACAAACAGTGGGCTAACTGCCTTGCTCAGAGGCAGAACAACAGATTTTTACCTTGTCAGCTCGGGGATTCGATGCAGCAACCTTCTGGTTACTGGCACAACACTCGTGCGCTTTGATATTCCCACAGTCATGTGAATTCAATTATATATATATTTAAATCTGTCATTGTTGCTAGCCATGGTGCCACCAAAAAGAAAACACAACATAAAATTCAAGCTAGCCGTGATCAAATTCGCAGAGAAAAATTTGGGCGAGGCAACAGCCAGGCATTTAGGAATAGATCTTAAACGAGTGAGAGACGTAAAAAAGTCAGGCTTCAACATTTGTCTGTGGTGGATCAGAAGAAGGCGAGACTGAAAGGTGGGTGCATTAAGGGAATAGAAACCTGCCTCAAATAGAAGCCTGTCTCTAATAAGCTGCAGTTACAGTTGAAGTCGGAAGTTTACATACACCTGAGCCAAATACATTTAAACTCAGTTTTTCACAATTCCCGACATTTAATCCTTGTAAAAAATCCCTGTCTTAGGTCTTTAAGAATGTGAAATGTCAGAATAATAGTAGAGAGAATGATTTATTTCAGCTTTTATTTCTTTCATCACATTCCCACTGGGTCAGAAGTTAACATACACTCAATTAGTATTTGGTAGCATTGCCTTTAAATTGTTTAACTTGGGTCAAACGTTTCAGGTAGCCTTCCACAAGCTTCCCACAATAAGTTGGGTGAATTTTGGCCCATTCCTCCTGACAGAGCTAGTGTAACTGAGTCAGGTTTGTAGGCCTCCTTGCTCGCACACGCTTTTTCAGTTCTGCCCACAAATTTTCTATAGGATTGAGGTCAGGGCTTTGTGATGGCCACTCCAATACCTTGACTTTGTTGTCCTTAAGCCATTTTGCCACAACTTTGGAAGTCTGCTTGGGGTCATTGTCCATTTGGAAGACCCATTTGCGACCAAGCTTTAACTTTCTGACTGATGTCTTGAGATGTTGCTTCAATATATCCACATAATTTTCCTTCCTCATGACACCATCTATTTTGTGAAGTGCACCAGTCCCTCCTGCAGCAAAGCACCCCCACAACATGATGCTGCCACCCCCGTGCTTCACAGTTGGGATGGTGTTCTTCGGCTTGCAAGCCTCCCCCTTTTTACTACAAACATAACGATGGTCATTATGGCCAAACAGTTCTATTTTTGTTTCATCAGACCAGAGGACATTTCTACAAAAAGTACGATCTTTGTCCCCATGTGCAGTTGCAAACCGTAGTCTGGCTTTTTTATGCCGATTTTGGAGCAGTGGCCTCTTCCTTGCTGAGCAGCCTTTCAGGTTCTGTCGATATAGGACTCGTTTTACTGTAGATATAGATACTTTTGTACCTGTTTCCTCCAGCATCTTCACAAGGTCCATTGCTGTTGTTCTGGGATTGATTTGCACTTTTCGTACCAAAATACGTTCATCTCTAGGAAACAGAACGCGTCTCCTTCCTGAGCGGTATGAAGGCTGCGTGGTCCCAAGGGGTTTATACTTGCATACTATTGTTTGTACAGATGAACGTGGTACCTTCAGGCGTTTACAAATTGCTCTCAAGGATGAACCAGACTTGTGGAGGTCTACAATTTTCCTGAGGTCTTGGCTGATTTCATTTGTTTTTCCAATGATCTCAAGAGAAGAGGCACTGAGTTTGAAGGTAGGCCTTGAAATACATCCACAGGTACACCTCCAAATGACTCAAATTATGTCAATCAGAAGCTTCTAAAGCCATGACATAATTTTCTGGAATTTCCCAAGCTGTTTAAAGGCACAGTCAACTTAGTGTATGTAACTTCTGACCCACTGGAATTGTGATATGGTGAATTATAAGTGAAATCTGTCTGTAAACAATTGTTGGAGAAATTACTTGTTCTATGCACAAAGTAGATGTCCTAACCGACTTGCCACAACTATAGTTTGTTGTTAACAAGAAATTTGTGGAGTGGTTGAAAAACGAGTTTTAATGACTCCAACCTAAGTGTATGTAAACTTCCGACTTCAACTGTATGTATTTGTATTTGTTAAGGATCCCCAAGGCGGCAGATACTCTTCCTGGGGTCCAGCAACATCAAGTCAGTTATATACAATTTAAAGTTTTACATGACATTAAAACACTTATGTTCTGTGATTGAAGCAAATATTAGGCTATTAATTTAAGTTTTACAAGTAAGCAATTTAACCGTTACGATCGAGGCATAAAATCAGCCAAAGTGTGCACTCCTTGTGTTGCATGGGGAAGTGTGTTGAAATATCAGTACAGTAAAGCATCAGTATTCCGAACAACCTCCATTTCCAACGTGTTCATATTTCTGAGGTTGTACACCGGTCACATACTGTAGTTGAAATGAGTAAACTCTGAATTCAACCTCTCCTCCAGATGACCTTTGCCCCCCTGGTTGGGATGGCCTGGTTTGCTGGCCTCAGGGTTACCCAGGAGCTGTCACCAAGGTCCCCTGCCCCAGCTATGTCTACGACTTCAACCACAAAGGTAACAACACCCAACTCTACTCTGCATGCATGGAAGAATGGGTTCCACATATAAACAGGATTAGAACACAATATCTCTGTGTGGTTCCCCTTTACCAGTAAAATGATTGATAATATTGTAATTTTTTTTGTGAATTTTAATGCTTGAATTATCATATATGTATATTATCTCACATGTAACGTGGAACCAAGTGAAGCGCTACAGTGTGTTGTTGATGTGTTCCAGGTCACACCTACAGGAAGTGTGACATCAATGGGTCGTGGGTGTTTGTGGAGAGCCTGAACAGGACGTGGCCTAACTACTCAGAGTGTCTGGGCCCTGGGTTTATGAAGCCAAGCAACGAGAGAGGGAAAGTGGGTACTGTTCTTTAGCTACTGTAGATTAATCTTAAACCCAAACATAAACCCACCATGTCACCACATATTGCATGTAAAATCATATGCTTTCATCCAAAGCCAGTTATAGTTCACAGTGACACATATAGTATATCAGTATATGTGGCCCATGCGAGGAACAAACCCACAAACCTTTTGTTGCCATATCAATGCTCAAACCCACTGGAACCACTACATGACTGTTTCAGTTTATCTAGAAACACCTCTGTATGGGCAGCTTTACGGTTATACATTCCTCTCTCTCTTCCAGCAGAACTTCTTTGAGCGGCTGTATGTCATGTACACTGTGGGCTATGCTGTGTCCTTCAGCTCTCTACTAGTGGCTATCTTCATCATAGGATACTTCAGGTGAGTGTGTGTGGGTGTGTGTCTTTCTGATAGTGTGAGAGGCTGCCAGTTAAAATCGTTTGATCAATAAAGACTCAGTTTTGCATACAAACACTGAGCCAAACCAATTTTGGTTTGACTTGTGCAATTGAGCACTATATAGCTGTTCCGTGGCTGTGCACTGCAAGGGTGAAATAATATTTGTCAACATGTAAATTAAGTCTGCAGAGTAATCCAAAATGAAAGCCACATTTTTGCAAATGTATTAAAAATAAAAAACAGAAATACCTTATTTACATACGTTTTTAAACACTTTGCCATTCCACTAAGGTACTCTGCAGCAGATATAAATCACTGATATGTCGTAACTGACAGTGCCCTTCTCTGACACCTGTGGACAGTTGTTTCTCTCCAGGGCAAACTGATATCTCTTCACCCTGTAGAAGCCAAGCAGGTGAGGGAGTGCTCATTCCAAACAGGTCATACATCCAGTGATCCTAAGGCTACTGTGTGTGATTCCGTTATACTGTGAGAGAGATAGGAGACAGCAGAGGTACAGTGCATTCAGAAAGTATTCATACTCCTTGATTTTTTGTTACAGTCTTATTTTTAAATTTAGTAAATACTTTTTTCCTTATCAATCTATACACAATACCCCATAATGACAAAGAGAAAACAGGTTTTTAGAAATGTGTGCAAATGTATTAAAAATAAAAAACAGAAAAATCTTATTTACACAAGTATTCAGGCCCTTGCTATGAGACTCGAAATTGAGCTCAGGTGCATCCTGTTTCCATTGATCATCCTTGAGATGTTTCTACAACTTGATAGGTGTCCACCTGTGGTAAATTCAACTGATTAGACATGATTTGGAAAGACACACATCTGTCTATAAGGTCCCACAGTTAACAGTTCATGTCAGAGCAAAAACCATGTCTTGAGGTCGAAGGAATTGTCCGTAGAGCTCCGGGACTGGATTGTGTCGAGGCACAGATCTGGGGAAGGGGTATCAATTTTTTTTTGCAGCATTGAAGGGCCCCTAAAACACAGTGGAAACCATCATTCTCAAATGGAAAAAGTTTGGAACCATCAAGACTCTTCCTAGAGCTAGCTGTCCAGCCAAACTGAGCAATTGGGGGAGAAGGGCCTTGGTCAGGGATGTGAACAAGAACCCGTTGGTCACTCTGACAGAGCTCTAGTGTTCCTCTGTGTAGATGGGAGAACCTTCCAGAAGGACAACCATCTCTGCAGTACTCCACCAATCAGGCTTTTATGGTAAAGTGGCCAGACGGAACTTCTGGCCACTCCTCAATAAAAGGCACATGACAGCCCGCTTGGAGTTTGCCAAAAGGCACCTAAAGACTCTCAGACCATGAGAAACAAGCTCCTCTCCTCTGTAGCCGGTTGTATAGCCTCTCTCGCCCTGAGCAAGAGGCCATGGAGGGGTACATCCAGGATTCCCTGGCTGCATGACATGTCAGGCCTTCTTCCTCTTCAGTGGGTGCTGGTTTTTCTTTGTGAAGAAAAAGGATTGGTCGCTGAGGCCGTGCATAGACTTCCGTGGACTGAATAATCACAGTGAAGAACAAGTACCCCTTGCCACTCATCAGTTCTGCTTTTGCCCCCCTCCATGGTGCCATGGTGTTCATCAAACTCGACCTCCGGAATGCCTATCATCTGGTCCGCATCAGAGAGGGGGACGAATAGAAAACGGCATTCAACACACCACTTGGACACTTTGAGTATTTGGTCATGTTTTTGGTCTCACTAACACCCCTGCTGTTTTCCAGAGCCTAGTCAACGATGCACTGAGGGATGTGATTGGATGCTTCGTTTTTGTCTATGTGGACATTCTGTTTTTTTCAAAGGACTCTGAGGCTCACCAGCAACACGTTCTCCAAGTTCTCCAACGGCCGTTGGAGAATAAGCTTTTTGTTAAATAAAGCTTAAAAATGTGAGTTCCATGCTTCCTCTGTGTCTTTCCTGGGTTACTTTATTGCATAGGGACGGTTACGCGTGAATCCCACCAAGGTCAGGGCAGTCACAGTGGCCTGCGCCCAGTTAAGAATTTGTTCTTAACTGATTTGCCTAGTTAAATAGAGGTTAACGGGAAAAAAAACCTGAAGCAGCTACAGCGTTTCCTGGGGTTTGCACATTTTTACAGACGATTCATCCACAACTACAGCCATCTGGCAGGTTTTCTCACCACTCTCATCTCCACCTCCACTCCGTTCCACTGGACCCTTGAAGCAGAGGCAGCGTTCCCGGAACTCAAGCGTCGCTTCACTTCCACTCCAGTCTTCACTCAGCCAGACCCAGAACTCCAGTTCATCGTGGAGGTGGATGCCTCCGTCACCAGAGTAGGTGCTGTTCTGTCCCAACGTTCCCCCTCTGATCAGAAGCTCCATTCTTTTCCCGTAAGCCCTCACCTGCTGAGATACATTTTGACGTCGGTAACCGGGAACTCCAGGCAGTTAAGCTAGCTCTTGAGGAATGGCGTTGCTGGAGGATTCTATTCTCCCCTTCATCGTGTGGATGGACCACAAAAACCTGTCCCACATCCAGACCACCAAGCGTCTGACAAATAATGTTCTTTGGGAGATTCAACTTCATACTCACTTATCGCACCGGTTCAAGGAATACCAAGCCTGACACCCTTTCCCGCCTGCTCATCGCTGACAACACTGGTTCCGAGATCGAGTCCCGCATTTGCCAGGCTCAGCAGAACCAGCCTGACCCCGGTAACAGTCCTAGTTATGCTCTGTTTGTTCCAGATTCAGTTCGCTCTGATGTTCTTCAGTGGGCCCATTCTACTCACCTGTCACCCGGGTAAGAACCGTACCATTGCCTTCCTGTGCCCGGAATAAGACCTCCACTAAACCCACGTCCGGCCTGATTCACCCTCTTGCCATACCTAGTCGCCCCTGGTCACACATAGCCCTGGACTTCGTCACTGGCCTTCCCCCATCCAACAGTAAGTCAGACATCCTCACCATAATTGACAGATTTTCCAAAGCGTCTCTCTTCATTCCCCTCTCCAAGCTTCTGTCCTCCAGGGAGACTGCGGACCTGCTGGTGTCCCATGTGTTTTGCCTGCATGGCATTCTTACTGACATTGTTTCTGACATGGAACCCCAGTTCACATCCCAGGTATGGAGATCCTTCTGTTCAGCACTGGGTATCAATGTCAGTCTTTCATCTGGATATCACCCCCAGACCAACAGCCAGACCGAACGGGCCAACCAGAAGATGGAGACTACGCTGCACAACTTCGGCTAATCCTTCCTCCTGGAGTGCTCAGCTACCCTGGGTGGAATATGCCCACAACACCCTCACCAACACCTCGTCAGGTATGTCACCCTTCGAGTGTAATCTGAGTTATCAACCCCCCTTTTTCCCCGCCCAAGAGTTCGAGGGGTGGGCGGTACCTCAGTCCATCACTCTATAGGAGAAAGTCCTGCCTCTAGCTGTTTGCTTAGAAATTCTAGGGACAATAAGGAGGCATGTGTTTAGTGACCATAGCATACTTGTAGGTACTGTATGTACGGCAGGACCAAATCGGAGAAATACAGTAGGTAGGAGCAAGCCTACAGTGGGGAAAAAAAGTATTTAGTCAGCCACCAATTGTGCAAGTTCTCTCACTTAAAAAGATGAGAGAGGCCTGTAATTTTCATCATAGGTACACTTCAATTATGACAGACGAAATGAGGAAAAAAAATCCAGAAAATCACATTGTAGGATTTTTTATGAATTTATTTGCAAATTATGGTGGAAAATAAGTATTTGGTCACATACACACAAGCAAGATTTCTGGCTCTCACAGACCTGTAACTTCTTCTTTAAGAGGTCCCTCTGTCCTCCACTCATTACCTGTATTAATGGCACCTGTTTGAACTTGTTATCAGTATAAAAGACACCTGTCCACAACCTCAAACAGTCACACTCCAAACTCCACTATGGCCAAGACCAAAGAGCTGTCAAAGGACACCAGAAACAAAATTGTAGACCTGCACCAGGTTGGGAAGACTGAATCTGCAATAGGTAAGCAGCTTGGTTTGAAGAAATCAACTGTGGGAGCAATTATTAGGAAATGGAAGACATACAAGACCACTGATAATCTTCCTCGATCTGGGGCTCCACGCAAGATCTCACCCCGTGGGGTCAAAATGATCACAAGAACGGTGAGCAAAAATCCCAGAACCACACGGGGACCTAGTGAATGACCTGCAGAGAGCTGGGACCAAAGTAACAAAGCCTACCATCAGTAACACACTACGCCGCCAGGGACTCAAATCCTGCAGTGCCAGACGTGTCCCCTGCTTAAGCCAGTACATGTTCAGGCCCGTCTAAAGTTTGCTAGAGAGCATTTGGATGATCCAGATGAGGATTGGGAGAATGTCAGATGAAACCAAAATAGAACTTTTTGGTAAAAACTCAACTCGTCGTGTTTGGAGGACAAAGAATGCTGAGTTGCATCCAAAGAACACCATACCTACTGTGAAGCATGGGGGTGGAAACATCATGCTTTGGGGCTGTTTTTTTTCTGCAAAGGGACCAGGACGACTGATCCGTGTAAAGGAAAGAATGAATGGGGCCATGTATCGTGAGATTTTGAGTGAAAACCTCCTTCCATCAGCAAGGGCATTGAAGACGAAACGTGGCTGGGTCTTCCCCAAACACACCACCCGGGCAACGAAGGAGTGACTTCGTAAGAAGCATTTCAAGGTCCTGGAGTGGCCTAGCCAGTCTCCAGATCTCAACCCCATAGAAAATCTTTGGAGGGAGTTGAAAGTCTGTGTTGCCCAGCGACAGCCCCAAAACATCACTGCTCTAGAGGAGATCTGCATGGAGGAATGGGCCAAAATACCAGCAACAGTGTGTGAAAACCTTGTGAAGACTTACAGAAAACGTTTGACCTCTGTCATTGCCAACAAAGGGTATATAACAAAGTATTGAGATAAACTTTTGTTATTGACCAAATACTTATTTTCCACCATAATTTGCAAATAAATTCATAAAAAATCCTACAATGTGATTTTCTGGATTTTTTTCCTCATTTTGTCTGTCATAGTTGAAGTGTACCTATGATGAAACTTACAGGCCTCTCTCATCTTTTTAAGTGAGAGAACTTGCACAATTGGTGGCTGACTAAATACTGTTTTTCCCCACTGTATGTAATACTTTGTAGGTTAGCAGAATAACCTCGACACCAGCCTTAGACTTAACAGGAAGCCACTGTAGAGGCTAGCACTGGAGTAATATGATAACAATTGTTGGTTCTAGTCAATATTCTAGAATCCGTGTTTAGCACTAATTTAGTCTTTAGTGCCGGAGAGTAGAGCATTGCAGTAGATTAATCTAGAAGTGACTTAAGCATGGATTAGCTTTTCTGCATCATTTTTTAACAAAATGTTTAAGGTTTTTTCAATGTTACGAGGATGGAAAAAGCAGCCCTTGAAATATTCTTGATACGTTCGTCAAAAGAAAGATCAGGGTCCAGAGTAACGCAGAGGACCATCACAGTTTTATTTGAGACGACTGTACAACCATCAAGATGAATTGTCAGAGGCCCTCCAAGTGGCGCAGCGGTCTAAGGCACTGCGTTGCTTGAGGTATCACTACAGACCCAGGTTCGATCCCAGGATGTGTCACAACCAGACATAACTGGGAGTCCCATAGGGCGGTGCACAATTGGCCAAGCATCATCATGTGTCCTCCAAAACATGACCCGCCAAACTGTCCTTATTAACACCCTCCTGCTTAACACGGAAGCCAGCTGCACCAATGTGTCGGAGGAAACACTGTTCAACTGACGAACGCAGTCAGCCTGCAGGCGCCCAGCACGCCACAAGGAGTTGCTAGATTGCGATTAGGGGATGGGGGGGTCTGAATACTTTCCGAATGCACTTTATATAGTGAAAACAATAGTGATCCTAAAACGAAACCTTGAGTAACACTGAAGCGCACAATTGATTTGACAAGGGACAAACCATCCACAGAGACAAATTGATGTCTTTCTGACAGATAAGATCTAAACTAGGAAAGAACTTGTCCATGTAGAACAATTAGGGTTTCCAATCTCTCCAAAAGAATGTGGTGATTGATGGTGTCAAAAGCAGAACTAAGGTCTAGGAGATCAGGGTCCAGAGTAACGTCGAGGTTCATCACAGTTTTATTTGAGATGACTGTATAACCATCAAGATTAATTATCAGAGGATCTCCCAAGTGGCGCAGCAGTCAACTCCATTCAACCCCTACCATTTATCTCTTAACATCATCCATATTGAATTTTTATTTGCCATATATTTTTTAACTGTGCTGTGCTGTGATTACTTGTTAGATATTACTGCACGGTTGGAACTAGAAGCACAAGCATTTCACTACACTCACATTAACATCTGCTAACCATGTGTATGTGACCAATAACATTTGATTTGATTTTAACCAATTATGATCTTTAGTGCAGGGCCGACAGACAAGTTCCTTACTTTTTCCCCCTTCCGCTTTCCTCTTCAATTTTTTTGCAGTAAAGCAGTAATTAGTTGGTTGTAATTTTAGGTAGAGCAGACATTTCCCCATGTTTTTGTTAGCAGCATATGTAACATAACTCCACCAGTCCTACTTATGATATAATTTAGGAAGATTATACATTTAATTTTTTTAATATATATATATATATATATATATATATATATATATATATATATATATATATATATATATATATATATATATATATATATATATGTGTGTATATTTTTTATCAATTAGTATATTTGAGTTTAACCACAATATTTGTTATATTATTTGTTATATCTTTTTTGGTGGATTAAATTGAAATTGCAACCAACTTTCTATGGCTTGTTCTAAAAATAGCGATATTTGGGAGATGATTTCCTTTTCAAATAACTGAAAGTGAGAGGTTAATAATTTGATAGACAAACAGTTCGGATTTAAGTATAACTTTTATATGACTGAAACCTTTAGTGAGAAGTCTAATGCTTTTTATATAAATAGGCCAGTTTTAATTTTGTCTGGCTTGCTGTTCCAAATAAAATGGAATATTTCTTTCTCATGTAATTTAAAAAACTGTTCGCAGGACCAGGGATATGAACAGGGATATGACTAAAGAGTTTCCACAAATAGAAAGTTATTTTCTTTCCATGGTAGCAAGATCTTATCTATTTTTGCTGACTTTCCATTCACATTTATTGGAGTGAGATAATTTCTTTCTTTCGGGATATGAATACAGAGTATATCCACATCACCATCAGACCATTCTATTGGTAAACTACATAATAATTTATAATCCCTTGATATTATTGTTGGATCTGATTTTAATAGCTAACATTTCGATGGCCATAATAAATAGATATGCCGATTGGGGACAACCTTGTTTTAGTCCTCTTGACAATTTAAAACTTTCTGAATAGTAGCCAGTATTTACTATTTTACACCTAGGGTTACTATACTGTACATGATTTTAACCCATTTTTTACGAGATTCTCTAAAATGGAAATGTTCCAGGCATTGATATATAAACTCCAGTCGTACTTTATCAAAAGTTAGCTATGAATAGCAGGCCTGGTTTCCCAGATTTTTCATGGTGTTCTATTGTTTTCCAGTACTGGCTTTATATTATCTCCAATGTGTCGTCCATGTAAAAAAACTGTTTTATTAGAATGAATAATGTCAGACAATACCTTTTTAATTCAATGCTCTATGCATTTTGCTAGAATTTTTGCATCACAACACTTAAGTGTAAGGGGCCTCCAATTTTTTTATGGACTGGATCTTTATATTTCCCACTTGTATCATGTTTCAGTAATAATGAAATCAGACCTTCTTGTTGAGTGTCTGATAATCTACCATTTACATAGGAGTGGTTAAAACATGCCAATAACAGTCCTCTGAGTATATCAAATGAGGTTTGGTATACCTCAACTGGTATGCCATCCAGCCCTGGAATTGTCCCCGGATTTACAGGCTTTAATTGCATCAAGAAGTTCCTCCTCTGTAATTTCACCTTCACATGAGTCTTTCTGTATGGCTGTTAATTTTACATTATTAATAGAAAAAAATTCATACAATTAGGTTTGTTTAGATGGAGGAGACTGAAATGAAAACATATGCTTAAAGTACTTTGCCTCTTCTTTCAAAATATAATTTGGTGAATCATAGGAGACATTTGTTTCAGTAAATTATTTTTGGTAGCATTTCTTTGTTGAAGATAAAAAAAAATATTTGGTGCATTTTTCCCATTATTCCATCCAGTTTCATTTATTACTATAATATATTACACTTGATATTTGTTGAATAAGTTCCTCCATTTCTTTTTGTTTTTCCTCTAACTTATTCTGAGCCTTGAAGCTACAGTTTTTATTGCTATCTATCGTTTCTGTTAGACCTTCTATTTCCTTTGTTAGTATAGACTCTTTTGACCTAAATTGCTTTTGTTTTAGAGATTAGTACTGAATTGCATGGCCTCTAAAGGCACGTTTAAAAGTGTCCCATACCATAAGCGGCTATGCTGTACCTGTTACGTCGGAAAAATTCTGTTATAAATTACACTGTCTTAGTTAAAAACACGTTATCATCCAATAGACTTTGATAAAATGTCCAATATCCTCGCCCATGTAGAAATTCAGTAAGAGTAATTTATATGCCAATTATCTGATGGTCCGACCACATTTTATCCCCTATCACCACTTTATACCTTTTGGTGCCAACGAGAATGACATGAGAAAGAAGTCAAGACGACTAGCTTGATTGAGCCTCCGCCATGTATATCTCACTAGGTCAAGATATTTAAGCCTCCATATATCCACTAGTTCCAATATATCCATGACATTCAGGATTTCCATAAGAGCATGAGGGTGATAGTTTGTAATGTGATTTCCTTTACGGTCCATTGAGGTATTTTAAACAGTATTATAATCTCCCACCATATTAATATAATATTGTATTGTCTGCAGGGTTGATCGTTCATTATATATATTTTAAAAGAAGCGTGGATCATCATTATTTGTTCCGTAAAGGTTAATGAGCCATATCTGTTTATGGTACATTAACATATTTAAAATCATCCATCTACCTTGTACCCGCAAAACACCAGTCTCAACGTAAACAGTGAAGAGGCGACTCCGGGATGCTGGCCTTCTAGGCAGAGTTCCTCTATCCAGTGTCTGTGTTCTTTTTCCCATTTTAATATTTTATTTTGATTGGCCAGTCTGAGATATAGCTTTTCATTGCAACTCTGCCTAGAAGGCCAGCATCCCGGAGTCGCCTCTTCATTGCTGACGTTGAGACTGGTGTTTTGCAGGTACTATTAGTGAAGCTGCCAGTTGAGGACTTGTGAGGCGTTTGTTTCTAAAACTGGACACTCTAATGTACATGTCCTCTTGCTCAGTTGTGCACCGGGGCCTCCCACTCCTCTTTCTATTCTGGTTAGAGCCAGTTCGCTCTGCAACAGATGTGGGATACATACACACACACACACACACACACACACACACACACACACACACACACACACACACATACTCTTACACACTCAACCCCTTTCCCCCACAATCAACCATAAGCTCAGATGCTCAACGGTTGTTACATCCCAGAGCCCAACTCAAGAAAGGCCCTGATTTACAAATGCATCTACAGTTACAGCTGTTTAAGAAAGCATGCAAGATTGAGCAAAAATTGGCACAAATTTGAGATTTGATTAACCAATGTCAAGTCCTAGGTGATGGAGATCAAATCTACCCCCTTCCCCTGCAACACACACGCTGGTCCCCCGTTGTGACCATTTTCCCAAGCATCTCTGTGCAGTCAGACCTTTGATTATTTTATGCCACCAGGGCCACAATAATATGCCCCCTCTCTGATTGTCAGAGTGTGATCATTGATAAGCGTCAATCTGGTATGGTTTTGCTAAAAGATTGGACTAAAAAACATACATTGCATTCAATGGGGGGAGATTAGCCTCACACTATTGACACCTAGTTTCACAGATGATGTCTAAGTGAATACATTCAATAGGGGGAAGATTAGTGTCACAATATTGAAGCCTACATACAGAAAGACAGACAGACAGACCCTCTAGTACTGAAACCCCAATGTGTCCAATGAAGATCAAAAATTATTTTGGGACGATTGGTGCCTAGCCAAACTTGGCTAGGTGAACCGAACAAGTGTGCTCGCATACTCCCTTAAAAGACGTTGACTTGAAAAACTTTTTTTTTAAAAGGTGAAAGCGTCAATATTACCCCGGGACAGTAGAGGGCGATGAGCTGGTAATAGCCATTTACAGCCAAACAAGGAAGCGACGACACCCCAAAACAAGGAAGAGACTCACAGGAAAATAAAATAGTGTACACAAAGAAACACTTGACTGGTGAGAAAATGGAAGTTGTGGGAATTGCCCGGGATCTACCAGATTTGCTTTACCTAGCAAGACATATAATAGGCGAGAGACGGAGATGGATGTAGGGGCATACGGCCGAGAGAGCGATGGTGGAATATTTCAATAGAGTTATTTTGGGTCTAAACTGCTGCAGAAGACCCTCGTTTTACCACCATCAGCTCTCCTGCCAGTTACCACAATGCCAAGGCCATGTTTTCCTGGGTAGTGCAGCTTTCCCCCTACATGAGAACCTAATGCGCCCTTATCCAGGTATGTTGATAATAGAATGTTGGAATCAATTGAACTTTTTCTGTTTATAATATCCCTTGTTACTGGATACATGTATTCCCTTCCATGAGAAATGCCATTTTATGAAGGATTTTGGAATATGGTTCCTGGAGAATGTTTTTAGATTTTTTTTTTACAAATAGGCTATATTTGATATCTGACATACAGTATGTTCTCTTGTTACCTCTCATTCACATGAGTTCATATCAATTAGCCTAGGCATACCTACAGCCGCATTGTCAGAAAGTCATAGAGAAGGCATTGGCCATCATGGGTGGAAGGATGAGGATTCTTGGTCGGCCAATCGAGTGTACCCTTGAAAAGGCTAAGGACATTGTGAAGGCATGTGTGGCCCTCCACAACTAGTTGTCCTCCATGGATGAAACTCATGAGCCAAACGCAAGATACATGCCTCACGCTTTTGCTGACACGCCCCCCTTCTGGCAACTACCAACCTGGAGAGTGGAGGAGGGTTGTGTCAGGGGACAACAATCTCCAAGAGCCAGGGAGACTCTCTCATTCCAGGGTGGCACGGCTTGCAAGTGAAACAAGAAACAAGGTCAGGGACTTCTTCCTGTCCCCCTGCAGACGTGTGCCATGGCAGGAAGACATGCTTAGGAGAGGACAACTCAACCAAAGGCCAGCCAATAATGCAGGGTAAATAGGCCTTTGTTTAGACTGCTCACACACACACACACACTCCTTGATGTACGTACACAGACTTACAAAGTTATTCTTTGTGTGCACTGTGAACCAATGTACTTTGTACTAAAGTGTAGAGTTTTAATCTTGTTAACAAAATGAAACTTGATTCTATGATGTCTGTGTGCATTAATTTAGATTAGATTGAACTATACCATACAAGCAGCCAGTAAAAGCCAGTCAAATCTGTGGCACACAACTCTTCTTAACATTGTCAGCATTTGATGTTCAAATAGAATGCATTGAAACACCTTGTATTGGGATGAAAGAGCTTTTTCAGCATCTGGTTTCTGAATGCAAACCACAATACAATATGAAAGTGTCTGCTAAGAACAGACATGTAAACAACAAAAGTGTCTATGGAATAAAATGAAAGTGTCTAGTGACTGACTCCTGAGATATCAGAACAAGTTCATTTCACTGTGGTCCCAGTCGTTTGGTCCATGTCCTCTTCTTGAAGTCATGCATGAACTCAAGCAGCTGGTGTTTTGGCGATAGGTCATCCATAGGTGCCAGCTATAGGGGCCAGGGCCTTGTGGAGAGGATGAGAAGAGGGGGGAAATTAGATGAGTGGAGAGCAGTGTGCAAGGTGAGGAGAGGAGGAAAGAGAATCAGAGTAATGGAGGACATTATCTTTGGGACAAACTGGTGACTCGGTGCATGGCGTTCTCCTGATCTTGAGATCTGTCTTTAATCAATGTGTCAAGGGCTAGTCTGCAGCTATTTTCTCCCTTCTTATTACACTCCTGATACTAATGCTGCTGCTGCTCTGTGGCATTGATGTGGAGAAAGCCAGAGGAGTACAGGTCTTGGAGGTCGGCCCAGAATAAATCTTCTCAGGTCCAGCATGAAGATGGTTTCCCATTCTGCACTGCAGCTCAGTGCGGGAGATGCGCTGGGGGCCGAAGTAGAGGGCTATTTAGTACACATATCCAAACCATCCAAAACTATCAATGAACAACATATCAAATATCATTAACCAAGACTACAATAGACTATAATGTTTCAGCCCCTGGCCTGAGAGGATGGAAGTTCAACATGTAGCTAGATGTAGAGAGAATAACTTCCGATTCCGGTTGCATGGAGATAGCACGGAACGCTGAGCCCCCACTTAATTTGTAATTTCTAACAAGATTCTAATCAAATTTATTTCATGATCTGAATTTAGGTAACATTAACGAGTTTATCTGGTGATGCCACCGAATCGGGTTTGCAAGCCGCGGGGGGAGAAAAGGAGCTGAATGAATCCGAACTGTCTGTTCTTATCCGCTCTATCATATGTGAAGAGACAGGCACAGCAATAGACAACAAGCTTCAACCAGGTCTGGTAATATCTATGACATCAGTCGTCGAGTGCAATGAGAAGATGGCCATAGTCGTTGAAGCCATGTCTAGAGTGAATGGCAGAGTGACTGAACTTTAAGAATACCACATTTCTCTCTTAGAAGAAAACACCAAACTTTGCAACAAACTTCGTAAATGTAATCTTTGTCATAGGACTTGATAATGACATCGAACAAGGAAATCCGACAGCTTCCATGACAGCTATCTTCACAGAACTTTTCCAGGCTGAGGATCTTCCCTATGAACAGGCCGTGGAGGATGCACATGGAATTGAACTGAAACCATCTGGGAATACTGACCGACCCCTTGTGATGATCATGAGGATGCAGCGGTACCAGGCCAAACATGCAGTTTTATAGCTGTCAAGGAAAAAGGGAGCTATGAACTTTTGTGGGATGAAGGTAAAGATCTTTCCCGACATGACTGTTGAAATGACAAGAAGAAAGCCCTGTCCAATAATATCAGAACGCCATTGGTGGGAAAAGTACCCAATCGTCATACTTGAGTAAAAATAAAGATATCTTAATAGAAAATGACTCAAGTAAAAGTGAAAGTCACCCAGGAAAATACTACTTGAGTAAAAGTCTAAAAGTATTTGGTTTTAAATATACTTAAGTATCAAAAGTAAATGTAATTGTTAAAATATACTTAAGTATCAAAAGTAAAAGTATGAATAATTTCAAATTCCTTTTATTAATTAAGCAAAGCAGACATCACCATTTTCTTGTTTTTTTTATTGACGGACAGCCAGGGGCACACTCCAACACTCAGACATGATTTACAAACGAAGCATGTGTTTAGTGAGTTCGCCAGATGAGGCAGTAGGGATGACCATGGATGTTGTCTTGATAAGTGTGTGAATTAGACCATTTTACTGTCCTGCTAATGTCACGTTCAAGCCTGAATTTTATAGGCTGGCGTGTTTAGTTTCGTTTTGGTGTAGGGTTTTTTTGTTTATTGTTTTGGCCAGTTACGTAAAATAAATAACAATGTATACTGGATACCTCGCTGCGCCTTGGTCTGTCCCTCACGGAGATCGTGAAAGAATAACCCACCAAGAAAGGACCAAGCAGCAAGAGACCCGGGAGTTCTGGACTTGGGAGGAGATTTTGGCTGGTAAGGGACCTTGGGAGAAGACGGCGGAGCATCGTCACCCCAGGGAGAAAGGAGTAGCGGGGGCTGAGCGGAGCAGTTACGAGGATTTATATGGAGCGTGGAACCCGGAGAGGGAGAGATATGTTGGGACTCGCCTGGCGCGGAAACCCGAGAGGCACCCTAATTTTTTTTTTTTGGGGGCACACGGGAGTTTGGCCGGTTCAGAATGGACTCCTGAGAAAACTCCTCATGCTCTTTGGAGGGAGCGTTGGAGAGAGCGTTGCACTGAGCAGACACCGTGCTATGCAGTTTTGCGCACGGTGTCTCCAGTGCGCATGCATAGGCCGGTGTGCGAAATTCCAGCGCCACTCATCTGTCGGGCTAGGGTGAGTGTGCGGCTCCGCGCACCAGGCCCTCTGTGCGCTTAGAGAGTCCAGCACGTCCTGTTCCGGCTCCGCGCACCAGGCCCCCTGTGCGCTTAGAGAGTCCAGCACGTCCTGTTCGGCTCCGCACACCAGGCCCCTGTGCGCTTAGAGAGTCCAGCACATCCTGTTCCGGCTCCGCGCACCAGGCCCCCTGTGCGCTTAGAGAGTCCAGCACGTCCTGTCCCTGTTCCACGCTCCAGGATCCCTGTGCCCGTCGTGGACCCAGCACGTCCTGTCCCTGTTCCACGCTCCAGGATCCCTGTGCCCGTCGTGGACCCAGCACGTCCTGTCCCTGTGCCACGTTCCAGGATCCCTGTGCCCTTGTGGACTCAGCACGTCCTGTCCCTGTTCCACGTTCCAGGTTCCCTGTGCGCGCCGTGAACCCAGTACGGCCCGTTCCTGCTCCCCGCACCAGAGTCCCAGTGCGCGTCATGAGTCCAGTACGGCCCGTTTCTGCTCCCCGCACCAGAGTCCCAGTGCGCGTCGTGAGTCCTGTACGGCCCGTTCCTGCTCCCCGCACCAGAGTCCCAGTGCGCGTCATGAGGCCAGTACGGCCCGTTCCTGCTCCCCGCACCAGAGTCCCAGTGCGCGTCGACAGTCCGGAACCTCCAGAGAAGGTCCCCAGTCCGGAACGCCCATCGAAGGTCCCCAGTCCGGAACGCCAAGAGAAGGTCCCCAGTCCGGAACGCCCAGAGAAGGTCCCCAGTCCGGAACGCCCAGAGAAGGTCCCCAGTCCGGAACGCCCAGAGAAGGTCCCCAGTCCGGAACGCCCAGAGAAGGTCCCCAGTCCGGAACGCCCAGTGAAGGTCCCCAGTCCAAAACAAACTGTTCCGGCAAATAGCCCAGGGCCTCCGGTGTGGGACCCCGAGCCAGCACGGCCGGCACCGGAGCCGCCACCTGGGACAAGGAGGCCTACCCGAAGACCCCCCCAATGGACTTTTGGCACGGTCGGAGTCCGCTCCTTTGGGGGGGGGGGGGTACTGTCACGTTCAGGCCTGAATTTTATAGGCTGGCGTGTTTAGTTTAGTTTTGGTGTAGGGTTTTTTTGTTCTAGGTGATCTATTTCTATGTTGGGGTAATGGTTCCCAATTAGAGGCAGCTGAGTGTCGTTACCTCTAATTGGGAACCATATATATGTTTGTAGTTTTCAGAGGGGTTTTGTGGGTTATTGTTTGAGCATAGCTTTGTTAGTTCACGTGTTATGTTCAACGTTACGATCTTCGTTCATTTTGTTTATTGTTTTGGCCAGTTACGTTAAATAAATAAGAATGTATACTGGATACCTCGCTGCGCCTTGGTCTGTCCCTCACGGAGATCGTGACAGCTAAGCATTCAAAATATAACGAGTACTTTTTGATGTCAGGGAAAATATATGGAGTAAAAAGTGCATAATTTGTATAATAATGTAGTGAAGTGAAGTAAAACTAAAAGTAGTCAAAAATATGAATAGTAAAGTAAAGTACAGATACCAAAAGTAGTACCTTTTAGGTTATTTTTACTTAAGTACTTTACACCCCTGCAGAAAGCACATACGTGAGTAAGAGATCCAGTACAGGCTAATTCACCCTGCCAGACTGATCATAACTTTCCAAGGAGCTACCAAAACCTTTCCTAACCATCAGGACACAGAGGCCTATTACAAGAACTCCATCAAACAAACCCTGCTCAGCAAGTAAAGACTATTTTTGCCACGAGTGATGAGACGCGAGGTTAGACAAAGCTCACTTCTGGGCAAGATAAGATTATAGGAGACAACAAAACGTAACAGATGATCACGATATGATAGAATTCTATGGTGGCTTTTTTTGCTTTGTCATTAATGGGTATTGTGTGTTGGTTGATGAGGGGGGAAAAACAATTATAATACATTTTTGAATAAGGCTGTAACGTAACAATGTGGAAAAGGTCAAGGGGTCTGAATACTTTGCGAATGCACTGTATGAATGAAGGAAAATTGTATTTTTGTGTTAAATCGCCAATTGGCAACCCATCCCTAATGGGATTAATTGACACATTGCAGTAATTCACTATGGTAATTAAATGATCATTCTTCTTCTGGCGTTCTCTGCATTGCGCATCACATAAAGAGTGGAAGAAAAAAAATACATCACTACATAATAGTAAATAAGGTTATCCAAACAATAATTACATCCCTAGAGCAGTACAATAATATACATACATACAGTGTGGCAAAAAAGTATTTAGTCAGCCACCAATTGTGCAAGTTCTCTCACTTAAAAAGATGAGAGAGGCCTGTAATTTTCATCATAGGTACACTTCAACTATGACAGACAAAATGAGGAAAAAAAATCCAGAAAATCACATTGTAGGATTTTTAATGAATTTATTTGCAAACTATGGTGGAAAATAAGTATTTGGTCACATACAAACAAGCAAGATTTCTGGCTCTCACAGACCTGTAACTTCTTCTTTAAGAGGCTCCTCTGTCCTCCACTCGTTACCTGTATTAATGCCACCTGTTTGAACTTGTTATCAGTATAAAAGACACCTGTCCACAACCTCAAACAGTCACACTCCAAACTCCACTATGGCCAAGACCAAAGAGCTGTCAAAGGACACCAGAAACAAAATTGTAGACCTGCACCAGGTTGGGATGACTGAATCTGCAATAGGTAAGCAGCTTGGTTTGAAGAAATCAACTGTGGGAGCAATTATTAGGAAATGGAAGACATACAAGACCACTGATAATCTTCCTCGATCTGGGGCTCCACGCAAGATCTCACCCGTGGGGTCAAAATGATCACAAGAACGGTGAGCAAAAATCCCAGAACCACACGGGGGACCTAGTGAATGACCTGCAGAGAGCTGGGACCAAAGTAACAAAGCCTACCATCAGTAACACACTACGCCGCCAGGGACTCAAATCCTGCAGTGCCAGACGTGTCCCCCTGCTTAAGCCAGTACATGTTCAGGCCCGTCTGAAGTTTGCTAGAGAGCATTTGGATGATCCAGATGAGGATTGGGAGAATGTCAGATGAAACCAAAATAGAACTTTTTGGTAAAAACTCAACTCGTCGTGTTTGGAGGACAAAGAATGCTGAGTTGCATCCAAAGAACACCATACCTACTGTGAAGCATGGGGGTGGAAACATCATGCTTTGGGGCTGTTTTTCTGCAAAGGGACCAGGACGACTGATCCGTGTAAAGGAAAGAATGAATGGGGCCATGTATCGTGAGATTTTGAGTGAAAACCTCCTTCCATCAGCAAGGGCATTGAAGATGAAACGTGGCTGGGTCTTTCAGCATGACAATGATCCCAAACACACCGCCCGGGCAACGAAGGAGTGGCTTCGTAAGAAGCATTTCAAGGTCCTGGAGTGGCCTAGCCAGTCTCCAGATCTCAACCCCATAGAAAATCTTTGGAGGGAGTTGAAAGTCCGTGTTGCCCAGCGACAGCCCCAAAACATCACTGCTCTAGAGGAGATCTGCATGGAGGAATGGGCCAAAATACCAGCAACAGTGTGTGAAAACCTTGTGAAGACTTACAGAAAACGTTTGACCTCTGTCATTGCCAACAAAGGGTATATAACAAAGTATTGAGATAAACTTTTGTTATTGACCAAATACTTATTTTCCACCATAATTTGCAAATAAATAAATTAAAAATCCTACAATGTCATTTTCTGGATTTCTTTTTCGCATTTCGTCTGTCATAGTTGAAGTGTACCTATGATGGAAATTACAGGCCTCTCTCATCTTTTTAAGTGAGAGAACTTGCACAATTGGTGGCTGACTAAATACTTTTTTGCCCCCTGTACATATATATATACACACTGCATATATACACATACATACATACATACCATAAACAGACAAATAAATACAGAAAAAAAAGAAACAGAAGGCACTTCAACCCAGTCTGACACAAAGAGAAGATTCATATCGTAGACAAGCCTATACACTGTATGTTGTTAACTGATTTAAGTTGATTCTTGGGGCTATAGCGAAGCCCTGTAGGCTATACCCTAACCAAATCTAAAAATGAAATATGTTTAGCTTACTTAACAGACATGAATCATAAGTCATTTGTCCAACAAACAGTAATTTAATGTCCCCCCCCTTCCCTGTTTTGTTTGTATAAAATTATCTTTGCTTATTTGGTTAGAATGCAGATCTATGTTTCTTTTTGTTTTCTTTCTTTTTTTTACATTATGAAAGCGTTGTCCCTCTGCCTCTTTCTTTAGGCCATTTACATTTTTTCGATAGGGCCTATCACATAATTTGCAGCATCCTACAAACAGAATGGATCATAATGCCCATGTGTGACACAAAGACATTTATTAAATACCTGTATAAAGGTAACAAGCTGAGATTAGGAGCACTCCCTTTAAGAGTGTGCTCCTAATCTCAGCTCATTACCTGTATAAAAGACACCTGGGAGCCAGAAATCTTTCTGATTGAGAGGGGGTCAAATACTTATTTCCCTCATTAAAATGCAAATCAATTCATAAATTTTTTACATTCGTTTTTCTGGATTTTTTGTTGTTGTTATTCTGTCCCTCACTGTTCTAATAAGCCTACCATTAAAATTATAGACTGATCATTTCTTTGTCAGTGGGCAAACGTACAAAATCAGCAGGGGATCAAATACTTTTTTCCCTCACTGTACATTTTTTGGTCTTACCTATTCACCTTCTGAATGGCAAACATACACAATCCATGTCTCCCGAGTGGGGCAGCGGTCTAAGGCACTGCCTCTCAGTGCTAGAAGCGTCACTACAGACCCTGGTTCGACTCCAGGCTTTATCACAGCAGGCTGTGATTGGGAGTTCCATAAGGTGGCACACAATTGGCCCAGCATTGTCCAGGTTAGGGTTTGGCTGGGGTAGGCTGTCGTTAAGAATTTGTTCTTAATTGACTTGCCTAGTTAAATAAAGGTTAAAAATAAAATGTCTCAATTGTTTTCGGCTTAAAAATCCTTCTTTAACCTGTATCCTCCCATTGATCTACACTAATTGAAGTGGATATAACAAGTGACACCAATAAAGGATCATAGCATTAACCTGGTCAGTCTATGTCATGTAAAGAGGTGTTCTTTAATGCTTTGTATGATCAGTGTATAAGACCAGTGCTTATACGCACTGGTTACATACGTCAGAGTACAGTAGAGAGAGAAAAACACAGGCTATCAGACAGCTCATGTGGGAGACATCTCTTTATTAAGAGTAGTTCTGGATGAAAGAATACTCTTTCTCCAGTTAATGGAGCTTTTGAACAGAGTGAAATAGAGACTACAGAGAGAACACTCAGGGACTGACTCAACGGTCCCCAGAATCAATGTGAGTGGGTGGCTTGGAAAGTGTATCTTTCCCCTGAGCAAAGAGTAACCGATTTTGTCTATAATCCAGCTAAATTGTGTGGGAGACTATTATGCCTTGTTCAGATTTAACAGCCGAGAGGAAATGGCTTTAAATCTTGTCCTTAACCATTTACTGTGGGCTAAATCAGTCTTTAAAAAATCTACTTTGAAACAAAAGTATACACCTCACACACATGGTTATGGGCTTTAAAAAATGAAGACATCTGTACCATATCAGATATAGAGGTGAAATGTATTCAATTTTTAGTTTGCATCCAAATATGACACATTATATACATCACATAAGACTGAAATATAACAAAACTGTTTGACATAGAAACACCAGATTTCCATCTGTTTTTTGAAAATAATCTTTATGAATGATTACATTTTGAAAAATATTAATAACATCACACCCATGAGGCCAAATAACTTTTGGTCATTGACTGCAGGAAAGGGATACAAGACGAGACACACCGTGACAGCAAACAGTTAAAACCAGCAGGCCATTTTCTGTTAATTTCCAGGTGATTTTTTTATGTTGGATCCTGACCGTTTGTCGACACCCAGCAAGTGATCGCTAACACACCGCAGCCACCCGCTGCTTTTAGACGTTCTTATTTGCATTTTGTCTCAGCTATCAGACTTGAAGAACCATTGCTAACTTTTCCTGGGTCTATGTTCTCTTTCAGACGTCTCCACTGTACCAGGAACTACATCCACATCCACCTGTTTGTCTCCTTCATGCTCCGAGCCGTCAGCATCTTCGTCAAGGACCGGGTTGTGTACGCCAGCGCCGGCCTGCAGGAGTTTGATGCGGTGCTCATGGACAACTTCAAGACTGTGGCCATGGCGCCACTGGACAACTCTCAGTATGTGAGTAGTGGTGCTGCACCTCCTGCCTGCGCCTCCCACTCCTCCTCTCCTCCACTCCTCTATACATCCACTCCTGCCGTCATCCACTAATTCTCCCTAAAGATCCCAATAATCCCCAATCTTCCAGGACTCATGAAGAAATTAAATAGTGGAATAGAGTAAAACATTTAAACGAAATTGGGATCCTTAACGTTAAGAAAAGTCCCTAAACGTTTTTTTGTTTTTTTCCCCCTACAAAATGTAATTCATAGTGTAGTTATCACAAAACAGATCATTTTCCGTGTTATAGCCTAACTAGGTGATAGGCTATGCACGCCTGGGGAAAGTTGTGTAATTTAAATAAAACCAGGGAGGTGAACTATAGGCTACTTTGGTGAATTTGTGAGGCATGCAAGACAAGAGATACAAATGACCAAGATACTGTATATGCACACCACGGTTCTTTCTGCCTGCCCCCTCCTCTCTTTCCTTCGTGCTGGTTAGCCTGCTCTTTCTCTTAGCTAATGAAGCAAGTTTGTGTTCAGTCTTCAGTCTGTTGTGTGTAAAATATCCTAGCCTATTTATTGATGATAGGGCCTGTTTTACTGAAGTTGCGAGACATTGCAAGCCAAGAAATTGCGAGATACAGATTTTGATTGCTGATACATAGGCCTAGTGCATGATTCTGACTCTGTCTGCCTTGTGGCCGACCTGCCTATACTGTGCCCTTACCCTCTCTCTCTATCCCTCACTAGCTTGCCATGAAAGATGCGAGTGTTTGTGTTCTCGGAAGAACCGCAACTAATCAGTCTTCTCCGTTCCAAAAATACGTTGTAAACAGTTGGAAAATTGCTGAGAAGGCCAGCGACAGCAGCAAAGTCATGCATGGTAATACTTTGAGAAGTTAAATGAGAAGAAAATGGAAACTTTGCAAGGTGGAATTGAGGTACATTAATGGTATTACATGTGCAATGCTTAACCATCTGAAAGGGACGCAGCATGAGACCCAAACCGTTGCTGGCAATAGCACAGGTGCATTGTGAATTCACGTGGAATTTTATGTTTTTTTCAGGTTTTAACAGAAAACCGATAAAAAAAAACGGCAGTTTAAACGTTAAGAAAATGTGTTTTTGTCACATCCCTGATGGACCTACTTAATTTCTAGATGTTTTCTTCAGTCCACCATGCCTGTGATGCGCATTTGAATATACAGACTAGTCTTCCGTGACTCATGCCCATTCAACCCACTGTACATTTAGTGAAGAGCTCGAGCCAGGGGGCTATTTGATTTTTCCTGGTCTTTCCTCAACACCTCAAAATCATGCATGCTGTTGCACTCAAAAAGCTAATCAGACTGGCTATGCTCAGTACCCCAAGGCTATAGTCTCCACTTGTCTGTGATTTTAATTGTCCAGCTCTGAAAATGGTCTGTCAGTCTGTCTGTTCACCTACTGTAGCCTCCTCTGCTCTGTAATTGCTGTATAGACAGGGATAAATACAGCAAACATGTGAGGGAGGATATACCACAGGGAGCACTAGCTTAGCGCTATAGATTGCTGGCCCGCTGACATAGGCTTCACAGGCGTCACACAGAAAATGTGTATTTTCTATAAGGGATAGCTGGTTCAAAGAGTTGAAAGCTATAGAGACTGCCATGTTTTACTTTAATCTCTTCCCTTTGTATAGTAGTTCCTCAGGGCCATTTAAAATGGTTTGTGCATCTTACTGTACTGTATTTTGTCTGTATTAAGTCATTAAGTCTTAAGGCTGTCTGTTGTATGTCTAATAAGGGCTGGAACATAACAAGATATATTTACAGAGTTGTTTTCCTTTCAAGTGTGAGACACCAGCTGAACTTTTATTCGCACTATGGCACAGAGTGACATGCTCATGTCGCAGTGGTTTTGCTCAGAGCTTGGCCAACAAAAGCAGTTTCAATGGTTCTTCCCATGGGACGTGCATCTTGATTAAATACTTGTATGCTTTTTGTTTTACCTGTGATTGAATGTGCAATGCTGCAGCTGTCACGGATTCCCCCCGGTACTGCTGCTCATTCCGTGCCCCAGTTCCGGAGGTCTACGTCACTGGCCTCTAGGCATCACTGAACTGTCTCATTACTCACACCTGATTCCAATTCCCTTGTTTAGTAATTGTACATATGTGCCCTCTGTTCACCATTGTCTTGTCGGTTATTGTTCCCATGTCCGTTTGTCTGTGCTTTGTTGTTTCGGCTTTCGTGCTGCGTGTATTGTGTACTCGTTATTACGGGTCTCGTCCCGTGTATTTATTGTTCTTGGGTTTACATCCCTGTGTTTTTGTATATGTGTTTGTTTTGGGCTTAGTCCCTGTGCCTTTCATGGCGTGTTGTATTTTTGGGTGGAGTATTAAAACCCCCCTATGACGTATTCCTGCACTTGTCTCCAATCATTTATACAACGTGACAGTAGCCCTCTTGAGAGAAGACAATTGTTTTCAGTTCATTTGTGATGCGATTTCATCTCTGGCTGAATTGTGAGTAGGCTTTTGTTTGAGACTTCAAAAAAGGAAGTTTGTCAAATTATTTTGACTGACCTGACTTCGGTGATTAATAGCAGAATCAGCTAAATCTAATCTCCTCTCTCTACTCCCCCTCCCTCTTCCCATTCCTACCCCTCTTCCTTGTTTAGCTCCTTCTATTCATGTTCTATTCCTTTAAGCCTTTAAGTGGAAAACAGGGTAGAGGAGGAAGAGGATACCCTGTTTTCGACTTAAAGGCTCCTTGCAAGAATGCAGAGTTTTTTCTTATCAGATGTCATGTGCAATGACACACTTTTATATCATATCATACCTGCCAGCTTCAAAAAGCTGAGCGTTCACATATCACTAACATGAAACACCCAAATATTATTTTTAGGATAAATTCAACTGCCTGGGTCCTCTTCCTCCCTGGCAGAGAAACTGACCTATGTGTGTGGAGAAGCAGCCATCAGCCCAGGTTGATCAGAGAGACAGTACTGACCATGCCTCAGAGAGGTGTAACATACTGTATGAGTGACATGTTGATGACTTCTCTACCTCAGATTGGTGAAGAAAAATTGTTACTGAAAGTTGTAAAGATACTGTATGTTATTCTGAATGCTGCAGATCAACTGTAAGAGGCAGTCGTTGGAACATATTATACAGTATATTTATAACAGTGGGATAAGTGGGAGTAAGTGGGAGGACCGAGAGAGAGAGAGTGAATGTCTTAGTGTGGTGTTTGAAGGCCACTGTATTGAGTAACCCGAGGATACCCTTCAGTCTGATCTTCTGTACGGTGGGGCAAACTCGTCATTCACCATAGTTCGTTGTGATGATGAAAGAGGTGTCAGAGAGCTTCAAAACTTAAGCTTTCTGGGTAATATAAAATGTGAGAAAAAGGTTCAAAGTCTCTAGTAGCACTGTGTCAGCAGAGACAGAGGGAACAAAGAAATTAAGTGAGATAAAAGGAGAGACAGAGGGAGAGAAAGAGAACGGGAGGTAGAGAGAGAGAGGAAGATAAATGGAGGTAGAGAGAGGCAGGGGGATAGAGAGAGAGAAAGAAATAAAGAAAATATAAAGAAAAGAGAGAGAGAGAGAGAGAGAAAGAGAGAGAGAGCTCCATCAACAGTTTGTGGAAAAACAGAGGGAGAGAATATTACGAACTGAACACATTACAAAGTATAGGCTCCCCTGGGGTTGTTAAGACAACACAGAGGAATGCTTCTACTCTTATTTGTCAGGCAGCAGATATTTGATATTCCATAAGGAGGCCACAGGCACCAAGTTCTTACAGGATCATCATCTGACCTCTCCTCAGCAATTATCCTAAAACAAACTTAAAAACACTGGTGGCGTAGTTAGATTAGATACACAAGCAGAGACACAAACAGGTTCTAACAAACCTGTTAACGAACTGATCATGTTTTCCTCTAGAAGACTAATTCGTTTGTTTTTTAATAGCTATTTAAAAAAATACTATATTAATATAATTTTTATTCTCATCGTAAGATGTGAGATAAGTCCATCTTCTCAGAATTTCATTTCCTTATCCTTTGAGCTCTTACTGAAGTGAATATCTGAATTTCATGTCCTCACTAATCAAACTGCATGTCCTTGTCTAATTACACTGAATTGGTAAAATGACACATTTGCTAATGTATACTGATTTAATAGTTATGTGTGGTTCTATTGTGTGGTTCTATTGTGTGAGAACACATAGTGTTCTTGTCTGAAAAGAGGAAGACCAATGATGATGTGATGCGGTGTAGGTCCTAATCCAGGAACTTGTCTGGACTACTGCAACTTGCTGTTGGCTGGGCTCCCAACTTGTGCCATCAAACCCCTGCAATTTATCCAGAATTCTGCAGCCCACCTTGTGTTTAACCAGCCACCGCTCCTTTGCACACTCCACCGGCTTCCAGTCGAAGCGCCAGTACAATTTAATTTATTATACATTTATTCAAACGTAATCATATAATTGTTGAATAATCATAATCAATATTTATTATTATTAACACTTTGTGTCAAGATACCTTAAAAAATCCATTATAAACAGTTTGTAAAGAGTTTACTTTTCTTATTTTATACATGTATTAATCATTGTTCCTACATTGGTAAATGTCGATAAGCAATCTTTAAATAAATCTTTATAAGCTATTTTAAGTTATCTATTAATGATTTATAAGATAATTAATAAGGCATTTGATCATAGTATGTTTACAATTTGTAAATTATTAATAATGTATTACTAATGTACTTATAAACCAGTTATGAAGGAGTTATTGTCAACACATAAGATTATTTAGTCATTTGTGAATGTTTGATTAATGGTTTGACTCACCATTTATATGCATATATATATATGTCATGAATGGATTATTTATTGATTGTTAAGTGTATTTGTGAGTGTGAGTTCATGCACTTACTAATATCTCAGTTGATGATTAATGTAGACCCTTATAAGCCATTTACTTATTAATCAACAATTTTGCAGCTGTAATCTAAATTGTGCTATATATATATATATTTTTATTTTTATTTTTTATTATTATTTCACCGTTGTTTAACTAGGTAGGCCAGTTCTCATTTTCTAATTTTCAACAGCGACCTGGCCAAGATAAAGCAAAGCAGTGCGACAAAAACAACAACACAGAGTTACACATGGGATAAACAAATGTAGAGTCAATAACACAATAGAAAAATCTATGTACAGTGTGCGCAAATGTAGTAAGGTTAGGGAGGTAAGGCAATAAATAGGCCATAGTGGCAAAATAATTACAATTTAGCATTAAAAACTACTTAGGGAGCAGTGGGGCGCTAGCGACACTCCCGACACTACCCGGTGAAATGAGGCGCCAAATTCAAAATCCAAAAGTTGAATTATTAAACATTCATAAATATACAATTGTTGCATAGTCATCAAAAGCTCTGATTCTTGGCAATATCACAGCGTTGTCAGATTTCAAAAAAGGCTTTACGGCGAAAGCACAACATTTGATTGTTTGAGGGTAGCACCTCTAATATTTATGCATTAGCATAAATCCATAACCCAACACGGGTCTCACAAAACGCATAAAATCGCTAATATAAAATCGCTTACCTTTGATGAACTTCTGCTGAGGGCTTCCCAAGTGACCAACGAAGACAATCCATGCTTCTTTGGTTAGAAAAAGTAATTTATTATATCCATAAATCTCAGTTTGGTTGGCGCGTTATGATCATAAAATCCACCGTTGAGTCGCCCATTGAACCGTGAAGAGAACACGTTAAAATTATACCTATACACTTTCTACAAACAAATCAAACATAATTTTTAATGTATCCTTAGGTATCCTTTTGGGTATATTTGCTGTAATATTTCAACCGGACGATAACGTGAATGTTAGGAAAGGAAAATAAAGTGGTGCGCGTTCACAATCTCGCGCGCGTCAAACCTTGTTTACAAAAGTGGTCGCCTGACAATTTACTCTCCCTATCCATTCTGGTCACTGCTAGAATTCCCAGCCTTTGACTGTTGACTGTTGACATCTAGTGGAAGCCATAGGTACTGCAGTCTCAGTCCTACATGAAGTTGTATGCAATAGGCACAATGGAGAAGATGCTCATTTACAAAGAAAACTGCAAATCCGGATGGATTTTCCTGGGGTTTTCGCCTGCTATATCACTTCTGTTATACTCACATACATTATTTTAACACTCTTAGAAACTTCAGAGTGTTTCCTATCCAATAGCACTAATTATGTGCATATCCTATTTTCTGGGCCTGAGTGGCATGCATTTTACTTTGGGCACGCCAGACTCTCCAAAACCGTCACCTCGGGAGCCGCTCCCTAAGAAGTTAACACTGGAGTGATAGATGTGCAGATGATGATGTGCAAGTAGAGATACTGGGGTGCAAAAGAGCAAAAAAATAGTGGATGAGGTAGTTGGGTGTGTTATTTACAGATTGGCTGTGTACAGGTACAGTGATCGGTAAGCTGCTCTGACAGCTGATGTTTAAAGTTAGTGAGGGAGATATAAGTCTCTAGCTTCAGTAATTTTTGCAATTAGTTCCAGTCATTGGCAGTAGTGAACTGTAAGGAAAGGCGGCCAAAGGAGGTGTTGGCTTTGGGGATGACCAGTGACACATAGCTGCTGGAGCATGTCCTATGGGTGCGTGTTGCTATGGTGACCAGTGTGCTGAGATAAGGCAGGGCTTTACTTAGCAAAGACTTATAGTTGACCTGGAGCCAGTGGGTTTGGCGACGAATATATAGCAAGTTTTTTTTCTACCACCATCTTTGAAATGCAAGATAAAGGTCACAGTTCTAGCCATCACTCTGGTTGTAATTCCGATAGTATCCACAATATGGCAGCAGTGTATGTGCAAAGTTTCAGATGGATAACTTGAAGTATGAGTGAACTACAAGACTTTTAGTGTGAAGTCCGCAGGTACATTTGGGGAAATCGTGAGGGAGGCATTCACATTCAGGCAGAGGAACTCTACAGGCGGGAAAGGGCATCCAGCTTCCCATTTTTGTACCCTGCACGGTAGGAGAAGGTGAAATTTAACCTGGTAAATAACAGGGCCCAACGGGCTTGCCTTGATTTAAGGCGCTTGGCAGTGCGGAGGTATTCTAAATTCTTATGGTCAGTCCATACCAAAAATGTATGTTCTGCCCCTTCCAGCCAGTGCCTCCACTCCTCCAGAACCATCTTAACTGCTAGGAGTTCCCGGTTCCCAACGTCATAGCTCCTCTCCGCAGAGTTGAGACGATGGGACATGAAGGCACAGGGATGAAGCTTTTGGTCCTGGACGGATCGTTAGGAAAGAACGGTCCCTACTCCCACGTTGGAAGTGTCAACCTCCACCACAAACTGACGGGTTGGATCCGGATGGATGAGGATGGGGGCAGTAGTTAATCGTTGCTTCAGATCCACAAAAGCCTTGTCCGCTGCTGGGAACCATGTGAACGGTACCTTGGGAGAAAAAAAGTGCAGAGAGGGGAGCCGCCAGGTTGCTGTAGCCCTGAATGAAACGGCGGGAAAAATGAGCAAACCCCAGAAACAGTTGTAGCTGCACCCTGGATGTGGGTTGGGGCCAATCCACCACCGCTCTCACTATTTCCGAATCCATCTGAACATTCCCTTCAGTGATGATGGATCCCAGAAAAGAGAACGTGTTCTTGGGCAGAACGGGAGAAAACCAGGATGTCATCGAGGTAGACAAAAACAAAATGATTCAACATGTCCCGGAGCACATCGTTGACCAGGGCCTGGAAGACAGCGGGAGCATTGGTGAGTCCAAACGGCATGACCAGGTACTCATAGTGTCCACTGGCTGTGTTGAAAGCCGTCTTCCACTCGTCTCCTTCGCGTATCCGAACAAGGTGGTATGCATTCCGGAGGTCCAGTTTTGAAAAGATGGTAGCCACCTGGAGAGGTTCAAAAGCCGAGGAGAGGAGTGGTAGCGCGTACCGATTCTTGATGGTGATGTCATTGAGGCCCCCGGTAATCAATACATGGACGCAGGGTCTTGTCCTTCTTTCCCACAAAGAAGAACCCTGCCCGGCAGGAGAGGCAGAAGGGTGAATGCTCCAAGCAGCCAGAGAGTCCCTAATGTACTCCTCCATGGCCTTTGGTCTCAGGGCCAGACATGGAATATAGCCGGCCTCGAGGCGGTGTGGTGCCCGGGAGGAGGTCAATGGCACAATCGTAAGGACGATTTGGAGGAAGGGAGGTAGGATGAGCCTTGCTGAAAATCTCAAGGAGGTCATGATACTCTGTGGTCCAGTCAATATTGGGGTTGTGCTTCTGGAGCCAAGACAATCCCAAAACAGCAGGGATGTGAGGGGACTCAATTAGGAGAAGCTGTATTGACTCACTGTGATTACCAGATATCTGCAGATTAATGGGAACTGTGCTGTGCGTGACACTACCAATGGAGCGGCTGTCCAGTGCTCTGGCATCCATGGGAACGGAGAGGAGTTGAGTGTGAATACCTAGTTCCGATACCAGGGTTGCGTCCATGAAACTTTCATCAGCCCCAGAGTCAATGAGCACCCAAAGAGACTTTGACTGGTCTCCCCACAGCGTAATAACAACAAAAGAAGTACGGTTAATAGGAATTAGAGGATTCCCAGTCTGGCTCACCAGTGTACTTGTACCTACTAATGATGTAGGTCTCTTCACTGGCCAGGTAGCTATGAAATGCCCCACAGCACCACAATACAGACAACTGTTGGAGCTTAGCCTATGTGAACGTTCCCTAGGCGATAACCTAGCTCTGCCCAGTTGCATTGGTTCCGGTGTATCTGACTCACCCGTCGCCGATGATTCTTGAGGGAACTCGTGTCGCTTCGGGTCTTCTCGGAAATACAGCCTTCGGGAACTTCCGGATTCCCTCGGAGATGAACGAACAGCAACGGATTAACCAGTGTCCCCAAGACCAGACCTCTCACTCCTGCGTTCCCGTAGACGCCCATCAATCCCTAGAGTAAGGGCGATAAGAAAATCGATGTCCAGCGTTAACTCCCGGGCTGCTAGCTCGTCTTTTATTTCCTCTGAATGTCCGTGAAGGAAGGTATCGAATAGGGACTCCTGATTCCAGGCACTCTCTGCGGCCAACGTGTGAAAATCTACTGCGTAGTCTGCCACACAACGGGAGTTTTGACGTAATTCAAGTAATTTTCAGGCTGCCTCTCTCCCAGATACCGGAGAATCGAACACCTTCCTCACCTCTGCCATGACATCCTCCAGATGACGACAAATGGCGTATTGTTGTTCCCAAACTGCCGTAGCCCAGGAGAGCGCCCCTTCTGACATTACTGTAATAATATACGCTATCTTCGATCGGTATGAAGGGAATAAAGATAGCTGTAGCAGGTTCCAGGATCCCCAGAATATCGCTCCAGAGGTTAGCGGGGTTCTTGGGGAGCCGGGGTAGGCTGTACAAACCCACCACTAATAGTAGACAGGTTACTGAGTGGTTGGGAGGTCTGTCTATGAGCTAACTCACTGATTTGCTCCATAATAGCCATGAACCCTTGGTCGTAGCCTTGAACAAAGCCCTTCCAAAAGGTCCTGCAGTAGCTCCTCATGCCTCCCAAAGGGGGTTCCCTGCAGGGAGACAGCATGGTGGAGCTGGTCCAAGTATGCTGGGTCTGTCATGGCCAGTTCGTACTATAAGGGCACAGAGCGAGACCCAGATGGAGACACGGGAGGCAGATGGTTTGAGTCTCTGATATTTATTATAATCCAAGGGGCAGGTAAGAGAATGGTCGTGGACAGGCAAATTATCATAACAAGGTCAGAGTCCAGGAGGTACAGGGTGCCAGGCAGGCTCGAGGTCAGGACAGGAAGTATGGTCAGGCAGGCGGGTTAAGAGTAGAGGCAAGCAGGAGTCAAAACTGGGAGGTCTGGCAAAAACAGAGAAAAGGGAAAAAACAGGAGCACGGAAAAACATGCTGGTTGACAAGACAAGACGAACTGGCAACAGACAAAAAGGGAACACAGGAATAAATACAGAGGGAAACAGGTGACACCTGGAGGTGGGTGGAGACAATAACAAAAACAGGTGAAACAGATCACAAGCTGCAAAATCGAGACAATTTAAATACTGCTGGTTTTTAATTAAACCGCCTTTTTCATCAGCATGCTCGGCTAGCTAATGCTAAAGCAGTCCATTAGATTCCTCAACACTTCCGGGAGCAACTCACCCCAACGCTAGGCGTCTCATTTTCATTCCAATGGGCTGCTTAAGCATCAGCTAGCATCAGAAATTGGTCTGAAGTCATGTCATGTCAAAACTGTATATTGTATAAATATACCTGTGCCTATCATAACTATTCACCCCCCTTATTTGTAGCCAGTGGTGGAGCATCAGGTACTGTCTAGTAATGTGGCCAGCTTTTGGGGAGTAACAAGTCATTTACAAACATTTATGAAGTATATTTTATATTGTACACTTTAGATTAGGGACTGAAAATAGTTGATTCATAATTAGTAAATGGTTTAAAAGGATCTACATTAATCATCAACTGAGGTATTATTAGTAAGTGCATGTACTCACATTTATAAATGCATTCATTAACAATGAATAACTATACCATTCATGACACATCTGAATATGGCAACAAAAGCCATATAAATAATATGATGAGTTGACAATAATTCCTTTATAACTGTCTTATAAATACATTAGTACTACATTATTAATAATTTATAAATTGTGAACATAGTATGATGAAACCCTATTAATGTTCTTGTAAATCATTAATACATCATTTAAAATAGTGTTTATAGATGTATAAAATAATAATTAGAGCTTATTTAGATTTACGAGTGTAGGAATAATGATTAATACATGGTAAGTAAACACTTTACAAACTGTTTATAAATGGTTTATTAAGGGACCTTAATATAAAGTGTTACCAGCTGTCAAAGGTTAACTAATGCAGGGGTTCCCAAACGTTTTCACTCAGGCCCCCATTCCAGCATTGGGGAACATCCCGCACCACATCTATTTCTATGGGCACAGTTCCTGACACAAACTTTTCACATCCCTCTTGTTGGTGGAGAGAAAATTCTACACATTTTGTAATGGGGTACAGAGAAAACTTCACATTTTTAAAGCTAATTTTAGTGAATCAAACATTACAACAAAATCAATGGGCTAAAAAACATTAGCTGACATGGGCTAGTTGATCTGGACATTTTTGGCATGTTATAAATAGCTCTCTAAGGTCTGCAATGACTGACAGGACAAGAGGAAAACTGCTGATGCACTACCCAATTTCAAAATTGCATTCTACAATTACATCTTTCAGGTTGAAAGTCGCCCCATAGGGGTCTCTGACATGTGGTTAGGCTCGTCAGGTTAAACAAACTTAAACTTGCGCCTTTTTTCAATGCTGAATTGAATGTAATTTACAAAAAGGAAGGGGTCAATGTATTTTTTTTCTCACAAACATCCTTTCTCAATTTGTTTTATTACCCAAGAAGTAATCATCTAATTTTTCAAAAGTCTCTGTAATATAACATTTTTGGTTGAGTTGAAGACGTGAATCCAACATATAATTTGTTAACTTGTTGACAAGTTAATAGGCTATTTATTGTATTTCAAAAGTGATATTAAATTGTGTTTGGTTGTCATTGCAACCAAATATCAACATTTGAAGGAGATTTATCTTCTGCTTGGATAGTTCTATCTGTGCCACTGACTTAGTCTGTCTTTAATTACAGTATGTCTACAAATTAATAATTGATGTGTTAGATTCACGTCTCCATCTCAACCAAAAATCTAAGTTAAGGAATAGGACTAAATCAGATCAAACGTTAAATGCACTTTAAATAAAGTTTGATTTGATTTAGTCCTATTCTTTAGTTTAGATATTTGGTTGAGATGGTGACATAAATCCAATATTCTCACAATAGTGACCTATATCATAGCTAAGCAAGGCTGGGCTTGGTTAAAACCCTGGATGGGAAACTAAACGGTAGCTGTAGATATATCAACTCTCCAGTATGAGGTGCTGCACAGCCTATTGTTTATTTTCTGATAGAAAATCTGACCTTGTTTAAAAGGTACAAATCCAACATATTTTATACAGGGTTTGTGTATGTTGAAATTTGAAATGATATAATCCTATGGTTGAAATTAAACCTCGATAACTTTTTTCAAAACCGCTGTATTTTCCACGTAGATTCCACATCACAATACGTTGAAACAACGTTGATTCAACAAATTTGTGCCCAGTGGGTTGTAACTGTAACAAGAGGTTGGAACCAATTCAGGAAACAGAACAGAAAAATGGAAAATAACAAAAAACGTCGAGGAGCAGAAACAGAACTTGGAACGAAAGTGATCTATACTGTTCCAGAACCGAACTGTTGTACCATTTTAAAAGCTTTCTTTTACGCTTAGGGCATTTTTTCCAGTCCCACAAAAAAAGAGCCTATGCAAAGCGTCTCTCTGTCAATCAGAAAGTTCTTCCAGTGTCTGCCTGACAGCTGAAAATCTTTGCCAGTGAGTGTGCGTGTAGACTACCTGCCTCTCCCCCTCTGAAGCATAGCTGTAGCCTACTGACTTTCCAATGGTGATTGCGAAGATAGGGAGAGATATTTTTAACTAGAGAAGAATGGATTAACTTTTTCAATGCAAGTTAGGGATACCATTTCGTATTGGATTTATTATCTGCAAAAAGGTAAGACATGTTTTTATTTCTGGTGCAGCTCTGCACACACAAGCTTGTTAGCTAGCTCTGGTCCAACATTAAGCCAACTCCGAAGTTCAAAGACATTCAAAGTTCCGCCAATAAATCACAATATGCCTAGCACTTCAAGCCAAGCTTCCTCTTCCACCCTCACTAGCTCTCGCGCCCTACACTTGTCTTTCCATCACGCACATAAACAACTCACTGAGTTATAGCTTGCCCGCCCAATAGCAAGCTGCTTTATCCGCATTGCATGATTGGTGAAGTAATTTAATGTTGAGCTAAATGTAAAAACAAATACAATTTCAGAGGTTTAAAAAGGAACAGGAAGGAACGGAATAAACCAGTACTTTTTGGGGGTTTCTAATCGGTTCAGAAATGTATTTTGCTGGTCGGAACAGTGGAATGGAAAGAAAAAAATAATGGTTCTGTTCATAAGGAAACAATTTAAAAATATTTTCAGGTCCAACCAACACCTGACTGTAACGGATGACATTTACAAAGTCACTTACCCAACCCTGATCAATGACTAGTATAGTTTACTAGAGAAGTCATCACTGGTAGCAGCCAGTGGTGTACAGAAAGAAACTCAGTGAAAGCTTGCCAATGAGCAACAATAATGTGTCCCTTTCTTTTCGAATGGCTTGGCATTACTGGAACGTGGGTAGGCAGGGAATCCATTTAGAGAAATGTCACATTGTAATGTTTCCGCTGTCTCCCACTGTGATAGACGTGTCTATAGTGTTTCTTGGGCCCTGTTATTTCCATTTAGACTCCAGCTTCCTTTGGCACCTAACAGACCTTTTGCAGACGCTGAAAATGTGAGTGTTGCGTCCCTCCCACTTGTCTCAACATCTGATTCAGTATAGGCCTCCCTGATACAAGGAAATCACAGAACCAGTTCTCTCTACAGAAGAAGGGAACTGGAACAGGGACTTTTATAAAGTACCTGCAGTGAGTATTTTTGGGGGGAAGGATGAGTTTCAGATAGTGAAACCTTGGGTAATTCCAAAGCTTTATTGCGGTACTATATTGCCATTTTCTTATTAATCTCCATCTCTTCCCCCCTATCTTTCTCACTCTCTGTTTCCCTGTCTCTCTCTCTCTCTTTCTACAGATTGGGTGTAAAATGACAGTGCTGCTGTTCATCTATTTCCTGGCGACTAACTACTACTGGATCCTAGTGGAGGGCCTGTACCTCCATAGTCTCATCTTCATGGCCTTCCTCTCTGACACCAAGTACCTGTGGGGCTTCACCCTCATCGGATGGGGTGAGTGTGTGTCATGATTTTATTTTAATTTAACCTCTATTTCTACAGGTTATTCTCATTAAGATTAAAACTATTTTGCAAGAGAGACCTGTGTGTGAGGATGTCATCGTAGGACTGCAGCCTTTATGGGATTTGATTGGGCTGGTGTGCATTCTAAAAACAAATGTAGTGCCCAAATTGTTGTTTACTTCATTTCATCAAGAGCTTTGGTAATCATGCTGTAATATTTGTTATTTAAATGCCAGTACACATTGATAATGCACTCTGACACCAGAGACCTATACTACATACTTGGTTTGAGGAGTTAGCGAGTTTGATCAACTCTGAGTTCAACTCGGAATAACCATAAGTGGAAATAGTACTGAAATATCCTACTTAAGTGTTACTATAATAACATTTTACTAAAGTAGAAGACAAACTACTTAAAAACTACTTAAGTAAAACGTAGTTTGTTTAAAAAGTACTCTGAGTAAAAATAATGTAGTTAATTTGTATAAAAATGTTTACCTTAGCTAATTTTGCTAAGGTTACCTGAACGTTGTTCCACATGATCTTTTCCATGCAATAAATAGAAAAAGGAAGAGAGGAAATACACTGAGTGTACAAAACATTAGGAAAACCTGCTCTTTCCATGACATAGACTGACCAGGTGAATCCAGGTGAAAGCTATGATCCCTTACATATGTCACCACCTGTTAAATCCACTTCAATCAGTGTAGATAACTGGGAGGAGACAGGTAAAAGAATGATGTTAGCCTTGAAACAATTGAGACATGGATGCTGTACTGTATGTGTGTCATTCAGAGGGTGAATGGGAAGGACAAAATATTTAAGTGCCTTTGAATGGGGTATAGAGGTAGTTGCCAGGCGCACCAGATTGAGTGTGTCAAGAACTGCAATGCTGCTGGGGTTTTCACGCTCAACAGTTTCCCATGTGTATCAAGAATGGTCCACCACCCATAGGACATTCAGCAAACTTGACACAGCTGTGGGAAGCATTGGAATCAACATTGGCCAGCATCCCTGTGGAACGCTTTTGACACCTTGTAGACTCCATGATATTACTGCACTGTTGGAGCTAGAAACATAAGCATTCCGTTGCCATCTCCTCCTTAAAATTATACATCCGGGTCACGGCACCAATGTAACAGTATAGCTTCCGTCGCTCTCCTCGCCCCTGCCTGGGCTCGAACCAGGGACCCTCTGCACACATAGACAACAGCCACCCACAAAGCATCGTTACCCATCGCTCCACAAAAAGCCGCAGCCCTTGCAGAGCAAGGGGTACAACTACTTCAAGGTTTCAGAGCGAGTGACGTCACCGATTGAAATGCTGTTAGCTAACTAGCCATTTCACACTGGCTACACTCACACCCCTTTTGACCTCCTCCTTTTCCGCAGCAACCAGTGATCCGGGTCACGGCACCAATGTAATCGGTTCTGCACCGGTATCTTTTTGCGTTGTGTTCTGGTGATATGTAGGTGGAAGATAAGGCTCTGGACACAATTCTGCCGGTTGTCTCTCTTTTAATGACTGCATGGAATGGGTACAAATACAGGGCAAAGTTACTGCTGCAGTCTGGACTCCATACAATATATTTGCCTGCTCTCCTCATCACGCTCTGAGCAAACTGAGGAGTAAATGCATGGCTCCCGTTAATGACATCACAGCATTAACTTCTTAGGGGAGCGGCTCCCGAGGTGACGGTTTTGGAGAGTGCCCAAAGTAAAATGCCTCCCACCCAGGCCCATTAGATAGGAAACACTCTGAAGTTTCTAAAAGTGTTAACATAATGTCTGTGAGTGTAACAGAACAGAAATAGCAGGCGAAAACCAGAGAAAAATCGATCCGGAATTACTGTTTTTTGTCACATTGGCTCTGTGTGACAGTCTCCCTATTGAGTTCTATGGCAAGCAGCTCCGAGATTTCAGTACCTATGGCTTCCACTAGATGTCAACAGTCTATATATAAAGCCTCAGAGAGATTGGAAGAAGCAGGAAGAATAGGTACAGCAAATGGCCAAGGTAGCTCAGATGTCAACAATTTTTCTCGTGCGCTAGTCTGGCTAGCGCCCCACCACTCCCTAAGTAGTTAACACAATTTTGAAAATAAATACAATAAAATAATTCACTCTTGAAAGTAACGTAATACATCTTAAAATAACCTTAAAATAATAAATAAAAATAAATATGAGTGAAATACATTTTACACCTGTTACATTCACCCCTCCTGAATTTCACCAAAATCCTGAATGCATATCAAACAAGATACAGTGAGGGAAAAAAGTATTTGATCCCCTGCTGATTTTGTACGTTTGCCCACTGACAAAGAAATGATCAGTCTATAATTCTAATGGTAGGTTTATTTTAACAGTGAGAGACAGAATAACAACAAAAAAAATCCAGAAAAACAAATGTGAAAAATGTTATAAATGGAATTGCATTTTAATGAGGGAAATAAGTATTTGACCCCTCTGCAAAACATGACTTAGTACTTGGTGGCAAAACCCTTGTTGGCAATCACAGAGGTCAGATGTTTCTTGTAGTTGGCCACCAGGTTTGCACACATCTCAGGAGGGATTTTGTCCCACTCTTCTTTGCAGATCTTCTCCAAGTCATTAAGGTTTCGAGGCTGACGTTTGGCAACTCAAACTGGCACAAGTTAATCTGCAGGCAGATTCAGAGGAATCTAAGGTTGATCCGACCTGAGAACCTCCTAGACAAATACGATGCAAGTACATCATACAACACTCATCCTCACATCAAATTATCCCTTGATACCATTCTACACATCAATTAGATGGCTTTACATATCCATGAATATTCTTCAGAACCACAGAAGAAATGAAGAAAAACCTTTTTAAAACAGAGTTAGAAGAGACTGGGACTTCTTTCCTAGTTTTGTGGCTAAGCCCTCCATAGTGAATGGCCTCTGAGCCATTGTCTCAATAAGACGACTTACAGATTTCACTACCCTGCCAGTGCGTGTTCTGACCACGTCTTGCGAATCACGTGAACCCGGTCTTTGTAAGTCTTGGTCACTAGCTAAATCAGATGGTGCAACGGAGTCAAGAATACCGGAAGGTTCTGTGTCAGGGACTACAGCTACCCTGTCATAGTCAGGAATGCTAAAGGCATCTTCTCCGAAGATTCCTGAATTGTGGGGTCATCTACTCCACTGATTAGGACATCAGTGTTTTGACATAGCTACTATAGTACACAACCACAGGATCCCTCAAAACTTGCTTGAACATTACATCAACAGGGAGTCTCGGAACGCGACCAACATGAGCTGGAATGGAGCATAGCCAGTGGTTTCGTGTACAGTAGCATTGTAGGCAAACGTTAGAGTTTGTATCTGCTGAAAAAAATCACAGCGCGCGCGAGCCCATGAACGTGCATCCTCATCTGTTTACATCCGATGACCAGTTCGAAATTTTGCTTCTATTACCATCCAGAGCAACTAAACATCATCAAACACTGTCTAGAGACTGTTTACATCCAGTGGAAGCAATAGTGACTGCAATCTTACTTCTATATATGTCTGTTTTCAATAGGGAGGGGTTCAAAATGAGGCAATGTGTCAAAAACACTTTTTCCAGGACAGAAATTCCTCGGGTTTTCGCCTGTTATATCAGTTCTGTTATACTCACAGACAATATGTTAACAGTCTTAGAAACTTCAGAATGTTTCCTATCCAATAGTACTAATTATGTGCATATCCTATTTTCTGGGCCTGAGTGGGAGGCATTTTACTTTGGGCACGCAAGAGTCTCCAAAACTGTCACCTCGGGAGCCGCTCCCTAAGAAGTTAAGTGAAGAATCACACTCATTAGTCCAGTCAGTAAGTTTCAACTTTCTAAAGCTGCCAGCTTGCTTCTCAGACTTCACCTTCCCCCTTCTCTTCTGACCTGCAGTGAGAGCGAAGAGCAGCTTGGCAATAGCAGAACAGTTTGGAATGAAATGTTGATAGTAGAATATCATTCCTAGGAAGGATTTGATCCTTCGTACTGAAGGTGTGCACCCATCTTCCTCCATTAGATCCGACTTTGTCATTTTGGATATCACATCCACCTTGGTCGGGTCCACAGCCACCCCGTCACCACTAATGACATGACCCAGACATTTTACAGATGTCCGCAAGAAATTGCATTTCTTTGGACTCAGTTTCAGGTTGTGCTGCCTCAGTCTCTGGAACACCAGCTCCAATCTATCCAAGGCTTGTCTTTCACTTGGCGCAAACACCAAGAGGTCGTCTAGGTAGCACAGCAGGCTACTGAAGTTTAGGTCTCCAAAAATTCTAAGCATCATCCTCATAAATGAAGCTGGACTATTGCATAGGCCCTGTGTCATTCGATTGTATTCATGCAGGCCCAGTGGGGTAGTGAATGCTGAATACTTTTTGTCCTCCTCACACACAGGTATGTTGTAGAAGCTGACGTCAAGTCCATCGTACTGAAGTAGGTGTTGCCCCCTAGGGCTGCAAGACAGTCAGATTGGTGTGGAAGTGGATGTGCATCTTTGAGTGTCCTTGCATTTAGCCATCTGAAATCTGTACATATACGAAGCCCACCGTCTTTCTTCCACACCATCACTAGAGGGGAAGCATATTCGCTAATGGATTTCCTGATTATTTCCTGTTCCTCCATTTTTGTCAACACTTGTTGTAGTTTCTGGTAATGGGCAGGCAGAACTCTCCGATATGGTAGGCGAAATGGTCTGTCATCTGTTAGTCGAATGCAATGCTCAAAGCTCTTGGCTTCTCCACAATCCAGAGCGCTCTTGGAGAACACATCATTGTAGTTAATAAGTAACTGAACTAATTCCTCTCTTGATGCTGGACTGATTTTACAGGGTTCGATGTCAATCTCTCCCAACCCTACATCTAGCAGTCTCTGCTTCAAATCCACTGAATCAGTTGTGATGGGCTGCTTTTCTAGAGTTCCCCCTTCCATCTTGCAGGAGCCTTGGAAAACGGTAAAATCCTCCACAGCCAGACAGGGAGACACATCAGCCAACTTGCAGTTTCTCTTTAGAGTGATAGGTTTGTCCGATAGGTTAGTGACTTTCATGGGCACCCACCTGTCGCCCCACATGGGTGTGATGACTCAACCCACCATGATATTTCATGGCATGGTCTTGGATGAAGTGGATTCGACCACAGTAGTGCTCTCTGGAGACATTGGCACATTGTTGGGAAGCCTCCCCCATACTAGATGCTCTTGTTTAGCGAGGAGTGTGACAGCCTGGTTGAGTTTGACTGCCCCTATTTTTCTGGATGTTTCTTCACTCTGCCAACATGTCAGGTTAGTCATCATGTTCAAGAAGTATTCACCTGCAGGTGATGGCTGCAAAGTACATTGGGGTATGAGTCTCCAGTACTTGTCAGTACCCTTCATGTGATGCATAAGATGCTTTATCGTTTGTACCGAGAATGAGATCATCATGCTGACCTGGGACTATGAGCACAGGAACTAAACAACTAATCCCATACACGTTAAGGTCAACTTCATACATGCATTTTGGTTGTGCCGTTTTCCCCCCCTACACCAACGAGAATAACTGACTCTGATAGTGACTTCTTCTCTAGACTAACATTTTCCGCAAGCATTCTTTGTTCTGCTGCTTCGCATAACTACTTACGGAATGGTGGGGCGCCATCCAGAGCAACTAAACATCACCATCATCAAACACTGTCTAGAGACTGTTGACATCCAGTGGAAGCAATAGGTACTGCAATCTTACTCCCAGAAATGTCTGTTTTCAATAGGGAGGGGTTCAAAATGAGGCAATGTGTCAAAAACACTTTTTCCAGGACAGAGATTCCTCTGGTTTTCGCCTGCTATATCCGTTCTGTTATACTCACAGACATTATGTTAACACTTTTAGAAACTTCAGAGTGTTTCCTATCCAATAGTACTAATTATGTGCATATTCTATTTTCTGGGCCTGAGTGGGAGGCATTTTACTTTGGGCACGCCAGACTATCCAAAACCGTCACCTCGGGAGCCGCTCCCCAAGAAGTTAAAGTACAGGCCATGGAGCTGGTGTCAAGCATCCCTTTCAATTGGAACTGGCTATTTACAGTAACTGGGGCATAAAACAGTTCATCAAATGGCTCTTTGTATATTCTGTGCTATGACCCAAACCCCTTCTGGTGCTGCACTACATGTGTTCACATATCGTCGATCTAAATCTTCATCACACTCAAGGGTTTGTTTCTCTTTCTCCCGCTAGTTTAACGGCTCTGCTCCATTGGCTGCTTGTGTGTGCTCCTCACTGTATCTAGGCAAGGACTTCTGACAGTTTTTCTTCCAGTGACCTGACTCAAAGCATGCCAATCACAGACCCTCCCTCCTACAGTGTGTAGAGTGGTTTGAACCGTTACACACCTTGCAATATTTCCTGTAAGAGTACCCTTGGTTAGGTGGGTTCTGCAGTCTTACTGTTGTCTGAGTGTTCTGCGTTAGCACACGATCAAGTAAGCTTATCAAGGTTTGCATGCAGTTTTAAAGGGTAGAGCTGCCGCTTTCAGGGAGCGGGACTCTAACCCGGAAGCTCTTAAGAAATCCTGCTATGCCCTCAGATGAACCATCAAACAGGCAAAGCGTCAATACAGGACTAAGATCGAATCGTACTACACCGGCTCCGACTCTCGTCCGATGTGACAGGGCTTGCAAACTATGACAGACTACAAAGGGAAGCACAGCCGCGAGCTGCCAAGTGTCACGAGCCTACCAGATGAGGTAAATAACTTCTAAGCTCGCTTCGAGGCAAGTAACACTGAAACATGCATGAGAGCATAAAATGTTCCGGACGACTGTGTGATCATGCTCTCCGCAGCCAATGTGAGTAAAACCTTTAAACAGGTCAACATTCACAAGGCCACAAGGCCAGATGGATTACCAGGACGTGTACTGTGAGCATGCGCTGACCAATTGGTGTCTTCACTGACATTTTCAACCTCTCCCTGTCTGAGCATGTAATACCAACATGTTTCAAGCAGACCACCATAGTCCCTGTACCCAAGAACACTAAGGTAACCTGCCTAAATGACTACCGACCCGTAGCACTCACGTCTGTAGCCATGAAGTGCTTTGAAAGGCTGGTCATGGCTCACATCAACCCCATTATCCCAGAAACCCTAGACCCACTCCAATTTGCATACCGCCCCAACAGATCCACAGATGATGCAATCTCTATTGCACTTCACACTGCCCTTTCAAAGACCTGACTGTGTGGTGCAAGAACAATAACCTCTCCCTCAACGCGATCAAGATAAAGGAGATGATTGTGGACTACAGGACGGGGCTGTAGTGGAGCAGGTTGAGAGCTTCAAGTTCCTTGGCGTCCCCATCACCAACAAACTAACATGGTCCAAGCACACCAAGACAGTCGTGAAGAGGGCATAACAAAACCTATTCCCCCTCAGGAGACTGAAAAGATTTGGCATGGGTCCTCAGATCCTCAAAAGGTTCTACAGCTGCACCATTGAGAGCATGCTGACGTGCTGCTACTCTCTGTTATTATCTATGCATAGTCACTTTAATAACTCTACCTACATGTACATATTATCTCAATTATTAACCGGTTCCCCTGCACATTGACTTGGTACCCCCCTGTATATAGCCCCGCTATTGTTATTTACTGCTGCTCTTTGATTATGTTACTTTTTGGGGTATTTTCTTAAAACTGCATTGTTGGTTAATGGCTTGTAAGTAAGCATTTCACTGTAAGGTGTAATACCTGTTGTATTCGACGCATATGACAAATACAATTTAAATTGATTTAATTTGATTTGAGTTTGGCATTTGACTATTCACATGCGACATGCTTGCTCAGTATCAAACATGATAGATTTAGCAGAAGACAGACAAGCAGTATCCACCGTCGAAATATGGATGAAGCCTGAGCTAGAATGTGAAGCTAAGACCCTGAGTAGATCTAGCTTGCATCGTAGTATACCCCTCTGCTGTGTCCAGCCCAAACGATTTACCAGTGACAGCATGGTTTAAGCAGAGTTGAATTTAACCACACTTCAGTCCACCATGACAACCCTTAAAATAACATGCTTGTTTGTGTGTGTGTGGGTGTGTTTATTAGGGCTGTGACGGTCATGCAATTTTGGATTATGGTTATTGGTCAGCCAAATGACTGCGGTCACCCTAATAACCTTTTCTTCTTTTAAATACTGGCAACCAAAGACTTGTTTGCTGCAACACTGTGCTTGTTTCAGCCAAGAGCAACAAAGTTTAGTCACGTTGTAGAGTCCATGTTACAGCAGAAACAGACTCAACTGCACGAATGCCCGGCTGTCCCGTCTAGTCAGCTGTTCGTTCCACGCAACAACAAAAAACGGTCATGACAGTCTTAAATTGTTGGTTACACAGTTAAACAGTAATTGTGCCAGCCCCTAGTGTGTGTGTGTGTATGTGTGTGCGTGAGTACATGCGCATTGTGTGTATTTGCGTGTGTGTTTGGGCGAGTGTGTGCGTGTGTGGTTGAGGCTAAAAAGATTTTTGATAATTGTAAATGTCACGTGTGCTCCCTCTCCGGCCTCTAGGTCACCAGACTGCTCGTTATGGCACACACCTGTCACCATCGTTATGCGCACCTGCGCTTCATCAGACTTACCTGGACTCCATCACTTCCCTGATTACCTTCTCTATACATGTCACTCCCTTTGGTTCCTTCCCCAGGCATTACTGTTTCTGTTCCAGTGTCATGTCTGTGTGTCGTTCGTGTTTCCATGTTTTGTATTATGTTGTGTTTATTTATTAAAACACTCACTCCCTGAACTTGCTTCCCAACTTTCAGTGCACATCTTTACAGTAAACTACATTCATCTGACTGAATAAATGCTTTAGGTCAAACGTAATCCAAATAGATTTAGCCATTTTGCGAGTTTTGCCATCCCCACTCGGATATTTTAAGTACATGTATTCTAACATAATTTTATGTTATTTATTAAGAGGCTTATAGGACTTATGAGCTGTTTATAGTGACCACGGTCCAAGCTTTAATTTATAAAATGTATCTTAGCCAGAGAAAGTTAAAACCTATGCATAATGCTATGTGTATAGTGTAAATAACAATAGACATACTCAATTTTGAACATATAATCAATCAAAGAGTTTACTCAATAAACGAGGCATGCATTTACTCAAATCAACTAATATGATGTATTAGTCACGAATGAATTGACAATTCCAGTGTACATGTAGTAGAGCATTCATTACAGTATAAGACAGAGTAAAAAACTCTACTAATAAGACGTATGTGGTTCCATGTTTTATTTTAGAATCTCCAAGTGAAAACGTTTTATGTGTGTCTGTCTGCACACACATGGAGCTTGCAAACAAATTCTCAATTAGACTTAGACCTTTTCCATTGAAAAACGGAAACTCACCCCCAACATAGGTGAACATTACTTTGCACATTTCTGGGGGAAGACAAAAGGCAGGACATCACACCCAGATTAAAATCGAATCAACTCAATTCAATTTGAATGTTATGACCGGACAACAGAAATGTGCCTGAAAACCAAAAACCCAACATACAATTTCAGTCCTGTCTCTCTGAAAATACATCAACCGGAATACATACAATGTAATAAGACGGCTCTTGAAACAATCCAAACACAACAGTTTCATTCACACAGTAACATTAATTTAGTCGATTCAAGTTTTCATTGGTCTTCACACTTCCGATGGTGTCTGTACTCCCAAGGTCTGTGGGAACGTTCTTCTCTGGGAAATTCCCCAGTGGAGGTATGCTTCCGTCCTGTGATAGCAAACATAATATGGCCAGCCATTGGGACAATGCCAGAATTTGTGATTGAATCATCACGCTGTGCTCCCACGCCAGCCTGTCGCCAATGCATCTGAATCACAGACTCCAAGAAGGTCATCATCTCTCCCACTACGTG